>OY776123.1:38936828-39639088 GCA_963675135.1 Galeopsis tetrahit
AAGTGCTTACAATCACTTGTGGAGACCGTAGCTGTTAGGACGGCTCAAATCTCAAAGTCCTAACCTTGGAACTATAAAGGTCAAGACCCTTGTAATTTGTGGTAAATTAAAGGGATTAAACATCACGTGTGGACGTGAGAGTGGACGTAGGAACGTATATCCGAACCACTATAAATCTGGTGTTATTTACTTACTGCACTTTACATTTCTGTCATTTCATTAACTATTATATAGTGCATACTGTAATTTCAACATTCTTCAAAACAAGGCCACAACTTTCAAACCAGCATCAGCTGAGTACTTTCATTAAAAGCAAAACAAGTTAACACTTTCTTAAGAAACCATAAGAACGAGTCTCATCAAGGCCTACCATAATTCCGCATATAACCTCTTCATTCAGATCACTATAGTCATCTGGACCAGCAGAGCTGCAGTCCAGTTGACATAGCAATCAGAAGAGGTTACCAACTCTCTTGAAAAAGTTTTAAAGTCTATTCACCCCTCCCCTCTAGACTTTAATCCCATTCACTACTCGTTCAGGGACCAACAATTTCACACGACATTGTTTTATATAACTTAGGAACTAAGTTATTTTCACCATAAGGCTTAGCATAGGTTTTGTTATTAATAAAATCTATGTTAAAAATTATTCCATTGTGTTCTTATTGTGTTTTAGTGTTTTAGACTTCCGCTGTGTACTGTGTTTACTTATTCACATTCTGTTAGAGTTAATGCTACACTAATTGTCACAACATTCAGTGTAACATTGTTCTGTTTTTTACTTAAACACTAGATACTACCCCACGCACACTTTCAGACTTTTTGTTAAAATAAGAAGTGATCTGATCACCAGAGTAAAGTCTTCTGATTTTCTTGAAAAGTCTGCTGATTTTTCTTGAAGGTCTTCTGGTCAGCTGAGTTGGTCTTCTGATCAGCTGAGTAGGAATTTTGAGTTGCTGAGTAAATCTTCTGTGTAAGTTTGTCCAACCTGATTTGATGGATCTTTCAGCAATTCCCCCTTAACCATGTGGTACCACCTTAACAATATGTAGCTGGTCAGCCTGGATGGTATTCCACTGGTTCAGGTTGCCCTCACCATCGGATGGTCCATCACCATCAGATGGGTTGTAACACCTGATGTGTCATTGTTGAATTTCTTCGCCTCATCTTGCTCTCTTGTAAGATGGGAAGGTGCTTCACTGAAGTGTGAAGAGAAAGGTATGAGCTTGGTCTTCTTGATTGGTTTTGACAAAGTAGCCTTTGGTAACAAACTCTCCATGTAGAACTTCCCCCTGGAGAAGAAGCTCTGCTTGTTTGCTACTCTCTCCTCTGCATCTCTCCTTCCGTCTCTTTTCAACAAGAACTTCTCTCCTTTCTTTTCTTTTCAAAAAGATATGTATGTTGAGCGAGCCAAGTATGCTGATCTGCATCATCTCCATCTTCTGGACAAATCTTCATCTCCTTCACCCAAGACCTTGGTTGAGGGATGATGTCCATGCCATCTCTTCTTTCAATTTTCTCCATACCCGAAACAAAAATAATAGTTAGTGATTTGTGTTCTTAGTTATTCCCATAACTGCCTCCTTTTATAGAGGTAGAGACGAGTTGGTGGAGTGAAAGATGACAAAAATATCGAGTTGATAGGTCTGAATTTCTGAAAAGTTACTTGTTAAGATCAACAATGAGATTCTTGATCTAAGGGTTCACATTTAAAGAGATTCAAACTTTATCTTGTGGAATGCAGAAATTATAGATTTTGAACATGAGTTATTTGAGATCCGTACACAGCTTGCATACTGTTGAGTCGGTGAGGATGGTGTATTAATCCAACCAAGTATAACTCAATAGTATACTGTATGTATGTATAGTGATAAAGTATTTTATGAAGAATAGTTTATTATTATACACATGTATACATTGCTTTGAGTACATGCTCCAAGTAACTTTGTTCAACTTTTCTGGATAAATATATATGTTATGCAATGCAGAAGATAGAGTATTTTATCAAGGATTCTTAATGTATCATGGATTCCCCCTTGATTTAATAACTCTATGTATTCCCTCATCTTTATTTGTCTTCATTGAGAATTTACTTACCTAAAGATGAGGGTGTCTATTCACCTCATCTGATTCTCCTAGTCTGCTGTAGTTGTATCAGCTGAGGTCTTTCTCAGCTGATCTTTGCTCTTCATGTGCTTGGTTCAAGGAGTCCTAGGTTGTAGCATAGGGTCTTGAATCTTTCTTAAGCTAGGGGCTTAGTTAAGATATCTGCTCTTTGGATATCTGTGTGAATTTTCTCCATCTTGATGTCCTTCTTTTCAAGGTGATCTCTTATGAAATGGTGTCGAATGTCGACATGCTTGCACCTTGTGTGAAGGACTGGATTTTGAGTGATGGCAATGGCACTGCTGCTATCATAGTAGATAGGGACTTCTCTTGCCTCTACATTGTAATCTTTTAGTTGTTGAACTAGCCAGAGCAGCTGACTGCAACAACTTCCAACTGCCATATATTCTGCCTCGGTGGTGGAGGTTGCAACAGAGGTTTGCTTCTTTGAGAACCATGAGATCAACTTGTTGCCTAGGAATTGACAGGTTCCAGATGTGGACTTCCAATCTATTTTGCATCCACCATAGTCTGAGTCAGAGTATCCACTCAAATCTAGATTGTCATCAGCAGGGTACCATAGTCCTAAGTTGACTGTTCCTTTTAGGTACTTGAGAATTTTCCTTGCTGCTTCTAGATGACTTTGCTTTGGGTTTGCTTGAAACCTAGCACATACTCCTACAACAAAAGTTATGTCTGTTCTGCTGGCTGTAAGGTATAGGAGAGATCCAATTAGTGCTCTATATTCAGCTTGATCAACTGCTTTTCCAGATTCATCTGGTTCCATTTTGAATGAGGTCATCATTGGAATACTTGCAGTCTTGCTTTGTTGAGCTTTGAATCGTTCTAATAGGCTCTTGGTATACTTGGATTGGTTGATGAAGATCCCTTCTTGACTTTGCTTGACTTGAAGTCCTAGGAAGTAGTTCATCTCACCCATCATGCTCATTTCGAATTTTCCTTGCATTAGTTCAGAAAACTTCTTTCACATATCTTGATTGGGTGATCCAAATATAATGTCATCTACATATATTTACACCATTAGAATATCTTCTCCTTCTTGTATTCTGAAAAGTGTTATGTCAACTTTGCCTTTTGTGTATCCATTGTCAAGAAGGAATTGTGACAATGTGTCATACCAAGCTCTAGGGGCTTGCTTCAGACCATAGAGAGCCTTCTTCAGACGATATACTTGGTCTCCTTTTTCAAAGTCTGGGGGCTGCTCTACATACACTTCTTCTACCAGAATACCATTTAGGAAGGCACTTTTGACATCCATTTGATATACCTTGAAGCACATATATGATGCATAAGCTAGAAATAGTCGAATGACTTCTAGTCTGGCTACTGGAGCAAAGGTTTCATCATAATCAATTCCTTCAGATTGTGAGTATCCTTTTGCAACTAGCCTTGCTTTATTTCTAGTTATCACACCATTTTCGTCCTTCTTATTCTTGAATACCCACTTTGTTCCTACTACATTGTGGTTTTCAGGACGATCTACCAATTCCCACACTTCATTTCTTTCGAATTGGTTTAGTTCTTCTTGCATAGCAGTGATCCAGTTGCTATCAGTCATTGCTTCTTCTATGTCAGCTGGTTCAATATTGGACAAGAAAGCACACCAGCAGAACATAGAGGATTGGGGGTTCTGATTCAATTGTCTTCTGGTCTTGACACCTGAGTCTGCTCCTCCTAAGATGAGATTTGATGGATAATTGTTTCTCCATGTATTCCTCACAGGTGTGTCTGCATTGGATGAGCTTGAATTCTCATCTGCTCTAGTGCCATCAGGAGGATTGACTTGATTTGGTCGATCATCATCTGTATCTTGTGTGTCAAAGAGATCATTCCCCCTTGCATTTGGAATTGGTGCATCTTGATTCAGGTCAACTTGCTCAGCTTGGGTTTGAGATCTAGTGACAGGTCTATGTGGTTTATCTTCCTCTGGTTCTTCAGGAAATGGTTCATTAACTTCAATAAACTCATCTGGTCTGGACTTGATCACTAGTTTCCTCATCTTATCTGCAGCTGAGTCTGCTTCTACTGCATTCTTTTCACAAGATTCATAAAAAACAATATGAGGTGTTTCTTCCACAAGAAGGGTTCGTTTATTGAACACTCTAAATGCTTTGCTAGTAGAGGAATATCCCAAGAATATCCCCTCATCTTCTTTGGCATCGAAAGCATTCAACTTACTCTTCCCATTGTTGTGAATGAACACTTACAACCAAATATGTGAAAGTAAGATACTCTAGGTTTCCTACCTTTCCACAGTTCATATGGGGTTTTCTCATGAATTTTGTGAATACCTGACCTATTTTGAGTGTGACAAGCTGTGTTGATGGCTTCTGCCCATAGTTTCTTAGGAGTAGAGAATTCAGCAAGGAGTGTTCTTGCAGCTTCTTTAAGTATTCTGATTCTTCTTTCAGCTACACCATTTTGTTGTGGTGTTCTTGCTGCACTTGTCTCATGCTGAATACCATTAGAAGTACAATATGCAATAATATAAGAGTTAATGAATTCAGTGCCTTTGTCACTTCTAATTTTCACAATAGGTTCTCCTTTCTCTACTTGGATTCTCTTTAATAGTTCAAGAAGCTTCTGCTGAGTCTCACTCTTCTTGTATAGAAAAATAACCCAAGTAAACTTGGAGTAGTCATATTCTACAATAAGAGTGTACTTCCTTCCTGTAAGTGTGGTAGGTGTGATAGGTCCAAAGAGATCCATATGGAGTAATTCCAGAACTCTGCTGGTTGATGCTGTCTTCTTGGTCTTGAAGGAGACATTTGTTTGCTTTCCTTGTTGACATGCATCACATACCTGGTCGTTATAGTAGAGTTCATTAGGCAGTCCATCAACTAAAGATTCCCTTGCTAGCTTGTTCATAGTCTTAAAGTTCAGATGACTAAGACGTTTGTGCCATAGCCAGCTGATATCTTTAGGGCTTTTCACAAGCAGACATGTATCCTTAGGACAGCTGTTCCAATTTGCAAGATACATACTACCTTTTCTAGATCCTGTTAGAAGATTTTGTTTTGTTCTTTTATCACTTATGAGACACTCATCTTTAGAGAATTTTACTGAGTAACCAGTGTCACAGAAGTGAGAAACTGATAATAAATTGAATTTCAAACCTTCTACATATGATACATCATGTACCTCAATATCACCATTTTTCAGGGTGCCATATCCTTTTGTGTTACCATGCGCGTTATCACCAAAGAAGACTTTTGGACCTTTCTTTTCAGTGTAGTTGGTCAGCAGGGCTTTGGTTCCAGTCATATGAGTTGAGCATCCACTATCTATGTACCAAGTTTTTCCTGCTTGACCTCCTCTTCTGTATAGGTCCCTTCTTGCCCGCAAGAAAAATTAAGTCTTAGGTACCCATTTTGTCTTGGGTCCTTGGGTGTTAGTACTACCCTTGGGGACCCACATATACATTGGTCGTTTGAATAACCTTGAGCATTTGAGTTGTCTCCCATGGGCATCACAAAACCAAATCTTACCAGTTGACACCTTGGTCTGGTCTGATTTGTTAGTTGTGTCGGCTAGGTAACTGTCAGATGGTTTCCTCTTATATGAATGTGTGTAGATTATCTTCTGACTAGTTACATTAGGCCTGGGTGCATTAGCTGATCGATGCACACGATTATATGGACCATACTCCTCTGTTCTCACAATATCATAAGAGATAGGGGGTGCAAAGAGAACAGATTTGTGTGAAGAAGATTTCTTCTTCTTGGCTGGAGCAGCATACAGCTGAGACTGTCTCAATCAAGATGGTCTATGCTGTTTGTTGCTCTTCTGTATGTGCTTGGGGTTAACTTTTCTCTTACCATTCTTGGTGTTGAGATGATTAACCTTAGCTGATACAGATGCCTTTTGGTTCATTGTGTTTAGAACACTCACCCTTTTCATGTGATCGAGTAGTGCACTGGTTAAGTGTACTACCCTCAACTGGAGAAGTTGTTGATGGATTAAATTCATAACCAAAACCCATCTTGTTGCCATTGGATCTATAATATTCAGAGATGTTTTCAATAGTAGCAGATGCTTTATTGAACTGTGATATCTTTTGATCAAGGCTTTCCTTCTCCTTTTCTAAGAGCTCTTTTGCTTGGAAAAGGTCATCGAACTTAGAGTGAAGTGAACGAAATTCCTTGGTTTCTAAGGCTTGAGTCTTTAACATCCCTTCATACAACTGAGTTATTGTGGTATTTTCTTCTTTAAGAAGTTCTACTTCTTTAGTCAATCTTTCATTCATTGTTACCAACTCAGGGGTGTTATCAAACTTAACCTTTTTCAACCTAGCAATTTCTTTCCTTAGGTCCTTGTTCTCTTCTTCCACTTCTATGGAAGCTCTAGTGGCAATATCAAGATCACCTTTTACTTCTTCCAAGGATTGGTAATAGGTGTTCTCAAATTCGTCTACAGATGAGTTTATCTCATCTGTGTGTGAAGAAGCAGGTAAGTGAAAAGTTAATGTGTAAGAGTTTACCTCGTTTTCACCTATGGCCATCATAGCTACGTCATCTGAATCATTTGAGAAGAGTTGACAGTCTGGTGATGAAGGAAGCTCATCACTTGGATATTCAGATTCTTCAGTCACCATAGCTTGTCTGTCTGAATTCCTTCTATCTCTTCTTGGCTTTCTTTCTTCTTTGTCTTCTAGATTTAGGTCTGGACATTCATAGACATAATGTCCTGGTTTATGACAATTAAAGCATGATCCAGTTTTCTGATTTGAATTTCTTCTTCTTGGAGGAGTTGCGTCTCTTCTTCTATAACCTCGACTGTCAGATGACTCCACATCCTTCCTGGGATACCTTTCTGGTGTTCTTTCTCTTGATTGTCTAGAGGATGATCCATCTCTCTTATCTTTATAATTCCTGTAGAATTTTCTATATTTGTTGTTTAGAGTGTTCATCCTTTCGAATCTCTTGATCATGAGGGCCATTTGCTCTTTTAGGCTCATATCTGATCATTCAAAGTCTTCTGTTTTCATACAGGTCTTGCCAGATGAGGTACTTGCAGCTTTTGTATTTGCTGCCTTGAAAGCCACAGTCTTGGAGGTAGATGAGGTTGCAGTTGGCTCATCACTTTCTGAGTTTTCTTCTCTTTCAAGATCATACTCATGAGCTTTGAGGTTCTGGAACAGGGTTTGAGCATACCATTTCTTGATATCTTGAGTGTCTTTGATGATGGTCTTCTTTAGCCTCCATTTCTTGGTTAGAGAGTCCAAGATCTTCAGATTTTTCTCTCTATTAGTATATTTCTTTCCAAGAGATTCTATCTCATTGATGATCTTGGTAAATCTATTGTCCAGCTGATCAATAGATCTTTGCCTTTGCCTTTGCCTGTTCTTGATTTTGGCCTTTACATTTATAAACTCTAAGTTATGGCCTTGTTTTTGAAGAATGTTGAAAGTCTTTGACTACTCCAAGTTTACTTGGGTTCAACTTGTTTTGCTTAATGAAAATACTCAGCTGATGCTGGTTTAAAAGTTATGGCCTTATTTTGAAGAATGTTGAAATCACAGTATGCACTATATAATAATGTATGTAAAGACAGAAATGTAAAGTGCAGAAAGTAAATGATACCGAATTTATAGTGGTTCGGATATACGTTCCTACGTCCACTCTCACGTCCACACGTGATGTTTAATCCCTTTAATTTACCACAAATTACAAGGGTCTTGACCTTTATAGTCCCAAGGTTAGGACTTTGAGATCTGAGTCTTCCTAACAGCTACGGTCTCCACAAGTGATTGTAAGCACTTGCACTTTAAGGGGTTCAAAAACTTTAACCTTTCGGTGAGGGTTTGGGGTTTTTGAGGTGTATCCAACTAATGGTTCAAGCTTATAATTTGCTTAACCACTATGCCTAAAACAATTGATATACAATATGAACAGGTTTCAGGTTCTTAGGGGTTGGATAGAAATCACTTAAGAGCTATAGATAACCTAATGGTTTCTGGCTCTTTTGAGAATTCTTAGAATAGTATGGCTTTAGCTTTGATTGCTTGCTTGGCTCGTTGAATTCTCTCTTGTGACTTCATGTTTGTGATTTCTCATCCTCTTGTATTTATAATGAAGATTAGTTGCAACGAGCCGTTGGAGTTGACTAGCCGTTTGAGCAATCTTTCCATAATAGCTTAATTCCTTGATTCCAGCCGCTTGATTGCTTCAATCCTGGGATCATGTCAATCTTCTAAATAAGGTAGGTCTTCGTTTGAATTGCAAGATGACTTAGGAATCAACCGAGTCCTGGAAGACCACATAGTCTTCTGATCTGTACTTCTAGTCTTCTGACTACTCTTCTGGCCTTAGGTCTTCTGTCTTCTGATATCAGTAGAGTAACACTCTTCTGATCTGGAAATTCTTTGTATTGCTTTAGGCCATCTTCAATCTGGGACTCCATCAGATAAGTAGGTATACAAGCACCTTAACTTATCTGGTCTTCAAGGATCTTCTAGTCTTCATGTCTTCTACTCTTCTCATCTTGAGGATAGGCATGTAAGCCAGGACTGTGCTGATCAGCTGATATCAATACAGTTGATCACACAAGACTAGTCTAAGCTGTTCTATACAAGTCAGCTGATCCTATTACATTTATAAACTCTAAGTGTTTTGGCCATCAAAACTATTCTAACATCAAGTGGGGCTTAGGGTGAATTTATATCCCAACAATTTCCCCCTTTTTGATGAAGCCAAAACTATACTTGATAAATGCTCTTAATGAAATAAGATAAGAGTTTATAACATGCTAAGACTGAAGCATCTGATGAAGACAATGAGAATTTGTCTTGTAAGTAAAAAGAACTATAACTTGAATATATATAGAGCTTTTACAGATTACAAGTAATAGTTTCTTCAAACTTCTAAGGTAGTCTTCATCAGGACTTCTGATCTTCAAACGCGGTAGGCAAGGTACAGACGAGCTCGAACTTCTTCCATGTGCTGTACATCTGTAACATTCCCCTCTTCATAGATCTTGTACAGAATCTTCTTGATTTCTATCATGTTGGCTCTTCCTGAATCCAGAAGGGGTGCATCCCATTTGGGTTCTTCATGGGTTAAGATTCTGCAGTTGTCAAGTCCTTTGGCTGTCTTGACAATTTCTTCCCAGAACTCTGGATCTTCAATGTTCATGAACTGGGAGAATTGAAGATATTCTTCTTCATAAGAAGGGAGAGGGCCAAATTTCCTTACTATGTGGTGTTGAATTTGCCACTTCTTCTTCAGGAGATACCATCTTGGTAGCTCATCTTGAAGGGCTAAGTAATCCACATAATTGCTGTCAAACACCAGGACACTGTCTTCTTGTGCTTTGTCCTTCATTGCTTTCCTGAGTTTGGCAATTCTTCTTTCAAATTTGGCTTTGACTGCCTTCGCATCATTCAGCTTCTTTTGCTTAAGCTCTTGAGCTTCAAGCAATTTCTTTTTCTTCAACTCTAGAGCCTCTTTCTCTTCTGCAGTAGGCTCTGCTGGAGCTGATTTCTTGCTGGTCTGAGCTGACTGAGCTTGCTCATCTGCCTTTCTTTTCCTTGTCATTCTCTTTTCAGGAACTTGTTCTACAGGAGCAGTGATCTGTAGACTCTTGGCAGGAGCTTGAGTGGGTGCTTGAGTATCTTCTAGAGCAATTTCTTTGCCTTTGCCTTGCCTGTTCTTGATTTTGCTCTATAAACCACCCAAGGTTTCAGTCAAGTCATCTTGTGCTACTACCAGTTCAACTTGCTGGGCAGTAGACTTCTCTAGAGCCTTTATCAACACATTTTCCCCCTTTTTGGCTTCAGCAAGTGCAGCCGCAAAAGGCTTCATGGAATTCATGATTTCCACTGTCAGAGTTTGTTTCAGTGCCATGGCATTGACCTTGTCAACTTGGGTCAGATGGGTTATGCTGTGCTCTAGAACTTCAGCATGTAAATTGGAGGAGGAGGCAGCTTCAAATCTAGTTGTAAGAGCTTCCAACTTGGCTGCTGTCTCCTTCAGCTGAGTCTGCAATTTCTCATTCTCCTCTGCAGCTGCCTTAAGAAGGGCTTGACCTTCTTTGGCTCTTGCTTCAGCTTCTTCAATTCTGGACGTGTAGGTGGTCTCCATGCGGTGCATCTCATCAGTGTAAAGATCAGCAAACCTTTTGGAGGTGTCAGCTGACAACTTCTGATAGGTACTGAAGTATTCTCCTATCTGCTGATGAAGTGCTTCACCAAACTTGTCTTCAATGTCAAGAATCTGGTCATGAAGATGAGTCTTCTCTTCCCTTGCAGCTTTCTCAACATATCTTCCTAGCTGCAGGCCTAAACCTTTCTCAAAGTGCAAGTCTATTGCAGCTTTCACCTGGGAGCAGATGTCTGCTGTATGGTCAAAAGATGGGGTAGAAGTAGAGGGTGTACCTTGAGGCTTTGGATGAACAATTAATGCTTTGCCTCTTTCTTCGGCTGATAGGTACTCCTCATTGAGGTAGCAGGTAGTGGCCTTAGTCAGATGGGTCATGATTCGTCTGCCTGCATCCTCTTGATCGTCAATGAAGTGAGTCAGATTGTCCGAAGGTTTGAAGTGAGCTGGTACTCTGACTACTTCTCTGTCAATCTTTTCTTTGTCAGCTGATGCAGCTGAGTCTTCCACCAAGGCTGGTGCAGCTGATTCCTTCAACTTTGCTTGTTCAGCTGTCTGCTGATCAGATGAGCCTTTTGGGCTAGAGACATCAGCAGTGGGGATTCCTAAAATCCGGTAGCAAACTGCAGTCAGTGCCTCATCTGATAGCAGCTGAGCAAAGGATCGAACTTGAGCAACTTCCTTTTGCTCCATCTCCCAGTCGAGGAAGTTTTCCTTTCCTCCCATTCCTTCCATGACCTCAAGAAGGTCATCTACATCATCTCTTCTGAGCTCAATCCAAGTGCATACCCTAAGCACTTGTTCAAACTGGATTGAATTCTCATCAACTCCAGGGGTAGTGGACTTGAGCAGGTTGGCTATCTTCATCCTCATTATCTTCTCTGTTTGGCACATGGGGTAGTGCACCATTCTGAACTGAGGTTGAGAAGGGCCATCTTGAACCAGGTCTTCTGGTGCCATGTCAACTGGAGCAGAAGGGACAGTGATGGTAGGAGTTTGGGTAGCTGGGGCATTTTCCTCTGCTGTGTGAGTATCAGCAGGGATTTGGGAAGTCATATCTTCTTGTTGGGTAGGAAGTTGAGATTGATCTTCAGTGATTTGTTCCTCAGCAGGGTTTTGGGTCTGCTGGTCTGGTTCAGTTTCTACTTGAAGATCAGTAGATGTTTGAGCTTGATGATCTTGGATATCTGCTGTTTGAATATCAGCAAGGATTGTGGATATAATCTGAGTTTGATCATCAGTAGGGGGTGTGGAGATGGTCTGAGTTTGGTTGTCTGCTGGTTGAACATCAGCAGGGTTAGGCAATTGGGGTTCAATTGGTAGTTGTGGCTGAGTTTGTTCCTCTGCTGTGTGAGTATCAGCAGGGATTTGGATATCAGTGTTTAGAGGCTCAGATGGGTTGGACTCATCAGAAGGGTTGAAGGATGAAATAGGGGCTATGCTCATTGGAGTAGGGAGCCTGGATTTCTTGGTTTTCTTTGTGAAAGAAGAAGTGTTCTTCTTTCTCTTCCGACCCTTTGATAGCTTAGAAGGTGTGAAAGTGAGAGGGGGATTAGAAGTACCTGCCTTTTTCAAAGGAGAGGCAGTGGGAGTGGCATCTGAGTCAGATGGGGAGATGAGCCCTGATCTGATCAGATATCTTCTTTGTGCTAAGGTCTGATTGTCATCATCATCATCCTCAGCAGCCTTCTTTTGAGCCTCTTCTTTGGATGGCTCCTCTTCTTCTTCAGCAGCAGAGTCATGAGTAGACTCTTCTGCCTCTTCAACAACGTCTTTGGAAGATGCTTCAGCTAACAACTTCCTCCTCTCTTCTTTCAACCTTGCTGCCTCCGCAAGAGCTTCCTTCCTTAAGTAATATTTGGAGATGTGAAAGGTCTTATGAGGTCCCATCTTGTACTTTCTGGGGAGTATTTCTGGAAGGATGATACTCAGCTTGTTGACAAAGCTGACTGTTGATGTCACCTTCCATTTTCTTGACTGTAAGTCCAAGGTCACCTTCTTGGTCTCAAGAGCAATTCTATCCAGAAATAGTCCTTGCCAATCTCCATCAATCTGATACCAGATTGCAGCCATAACTCTAACCTTTAGTGTATTAACAGCATCATGACTGAATGTGTTACCTATCAGCATCTTGCCTGCTATATCCATCAGGGTTTGAAACTTAGGTTCAAGTTGGGATTTCTTGAGCCCAGTGGCATCAATAGCCTTTATTCTGCCATCAGTAAACATCTCCATGTACTCTTTTTCTCTACCCATGATGTAGGTGGAGATATTCACATTCCCCCTTGACAAGCCAAACAATTCCTGAAGGATTTCCCTTGTTACCTTGACCTTGTGTCCACCCATGACACTTTCGACATAAGATCCCTTCATCACAGCGTTTGCATAGAAAGCCAGCACATCTTGTTCGTAAACATTGGTGGGTGCTGCTTCCAGAAAATCTCGCAGGTTGAGGTTGATGCAGCGAAGAAGGATCTCCTTGTTTTCTGCTTTGTGTTTGCCCTTGAAAAACAGAGCATTCTCTGTGAACATCTTCCCTTCCTTGGACCACTTTGCAGCATCCAAGGTGCCAGTGCTCTTGGTCTTCTCGTCGTAAATTACAATGATTGCCATAGTATACTTTGAGTGTTAGGTTTTGAGAGCTTGAAAGAAATTTGCAGAAGGAGAGAGTATTGAGAGCAATTGAGTAATGTGAGCGAAAGGGTTTGGAAGAGGTTTAAGGGTGTGTATATATACTCCAACAATTCTTGATCTAACGGTGAGATCTGGGTTTAATTGTGGAGTAGAGCCCAAGATTTTCCTTCTTTGATTTCGGGCCTTTCTTTAAATTTGCCGGCTGAATTTGCCATGTGGCAACAGTTGATTTGCTGGCAATTTGGTAATTGAGTATTAATGACATCATTACCAAAAATAGCCGTTGTGACTAATTTTGTGGCAAGAATTGATCATCAAGGCCGTTTTTTATAAGTGAATTACATTCCTTATATAGGCCAATTAGTTTAATTACATTCAGGAATAAATCTAGAATGAATTACATGATCAAAGATAGTCATTAAACTCTAAAATCAAGTGATCTGGTCAGCAGAGTGATGTCTTCTGATTTCTTCAAGAGGTCTGCTGATTTTCCTTGAAAGTCTTCTGGTCAGCTGAGTTGGTCTTCTGATCAGCTGAGTGGAGGATTGAGATTTGCTGAGTAAATCTTCTGTGCTTTGAAGGTCCAACCTGGCTTGATGGATCCTTCGTTGTTGTTGTGATGATCCAACCTGGATGATGGATCTTCCAGCTTTATTGTGAGTGATGATCCAACCTGGTTTGATGGATCTTCCAGCTCTATCTGAATCAAGTAGGACCATCAAATCAATATGTAGATGATCAGCCTGGATGATATCCCACTGGTTCAGGTTGCCCTTACCATCTGATGCTCCTCATCATCAGATGGGTTGTAGCATCAAATGTGTCCTTTTTGAATTTCTTCGCTTCTCTTGAAGGAGAAGGAAGATTGGAATAGGCTTCAATGGAGTCTGAAGAGAGGGCCATGGACTTAGCCTTCATGTTCTGTTTAGACACAGTAGTTTTTGATAACAAGCTCTCCATGTAGAACTTCCCCCTGGAGAAGAAGCTCTGCTTGCTTGCTACTTTGTCTTCTCCATCTCTCTTTCCTCTAGTTTTCAATAAGGACGTCTCTCTTTCCTCTAGTTTTCATAGGCAAACTCATGTTGAGTAAGCCAAGTGTGCTGATCTGCATCATCTTCATCTTCTTGACAAAGCTTCATCTCCTTCACCCAAGACCTTGGTTGAAGGATGATCTTCATTCCATCTCTTCTCTCGATTGTCTCCATTCCTGAAACAGAAAATAATAGTTAGTGATTTGTGTTCTTTGGTGTTCTCATAACTTCCTCCTTTTATAGGGGTAGAAATGAGGTAGTGGAGTGAAAGATGACAAAACCATAGAGTTCATAGGTCTGAATTTCTGAAAAGTTACTTCTTAAGATCAACAATGAAATTCTTGATCCAAGGGTTCACATTTAAAGATATTCAGACTTTATCTTATGGAATGCAGAAATTATAAATTTTGAGCAAGAGTTATTTGAAATCCGTACAGTGCATGCATACTGTTGAGTCGGTGAGGATGGTGTATTAATCCAACCAAGTATAACTCAATAGTATACTGTATGTATGTATATAAATAAAGTATTTTATGAAGAATAGTTTATTATTATACATAGTATACACTGCTTAGAGTAAAGAAATCAAATAACTTTGTTCAAGTCTGCTGTATATATATATATATGATATGCAATGCAGATTTTAGAGTATTTCATCAATGATTCTTAAGGTATCATTGATTCCCCCTTGATTAGATGACTCTAAGTTTTCCCTCAGCTTTATTTGTCTTCATCGGGAAAGAACTTACCTGAAGATGAGGGTGTCTATTCACCTCATCTGATCCTCCTAGTCTTCTGCAATTTTCAGCTGATCTTTGCTCTTCATGTGCTTGGATCCAGGAGTCCTAAGCTGTAGCATAGGGTCTTGAATCTTTCTTCAGCTAGGGGCTTAGTCAAGATGTCTGCTTTTTGGATATCTGTGTGAATTTTCTCCATATTGATGTCCTTCTTTTCAAGGTGGTCTCTTATGAAGTGGTGTCGAATGTCGACATGCTTGCACCTTGTGTGGAGGACTGGATTTTGAGTGATGGCAATGGCACTGCTGCTATCACAATAAACAGGGACTTCTCTTGCCTCTACATTGTAATCCTTGAGTTGTTGAACTAGCCAGAGCAGCTGACTGCAACAACTACCAGCTGCCATATATTCTGCTTCAGTGGTGGAGGTTGCAACTGAGGTTTGCTTCTTAGAGAACCATGATATCAGCTTGTTGCCTAGAAATTGACAGGTTCCAGATGTGGATTTCCTATCAATTCTACATCCTCCATAGTCTGAGTCAGAATAGCCACTCAATTCTAGATTGTCATCAGCAGAGTACCATAGTCCTAGGTTGACTGTTCCTTTTAGGTACTTGAGAATCTTCCTTGCTGCTTCTAGATGACTTTGCTTTGGGTTTGCTTGAAACCTAGAACATACTCCTACAGCAAATGTTATGTCTGGTCTGCTAGCTGTAAGGTATAGTAGAGATCCAATCAGTGCTCTATATTCAGCTTGATCAACTGCCTTTCCAGACTCATCTGGTTCCATTTTGAAAGATGTCATCATTGGAATCCTTGCAGTCTTGCTTTGTAGAGCTTTGAATCTTTCTAATAGGCTCTTGGTATACTTGGATTGGTTGATGAAAATTCCTTCTGAACTCTGCTTGACTTGAAGTCCTAGGAAATAATTCATCTCACCCATCATGCTCATTTCAAACTTTCCTTGCATAAGTTCAGAGAACTTCTTGCACATCTCTTGATTGGGTGATCCAAATATAATATCATCTACATATATTTGCACCATTAGGATGTCTTCTCCTTCTTGTATTCTGAAAAGAGTTCTATCCACTTTGCCTTTTGTATATCCATTGTCAAGTAGGAATTGTGACAATGTGTCATACCAAGCTCTAGGGGCTTGTTTTAGACCATAGAGAGCCTTCTTCAGTCGATATACTTGATCGCCTTTTTCAAATCCTGGAGGCTGCTCTACATATACTTCTTCTACCAGAATACCATTTAGAAAAGCACTCTTGACATCCATTTGATATACCTTGAAGCCCATATATGATGCATAAGCTAGAAACAGTCGAATGGCTTCTAATCTGGCTACTAGAGCAAAAGTTTCAGCATAGTCAATCCCTTCAGATTGTGAATATCCTTTTGCAACTAGCCTTGCCTTATTTCTAGTTATCACATCATTTTCGTCCTTCTTGTTCTTGAATACCCACTTTGTTCCTACTACATTGTGGTTTTCAGGACGATCTACCAATTCCCAGACTTCATTTCTTTCGAATTGGTTTAGTTCTTCTTGCATAGCAGTGATCCAATTGCTATCTGTCATTGCTTCTTCTATGTCAGCTGGTTCAATGTTGGATAGGAAAGCACACCAGCAGAACATAAATGATTGTGAGTTCTGATTCAGTTGTCTTCTGGTCTTGACACCTGAGTCAGCTCCTCCTAAGATGAGGTTTGATGGATGGTTATTTCTCCATGTATGCCTCACAGGAGTATCTGCATTGGATGAGCTTGGATTCTCATCTGATCTAGTGCCATCAGGAGGGTTGGCTTGATTAGGTCGATCATCATCTGTATCTTGTATGTTAAAGAGATCATTCCCCCTGGCATTTGGGATTGGTGCATCTTGATTCTGGTCAGCTTGTCCTGCTTGAGTTTGAGATCTAGTGATAGGTCTATGAGGCTTATCTTCCTCTGGTTCTTCAGGAAAAGGTTCATTTACTTCAATGAACTCATCTGGTTTGGGCTTGATCACTAGATGTCTCATCTAATCTGCAGCTGAGTTTGTTTCTACTGCATTCTTTTCACAAGATTCATCAAAAACAACATGAGGTGTTTCTTCCACAAGAAGGGTTCGTTTGTTGAGTACTCTAAATGCTTTGCTAGTAGAGGAGTATCCTAAGAATATCCCCTCATCTGCTTTGGCATCAAAAGCATTCAACTTACTTTTCCCATTGTTGTGAATGAAACACTTACAACCAAATATATGAAAGTAAGATACTCTAGGTTTTCTTCCTTTCCACAGTTCATATGGGGTTTTCTCATGAATTTTGTGAATACCTGACCTGTTTTGAGTGTGACAAGCTGTGTTGATGGCTTCTGCCCATAGCTTCTTAGGAGTGGAGAATTCAGCAAGGAGTGTTCTGGCAGCTTCCTTGAGTGTTCTGACTCTTCTTTCAGCTACACCATTCTGCTGTGGTGTTCTTGCTGCACTTGTCTCATGCTGAATACCATTAGAAGTGCAATAGGCAATAATATAAGAGTTAATGAATTCAGTGCCTTTGTCACTTCTAATTTTCACAATTGGTTCTCCTTTCACTACTTGGATCCTCTTCAATAGTTCAGGAAGCTTCTGCTGTGTTTCACTCTTCTTGTATAAGAAGATAACCCAAGTAAACTTGGAATAATCATCTACAACAATAAGAGTGTACTTCCTCCCTGTTAGAGTGGTTGGAGTGATTGGTCCAAAGAGATCCATGTGAAGCAATTCAAGAACTCTGCTGGTTGATGCTGTCTTCTTGGTCTTGAAGGAGACCTTTGTTTGCTTTCCTTGTTGACATGCATCACATACCTGATCTTTACAGTAGAGTTCATTAGGCAGACCATCAACTAAGGATTCCCTTGCTAACTTGTTCATAGTCTTAAAGTTCAGATGACTAAGACGTTTGTGCCATAGCCAGCTGACATCTTTAGGGCTCTTCACAAGCAGACAGGTATCCTTAGGACAGCTGTTCCAATTTGCAAGATACATACTTCCCTTTCTAGATCCTATTAGAAGGTTTTGTTTTGTTCTTTTATCACTTATGAGACACTCATCTTTAGAGAATTTGACTGAGTAACCAGTGTCACAAAAATGAGAAACAGATAATAAATTAAACTTAAGACCTTCTACATATGATACATCATGTACCTCAATGTCACCATTTTTAAGGGTGCCATATCCTTTTGTGTTACCATGCGCGTTATCACCAAAGAAGACTTTTGGACCTTTCTTCTCTATGTAGTTGGTCAGCAGGGCTTTGGTTCCTGTCATGTGAGTTGAGCATCCACTATCTATGTACCAAGTTTCTCCTGCTAGACCTCCTCTTCTGTATAGGTCCCTCCTTTCCTGCAAGAAAAGTTAAGTCTTAGGTACCCATTTTGTTTTGGGTCCTTGGGTGTTAGTACTACCCTTGGGAACCCACATATACATTGGTCGTTTGAACAACCTTGAACACTTGAGTTGTTTCCCTCGGGCATCACAGAACCAAATCTTACCAGTCAGCACCTTGGACTGATCTGATTTGTTCTTAGTGTCAGCTAAGTAATAGTCAAATGGTTTCCCTTTATAGGAGTGTACATACATGATCTTTTGACTAGTTACATTCGGCCTGGGTGCATTAGCTGGTCGATGCACACGATTATATGGACCATACTCTTCTGTTCTCACAATATCATAAGAGATAGGGGGTGCAAAGAGAACAGATTTGTTTGAAGAAGACCTCTTCTTCTTGGCTGGAGCAGCATACAGCTGAGACTGTCTCAAACGAGATGGTCTATGCTGTTTGTTGTTCCTCTGTACAGGCTTGGGGTTAGCTTGTCCTTTACCCTTTTTGGTTTTGGGATAGTTAGCCTTAGCTGGTACAGGTGGCTTTTGGTTCATATTAGGTTCATTGTGTTTAGAACACTCACCCTTTTCATGTGTCTGAGTAGTGCACTTGTTAGGTGTACTACCCCCAGCTGGAGAGGATGTAGATGGATTAAGTTCATAGCCAAAACCCATCTTATTGCCATTTGATCTATAATACTCAGAGATACTTTCAATAGTAGTAGAAGCTTTATTGAACTCTGATATCTTTTGATTTAGGCATTCCTTCTCCTTTTCTAAGAGCTTGTGTGCTTGGAAGAGGTCATCGAACTTGGATTGTAGTGAACGAAGTTCCTTAGTTTCTAGAGCTTGAGTTTGTAACATCCCCTCATACAACTGAGTTATTGTGGTATTTTCTTCCTTAAGAAGCTCCACTTCTCTGGTCAATCTTTCATTCATTGTGACCAACTCAGGGGTGTTATCAAACTTAGCCTTTTTCAACTTAGTAATTTCTTTCCTTAGACCCTTGTTCTCCTCTTCCACTTCTATAAAAGCTCTAGTGGCAATATCCAGATCACCTTTTACCTTTCTTAAAGATTGATAATAGGTGTCTTCTGATTCGCCTTCAGATGAGTTTATCTCATCTGATTGTGAAAAAATAGGTGAATGGAAAGTAGTAGTATAGGAGTTTACCTCATTTTCACCTATGGCCATCATAGCTAGGTCATCTGAATCATCTGAGAAGATTTGACAATCTGGTGATGTAGGGAGTTCATCACTTTGATATTCAGATTCTTCAGTCACCATAGCTTTCTTTTCTGAATTTCTCCTTGGCCTTCTTTCTTCTTTGTCATCCAAATCCAGCTCAGGACATTCATAGACATAGTGTCCTGGTTTCCGACAATTAAAGCATGATCCAGGTTTCTGATTTGAGTTGCCTTTCCTTGGAGGAGTGGCATCTCTTCTTCTAGATTCTCGGCTGTCAGATGACTCCACATCCTTTCTAGGATGTCTTTCTGGTGTTCTTTCTCTGAAACCTCTGGAGGGTGAACTTGCTCTTCTATCTTTGTAGTTTCTATAGAATTTTCTATATTTGCTGTTGAGAGTGTTCATCCTATCGAATCTCTTGATCATAAGAGCCATTTGTTCCTTCAGACTCATGTCTGATCCTTCACAGTCTTCTGTTTTCAGAGAGGTCTTGCCAGATGAGGTACTTGCAGTTTTTGTATTGGCTGCCTTGAAGGCTACAGTCTTGGAGGTAGATGGGGTTGCAGTTGGCTCATCACTTCCTGAGTTTTCTTCTCTTTCCAGATCATATTCATGAGCTTTTAGGTTCTGAAATAGAGTTTGAGCAGACCACTTCTTGATATCTTGGGTATCCTTGATGATGGTCTTCTTGAGTCTCCCTTTCTTGGTTAGAGAGTCTAAGATCTTTAGATTTTTCTCTCTATTTGTATATTTCTTGCCCAGAGATTCTATCTCATTGATGATCTTGGTAAATCTATTGTCTAGCTGATCAATAGACTCTTCTGGTTGCATCTTGAAGTGTTCAAACTTCTTGACTGCTGTAGACAACTTGGATTCCTTGATCAGCTCAGTTCCTTCACAGAGAAGTGCCAATGCCTCCCACATCTCTCTGGCTGACTCACAGTGGATTACCTTTGCAATGTACTCATTTGGAAGAGTTTGCATTATGTAATCTTGAGCAATGCTATCAAGATTTGATTGCTTCATCTCTTCTGGTGTGAGATCCTTCATGGGCTTGGGAACCAGTTCTCCAACTGGGACTTCTGGATCACCATTTGCAGTGTTGACTGTCATGATGGTGATTGGGCCTTCTGTGATTACTGACCACATCTTGTAGTGGAATGATGTGAGATTCTTCCTCATCCTGACCTTCCAGTAATCATAATCCTCTACTGAAAACTTAGGCAACTTTCGCATATTAGCACTCATGCTGTATGAGTTTTCAAAAACAAGTTTTCCAAAAAGATCTGTTCAAGAGGACTACAGAAAGACTCCCTCAAGTCTTCTGATAATCTAGAGACAGTAGTCTATTAGAACCACCGCTCTGATACTACTTGTTGGTCCCTGAACGAGTAGTGAATGGGATTAAAGTCTAGAGGGGAGGGGTGAATAGACTTTAAAACTTTTTCAAACAGAGTTGAGAACCTCTTCTGATTGCTATGTCAACTGGACTGCAAGTCAGCTGGTCCAGATGACTATAGTGATCTGACTGAGGAGGTTATATGCGGAATTATGGTGGCCCTGGTTTAGACTCGTTCTTGTAATTCTTATGAAAGTGTTCAAATTGTTTTGCTTAATGAAAATACTCAGCTGATGCTGGTTTGAAAGTTATGGCCTTGTTTTGAAGAATGTTGAAATCACAGTATGCACTATATAATAATGTATGTAAAGACAGAAATGTAAAGTGCAGAAAGTAAATGACACCGGATTTATAGTGGTTCGGATATATGTTCCTACGTCCACTCTCACGTCCACACGTGATGTTTAATCCCTTTAATTTACCACAAATTACAAGGGTCTTGACCTTTATAGTCCCAGGGTTAGGACTTTGAGATCTGAGCCGTCCTAACAGCTATGGTCTCCACAAGTGATTGTAAGCACTTGCACTTTAAGGGGTTCAAAAACTTTAACCTTTCGGTGAGGGTTTGGGGTTTTTGAGGTGTATCCAACTAATGGTTCAAGCTTATAATTTGCTTAACCACTATGCCTAAAACAATTGATATACAATATGAACAGGTTTCAGGTTCTTAGGGGTTGGATAGAAATCACTTAAGAGCTATAGATAACCTAATGGTTTCTGGCTCTTTTGAGAATTCTTAGAATAGTATGTGTTGGGATATGAATCCTAGAACAAGTCCTAAATGATGAATAAAAGATGAAGTTTTGATAAGCCAAAAGTAGTATGAATATTTTCTAAGTGTTGACTGATCTAGTCTAGTTGAGTTAAGTCATCTTGTACCAGACCAGTAGAGTTCACATAAGTTCACATGAAAAGATAAGTACAGTTTATAAGTACTTCATATGTGTTTACAGTATTTGTTTAAGTTTGTTACTGAGCTATTTAAATGTTGTATAGAGCTCATAATGTTTTGAATGTAATAGATAGATTGATTGTATAGATAATAAGTTGACTAAGCTTGTATAATGAAAGCTTAAAGTAATGTAATAGTCTTGATAGGTTTAGTATAGTCTACTGTTTGAACAAGGAAGACCAGACAAGAAGAATTGAAGTCTACTACTCAAGACAAGTGGACTACAAGACAAGTACATACAAGTCTACACAAGGCAGGACAACGTGAAGTTAGTTCGAAGCGCGTGAAAAGATAAGGATGTAGAAGTTAGTTATGGAATAACTAATTCGTAACAGAAACGCGTGGATTGATAAGAAGATTCAGTTGAAGTTAGTTTTCAAGAAGATTTGGTTACAACTAACTAAGTTCTTGATGATTGAAGTCTATAAATACTTCATGATGGTGATCATTTGAAGACTACTGATACTGCGACTACGCATACTAAAACTCGATATACTGAAGCGTATTAAAGCTACATACTGAAGATTACTCTCAGAGTGCATTGAAGATTCAGAAAGAAGCCAGAAGACAAGTGAAGAATTCAAAAGGCTACTACTGAATAAGTGTTTAGTTTTTGTTTGTTATTTTTCAAGGTGCTAGATACTTGTAAAATTTCTAGTTAGATCATAGACATATCTGGAGGTATAGTCTGTTGAAGATCTAAGTCTTCTTCTTGGGACTTAAAAGACAGGAACATACACTTGTACTCGATTGGAAGAGTTTAGTGGAAACATCACAACTGGGTTTGTGAGAGTGGACGTAGACAAGTTGTCGAACCACTATAAATTGTTTGTGTTGTTTACTTTACTGTTTTGTTTAATTGCTTAATTGTTTACACACATAACTGAACAAGACAAGTTGAGTATAGAACAGAGTTCTCGAATTAAGAAGTTGAGTATAAACTTGAATTGGGCTTATTGTTAATTTCGTATTCCGCATATTGTATTCTGATATTTCGATAGAATTTTGAAAAGTCTATTCACCTCCCTCTAGACATTTTCACTAGCTTACTCGTTATTAACTCAACTTTGGGGACCTACAAGTGGTATCAGAGCAAAAAAAATCTTCACAAGTATAAGATTGATCTCACGAGCAGTATAAGATTTACCAAGTACTTCCAAATCATTCATGATCTTAGTAAAACGAGTATCCAGCTGGTCGATAGTTTCGCCAGCTTTCATCTGAAATGATTCAAATCTTTGGACAGCTGTGGAGAGTTTGCTCTCTTTGATTAGGGAAGTCCCTTCACAAAGGATAGCTAGTCTGTCCCACATCTCTTTGGCAGTCTTACATTTTAACACGTTTCCTAGATACTCGTTAGGAAGGGTGTGTAAAATGTAATTCTTTGCCAAACTATCCAAATTATTTTGACGCATTTCTTCTGAGGTTAGATCTGACCTGGGTTTCTTGACGAGAGTACCAATTGGTTTGCTTGGGTCAAACGGATTAAGAGTATTATAGTAATTAGATAATGCTAAATTTTGAAAACTCAGAATTGGATTTATACACTCCCAGTTTAATGAGGTGTATACACCCAGTTCGAACTCGACTACACTAGGTCAGATGAGTTCACTCCCCTGTCCTAAGTAAGAAGAGGCGGATTTCAAATGTTTACAATATCAAATCACGTAATATTCTCGAATCCGTAAACAGATCATTTTCATTTTCATCTTGACCATTGATTCAACAGTTAAGGTTTTACAAAACCCTCAACTGCTCCACTCTTCTCCCCTACGCGTTCTTAACTCTTCTACTCTTGAGAACTTTCGATTTCTTGCTTATACTCACTAACTGTTCTCACACAACTTATCGATTATGTCGATCGTCTCGTTATTCGATGTCAGAACTAACATGCAGGCCAGGTTTGACCTAGGCAAATATGCATCAGAGGGGAAGGTGCATGTTGAAGGTTCTGTATTCTTCAAGGGCAAGCACACTGACGGCAATAAAGAAATTTTGATGAAATGCTGCCGCTGTGGATTGAGACCTTACTTGGAATCATTTCCAGAAGTGGTGCTTGAAGAAGAAGTGCTTGAATTTTACGCCAACGCAACTAGGCAAGGCGACTCCATTCAATCATTCGTTGGTACCAGCCAAGTAGAAATTACTCGAAAAAATGTTTTCGAGAATCTGAAGTTGCCAACAGGTTCAATCGACATCGAAAACTATGCTGAAGGCCAGGAGTTGAGATATCTTAGTATTTTCTGTGGTAAGAAGTTGAAACTTGGTCGTGATGGTAAAATTCCTGCTGTCAAGAAGAAGGAGCTCTTAGACAAATACAAGACTCTTCTTGACATCGCATCGAAAATATTGCTGTGTGTTTCTGGAAGCTTTGATTCAGTGACTCTACAGAAGGCAAGAGTGATGGCCGCAATCTTTGACGGCATTACTGACGGAAATTGGTACAAATTATTCACGGATAGAATAATGTACTATGAGAAGAATGTGCGTGTTGACACCAATTCTGCAAATTGGGTGGTGTCTGCTGCAGTTGGGTTTGGAAACAAGCTAAGTATTCTGTTACCTATCTTGTTGCCAAACAAGTCGACTTGGAGCAAAGGCAAACCGTTTCATGCCCTCAAATTCTATCTGAAGAAAGAGGCCTTGGCAAATCAAGCTGCTGCCAGGACTGCTGCTCCAAGACAGGTTCACATCAATCTTGACGACGCCTTGATTGAAGCTGCCTCATCTAGTTCAGACGAAGATGAGTCAGATGATGGAGAATCTGAGCCTGAGGCTGGAACTAGTGGAAGACTAGTTGAGTATGTGGCAGAGGAGGCCATGATCGAGGCTGCTAGTGATTCGGATAAGACTCACTCCGACACAGGATCCGAGAAAGAAGAGAAAACAAGTGCTGAAGTCCCGGAGATGTATCGACTGGTGAGAGTCGAGTCGAGTCCTTCACCAGACAAGACAACTAACCAGGTTGGTATTTCTTCTAGATCTCTTTCAATACCTCTCTCTCTCCCTCCTGTCCGAACCAAGGCCAGATCACTTCGATCTCGTGCCAGACCTGCACCCTCAACCTCTCAGGTGTTGCCAGCATATCCGCTGAGAGCAAGCCTACCCGAAAACACTCCTATAAAGGACACAACTGATACTCCGACAGTTGTCATTCCTGACCTAGCCACATCAAAACCCATAGAGACCACTGCCTTTACTCCCTCTCCCTCACCAGAATATGGTGAACCTTTTCAACCATCTATTTCAGAAACTCCTCAAGTTGCCACTGCAACAACTGCAACAGGGACCCCACCTGTGCAGACCCCTTCTGAAACTAGATTTGATTCCCTGGTTTACTATCCGATGTGTCTAAGGGAGAAGAGGTTGCGTTTGAAAGTTACCAACTACCTAAAGAAGACACTTGTGTCAGTAGAGATTGATACCTCTTCAGAACGGTATGAGAAGCTTTTGAGAATTTGCACTTGGGTTGCTCTGAAGAAAGGCCCAACTGAAGATTTGTTTGAAGTCATCCAAGGAATGGGTGGAATCTCCAACTTTCAAGATTGGGAGATGGAACAGAAGGAAAACAGTGGAGTTCAAAGTCATGAGGAACTGTTCCCATCTTATGCCTTGACTGCCCTGGTGAAAAGGATGCTGAATATCTCTGATGACGTGTTGTTCTCGTTTGCTACGATTGATGTGGGTACTCAAACCGATCTTGCAGAAGATGAGTCAAAAATTAATCTTGTAGATGCTGTCGTTCAGACTTCAGAACAATTGGAAGAAATCGCTGGAAGTGATGAAGATGAAGTCGACTCATTCATGCTTGGTAAAGAAGACGATGAATTTGTGGAAGCCTTTATGTTTGATGAAGATGAAATAAAAACCATCAATGATGATGAGGCTCTTGGAACTCCGATGTCTACTCAAATTGTTCCAAAAGGATTTTTGGATGAATTAAAAACTGATCTGAGAAGTGTTGTTCATACTGCCATAGACGAGTTCTTAAACTCGAAGATGAAGGATGTGCTAGTTGAACAGAATCAGTCACTTGTTGACAACTCCAGAGACTTAATTGTTGGTGAGGTCAACAAAATGGATTCTTCCTTCAGAGAAGAAATGTTTGCTCAAATTGAAGACTTTCTGAAGAAACAAGTTGATTTTTCAGAAAAGAGGTCAATCTCGTTTGCTCGATCACTAGCTGATGAGTCAAGTAAAATGGAACGACTCTACAGAGTTAAGGTTGTTATTGCTGATGAACAGAGACGGGAAGCACAAGATCAATTGGTGCGTTCTCGAGATGTTCTCAAAGAGTTAACTGCACAAAATACTCTTCTTCGTCAGACGGCTACTCATTTGAAAGATGAACTAGTTTCATGTACAAGGAAGTTGGAACTGGTTACTGATCGTCTAGACAAGATAAGCCATGAGAAGACTCATCAGAAGCAGATTAAGTCAGCTGCTGAAGCAATGAAAGAAGCTATCAAGGAAGAGATGACTCGCTTTACTTCTCTTTTCACTCTTAAGGCAAATGATGAAGCCAAAAAGGGGGAAGAGACGAGTAGAGTAGGAGTTGAAACTGAAAAGTATGCTTGTGCTGAAATTGAAGTGAAAGATGCTGCTACTGCGATTGAAGAACTAAGAAGGCCTAAGAGAGGCAGATTAGTGAAGAAGGCAGATCTAGAGCAAGCTAAAATTGAAGAACAGAAGAGATTAGAGAAAGGCAAAAGAGTTGCTTCTCCTGAAGCAGAGATCTTGACTAGACGGACTAAAAGAAAGTTAGAGCTGAAAGATGCTGAAGATCAAAGTATTATGAACAAAGATCAAATGAAGATTGCTGATAATGAAGTTCGATATGCTAATCAGAAACGACTTGGAAAGCATATTAGAAGGCTACAGAAGCTGAAAGCTGATCCAGATTGTGCTGAAGATGCTTTCATTGACAACTTCATTGACAGAGAACATAGAGAAGACTGGTTCAAAGTCAAGTTGCAATGGGAGTTGGATCACTGGATTATTAGAAAATTTGGTGATGCTGATAGTGCTGAAGATCTGTATGCTGTCTTTGAGAAGTTTATGGAAGTTCAAGACAAGAAGCTTTGGAATCTGATCATGAGAATTGCTGCTGCTGTGAATTTTAACATTCTCATACCGATCTATCCAAAGTGGACTACTCCTTTGTTAGGTTCTGGTAAAAGAGTTGATATGAATCATATTAAGAAATTTGAGGATGAGCTACTGGACAAAGAGAAGATCAACGATGAAGATCATATTAGTCTAATTCATAAGAGACTCCTTGATGCATTTCAAGTTCCAAATCCAGAAGGAGGTACTCTTTCAGATTAGTTGATTTTCTGATTTTTTTTTATTTTTTTTTGCTCTGATACTTAGGTATTTTTATTACAAAGTATGTGTAATCTACTGATCGTATTTTGAATGAATGAAAGATAAGTACTATTTGATGTTAAAGACAAGATAACTACTTAACTAGTCTACTTATGAGAAAAGATTCAAGTAGTTTTGGCTTCATCAAAAAGGGGGAAATTGTTGGGATATGAATCCTAGAACAAGTCCTAAATGATGAATAAAAGATGAAGTTTTGATAAGCCAAAAGTAGTATGAATATTTTCTAAGTGTTGACTGATCTAGTCTAGTTGAGTTAAGTCATCTTGTACCAGACCAGTAGAGTTCACATAAGTTCACATGAAAAGATAAGTACAGTTTATAAGTACTTCATATGTGTTTACAGTATTTGTTTAAGTTTGTTACTGAGCTATTTAAATGTTGTATAGAGCTCATAATGTTTTGAATGTAATAGATAGATTGATTGTATAGATAATAGTGTTGACTAAGCTTGTATAATGAAAGCTTAAAGTAATGTAATTGTCTTGATAGGTTTAGTATAGTCTACTGTTTGAACAAGGAAGACCAGACAAGAAGAATTGAAGTCTACTACTCAAGACAAGTGGACTACAAGACAAGTACATACAAGTCTACACAAGGCAGGTCAACGTGAAGTTAGTTCGAAGCGCGTGAAAAGATAAGGATGTAGAAGTTAGTTATGGAATAACTAATTCGTAACAGAAATGCGTGGATTGATAAGAAGATTCAGTTGAAGTTAGTTTTCAAGAAGAGTTGGTTACAACAAACTAAGTTCTTGATGATTGAAGTCTATAAATACTTCATGATGGTGATCATTTGAAGACTACTGTTACTGCGACTACGCATACTGAAACTCGATATACTGAAGCATATTAAAGCTACATACTGAAGATTACTCTCAGAGTGCATTGAAGATTCAGAAAGAAGCCAGAAGACAAGTGAAGAATTCAAAAGGCTACTACTGAATAAGTGTTTAGTTTTTGTTTGTTATTTTTCAAGGTGCTAGATACTTGTAAAATTTCTAGTTAGATCATAGACATATCTGGAGGTATAGTCTGTTGAAGATCTAAGTCTTCTTCTTGGGACTTAAAAGACAGGAACATACACTTGTACTCGATTGGAAGAGTTTAGTGGAAACATCACAACTGGGTTTGTGAGAGTGGACGTAGACAAGTTGTCGAACCACTATAAATTGTTTGTGTTGTTTACTTTACTGTTTTGTTTAATTGCTTAATTGTTTACACACATAACTGAACAAGACAAGTTGAGTATAGAACAGAGTTCTCGAATTAAGAAGTTGAGTATAAACTTGAATTGGGCTTATTGTTAATTTCGTATTCCGCATATTGTATTCTGATATTTCGATAGAATTTTGAAAAGTCTATTCACCTCCCTCTAGACATTTTCACTAGCTTACTCGTTATTAACTCAACTTTGGGGACCTACAGTATGGCTTTAGCTTTGATTGCTTGCTTGGCTCGTTGAATTCTCTCTTGTGACTTCATGTTTGTGATTTCTCATCCTCTTGTATTTATAATGAAGATTGGTTGCAACTAGCCGTTGGAGTTGACTAGCCGTTTGAGCAATCTTTCCATAATAGCTTGATTCCTTGATTCCAGCCGCTTGATTGCTTCAATCCTGGGATCATGTCAATCTTCTAAATAAGGTAGGTCTTCGTTTGAATTGCAGGATGACTTAGGAATCAGCCGAGTCCTGGAAGAGCACATAGTCTTCTGATCTGTACTTCTAGTCTTCTGACTACTCTTCTGGCCTTAGGTCTTCTGTCTTCTGATATCAGTAGAGTAACACTCTTCTGATCTGGAAATTCTTTGTATTGCTTTAGGCCATCTTCAATCTGGAACTCCATCAGATAAGTAGGTATACAAGCACCTTAACTTATCTGGTCTTCAAGGATCTTCTAGTCTTCATGTCTTCTACTCTTCTCATCTTGAGGATAGACATGTAAGCCAGGACTGTGCTGATCAGCTGATATCAATACAGTTGATCACACAAGACTAGTCTAAGCTGTTCTATACAAGTCAGCTGATCCTATTACATTTATAAACTCTAAGTGTTTTGGCCATCAAAACTATTCTAACATCAAGTGGGGCTTAGGGTGAATTTATATCCCAACAGAAAAGTTAACCCCAAGCCTGTACAGAGGAACAACAAACAGCCTAGACCATCTCGTCTGAGACAGTCTCAGCTGTATGCTGCTCCAGCCAAGAAGAAGAAGTCTTCTTCAAACAAATCTGTTCTATTTGCAACCCCTATCTCTTATGATATTGTGAGAACAGAAGAGTATGGTCCATATAATCGTGTGCATCGTCCAGCTAATGCACCCAGGCCGAATGTAACTAGTCAAAAGATTATGTATGTACACTCCTATAAAGGGAAACCATTTGACTACTACTTAGCTGACACAAAGAACAAATCAGATCAGTCCAAGGTGTTAACTGGTAAGATTTGGTTCTGTGATGCCCGAGGGAAACAACTCAAGTGCTCAAGGTTGTTCAAACGACCAATGTATATGTGGGTTCCCAAGGGTAGTACTAACACCCAAGGACCCAAAACAAAATGGTACCTAAGACTTAACCTTTCTTGCAGGAAAGGAGGGACCTATACAGAAAAGGAGGTCTAGCAGGAGAAACATGGTACATAGATAGTGGATGCTCAACTCACATGACAGGAACCAAAGCCCTGCTGACCAACTACATAGAAAAGAAAGGTCCAAAAGTCTTCTTTGGTGATAACGCGCATGGTAACACAAAAGGATATGGCACCCTTAAAAATGGTGACATTGAGGTACATGATGTATCATATGTAGAAGGTCTTAAGTTTAATTTATTATCTGTTTCTCATTTTTGTGACACTGGTTACTCAGTCAAATTCTCTAAAGATGAGTGTCTCATAAGTGATAAGAGAACAAAACAAAACCTTCTAACAGGATCTAGAAAGGGAAGTATGTATCTTGCAAATTGGAACAGCTGTCCTAATGATACATGTCTGCTTGTGAAGAACCCTAAAGATGTCAGCTGGCTATGACACAAACGCCTTAGTCATCTGAACTTTAAGACTATGAACA
This sequence comes from Galeopsis tetrahit, assembly GCA_963675135.1. Lineage (NCBI taxonomy): Eukaryota > Viridiplantae > Streptophyta > Magnoliopsida > Lamiales > Lamiaceae > Galeopsis > Galeopsis tetrahit. The sequence goes on from OY776123.1 coordinate 38,966,785, forward strand.
AGCTAGCAAGGGAATCCTTAGTTGATGGTCTGCCTAATGAACTCTACTGTAAAGATCAGGTATGTGATGCATGTCAACAAGGAAAGCAAACAAAGGTCTCCTTCAAGACCAAGAAGACAGCATCAACCAGCAGAGTTCTTGAATTGCTTCACATGGATCTCTTTGGACCAATCACTCCAACCACTCTAACAGGGAGGGAGGAAGTACACTCTTATTGTTGTAGATGACTATTCCAAGTTTACTTGGGTTATCTTCTTATACAAAAAGAGTGAAACACAGCAGAAGCTCCCTGAACTATTGAAGAGGATCCAAGTAGAGAAAGGAGAACCAATTGTGAAAATTAGAAGTGACAAAGGCACTGAATTTATCAACTCTTATATTATTGCCTATTGTACTTCTAATGGCATTCAGCATGAGACAAGTGCAGCAAGAACACCACAGCAGAATGGTGTAGCTGAAAGAAGGGTCAGAACACTCAAAGAAGCTGCAAGAACCCTCCTTGCTGAATTCTCCACTCCTAAGAAGCTATGGGTAGAAGCCATCAACACAGCCTGTCACACTCAAAATAGGTCAGGTATTCACAAAATTCATGAGAAAACCCCATATGAACTGTGGAAAGGAAGAAAACCTCGAGTATCTTACTTTCATATATTTGGTTGTAAGTGTTTCATTCACAACAATGGGAAGAGTAAGTTGAATGCTTTTGATGCCAAAGCGGATGAGGGGATATTCTTAGGATACTCCTCTACTAGCAAAGCATTTAGAGTACTCAACAAACGAACCCTTCTTGTGGAAGAAACACCTCATGTTGTTTTTGATGAACCTTGTGAAAAGAGTGCAGTAGAAACAAACTCAACTGCAGATCAGATGAGACATCTAGTGATCAAGTCCAAACCAGATGAGTTCATTGAAGTCAATGAACCTTTCCCTGAAGAACCAGAGGAGGATAAGCCTCATAGACCTGTCACTAGATCTCAAACTCAAGCAGGACAAGCTGACCAGAATCAAGATGCAACAATCCCAAATGCCAGGGGGAATGATCTCTTTGACACACAAGATACAGATGATGATCGACCTAATCAAGTCAACCCTTCTGATGGCACTAGATCAGATGAGAATCCAAGCTCATCCAATGTAGATACTCCTGTGAGGCATACATGGAGAAACAATCATCCATCAAACCTCATCTTAGGAGGAGCAGACTCAGGTGTCAAGACCAGGAGACAACTGAATCAAAACTCACAATCATCTATGTTCTGCTGGTGTGCCTTCCTATCCAATATTGAACCAGCTGACATAGAAGAAGCAATGACAGATAGCAATTGGATCACTGCTATGCAAGAATAACTAAACCAATTCGAAAGAAATGAAGTCTGGGAATTGGTAGATCGTCCTGAAAACCACAATATAGTAGGAACAAAGTGGGTATTCAAGAACAAAAAGGATGAAAATGATGTGATAACTAGAAATAAAGCAAGAGTGCCAGACTATGATGAAGGGATTGACTATGATGAAACCTTTGCTCCAGTAGCCAGACTAGAAGCTATTCGACTATTTCTAGCTTATGCATCATATATGGGCTTCAAAGTGTACCAAATGGATGTCAAGAGTGCTTTTCTAAATGGTATTCTGGTAGAAGAAGTTTATGTAGAGCAGCCTCCAGGATTTGAAAAAGGTGATCAAGTATATCGACTGAAGAAGGCTCTCTATGGTCTAAAGCAAGCCCCTAGAGCTTGGTATGACACATTGTCACAATTCCTACTTGACAATGGATATACAAAAGGCAAAGTGGATAGAACTCTTTTCAGAATACAAGAAGGAGAAGACATTCTAATGGTGCAAATATATGTAGATGACATTATATTTGGATCACCCAATCAAGAGATGTGCAAAAAGTTCTCTGAACTCATGCAAGGAAAATTTGAAATGAGCATGATGGGTGAGATGAATTACTTCCTAGGACTTCAAGTCAAGCAGAGTCCAGAAGGGATCTTCATCAACCAGTCCAAGTATACCAAAAGCCTATTAGAAAGATTCAAAGCTCTACAAAGCAAGACTGCAAGGATTCCAATGATGACATCTTTTAAAATGGAACCAGATGAGTCTGGAAAGGCAGTTGATCAAGCTGAATATAGAGCACTGATTGGATCTCTACTATACCTTACAGCTAGCAGACCAGACATAACATTTGCTGTAGGAGTATGTGCTAGGTTTCAAGCAAACCCAAAGCAAAGTCATCTACAAGCAGCAAGGAAAATTCTCAAGTATCTAAAAGGAACAGTCAACCTAGGACTATGGTACCCTGCTGATGACAATCTAGAATTGAGTGGCTATTCTGACTCAGACTATGGAGGATGTAGGATTGATAGGAAATCCACATCTGGAACCTGTCAATTTCTAGGCAACAAGCTGATATCATGGTTCTCTAAGAAGCAAACCTCAGTTGCAACCTCCACCACTGAAGCAGAATATATGGCAGCTAGAAGTTGTTGTAGTCAGCTGCTCTGGCTAGTTCAACAACTCAAGGATTACAATGTAGAGGCAAGAGAAGTCCCTATCTATTGTGATAGTAGCAGTGCCATTGCCATCACTCAAAATCCAGTCCTCCACACAAGGTGCAAGCATGTCGACATTCGACACCACTTCATAAGAGACCACCTTGAAAAGAAGGATATCAAGATGGAGAAAATTCACACAGATATCCAAAGAGCAGACATCTTGACTAAGCCCCTAGCTGAAGAAAGATTCAAGACCCTATGCTACAGCTTAGGACTCCTGGATCCAAGCACATGAAGAGCAAAGATCAGCTGAAAACCTCAGCTGATACAATTGCAAAAGACTAGGAGGATCAGATGAGGTGAATAGACACCCTCATCTTCAGGTAAGTTCTTTCCCGATGAAGACAAATAAAGCTGAGGGAAAACTTAGAGTCATCTAGTCAAGGGGGAATCAATTATACCTTAAGAATCCTTGATGGAATACAGCAGACTTGAACAAAGTTATTTGATTTCTTTACTCTAAGCAATGTATAATAATAAACTATTCTTCATAAAATACTTTATTCATATACATATATACAGTATACTATTGAGTTATACTTGGTTGGATTAATACACCATCCTCACCGACTCAACAGTATGTATGCAAAGTACGGATTTCAAGTAACTCTTGCTCAAAATTTATAATTTCTGCATTCCATAAGATAAAGTCTGAATATCTTTAAATGTGAACCCTTGGATCAAGAATCTCATTGTTGATCTTAAGAAGTAACTTTTCAGAAATTCAGACCTATCAACTCTATGGTTTTGTCATCTTTCACTCCACTACCCCATTTCTACCCCTATAAAAGGAGGAAGTTATGAGAACACCTAAGAACACAAATCACTAACTATTACTTTCTGTTTCAGGAATGGAGACAATCGAAAGAAGAGATGGAATGGAGATCATCCTTCAACCAAAGTCTTGGGTGAAGGAGATGAAGCTTTGTCCAGAAGATGAAGATGATGCAGATCAGCACACTTGGCTTACTCAACATGAGTATGCCTATGAAAACTAGAGGAAAGAGAGACGTCCTTGTTGAAAACTAGAGGAAAGAGAGATGGAGAAGACAAAGTAGCAAGCAAGCAGAGCTTCTTCTCCAGGGGGAAGTTCTACATGGAGAGCTTGTTATCAAAAGCTATTGTGTCTAAACAGAACATGAAGACCAAGTCCATGGCCCTCTCTTCGACTCCATTGAAGCCTCTTCCAATCTTCCTTCTCCTTTAAGAGAAGCGAAGAAATTCAAAAAGGACACTTCAGATGCTACAACCCATCTGATGATGAGGAACATCAGATGGTAAAGGCAATCTGAACCAGTGGGATATCATCCAGGCTGATCAACATATTGATTTGATGGTCTTACATGGTTCAGAAATAGAGCTGGAAGATCCATCAAACCAGGTTGGATCACCACTCACAATAAAGCTGGAAGATCCATCATCCAGGTTGGATCATCACAGCAGCACTGAAGGATCCATCAAGCCAGGTTGGACCTTCAAAGCACAAAAGATTTACTCAGCAAATCTCAAACCTCCACTCAGCTGATCAGAAGACCAACTCAGCTGACCAGAAGACTTTCAAGGAAAATCAGCAGACCTCTTGAAGAAATCAGAAGACCTCACTCTGCTGATCAGATCACTTGATTTTAGAGTTTAATGACTATCTTTGATCATGTAATTCATTCTAGATTTATTCCTGAATGTAATTAAACAAATTGGCCTATATAAGGAATGTAATTCACTTATAAAAAACGGCCTTGATGATCAATTCTTGCCACAAAATTAGTCACAACGGCTATTTTTGGTAATGATGTCATTAATACTCAATTACCAAATTGCCAACAAATCAACTATTGCCACATGGCAAATTCAGCCGACAAATTTAAAGAAAGGCCCGAAATCAAAGAAGGAAAATCTTGGGCTCTATTCCACAATTAAACCCAAATCTGACCGTTAGATCAAGAATTGTTGGAGTATATATACACACCCTTAAACCTCTTCCAAACCCTTTCGCTCACATTACTCAATTGCTCTCAATACTCTCTCGTTCTGCAAATTTCTTTCAAGCTCTCAAAACCTAACACTCAAACTCTACTATGGCAATCATTGAAATTTATGACGAGAAGACCAAGAGCACTGGCACCTTGGATGCTGCAAAGTGGTCCAAGGAAGGGAAGATGTTCACAGAGAATGCTCTGTTTTTCAAGGGCAAACACAAAGCAGAAAACAAGGAGATCCTTCTTCGCTGCATCAACCTCATCCTGCGAGATTTTCTGGAAGCAGCACCCACCAATGTTTATGAACAAGATGTGCTGGCTTTCTATGCAAACGCTGTGATGAAGGGATCTTATGTCGAAAGTGTCATGGGTGGACACAAGGTCAAGGTAACAAGGGAAATTCTTCAGGAATTGTTTGGCTTGTCAAGGGGAAGGTAAATATCTCCAACTACATCATGGGTAGAGAAAAAGAGTATATGGAGATGTTTACTGATGGAAGAATAAAGGCTATTGATGCCACTGGGCTCAAGAAATCCCAACTTGAACCTAAGTTTCAAACCCTGATGGATATAGCAGGCAAGATGCTGCTAGGTAACACATTCAGTCATGATGTTGTTACTACTCTAAAGGTTAGAGTTATGGCTGCAATCTGGGATCAGATTGATGGAGACTGGCAAGGGTTGTTCTTGGATAGAATCGCCCTTAAAGCCAAGAAGGTAACTTTGGACCTACAATCAAGAGAATGGAAGGTAACTGCTACAGTCAGCTTTGTCAACAAGCTGAGTATCATCCTTCCAGATATTCTACCAAAGAAGTATAAGATGGGACCTCATAAGACCTTCCACATCTCCAAATATTACTTAAGGAAGGAAGCTCTTGCTGAGGCAGCAAGGTTGAAAGAAGAGAGGAGGAAGTTGTTAGCTGAAGCATCTTCCAAAGATGTTGTTGAAGAGGCAGAAGAGTCTGCTCATGACTCTGCTGCTGGAGAAGAAGAGGAGCCATCCAAAGTAGAGGCTCAAAAGAAGATTGCTGAGGATGATGATGACAATCAGACCCTAGCACAAAGAAGATATCTGATCAGATCAGGGCTCATATCCCCATCTGATTCAGATGCCACTCCCACTGCCTCTCCTTTGAAAAAGGCAGGTACTTCTAATCCCTCTCTCACTTTTACACCTTCTAAACTATCAAAGGGTCAGAAGAGAAAGAAGAACACCTCTTCTTTCAAAAAGAAAGCCAAGAAATCCAGGCTCCCTACTCCAATGAGCATAGCCCCCATTTCATCCTTTAACCCTTCTGATGAGTCCAACCCATCTGAGCCTCTAAACACTGATACCCAAATCCCTGCTGATACTCACACAGCAGAGGAACAAACTCAGCCTCAACTAACCCTTGAACCACAATTGCCAACCCCTGCTGACATTCAAACAGCAGATGTCCAAGATCATCAAGCTCAACCATCTACTGATCTTCAAGAAACTGAACCAGAACAGCAGACCCAAAACCCTGCTGATGAACAAATCACTGAAGATCAATCCCAACCTCCTACCCAACAAGAAGAAATCAGTTCCCAAATCCCTGCTGATACTCACACAGCAGAGGAAAATACCCCAGCTACCCAATCCCATATCCTCTCTGACCCATCTGCTCCAGAAGACATGGCACCAGCAGACCTGGATCAAGCTGGCCCTTCTCAACCTCAGTTCAGAATGGTGCACTACCCTATGTGCACAAAAGAGAAGATAATGAGGATGAAGATAGCCAATCTGCTCAAATCTACTACACCTGGAGTTGATGAGGGTTCAATCCAGTTTGAACAAGTGCTTAGGATATGCACTTGGATTGAGCTCAGGAGATATGATGTAGATGACCTTCTTGAGGTCATGGAAGGAATGGGAGGAAAGGAAAACTTCCTCGACTGGGAAATGGAGCAAAAGGAAGTTGCTCAAGTTCGATCTTTTGCTCAGCTGCTATTAGATGAGGCACTAACTGCAGTCTGCAACCGGATTCTAGGAATCCCCACTGCTGATATCTCTATGCCATAAGACTCATCGGATCAGCAGACAACTGAACAAGCAAAGATGAAGGAATCAGCCGCACCAGCCGTTGTGGAAGACTCAGCTGCACCTACAGAAGACTCAGCTGCACCTGCAGAAGACTCAGCTGCATCAGCTGACAAAGAAGAGATTGCAAAAGAAGTAGTCAGAGTACCAGCTCACTTCACACCTTCAGATAATCTGACTCACTTCATTGACAATCAAGAGGATGCAGGCAGACGAATCATGACCCATCTGACTAAGGCCACTACCTACTACCTCAATGAGGAGTACCTATCAGCCGAAGAGAGAGGCAAAGCAATAATTGTTCATCCAAAGCCTCAAGGTACACCCTCTACTTCTACCCCATCTGTTGACCTTACAGCAGACATCTACTCCCAGGTCAAAGCTGCAATAGACTTGCACTTTGAGAAAGGTTTAGGCCTGCAGCTAGGAAGGTATGTTGAGAAAGCTGCAAGGGAACAGAAGACTCGTCTTCGTGACCAGATTCTTGACATTGAAGACGAGTTTGGTGAAGCACTCCATCAGCAGATAGGAGAATACTTGAGTACCTATCAGAAATTGTCAGGTGACACCTCCAAAATGTTTGCCGATCTTTACACTGACGAGATGCACCGCATGGAGACCACCTACAAGTCAAGAATTGAAGAAACTGAAGCAAGAGCCTCTGAAGGTCAAGCCCTTCTTAAGGCAGCTGCAGAGGAGAATGAGAAACTGCAGACTCAGCTGAAGGAGACAGCAGCCAAGTTGGAAGCACTTACAGAAAAGCTCGAGGCTGTCTCCTCCACCAACTCACTTGCTCATGTCATGGAGCACAATATCTCCCATATTACTGCTGTCAACAAGGTCAATGCCATGGCACTGAAACAAACTCTGAAAGTGGAAATCATGAATGCCATGAAGCCTTTTTCGGCTGCACTTGCTGAAGCCAAAAAGGGGGAAGATATGTTGATAAGGGCTCTTGAGAAATCAGCTGCACAACAAGCTGTAATGGTAGTATCTCAAGATGAGCTGAATGAAACCTTGGGTGGTTTGAAAAGTAAAATCAAGAGCAGGCAAGAAAAAGGCAAAGGCAAAGAAATTGCTCAAGAAGGCACCCAAGCTCTCACTCAAGCTCCTGCCAAGACTCTTCAGATCACTGCCCCTGAAGAACAAGCTCCTGAGAAGAGAATGACAAGGAAAAGGAAGGCAGATGAGCAAGCTCAGTCAGCTCAGACCAGCAAGAAATCAGCTCCAGCAGAGCCTACTGCAGAAGAGAAAGAGGCTCTAGAGTTGAAGAAAAAGAAGTTGCTTGAAGCTCAAGAGCTTAAGCAAAAGAAGCTGAATGATGCGAAGGCAGTCAAAGCCAAATTTGAAAGAAGAATTGCCAAACTCAGAAAAGCAATCAAGGACAAAGCAAAAGAAGACAATGTCCTGGTGTTTGATAGCAATTATGTGGATTATTTAGCCCTTCAAGACGAGCTACCAAGATGGTATCCCCTGACGAAGAAGTGGCAAATTCAACACCACATAGTAAGGAAATTTGGCCCTCTCCCAACTTATGAAGATGAATTCTTCCAGTTCAATCAGTTCATGAACATTGAAGATCCAGTGTTCTGGGAAGAAATTGTCAAGACAGCCAAAGGACTTGACAACTGCAGAATCCTAACTCCTGAAGAACCCAAATGGGATGCACCCCTTCTGGATTCAGGAAGAGTCAACATGATTGAAATCAAAAAGATTCTGTACAAGATCTATGAAGAGGAGAATGTTACAGATGTGCAGCACATGGAAGAAGTTCGAGCTCGTCTGTACCTTGCCTACCGCATTTGAAGATCAGAAGACCTGATGAAGACCACTTTAGAAGTATAAAGAAACTATTGCTTGTAATCTGTAAAAGCCTTATATATATTCAAGTTCTAGTTCTTTTTGCTTACAAGACAAATTCTCATTGTCTTCATCAGATGCTTCAGTCTTAGCATGTTATAAACTCTTATCTTACTTCATTAAGAGCATTTATCAAGTATAGTTTTGGCTTCATCAAAAAGGGGGAAATTGTTGGGATATAAATTCACCCTAAGCCCCACTTGATGTTAGAATAGTTTTGATGGCCAAAACACTTAGAGTTTATAAATGTAATAGGATCAGCTGACTTGTATAGAACAGCTTAGACTAGTCTTGTGTGATCAACTGTATTGATATCAGCTGATCAGCACAGTCCTAGCTTACATGCCTATCCTCAAGATGAGAAGAGTAAAAGACATGAAGACTAGAAGATCCTTGAAGACCAGATAAGTTAAGGTGCTTGTATACCTACTTATCTGATGGAGTCCCAGATTGAAGATGGCCTAAAGCAGTACAAAGAATTACCAGATCAGAAGAGTGTTACTCTGCTGATATCAGAAGACAGAAGACCTAAGGCCAGAAGAGTAGTCAGAAGACTAGTAGTACAGATCAGAAGACTATGTGATCTTCCAGGACTCGGCTGATTCCTAAGTCATCTTGCAATTCAAACGAAGACCTACCTTATTTAGAAGATTGACATGATCCCAGGATTGAAGCAATCAAGCGGCTGGAATCAAGGAATCAAGCCATTATGGAAAGATTGCACAAACGGCTAGTCAACTCCAACGGCTAGTTGCAACCAATCTCCATTATAAATACAAGAGGATGAGAAATCACAAAAACAAGAAGTCACAAGAGATAATTCAACAAGCCAAGCAAGCAATCAAAGCTAAAGCCATACTATTCTAAGAATTCTCAAAAGAGCCAGAAACCATTAGATTATCTATAACTCTTAAGTGATTTCTATCCAACCCCTAAGAACCTGAAACCTGTTCATATTGTATAATCATTGTTTTAGGCATAGTGGTTAAGCAAATTATAAGCTTGAACCATTAGTTGGATACACTTCAAAAACCCCAAACCCTCACCGAAAGGTTAAAGTTTTTGAACCCCTTAAAGTGCAAGTGCTGACAATCACTTGTGGAGACCGTAGCTGTTAGGACGGCTCAGATCTCAAAGTCCTAACCTTGGGACTGTAAAGGTCAAGACCCTTGTAATTTGTGGTAAATTAAAGGGATTAAACATCACGTGTGGACGTGAGAGTGGACGTAGGAACGTATATCCGAACCACTATAAATCTGGTGTCATTTACCTTCTGCACTTTACATTTCTGCCTTTACATATATCTTATATAGTGCATACTGTATTTTCAAATGTCTTCAAAATAAGGCCATAACTTTCAAACCAGCATCAGCTGAGTACTTTCATAAAACAACGGGTTAACACTTAAAGAACGAGTCTAAACAAGGCCTACCATAATTCCGCATATAACCTCTTCAATCAGATCACTATAGTCATCTGGACCAGCAGACTAGCAGTCCAGTTGACATAGCAATCAGAAGAGGTTCCCAACTCTATTGAAAAAGTTTTAAAGTCTATTCACCCCTCGCCTCTAGACTTTAATCCCATTCACTACTCGTTCAGGGACCAACAACTCTTCTGGTTGCATTTTGAAGTGTTCAAACTTCTTGACGGTTGTTGATAGTTTGCTCTCTTTAATCAGCTCAGTTCCTTCACAAAGAAGTGCCAATGCATCCCACATATCCTTAGCTGTCTCACAGTGAAGTACTTTTGCAATGTACTCATTACGAAGAGTTTGCATGATGTAATCTTGGGCAATGCTGTCAAGATTTGATTGCTTCATCTCTTCTGGTGTGAGATCTTTCATAGGCTTGGGGGCAAGTTCTCCAACTGGAATTTCAGGATCACCATTTGCAGTGTTGACTGCCATGATTGTGATTGGGCCTTCTGTGATCACTGACCACATTTTGTAGTGAACTGAAAACTTAGGCAACTTACGCATTTTAGCACTCATGCTGTATGAGTTTTCAAAAACAAGTTTTTTAAAAGATGGATCTGTTCAAGAGGACTACAGAAAGGCTCCCTCAAGTATTCTGATAATCTAGAGACAGTAGTCCGTTAGAACCACTGCTCTGATACCACTTGTTGGTTCCTGAACGAGTAGTAAATGGGATTAAAGTCTAGAGGGGAGGGGTGAATAGACTTTAAAACTTTTTCAAAGGAGTTTGGAACCTCTTATGATTTCTATTTCAGCTGGACTACAAGTCTGCTGGTCCAAATGACTATAGTAATCTGATAAAGAGATTAAGTGCGGAAGTGAGTAGGCCTGTTTGTTTAGTATCGTTCTTGAGTTCATTTGAAATTACCAACTTGTTTTACTCAATAAAATACTCAGCTGATGCTGGTTTGAAAGTTATGGCCTTGTTTGAAGATATTTGAAAACACAATATGCACTATATAAAGATATGAATATGCAATAAAGTAAAGTGCAGAATGTAAAAGACACCGGATTTATAGTGGTTCGGATATACGTTCCTACGTCCACTCTCACGTCCTAACGTGATGTTTAATCCCTTTAATTTACCAAATATTACAAGGGCTTGTCCTTTATAGTCCCAAGGGTAGGACTTTGAGATCTGAGCAGTCCTAACTACTACGGTCTCCACAAGTGATTGGAAGCACTTGCACTTTTACAGGGGTTCAAAAACTTAACCTTGTGGTGGGGGTTTTGGGGTTTTTGAATGTATCCAACTAATGGTTCAAGCTTATAAATCGCTTAACCACTGTGCCTAAATCAATGAATATACAATAAGAGTAGGATTCAGGTTCTTTGGTTGGATGGGAAATCACTTAAGAGCTAGAAGGTGTTCTAATGATTTCTGGGCTCTTGGAGAACTCTCAACAGAATGTAGCTTTTTGCTTGCTTGCTTGATTAGCTTTTGTGAATTCTCTCGTTGTGATTTCGTACTTTGTGATTCTTCATGTTTGGTTGATTGCTGCAACTAGCCGTTGGAGTTGACTAGCCGTTTGTGCAATCTTTCCATAATGGCTTCAATTAGCCGTTGGAGTTGACTAGCCGTTGGGCAATCTTTCCATGTTTGGTTGTTTGGGCTCTTGGATGATTGCTGCAACTAGCCGTTGGAGTTGACTAGCCGTTGGGCAATCTTTCCATGTTTGGTTGATTCCTTGATTCCATCCGCTTGATTGCTTCAATTCTGGGATCGTGTCAATCTTGTAAGTATGGTAAGTCTTCATTTGAATTGCAAGATGACTTGGGAATCAGCCGAGTCCTGGACGAGCTCCTAGTCTTCTGATCTTCACTACTAGTCTTCTGCCTAACTCGTCTGGCCATATGTCTTCTGTCTTCTGATATCAGAAGAGTAACACTCTTCTGATCTGGCAATTCTTTGTGCTGTGTTAGGCCATCTTCAACTTGGACTCCATCAGATAGGTAGGTATACAAGCACCTTACTTACCTGGTCTTCAAGGATCTTTTAGTCTTCATGCCTTCTACTCTTCTCTTCTTGAGGCAATGCATGTAAGCATTTACTGTGCTGATCAGCTGAGATCAATACAACTGATCACACAAGACTAGTCTAAGCTGTTCTATACAAGGTCAGCTGATCCTATTACATTTATAAACTCTAAGTGTTTGTGCCATCAAAACTATTCTAACATCAAGTGGGGCTTAGGGTGAATTTATATCCCAACACATCTTTTCTTGAGCCCTCATCATGGCCAGCTTCTCCTGTGTTTCAGGATCCTTGCCATATCCTTCTTGAAACAACTTTGATGGATCATTGACCAGTACTGTTGTCTTCTTCTTTGGTTGAGGTACAAAGCCTTCTTCATACAGCTCTTCAACATTCTCAGCTGCTTTGGCACCTTCAGTGTACTTAGTCTCAGCAGACTTCTTAGTTTCAGAAGACTTTGCTTTCTCAGTAGTCTTGGTCACTTCAGCAGTTTTGACCTTTTCAGCAGCTTTAGACTTTTCAGCAGTCTTGTTCTTCTTGGAAGTAGGCTCATCTTCTTCAATTCTGAACTCAGGAGGAACTTCAAGGTTGTTGGGAAAGTCAGTGAATGTCTCAGGCTTTCTTTTGTTTCCCTTGGCCTTCTTGATCTTTCCTCTAGTTTGGACACCTTCAACATCTTTGTCCAAACCAGAAACTTCTCCTCCTGGTCTTTGCTGCAATCTTACTCTTTCTTCCTGTGCTGAAGCCATTGAATTCTTAAATGCTATGGCTAATTGCTCTTCTTCATCTAGTTCATCCAGATTCAGCACTGCTGGTTCCTTTCCTTTGCTTTCAGCAACCTTGTCCTTGCCTTTGTCTGAGCCACCAATAATCAAGGCACCTTTTGCCCTTGCTCGTTCTCTTTCCCCCTTTTTGGCAGCATCAAAGCATTGTGGTTTGAGCTCACTCATAGTAGATGCCATCAAGGATTGAGCTTGATTCAGGGACTTCATCTCTTCTAGCAAATATACATTTTCATCATGTATATTTTGCATTCTATCACTGCTTAAGCTAAGGAAAGCTATAACAAGTTTCATCTTTTGCTCAACAACCTCTTCCATGGTTGCTTTCAGAGATGTATCAAGTTGTGCCTTTAGGAGCTCAGTAAGGTTGGCCACTGCACTCTCAGCAATCTTGGCCATCACTTCTTGGGAAAACTTTTCTGAAGCAGCCTTTACCATTGCTAGCCTCATTGCCTCAGCTCTTTTCTTCTGCAAGGCAGTCTTCTTCCCAAGGGCTTGCTTAACCACCAGTCTTAATGCTTTCACATTCTTGTTGTGGTTATTTCTTAGCAAGGTTTGCTCCTTCTTGACTTCTTTAAAAACTGAATCCATGCTTGCTTTTACTTTCATGACTTCAGTGGAGATGGTTTGCAAACCAGTTTCAACTCCACTGATTCTTGCCTTAATGGTGGAAAGAACAATTTCTTCAGATCTAGTGAGTCTCATTTCAACAGCTGCTAAGGTTCTACCTTGCTCATCCAATGCTCCTGAAGTTTCAGCATGAGCAGTTTGGACATGATGAGCAATAGAATCCAACTTAGCTGACTGCTCTCCAAGAATAGCTTAAGTGGAGCTGGTGTTGGTCCCTGAACGAGTAGTGAATGGGATTAAAGTCTAGAGGGGAGGGGTGAATAGACTTTAAAACTTTTTCAAACAGAGTTGGGAACCTCTTCTGATTGCTATGTCAACTGGACTGCAAGTCTGCTGGTCCAGATGACTATAGTGATCTGATTGATAAGGTTATATGCGGAATTATGGTGGCCCTGGTTTAGACTCGTTCTTGTAACTTGTTTTACTTAATGAAAATACTCAGCTGATGCTGGTTTGAAAGTTATGGCCTGTTTTAAAGAGTGTTGAAATAGCAGTATGCACTATATAATAATGAATGTAAAGGCAGAAATGTAAAGTGCAGAAAGTAAATAACACCGGATTTATACTGGTTCGGATATACGATCCTACGTCCACTCTCACGTCCTAACGTGATGTTTAATCCCTTTAATTTCCACAAATTACAAGGGTCTTGACCTTTATAGTCCCAAGGTTAGGACTTTGAGATCTGAGCCGTCCTAACAGCTACGGTCTCCACAAGTGATTGTAAGCACTTGCACTTTGAGGGGTTCAAAAACTTTAACCTTTCGGTGAGGGTTTGGGGTTTTTGAGGTGTATCCAACTAATGGTTCCAGCTTATAGTTTGCTTAACCACTATGCCTAAAATAATTGATATACAATATGAACAGGTTTCAGGTTCTTAAGGGTTGGATAGGAAGCACTTAAGAGCTATGGATAATCTAATGGATTTCTGGCTCTTGGAGAACTCTTAGAACAATATGGCTTTTTGCTTGATTGCTTGCTTAGCTTGAGAATTCTCTCTTGTGACTTCTTTTTTTGTGATTCCCCATCCTCCTGTATTTATAATGGAGATTGGTTGCAACTAGCCGTTGGAGTTGACTAGCCGTTTGAGCAATCTTTCCATAATAGCTTGATTCCTTGATTCCAGCCGCTTGATTGCTTCAATCCTGGGATCATGTCAATCTTCTAAATAAGGTAGGTCTTCGTTTGAATTGCAAGATGACTTGGGAATCAGCCGAGTCCTGGAAGAGCACACAGTCTTCTGATCTGTACTTCTAGTCTTCTGACTACTCTTCTGGCCTTAGGTCTTCTGTCTTCTGATATCAGACGAGTAACACTCTTCTGATCTGGAAATTCTTTGTACTGCTTTAGGCCATCTTCAATCTGGGACTCCATCAGATAGGTAGGTATACAAGCACCTTAACTTATCTGGTCTTCAAGGATCTTCTAGTCTTCATGTCTTCTACTCTTCTCATCTTGAGGATAGGCATGTAAGCCAGGACTGTGCTGATCAGCTGATAACAATACAGTTTATCACACAAGACTAGTCTAAGCTGTTCTATACAAGTCAGCTGATCCTATTACATTTATAAACTCTAAGTGTTTTGGCCATCAAAACTATTCTAACATCAAGTGGGGCTTAGGGTGAATTTATATCCCAACAATTTCCCCCTTTTTGATGAAGCCAAAACTATACTTGATAAGTGCTCTTAATAAGTTAAGATAAGAGTTTATAACATGCTTAAAACTGAAGTATCTGATGAAGACAATGAGAGTTTGTCTTGTAAGCAGAAAGAACTAGAACTTGAATATAGATAGAACTTTTACAGATTACAAGTAATAGTTTCTTTAAACTTCTAAGCTAGTCTTTATCAGGTCTTCTGATCTTCAAATGCGGTAGGCCAGGTACAGACGAGCTCGAACATCTTCCATGTGTTGTGCGTCTGTAACATTCTCCTCTTCATAGATCTTGTACAGAACCTTCTTGATTTCAATCATGTTGACTCTTCCTGAATCCAGAAGGGGTGCATCCCATTTGGGTTCTTCAGGAGTTAGGATTCTGCAGTTGTCAAGTCCTTTGGCTGTCTTGACAATTTCTTCCCAGAACTCTGGATCTTCAAGGTTCATGAACTGGGAGAATTGTAAGAATTCTTCTTCATAAGTAGGGAGAGGACCAAATTTCCTTACTATGTGGTGTTGAATTTGCCACTTCTTCTTCAGGGGATACCATCTTGGTAGCTCATCTTGAAGGGCTAAGTAGTCCACATAATTGCTATCAAACACCAGGACCTTATCTTCTTGTGCTTTCCTGAGTTTGGCAATTCTTCTTTCAAATTTGGCTTTGACTGCCTTCGCATCATTCAGCTTCTTTTGCTTAAGCTCTTGAGCTTCAAGCAACTTCTTTTTCTTCAACTCTAGAGCCTCCTTCTCCTCTGCAGTAGGCTCTGTTGGAGTTGGCTTCTTGCTGGTCTGAGTTGACTGAGCTTGCTCATCTGCCTTTCTTTTCCTTGTCATTCTCTTTTCAGGGACTTGTTCTTCAGGAGCAGTGATCTGAAGAGTTTTGGCAGGAGCTTGAGTGGATGCTTGAGTGTCTTCTTGAGAAATTTCTTTGCCTTTGCCTTTTTCTTGTCTGTTCTTGATTTTGCTCTTTAAATTACTCAAGGTTTCATTCAGCTCATCTTGAGATACTACCATTACAGCATGTTGTGCAGTAGATTTCTCAAGAGCTCTTATCAGCATATCTTCCCCCTTTTTGGCTTCAGCAAGTGCAGCCGCAAAAGGCTTCATGGCATTCATGATTTCCACTTTCAGAGTATGTTTCAGTGCCATGGCATTGACCTTGTTGACAGCAGTAATATGAGAAATACTGTGTTCCATGACATGAGAAAGAGAATTGGTGGAGGAGGCTTCTTCGAGCTTTTCTGCAAGTGCATTTAACTTGGCTGCTGTTTCCTTCAGCTGAGTCTGCAGTTTCTCATTCTCCTCTGCAGCTGTTTTAAGAAGAGCTTGTCCTTCAGTGGCTCTTGCTTCAGCATCCTCAATTCTTGTTTTGTAGGTGGTCTCCATGCGGTGCATCTCATCAGTGTAAAGATCAGCAAACCTTTTGGAGGTGTCAGCTGACAACTTTTGATAGGTACTTAAGTATTCTCCTATCTGCTGATGGAGTGCTTCACCAAACTTGTCTTCAATGTCAAGGAATTGGTCACGAAGACGGGTCTTCTGTTCCCTTGCAGCTTTCTCAACATATCTTCCTAGCTGCAGGCCTAAGCCTTTTTCAAAGTGCAAGTCTATTGCAGCTTTGATCTGGGAGCAGATGTCTGCTGTATGGTCAGATGGGGTAGAAGATGAGGTTGTACCATGAGGCCTGGTATGAACAATTATTGCTTTGCCTCTTTCTTCAGCTGATAGGTACTCCTCATCGAGGTAGCAGGTTGTCGCCTTAGTCAGATGGGTCATGATCCGTCTGCCTGCATCTCCTGGTGTATACATGAAGTGAGTCAGGTCTTCTGAAGGCTTGAAGTGAGCTGGAACTCTGACTACTTCTCTTTCAATCTCCACTTTGTCAGCTGGTGCAGCTGAGTCTTCTGCAGGGGCAGCTGAGTCTTCCACCAAGGCTGGTGCAGCTGATTCTTCAACTACTTTTGCTGTGTCAGCTGTTTGCGGATCTGATGAGTTTCCTGGAACAGAGATATCATCAGTGGGGATTCCTAGAATCCGGTTGCAAACTGCAGTTAGTGCCTCGTCTGATAGCAGCTGAGTGTAAGATCGAACTTGAGCAACTTCCTTTTGCTCCATTTCCCAGTCGAGGAAATTTGCTTTTCCTCCCATTCCTTCTATGACCTCGAGAAGGTCATCTACATCATCTCTTCTGAGTTCAATCCAGGTGCAGACTCTGAGAACTTGTTCAAATTGAACTGATTCCTCATTAATGCCAAGAATAGTAGATTTGAGCAACTGGGCTATCTTCATCCTCATTATCTTCTCTCTTGTGCACGTAGGATAGTGCACCATTCTGTACTGAGGTTGAGAGGGGCCAGCTTGATCCAGGTCTGCTGGTGCCATGTCTTCTGGGACAGAAGAGATAGTGATGGTAGGAGTTTGGGTATCTGGGATATTTTCCTCTGCTGTGTGAGTATCAGCAGGGATCTGGGAAGTGATATGTTCTTCAGTGGTTTGTTCATCAGCAGGGTTTTGAGTCTGCTGGTCTGGTTCAGTTTCTTCATGAAGCTCAGTAGAGGGTTGAGCTTGAAGGTTTTGGACATCTGCTGTTTGAACATCAGCAGGGTTAGGCAATAATGGTTCAAGGGTTGATATAGGCTGGGCTTGTTCCTCTGTTGTGTGAGTATCAGCAGGGATTTGGTTTTCAGTGT
Source organism: Galeopsis tetrahit (assembly GCA_963675135.1). NCBI lineage: Eukaryota > Viridiplantae > Streptophyta > Magnoliopsida > Lamiales > Lamiaceae > Galeopsis > Galeopsis tetrahit. The sequence goes on from OY776123.1 coordinate 38,984,455, forward strand.
TTGGGGGTTCAGATGGGTTGGAATCATCAGAAGGGTTGAAGGAAGTTATTGGGGCTATGCTCATGGGAGTAGGGAGCCTGGATTTCTTGGTTTTCTTGGTAAAAGAAGAATTGTTCTTCTTTCTCTTCTGACCCTTCGATAATTTAGAAGGAGTAAAAGTGAGAGAGGGGTTAGAAGTACCTGCCTTCTTCAAGGGAGAGGCAGTTGGAGTGACATCTGAATCAGATGGGGAGATGAGTCCTGATCTGATTAGATGTCGTCTTTGTGCTAAGGTCTGATTGTCATCATCATCATCCTCAGCAGCCTTCTTCTGAGCCTCATCTTTGGATGACTCCTCTTCTTCTTCAATAACATCTTTGGAAGATGCTTCAGCCAACAGCTTCCTCCTCTCTTCTTTCAGCCTTGCTGCCTCAGCAAGAGCATCCTTCCTTAGGTAATATTTGGATATGTGGAAGGTCTTGTGAGGTCCCATCTTGTATTTTCTTGGGAATACTTCTGGAAGAATGATACTCAGCTTGTTGACAAAGTTGACAGTAGAGGTCACCTTCCATTCTCTAGATTGAAGGTCCAAAGTCACCTTCTTGGCTTCAAGAGCAATACGGTCCAAGAAGAGCCCTTGCCAGTCTCCATCAATCTGATCCCAGATTGCTGCCATAACTCTAACTTTCAAAGTGGTAACAGCATCATGGCTGAAAGTGTTACCTAGCAGCATCTTGCCTGCTATATCCATTAGGGTTTGAAACTTAGGTTCTAATTGGGATTTCTTGAGTCCAGAGGCATCAGCAGCCTTGATTTTCCCATTAGTGAATATCTCCATGTACTCTTTCTCCTTACCCATAATATAGGTGGAGATATTGATCTTCCCCCTTGACAAACCGAACAGTTCCTGAAGGATTTCCCTTGTTACCTTGACCTTGTGTCCACCCATGACACTTTCAACGTGAGAACCCTTCATCACAGCATTGGAGTAGAAAGTCAGCACGTCTTGTTCATAGACATTCGTGGGTGCTGCTTCCAGAAAATCTCGCAAGTTGAGGTTGATGCAGCGAAGAAGGATCTCCTTATTCTCATCTGTATGCTTGCCCTTGAAAAACAGAGCATTCTCTGTGAACATCTTCCCTTCCTTGGACCACTTTGCAGCATCCAAGGTGCCAGTGCTCTTGGTCTTCTCGTCGTAAATCTCAATGATTGCCATAGTAGTGCTTGAGTGTTAGGTTTTGAGAGCTTGAAAGAAATTTGCAGGACGAGAGAGTATTGAGAGCAAAAGTGTATTGTGAGCGAAAGGGTTTGGAAGAGGTTTAAGGGTGTGTATATATACTCCAACAATTCTTGATCTAACGGTCAGAATTGGGTTTAATTGTGGAGTAGAGCCCAAGATTTGCCGGCGGAATTTGCCAAGTGGCAATAGTTGATTTGCTGGCAATTTGGTAATTGAGTATTAATGACATCATTACCAAAAATAGCCGTTGTGACTAATTTTATGGCAGGATTTGATCATCAAGGCCGTTTTTTATAAGTGAATTGCATTCCTTATATAGGCCAATTTGTTTAATTACATTCAGGAATAAATCTAGAATGAATTACATGATCAAAGATAGTCATTAAACTCAAAAATTAAGTGATCTGATCAGCAGAGTGAAGTCTTCTGATTTCCTGAATAGGTCTGCTGATTTCTCTTGGAAGTCTTCTGGTCAGCTGAGTAGGTCTTCTGATCAGCTGAGTGGAGGATTGAGATTTGCTGAGAAAATCTTTTGTGCTTTGAAGGTCCAACCTGGTCTGATGGATCCTTCATTGTTGTTGTGATGATACAACCTGTATGATGGATTTTCCAGCTTTATTGTGAGTGGTGATCCAACCTGGTTTGATGGATCCTTGCTGTGATGATCCAACCTGTATGCTGGATCTTCCAGCTTTATTGTGAATGGTGATCCATCCTGGTTTGATGGATCTTCCAGCTCTATCTCTGAACCATGTAGGACCATCAAATCAATATGATGATCAGCCTGGATGATATCCCACTGGTTCAGGTTGCCCTCTCCATCTGATGTTCCTCATCATCAGATGGGATGTAGCATCTAATGTGTCCTTGTTGAATTTCTTCGCTTCTCTGGTAGGAGAAGGAAGATTGGAAGAGGCTTCAATGGAGTCGAAGATAGGGCCGTGGACTCAGCCTTTATGTTCTGTTTAGGCACAGTAGCTTTTGATAACAAGCTCTCCATGTAGAACTTCCTTCTGGAGAAGAAGCTCTGCTTGTTTGCTACTTTGTCCTCTGCATCTCTTCCTCCTTTAGCTTTCAACAAGAACGTCTCTTCTTCCTTTAGCTTTCATAGACATACTCATGTTGAGTAGGCCAAGTATGTTGATCTGTATCATCTTCATCTTCTGGACAAATCTTCATCTCCTTCACCCAAGACTTTGGTTGAAGAATGATCTCCATTCCATCTTTTCTTTCGATTGTCTCCATACCTGAAACAAAAATAATGTTTAGTGATTTGTGCTCTTAGGTGTTCTCATAACTTCCTCCTTTTATAGGGGTAGAAATGAGGTAGTGGAGTGAAAGATGACAAAACTATAGAGTTGATAGGTCTGTATTTCTGAAAAGTTACTTCTTAAGATCAACAATGAGATTCTTGATCTAAGGGTTCACATTTAAAGATATTCAGACTTTATCTTATGGAATGCAGAAATTATAAATTTTGAGCAAGAGTTATTTGAAATCCGTACTGTTCATGCATACTGTTGAGTCGGTAAGGGTGGTGTATTAATCCAACCAAGTATAACTCAATAGTACACTGTATTTATGTATATAAATAAAGTATTTTATGAAGAATAGTTTATTATTATACATAGTATACATTGCTGGTGAATAAAGAAGTCAAATAACTTTGTTCAAGTCTGCTGTATATATATATATGACATTCAGTGCAGATTTTAGAGTATTTCATCAAGGATTCTTAAGGTATCATTGATTCCCCCTTGATTAGATGACTCTAAGTTTTCCCTCAGCTTTATTTGTCTTCATTGGGAAAGAACTTACCTGAAGATGAGGGTGTCTATTCACCTCATCTTATCCTCCTAGTCTTCTGCACCTGTATCAGCTGAGGTCTTCAGCTGATCTCTACTCTTCATGTGCTTGGATCCAGGAGTCCTAAGCTGTAGCATAGGGTCTTGAATCGTTCTTCAGCTAGGGGCTTAGTTAAGATGTCTGCTCTTTGGATATCTGTGTGAATTTTCTCCATCTTGATGTCCTTCTTTTCAAGGTGGTCTCTTATGAAGTGGTGTCGGATGTCGACATGCTTGCACCTTGTGTGGAGGACTGGATTTTGAGTGATGGTAATGGCACTGCTGCTATCACAATAGATAGGAACTTCTCTTGCTTCTACATTGTAATCCTTGAGTTGTTGAACTAGCCAGAGCAGCTGACTACAACAACTACCAGCTGCCATGTATTCTGCTTCAGTGGTGGAGGTTGCAACTGAGGTTTGCTTCTTAGAGAACCATGAAATTAGCTTGTTGCCTAGAAATTGACAGGTTCCAGATGTGGATTTCCTATCAATTCTACATCCTCCATAGTCTGAGTCAGAATAGCCACTCAATTCTAGATTGTCATCAGCAGGGTACCATAGTCCTAGGTTGACTGTTCCTTTTAGGTACTTGAGAATCTTCCTTGCTGCTTCTAGATGACTTTGCTTTGGGTCTGCTTGAAACCTAGCACATACTCCTACAGCAAATGTTATGTCTGGTCTGCTAGCTGTAAGGTATAGTAGAGATCCAATCAGTGCTCTATATTCAGCTTGGTCAACTGCCTTTCCAGACTCATCTGGTTCCATTTTGAAAGATGTCATCATTGGAATCCTTGCAGTCTTGCTTTGTAGAGCTTTGAATCTTTCTAATAGACTCTTGGTATACTTGGACTGGTTGATGAAGATCCCTTCTGAACTCTGCTTGACTTGAAGTCCTAGGAAATAATTCATCTCACCCATCATGCTCATTTCAAACTTTCCTTGCATAAGTTCAGAGAACTTCTTGCACATCTCTTGATTGGGTGATCCAAATATAATGTCATCTACATATATTTGTACCATTAGAATGTCTTCTCCTTCTTGTATTCTGAAGAGAGTTCTATCCACTTTGCCTTTTGTATATCCATTGTCAAGTAGGAATTGTGACAATGTGTCATACCAAGCTCTAGGGGCTTGTTTTAGACCATAGAGAGCCTTCTTCAGTCGATATACTTGATCACCTTTTTCAAATCCTGGAGGTTGCTCTACATATACTTCTTCTACCAGAATACCATTTAGAAAAGCACTCTTGACATCCATTTGATATACCTTGAAGCCCATATATGATGCATAGGCTAGAAACAGTCGTATGGCTTCTAATCTGGCTACTGGAGCAAAGGTTTCATCATAGTCAATCCCTTCAGATTGAGAGTATCCTTTTGCAACTAGCCTAGCCTTATTTCTAGTTCTTACATCATTTTCGTCCTTCTTGTTCTTGAATACCCACTTTGTTCCTACTACATTGTGGTTTTCAGGACGATCTACCAATTCCCAGACTTCATTTCTTTCGAATTGGTTTAGTTCTTCTTGCATAGCGGTGATCCAATTGCTATCTGTCATTGCTTCTTCTATGTCAGCTGGTTCAATGTTGGATAGGAAGGCACACCAGCAGAACATAGATGATTGTGAGTTCTGATTCAGTTGTCTTCTGGTCTTGACACCTGATTCTGCTCCTCCTAAGATGAGGTTTGATGGATGATTGTTTCTCCATGTATGCCTCACGGGAGTATCTGCATTGGATGAGCTAGGATTCTCATCTGATCTAGTGTCATCAGGAGGGTTGACTTGATTAGGTCGATCATCATCTGTATCTTGTGTGTCAAAGAGATCATTCCCCCTGGCATTTGGGATTGGTGCATCTTGATTCTGGTCAGCTTGTCCTGCTTGAGTTTGAGATCTAGTGACAGGTCTATGAGGCTTATCCTCCTCTGGCTCTTCAGGGAAAGGTTCATTTACTTCAATGAACTCATCTGGTCTGGACTTGATCACTAGATGTCTCATCTGTTTTGCAGCTGAGTTTGTTTCTACTGCATTCTTATCACAAGATTCATCAAAAACAACATGAGGTGTTTCTTCCACAAGAAGGGTTCGTTTGTTGAATACCCTGAATGCTTTGCTAGTAGAGGAGTATCCTAAGAATATCCTCTCATCTGCTTTGGCATCAAAGGCATTCAACTTACTCTTCCCATTGTTGTGAATGAAACACTTACAACCAAATATATGAAAGTAAGATACTCTAGGTTTTCTTCCTTTCCATAGTTCATATGGGGTTTTCTCATGTATTTTATGAATACCTGACCTGTTTTGAATGTGACAAGCTGTGTTGATGGCTTCTGCCCATAGCTTCTTAGGAGTGGAGAATTCAGCAAGGAGTGTTCTGGCAGCTTCTTTGAGTGTTCTGACTCTTCTTTCAGCTACACCATTCTGTTGAGGTGTTCTTGCTGCACTTGTCTCATGCTGAATACCATTAGTAGTACAATAGGCAATAATATAGAAGTTAATGAATTCAGTGCCTTTGTCACTTCTAATTTTCACAATTGATTCTCCTTTCTCTACTTGGATCCTCTTCAATAGTTCAGGGAGTTTCTGCTGTGTTTCACTCTTCTTGTATAAGAAGATAACCCAAGTAAACTTGGAGTAGTCATCTACAACAATAAGAGTGTACTTTCTTCCTGTTAAAGTGGTTGGAGTGATTGGTCCAAAGAGATCCATGTGAAGCAATTCAAGAACTCTGCTGGTTGATGCTGTCTTCTTGGTCTTGAAGGAGACCTTTGTTTGCTTTCCTTGTTGACATGCATCACATACCTGATCTGTACAGTAGAGTTCATTAGGCAGACCATCAACTAAGGATTCCCTTGCTAACTTGTTCATAGTCTTAAAGTTCAGATGACTAAGACGTTTGTGCCATAGCCAACTGACGTCTTTAGGGCTCTTCACAAGCAGACATGTATCCTTAGAACAGCTGTTCCAATTTGCAAGATACATACTTCCCTTTCTAGATCCTGTTAGAAGGTTTTGTTTTGTTCTCTTATCACTTATGAGACACTCATCTTTAGAGAATTTGACTGAGTAACCAGTGTCACAAAAATGAGAAACAGATAATAAATTAAACTTAAGACCTTCTACATATGATACATCATGTACCTCAATGTCACCATTTTTAAGGGTGTCATATCCTTTTGTGTTACCATGCGCGTTATCACCAAAGAAAACTTTTGGACCTTTCTTCTCTATGTAGTTGGTCAGCAGGGCTTTGGTTCCTGTCATGTGAGTTGAGCATCCACTATCTATGTACCAAGTTTCTCCTGCTAGACCTCCTCTTCTGTATAGGTCCCTCATTTCCTGCAAGAAAAGTTAAGTCTTAGGTACCCATTTTGTTTTGGGTCCTTGGGTGTTAGTTCTACCCTTGGGAACCCACATATACATTGGTCGTTTGAACAACCTTGAACACTTGAGTTGTTTCCCTCGGGCATCACAGAACCAAATCTTACCAGTCAGCACCTTGGACTGATTTGATTTGTTCTTTGTGTCAGCTAAGTAATAGTCAAATGGTTTCCCTTTATAGGAGTGTACATACATGATCTTTTGACTAGTTACATTCGGCCTGGGTGCATTAGCTGGTCGATGCACACGATTATATGGACCATACTCTTTTGTTCTCACAATATCATAAGAGATAGGGGGTGCAAAGAGAACAGATTTGTTTGAAGAAGACTTCTTCTTCTTGGCTGGAGCAGCATACAGCTGAGACTGTCTCAGGCGAGATGGTCTAGGCTGTCTGCTGTTTCTCTGTACAGGCTTGGGGTTAGCTTGTCCTTTACCATTTTTAGTTTTGGGATAGTTAGCCTTAGCTGGTACAGATGCCTTTTGGTTCATATTAGGTTCATTGTGTTTAGAACACTCACCCTTTTCATGTGTCTGAGTAGTGCACTTGTTAGGTGTACTACCCCCAGATGGATTAAGTTCATAACCAAAACCCATCTTATTGCCATTTGATCTATAATACTCAGAGATACTTTCAATAGTAGTAGAAGCTTTATTGAATTCTGATATCTTTTGATTTAGGCATTCCTTCTCCTTTTCTAAGAGCTTGTGTGCTTGGAAGAGGTCATCGAATTTGGATTGTAGTGAACGAAGTTCCTTAGTTTCTAAGGCTTGAGTTTGTAACATCCCCTCATACAACTGAGTTATTGTGGTATTTTCTTCCTTAAGAAGCTCCGCTTCTCTGGTCAATCTTTCATTCATTGTGACCAACTCAGGGGTGTTCTCAAACTTAGCCTTTTTCAACTTAGCAATTTCTTTCCTTAGATCCTTATTCTCCTCTTCCACTTCTATGAAAGCTCTAGTGGCAATATCCAGATCACCTTTTACCTTTCTTAAAGATTGATAATAGGTGTCTTCTGATTCGCCTTCAGATGAGTTTATCTCATCTGATTGTGAAAAAATAGGTGAATGGAAAGTAGTAGTATAGGAGTTTACCTCATTTTCACCTATGGCCATCATAGCTAGGTCGTCTGAATCATCTGAAAAGATTTGATCGTCTGGTGATGTAGGGAGTTCATCACTTTGATATTCAGATTCTTCAGTCACCATTGCTTTCTTGTCTGAGGTTCTTCTCGGCCTTCTTTCTTTCTTGTCATCCAAATCCAGCTCAGGACATTCATAGACATAGTGACCTGGTTTGCGACAGTTGAAGCAAGATCCAGGTTTCTGATTTGAGTTGCCTTTCCTTGGAGGAGTGGCATCTCTTCTTCTAGATCCTCGGCTGTCAGATGACTCCACATCCTTTCTAGGATGTCTTTCTGGTGTTCTTTCTCTGGAACCTCTGGAGGGTGAACTTGCTCTTCTATCTTTGTAGTTTCTATAGAATTTTCTATATTTGCTGTTGAGTGTGTTCATCCTTTCAAATCTTTTGATCATAAGAGCCATTTGCTCTTTCAGACTAATGTCTGATCCTTCAAAGTCTTCTGTTTTCAGAGAGGCCTTGCCAGATGAGGTACTTGCAGCTTTTGTATTGGCTGCCTTGAAGGCTACAGTCTTGGAGGTAGATGGGGTTGCAGTTGGCTCATCACTTTCAGAGTTTTCTTCTCTATCAAGGTCATATTCATGAGCTTTTAGGTTCTGGAAAAGAGTTTGAGTAGACCACTTCTTGATGTCTTGAGTATCTTTGATAATGGTCTTCTTGAGTTTCCATCTCTTGGGTAAAGAGTCCAAGATCTTCAAGTTTTTCTCTCTATTTGTATACTTCTTGCCTAGAGATTCAATCTCATTTATGATCTTTGTACATCTATTGTCCAGCTGATCAATAGTTTCTCCTGGCTGCAACTTGAGGTGCTCAAACTTCTTGACTGCTGTTGACAATTTGCTTTCCTTGATCAGCTCAGTTCCTTCACAGAGGAGTGCCAGTGCTTCCCACATTTCTCTGGCTGACTCACAGTGGATTACCTTTGCAATGTACTCATTTGGAAGAGTTTGCATTATGTAATCTTGAGCAATGCTGTCAAGATTTGATTGCTTCATCTCTTCTGGTGTGAGATCCTTCATGGGCTTGGGAACCAGTTCTCCAACTGGGACTTCTGGATCACCATGTGCAGTGTTGACTGTCATGATGGTGATTGGGCCTTCTGTGATTACTGACCACATCTTGTAGTGGACTGATGTGAGATTCTTCCTCATCCTGATCTTTCAGTAATCATAATCCTCAACTGAAAACTTAGGCAACTTTCGCATGTTAGCACTCATGCTGTATGAGTTTTCAAAAACAAGTTTTTTAAAAAGATCTGTTCAAGAGGACTACAGAAAGACTCCCTCAAGTCTTCTGATAATCTAGAGACAGTAGCCCGTTAGAACCACTGCTCTGATACCACTTGTTGGTCCCTGAACGAGTAGTGAATGGGATTAAAGTCTAGAGGGGAGGGGTGAATAGACTTTAAAACTTTTTCAAACAGAGTTGGGAACCTCTTCTGATTGCTATGTCAACTGGACTGCAAGTCTGCTGGTCCAGATGACTATAGTGATCTGATTGATAAGGTTATATGCGGAATTATGGTGGCCCTGGTTTAGACTCGTTCTTGTAACTTGTTTTACTTAATGAAAATACTCAGCTGATGCTGGTTTGAAAGTTATGGCCTGTTTTAAAGAGTGTTGAAATAGCAGTATGCACTATATAATAATGAATGTAAATGCAGAAATGTAAAGTGCAGAAAGTAAATAACACCGGATTTATAGTGGTTCGGATATACGATCCTACGTCCACTCTCACGTCCTAACGTGATGTTTAATCCCTTTAATTTCCACAAATTACAAGGGTCTTGACCTTTATAGTCCCAAGGTTAGGACTTTGAGATCTGAGCCGTCCTAACAGCTACGGTCTCCACAAGTGATTGTAAGCACTTGCAATTTGAGGGGTTCAAAAACTTTAACCTTTCGGTGAGGGTTTGGGGTTTTTGAGGTGTATCCAACTAATGGTTCAAGCTTATAGTTTGCTTAACCACTATGCCTAAAACAATTGATATACAATATGAACAGGTTTCAGGTTCTTAAGGGTTGGATAGGAAGCACTTAAGAGCTATGGATAATCTAATGGATTTCTGGCTCTTGGAGAACTCTTAGAACAATATGGCTTTTTGCTTGATTGCTTGCTTAGCTTGAGAATTCTCTCTTGTGACTTCTTTTTTTGTGATTCCTCATCCTCCTGTATTTATAATGGAGATTGGTTGCAACTAGCCGTTGGAGTTGACTAGCCGTTTGAGCAATCTTTCCATGATAGCTTGATTCCTTGATTCCAGCCGCTTGATTGCTTCAATCCTGGGATCATGTCAATCTTCTAAATAAGGTAGGTCTTCGTTTGAATTGCAAGATGACTTGGGAATCAGCCGAGTCCTGGAAGAGCACATAGTCTTCTGACTTGTACTTCTAGTCTTCTGACTACTCTTCTGGCCTTAGGTCTTCTGTCTTCTGATATCAGACGAGTAACACTCTTCTGATCTGGAAATTCTTTGTACTGCTTTAGGCCATCTTCAATCTGGGACTCCATCAGATAGGTAGGTATACAAGCACCTTAACTTATCTGGTCTTCAAGGATCTTCTAGTCTTCATGTCTTCTACTCTTCTCATCTTGAGGATAGGCATGTAAGCCAGGACTGTGCTGATCAGCTGATAACAATACAGTTGATCACACAAGACTAGTCTAAGCTGTTCTATACAAGTCAGCTGATCCTATTACATTTATAAACTCTAAGTGTTTTGGCCATCAAAACTATTCTAACATCAAGTGGGGCTTAGGGTGAATTTATATCCCAACAGCTGGAATCAACATGGATTGGTGCTTCAGTTAGAAGATCATCTGTAAAAATTTGGTCAAAGGAAATACCTGCAATATCAGAAAAATCAAATGGGTTAGAGAATAAACACTCATCACCCTTAGTATTTTTTGCATTAGACTCTGATACATCAGCAGTCTTCTCCTCATTTTCAACTATTTCTTTTCTCCCTTCAGTATTGATGTCCTCACACAAAGGATCAGGCCTCCTCTCATCAAGGGATTCTTGAAGTTCAGATTTGACTTCAAGAATAACCTGTCCTTCCTCACTTATTCCACCCTCATTTGGTGGTACACTCACTATCTTAGTGATTACTACCTCTCTCTCATCCACAACTCCCTCTTGTTTTTCCACTACTTTTTCCTTTTCAGCTCCTTCTCCTAAACATGCAACATCTCCACCTTCAACAAGGTTCAAAGATGGCAGTTGTGGGGAGATCACAGTGCTTATATCAACAGCCACTGAGTCATCCTGAATGATTAAGGGCTGATCAGTGTCCAACTCTTCTGACACTGAATAGGCCTTAATCAAACCAGCCTCTAAAGTAGGAGCCTCAACATCTTTAGGATGTGCCTTAGGTTCAGAAGAACCGTCATTGGCAGATGTATCTTTGGCTGTGTCACTAGCTTTGGTCAACACCTCTGAAGATACAAAGCCTTTCCTATGATAGGTTAAGAGGGGGGTTGAAGGCAGTTGGGATTCAGGAAGGTTGGGATTGGTTTCAGGAGGGTTGGGATTTGAGGGATCATCAGGAGAATCATCACCATTTGAGCTACTATCAGGATGTTTGATCCCTTTAGCTAGTCTCTCCTTCTCCTCTGCAATTTTGACAGCAACTAACTGGGCAAATACTTCCTCATCAGTGAGGAATCTTGTCTTGGTTACTCCAGCAAAGTGAAGTAGTCTGCCCTCTTCAATTTGCCACCAATTTGCACCTTTGTCAAGAATGACTTGTGCAATCTCCATGATGGACTTATCTTTTACATCAACTAACATCCGCAAATCATGGAACATGGTTTGAATCCTTGGAAATTCAGCAAGTTGTGGGTACAAATTGTCCACAGTAGCCCTGGCTCCACCTCTGAGCATACTCTCATAAGTATACTCCGCCTCATCTCCACTTGAGTGGAGACTTTGGGTTATAGGGGAGTTGGCTCTGGTTTCAGGTATTGTGGCTTCAGGAAGTTTGAATTTAGGAGGGTTGACTTCAGAAGGGTTGGGTGCAGTGAAAGGTACTTCAGTTGCTTTTGAGAGCAGTGGTTCTGAAGGGGCTTTGCTCAGGGAGGTTGGCTCATGAAGTGCAGCTTCTAGGAACTTAGAGTAGTTGAGCATGGATGAGTCAAGTGGAGATTGTAGTCTTGTCTCATCTACAGTAAGATCAGCTAGCACATCAATTCCACTTCTTTGCACACAACCTTCTGGAGAATATCTCTTTGTAAGGTTAAGAGGGGTAATGGGTTGGTTTGTGGGGGTAACATGGGTTTCAGGGGAGTTGGGCTCAGGATTTTGTGTTTTAGGAAGGTTGGGCTCTTTGGGTTGACCTTCAGGGACTTTGGACTCAGTGGTTCCAGAACCAGAATAGTTGGTCCTGAACTTGGATTTAGTCCTACTTTCAGCCCTACTTTCCTTCAAGGCAAGTTGGAGAGTCCTATCCTCCTGAAGCTCCAATATTTTCTCAGTAGGCTTGGCCCTTCTCTTGCTAGCCCTACTGCTCCCACTTCCTTCCAATTCTTTTTCAGGGACAGCTTCCCTGGGCCTTTTATCACCCTTTTTCTTCTCCCTTGTCTCATTGTACTTTTGCCTCATCTCTTCTGAATGATCAGAAGGCACTTGCACTCCTTCTTTTGCAACTTCATCAACTTCAGTTGATGCTCCTGAAGTTTCTTCTGATGGAAATTGAGACAGCTTTCTTATTTTGACCACCCTTGCCTTAGTCCTCTTCTTCAATTTAGGTTTCTCCTCAACCTTTACTTCAGCAGGTTTGGCCAAGAGCATCCTTCTTTGCTCAGTCTTCTTGCTTAATTTCGTTAACATTATTTTCTGAGCATGGAGGGGCTCTGCAAAAGTTTGCATTTGAGAATAATGGGAGAATGTCTCAATCAGTAAGCTTGCCCTGGTGCAATACTTCAATTTCCCTTCCAACACAACCTTGTTGTGAGCTTTCACCTTAAACTTGGCCTTTTCCTTCATCATCTCAGACAAGATGAAGGTCCTCCAATCAAATTTGATACCCTTGTCACTGGCATCAATCACTGCAGCCATAATTCTGATCCTTGGAAAGCTGACTTGCTCTAGACTCCCAGTGTTGCTTAACAAGCTCTTTGTAACTACCTCAAAGAGGTTGAGGAATTGTAGCTTAAGAGTCCTTTTGTGTTGAGTTGAGGAGATGAGACCAGAAACCAATAGCCATTCTTGGGCTATTTCCTCTTCATGTTCAACTCCGTAGAACTCTGGATTCCTTCCCTCAGAAGGCAATCCAAAGGCTCCTTCAAGATCTTCTTCAGAAAAATTCACCCTGTGAAATCTTTCTTCTTCATCTCCTTCTGCAACATAAGCCAGTCTTGTTGCAACCTCTCCATCTTCAGGCTTTCCTTTCCATTTCAGAAAAGCAAAGAACTCAGCCATATATCTTTCAAGACAAGAACTTGGTCTTTCCTCCATAAACTTCTTGAGACCAGCTCTCCTTAGCCATCTAAGTGTTGGAGTGATTTCAGGGTCTTCACTCTCAAAAGAGACTATTGGCTCAAATGTGAGATTGTTTTTGTTGCTAAGATAGCCAAAATCAAGGTCAAGAGCCTTGTTTGAGAAATCAATAACCATTTCTGGTCTTGCTTTAGGAGCCATTGAAGATTCAGTAAGAAATTTGGAGAGAGTTTGAGAGAGTGAAAGCTAGGGTTTCAATAGAGTTTGAATGCGTGGGGGAGAAGTGAGCTTGTGGGGTTCTTAAGACTTGTGAATATTCCAAAAGGAATGTATGTCAATGAGTAGGTGAGTCTTAAGAGATTTCAACGGTTAATAAAAATGGAAATCAAGTTTGGACGGCCAGGATTGATTTCAGGGGAGTTGGCCAATCTTGATCCAATGGTCAATAACCAATGTAACAGTGAAAAACTGTTTTTATTCAAACGTGGGAAGTATTTAATATTAGTTAATGGTTGGAGGGTTTTTCGAGATAGATCATGGCTTGAAATGTTTAATGCAAACAAGAGTTAAATCTTGGCATTTAATGCATGAAAAGTGACCTTTTGGGTGGGAGACAAAATAGATCCTATAAAGGTGATATCTGTAAAAGGAATGGGACAGATATCAAAATAGGTAATGATTACCCAAAATAGGTGCTTATCAAACCAAGGTTTGGTTTGATAGCCAAGACAACTTATCTGACCCCACATGGAAATGTGTCCTGAAGTGATGTGGACAAGTGTCCTAAATTGATGTGGACAAGTGTCCTGAATTTCAATGGACAAGTGTCCTGAATGTTTGAGGTCATCTCTTCTGAGTTTCAGTAGACTTGACCAAGTCTGCTGATCACCATTTCCAGTTCCCCCTCAACTCATTGACTCCATTTGATTCACTTGTCCAACTTCCCTAGATCAAGTAATCCCAATTCTGCTGATAGTTCCAAGAATCTTGCCTCTGCAAGTGGCTTTGTCAAAATATCAGCTTTTTGATGGTCTGTGTGGATTTTGATCAACTTAATATCCTTCTTTTCCACATGATCTCTGATGAAGTGATGCTTGATATTCACATGTTTGCATCTAGTGTGCAATACAGGATTCTGTGATATTGCAATGACACTATTGTTGTCACAGAAGATTGGCACTTCCGCAGAGTTGACATTGTAGTCCCTTAATTGTTGTCTCAACCATAGGATTTGAGCACAGCAACTTCTAGCTGCAACATACTCAACTTCAGTGGTGGAAGTAGCCACTGTGTTCTGCTTCTTGGAGAACCAAGATATGAGTTTGTTTCCCAAGAATTGACAAGTCCCTGAAGTGGACTTTCTGTCAATTCTACATCCTCCATAATCAGCATCTGAGTAGCCTGTAAGCTCAATGTTGTCATCAGCAGGGTACCAAAGGCCTAGATTTTCAGTGCCTTTAAGATACCTCAAGATCCTCTTAGCAGCCTCAAGATGGCTTTTCTTAGGATTGGCTTGAAACCTTGCACAAACACCTACTGCAAAGGTGATGTCAGGTCTGCTGGCAGTGAGATAGAGGAGTGAACCAATGATTCCTCTATACTCAGTAGAGTTGGTTGGAACTCCACTTTCATCAGGATCCATCTTCCAATTTGTGTTCATTGGGATCCTTACTGGCTTGCTAGAAGTACACCCAAATTTCTTGATCATTTCTCTTGTGTACTTAGCTTGGTTGATGAAGATTCCTTCTTTAGATTGTTTGACTTGAAGTCCCAAGAAGAAATTCATCATCCCCATTATGGACATCTCAAACTTGCTTTGCATAAGCTTTGAGAACTTCTCACACAGCTTCTCATTGGGGGATCCAAAAATTATGTCATCAACATAAATTTGGACAAGAAAGATGTCATCTCCTTCAGAGATTCTGAAGAGAGTTCTATCCACAGTTCCCTTGATGAATCCATGATCCAAGAGGAATTGTGATAGTGTATCATACCAAGCCCTAGGGGCTTGCTTGAGTCCATATAGAGCTTTCTTCAATTTGTAAACGTGGTTTCCAACCTCAAAACCAGGTGGTTGCTCCACATAGACTTCTTACTTCAAGACTCCATTCAGAAAGGCACTCTTGACATCCATTTGGTACACTTTGAACCTCTTGTGGGCTGCATAGGCTAGAAAGAGTCATATAGCTTCTATCCTTGCCACAGGTGCAAAGGTCTCATCATAGTCAATGCCTTTAGATTGGCAATAGCCCTTTGCCACTAGTTTTGCTTTGTTTCTGACAATCACATCATTTTCATTCTTCTTGTTCTTGAACACCCACTTTGTTCCAATAACATCTTGATGTGAAGGTCTATCCACCAGCTCCCATACATCATTTCTGGTGAATTGATTCGGCTCTTCCTGCATTGCTGTGATCCAATTGGCATCTTGAAGTGCTTCCTCAATGTCACTTGGTTCTTGTTCTGACAAGAAACAACAAAATAGAGCACTTTCACCATGAAATCTTCTATTTTTTACTCCTATACTTGGATCACCAAGTATTAGATCAGTAGGATGGTCAGACAACTAAGTCCTTCTTTTTCTGATCCCTTCAGTAGAGTTGTCCTCTACTGAGGTTGAGTCATTATGATCATAGAATTCAGGGAAATTTAATGCAGGATCTAATTCAGGATCATAATCAGGGGTGTTGTCCTCATTGTCAGGGACATTGGCATTTTCAACATTATTGATTCCCCCTTGATTATTTAATCCATTAACTACCTCTGCAGGAACTGCTTCTTCATTGGTAGTTGTTACCTGAGTGTGAACTGGGATTGGGTCATTCAGTTCACCATTTCCTTCAGTGGGATTTGCCTCAGGAAGATTGACTTCAGGATTGTTGTCCAGTGTGATATTTTCAGGGAGGTTGGCTTGGACAACATCTAAGAATACAATGTCTTTGTCCTTTAGACTCAATCTGGTTGTTCTTTGTGTGATATCCTCTGTATCCAAGTTCTTGTTCCTGAACTCATGAATAGATTCAGCAAACACAACATGGGGTGTTTCTTCCACAATAAGGGTTTTACAGTTGTAGACTCTGAAAGCTCTACTGATTTGAGAATATCCAAGAAATATCCCTTCATCTACTTTGCTGTCAAAAGCTTTCAGCTATTCTTTCCCATTATTGTGAATGAAACACTTACACCCAAATATGTGGAAATATGACACTTTTGGCAACCCTTCTTTCCAGAGTTCATAGGGGGTTTTGCCTTGCTCCTTAGTTATCAAACATCTATTTTGAGTATAGCATGCAGTGTTTATAGCTTCAGCCCAAAACCTCTTTGGTAGATTTGAATCAGCAATTAAGGTTCTAGCAGCTTCTTTTAAAGTTCTATTTCTTCTTTCTGCAACTCCATTCTACTGAGGAGTTCTAGCTGCTGAGGTTTCATGAGCTATCCCATTTAGTGTGCAATACTCATTGATGTATGAGTTTATGAACTCAGTGCCTTTATCAGATCTTATCTTGATAATGCTAAGGCTTTTCTCATTTGACAATCTCTTTAGAAGTTCAGGGAGTTTGACTTGTGTTTCCTTCTTATTAAGGAGAAATACTACCCATGTGAACCTAGAGAAGTCATCAACTACTACCAATGTGTATTTTCTACCATTTATGCTTGCTGGGGTAATTGGTCCAAATAAGTCCATATGCAATAGTTCAAGTACCCTTTCAGTAGAAATGACTGGTTTTCCTTTGAATGAGGCTTTAATCTGTTTTCCTTCTTGACATGGTTTACACACATGTTCTTTAATGAAAACCTCATTAGGTAGTCCTTTTACTAATGCATTTTTGGCAAGTTTGTTCCTTGACTTAAACTTCAGGTGATTTAGCCTCTTATGCTATAACCAACTTTGTTCATTTGAGCTCTTAGCAATGAAACATGCAGCATCAGTAGACTTGTCCCAGTCAGCAAAATACACATTTCCTTTCCTAGTACCAGTCAATAGAGTTTGTTGAGTCTTATCTTTGATTAAGCATTTTCCACTTGAGAACTCAACACTAAAACCTTTATCACAGAACTGACTTATACTTAGGAGGTTATATTTGAGACCAGCCACATAAGACACATTGGATACCTTGATATTACCAATTATCAAGGTACCATAACCTTTTGTTGTAGCTTGTGAACTGTCTCCAAATGTGACATTTGGGCCTTCTCTTTCAATGAAATCAGTGAGGAGGTTCTTATTTCCAGTCATGTGCCTTGAGCATCCACTGTCAAGGTACCATGTTGACTTTTTACTCATACTCCTCATCTTCTTGTGGCCCTTAGGTACCTGCAATTAGATAGGTTTAGGTACCCTTTGAGTTTTGGGTCCCTAGAGGTTAGTTGTACCTTTAGGAACCAAAACTTGCCTAATAACCCTGATTGATTCAAGGTGGCTAAGTTATTTTCCTGAAAGTGTTGACTCTGTAAGTTTCAGGAGAGTTGTCAAATCTCCTGAACTTATGAGTTCTTTGTGCTACTTGAGGGAATATTTGGGGAAAGGCATTTTTATGACCATTACCCTTTGGCATGAAGGGTTTTGGTTGTTTCATTTTATTCTGCCTTTGAGGATAGTTGTCCTTAGGTCTGTTCAGCTGAGGCTTCCTCAGTAGAGTTGGCCTAGGCTGATCATACCTTGGATAACTCCTCTGAACATTGTTCAGGAGAGTTGTCCTACCATTGGGTCTACTCTTCTGACCAACATTCCTCTTGTATTCAGGGACTTTGGCCTTTTCCTTAGGTTTGGGCCTAGTCTCCTGAAACACTTGAGTAGGCAATTCATACATCTTGCCCTTTCCTTTGTTCAGTGGCTGAATTATTTCTTTTTCAGCTTGTTGAGCCACTGATTTTACAAAGATTCTCTTAGTGTTACTTGTGGAGGCAACACTAAGACAAGGTGAAGATTCAAATGGATCAAAACCTAATCCACTTCTTTGAGCCATAGGTCTTTGATAACTTTGAATTTCCTCTATTGCTCTAGAGGATTTCTTCAAAGCAGACATCTTTAATTTCAGGCTCTCTTCACTTGATTTAAGAATGTCATATTCATGTGAGAGGTTTTCAAACTTTGCTTAAATAATATTGAGTTCAAAGTCTTTTCTCTTCTGAGAGAGCAGTTGATCATCAATCTCCTTCTGTTGGTCAACTATCCTGAGATTTGCTTCCTCAAGCTCTCTCAAGACTTGTTGATCAACTAATGTCTCAGCAGGTTTTGAAAGTTCAATTGAAAGCCTTTCATTTTCTCTCACACAATTATCATGAAATTCTTGTAGCATAGTGAAATCTTCCATCAACTTTCCAAAAGAAAGTTTCAAGTTAACTTCACTAGTGTTTTGTGAAATGAATGATGGTGAGCTAGAAGTGGAGGATACCTCATCATCCTCAATGGACATGTTGCATACATCATCATCATCTTCACTGTTTGAGAACAGTCCATCAGAAGAGTTGAAGCTTTCAGCAGAATCAGACTCATCACCAGCCATCATGGCTTTCCTATTGGTGAATTTTCTGTCTCTTTTTACTTGCCTCTCCTTTCTCTCCTTAGAGCTGAGTTCAGGGCAGTCATACTGGAAATTCCCTTTCTTTTTGCAGTTGTAGCACAGGTATTCATCATCATCTTTCTTGGGCTCATCTCTTCTTCTAGATGATGAAGGCTCAGCTTTGTTGGACCTTCTCCTATTAGAGTACTTGTCCTCTAATCTTTTCTCTTCAGGGTTTCGACCTCAGCCTGAACTTCAGGAGAGTTGTACCTTCTCCTGAATTTATTGTCTTGGTAGAACTTCTTGTATCTACCAAACCTTGAGTTGAGTTTGTCAAACCTTCTGGCCATGAGGGCTAATTCTTCCTTCATTTCAGCCTTGGAGACTGACTTTGATGATCTAGGAGTGGACTGCATTTCTGGTTCTGCAGCCTTGGCTTTAAATGCCACTCCTTTGGTTGGTAAGGAAGATTCCTCAACTGGCTTCCTTCTATTGAGATCAAACTCATAGGCTTTGAGTTCTGAGAAGATTTGTTGCATGGGCATGGTGGAGAGATCCTTGGTGTTCTGCATCATCACAGCATAAACATCCCACTTTTGAGTGAGACTTCTCAAGATCTTTAATCCAACTCCTCTCTTGGAGTACACCTTGCCCAAGGAGTTGATTTCATTCATCACATCTGTGAATCTACCAGCAAACTTGTCAATGGACTCTTCTGAATCCATTGTGAATTGTTCAAACTTTTGCACTGCCACTTGGAGCTTGTTCTCCTTGATCTTTTCAGTACCCTCACACATTTCAGCAAGAGTATACCAAATTTCTTTGGCAGTTGTGCAGTGGTAGACCCTTCCCATGATTGCATCTGGAATTGTTTGGTAGAGGGTATTCATAGCAAGATAATTCAGATTATCCTTCCTCTTTTCCTCTGAGGTGAATTCATCTTCATCTTTAGGAATCATTTCCCTTATATCAGCTCTTTGAGCTTCAGTATTTCTGGGATTGACTTGAGTGAACACAAAAGGTCCTCTTGTGATCACTCTCAACATATCAGTGTGAAGTGATGCAAGATGAGCTCTCATTCTGATTTTCCAGAAATCATAGTTCTCAATTGAGAACATGGGCAGCGTGTGATGAGAGATGTGGTTGACTGGATTGGTAGCCATATTGTCTAATCCTTGAACAACATTAGGAGGAACAACAACATTGTTGTTGGCCATGTCTCAAGAGTAAAGAGTTAGTTCAACAAATATAGGATTTCAGATAGATCAGTTTAGTGACCACACCAAATATGTGATTTGGAAAATCAAGATGGATTTTCAGAAGCAGTGGTCTTTGGACCCCTGCTCTAATACCACTTGTTGGTCCTGAAAGGAGTATATAACAAGTGTATGGGGGGGGGGGGAATACACTTGTTTGCAATTTCTTTTTCAAACTTTGATCAACTATGACTCTAGCAAGGTTGTCCTGGACAACTCTGCTGAAATGTATAACTTCTTAAAGATAACCAAGCTACTAAGTACTATTAAGTACTTAGTTGAATGACTATCTAAGTTAGTTATATGTGCGGAATTAGTGGTTGGCCCTTTAGTTTAAACTCATTTAAGTTCTGAAATCACTTCAATCAAACAGTCCAGTTTTCAGGGAACTTGTCCAAATCAGCTTTGCACAGTCTTAAGTAAATGTCCTTTGAAAGATCAGTTTTGTGTGCAGTGTTGAATGTTATGAAAGTACTTTGAAAGTAAATCAACACAAGAGTTTATAGTGGTTCAGAGACTCAAGCTCCTACATCCACTTTCCCTGATTTAACAGGATAATTCCTTCACTCTTGGAATTAACTTGTTTTATAGTGCCAAGGTGCACTTGATCAAGAACACCACTCCTTGGTGAATTGATCCCTAGGAATTAACTTGTTTTATAGTGCCAAGGTGCACTTGATCAAGAACACCACTCCTTGGTGAATTGATCCCTAGGATGTCAAGAACACCACTCCTTGGTGAATTGATCCCTAGGATGTCTAGAGTCCTAGTACCCTTTCTCAACTCAGAACTGAACTTTTCTTCTCTCAACAGTCAGTTCCTCACACTTCTACTACTACAACCTTCTCACTTTCTCACTTGAAAGGTATAAGGGTTGAAGTAAGGTTCCAACTAATGAGATATCCTTTACAGTGAAGATCAGTGTATAAGGATAGGATATATCTCTAAGCTTTGTATGGATATACAATTGAGTTCAGCTTAGATGAAGTGTATGAAGACTAAGATAGTCGATGAGCTTTGAGCTTCAGAATAGACGATGTAGTTGGATGCTTTCAAATGGTCTTCATACTTCTGTATTTATAGACAAATTTGAGGATTTGCCCGTTGGAGAGGCAGCCCCAAATGTCTATAAATGTCTTCCTTGAGCTCTTCAAGCTGGAAGACAGATTCTTGATAGTGACATGATCTCATTTGGGAAATAAACGACTGTAACCACTTTGTCTTCATTCTGCAGCACTTTTCCCAATGTCTGACTTCAAGATTTACTTGATCAAGCATGGACATGGCTTCTGATGATTAGTCCCATGATAAGGACATCATTCCTTATCTCTTGGACAACTTTGCTTATCACTATCAGTAGACTTTGCTTATCAGCAAAGTTGGCATGCTCTCTTCAGATGACTTGGTTCTTTCTCTTTCCATGACTACTTGGAATAGTTCATTGATCATTCATGGTTTGGATAAGTGGACTTGACCTCTTCAGCATAGTTGGCCTTGAGTTCCAAAGCTTGTTCTGGTTCATTAGTGCTGAGACAATAATGTTGGACAACTCTTCTGAACTTTGACATTCATGTAGTTGACTTGATCTACAGGATCTATTCCACTTAGTTGGTTTTCAAAAAGTTGTTCCATTCTGGTTATACTTGATCAGCATACTTGTCCTTCAGCAGACTTGGGGTCAATCCAAAACTGAGCCTTGAGGGGTCTTAGAATAGAAATAAACTTCTAAGTATGTGTTCCCCCTCAACTAGTGCATCTATAATTCTAAGAGCTGCCTAACACTTCAACTTCTCTACTTGTCTTATACTACATGTTCCAACAGTTTTGAAACATGTTCATGCATTCTGTCTTAACTAGTTGGCATGGCTTAAGGGGGTTTTTGTATCATAATCAAAACTCATTTTATTCCTAACAATTTCCCCCTTTTTGATGATGCCAAAACCTATACAATCTATGCAAAGGTGACTTAACTACACTTATTACAATCTATGCAAAATGTGGTAGTGTATTTTCCGATTTCATTTACATATAGGTTGACACATCAGACAAGTTGAGATTATGTAGCAATATTTCTTGATTCAGAATATGTTCAACTATCATTCAATTGAAGATCATTACAGGCATGTTGATAGTTGAGCAAACATATCAGAGCATGAAATAGTACATCAGAATCACAAAATAAATACATGATCAGAGCAATACTTAACAAGATAATCTATCAGAGCATTAATCCTTAAGTATTAGAGTAAATACATATCAGCAGTCTTGAGTAATTTCAGCATAGATGACCAATTTCAGCAGATCAGCAACCAAGATAAGTTTTCATCCTATTCAACACATAAAGGTCAGGAAAACTTAGCCATTTAGAGATCATCCTCCTTAGGTGGCACCATCCCATATTGTGCCCACACTCTCTTCTTTAACTCCATAGCCTCTTGGTTGGTTCCCTTTGGTCCAAGCACCATTCTGTTTAGCTTGAGAATCTCTAGGAATTCATGAAGAATATTTTATTGGTCAATCCATCCATCCAGCTTGGGAGGCATGTAAATGATTGGCTTAGGGGCAATGAATTCAATTCTTGCAAGATCAGCAGCTGCAAGAAGTTGCTGATATAGCTCCCTGTAATATTCAATCATGAACTCAGTGAAAGTGGAGTTAGCATCCTTTCAATTCCACCTGTCGCAACACTGTTTTTCTTCTTAATCTTTTTCAGCCGATCAACAAGTGGGGTTAGGGGTTTCTTTTTAGGATATTAGTTGGGATCAATGGATAGATCCTCCCCGACGGCGCTACGGTGGCCGATCGGATGAGTCATCCTTTGATCCCTTTTATTTTCTGTATTTTTTTCGTTATTTTTTTTCTTGCCTTTTTAGTTGTTCTTCATTTTCTGTTGGTGGTTTAATTGTTCTTCATTTTCTGTTGGTGGTTTCTCCAACTCTTCTGTTTTCTTAGTTTGATTTTTAGTTCTTTGTTCTAAGGCCCCCTCCCGTTTTGGTGGTTTTTCTTCCCTTGTGGTTTTCTTCCCTTGTGGTGTTTGGCAGTGCTTGGGGCTTTTGTGGTGTTGGCCTTTGTGGATCTTGGTTTTTTGAGATGTTAGGTGTTTGGTGACCCTTTGTCTTCTTATTTTATATGTATTGTGTTGATTTGTTGATTTTTAGAAATGAGTAATCTAGTTAAAAAAATATGGAGGGAATTTGCACAAAAAATTTTGAGAAGTACGCGGTCAAAATCAATTCTGCAAACCTATTACTCAACAAACTCAAAAATCACAATTAGCAGGAAATAAAATCTTATGTTTGATATTTATAGAGAGAATATCATGTAGTTGGAGGTTACTAAAATCTTATAGAATTTTCCAGAATTAATTCGATAATGCTCCACATAATTAGCCACAATCTTGATCATGTGTAATTTAGTGGGTAAATCAATTTAATTAATTAATTAAATTATTAAGAAGCTTCCAGAAATTAATTAAGTAAATCCCGCATAATCTGAAAATAAAGAACGTGGGTCAGTAATTAATTAAATAAATAAAATAAATCTCAATAAATAATTAAATAATTACAACTTATAAAAATAAATTCGAATCAGGTAATGTTGTGCTCAAAACTGTTACATACACCTCAACATGGTTTTTACATGAATTTTCTTCATTTGTGTTGCACCATATATTTTTTTCTTTTTGTGTTATAACATCTAATTTGTATTGATCCATTGTTCATGTAGAGTACATCGTAGTAGCGAACTCCGTGCCCCATACTTACTTAATGGTTTACAAACCTCTTGATGTTTTTATCAAAAATCACCTTTTGAAAAGAAGGCATCGTAGTAGTGAACTCCGTGCTCCATAGTTACTCAGTGATTTGGTAAATCTTTTAGTATGCTAATAACATTCTATTTTTATGCATATGAGAGGTGTAAGACATGTTTATTTTTGCACTCCAAATTCTTAGATTCGAAAATATTTTACAAATGAATTATTTAACTAAGTAAGAAATAAATTCAACTTATAAAACTCATACAACCCATGATGTTATCCAAATGCTAACGCATTTGTGACAACATCCATCCGAAATTTTCAGATAGTGCACATGCCAAGAGATTTCCTCAAAATTGAGAATCTTTCATGGTCTAAAGCCTTAGTAAAAATATCAGCATTTTGTTTTTTCGTAGGAACATACTCTAACTTAACAATATTCTTCTCTACTAAATCTCTCATAAAATGATTTCTTATGTTAATGTGCTTAGTGAGTGAGTGTTGTACATGATTTTTGGAAATGTTAATGGCACTAGTATTATCACAAAAAATTGTAAGTATACCATTCTTAATACCATAGTCATGAAACATCTTACTTAACCACAAGAGCTGTGTGCAACAACTTCATGCATCTATGTATTCTGACTCAGTTGTGGATTGTGAAACACGATTATGCTTCTTTCCGTGCCATGATACAAGATTGTTCCCCATGTAGAAACATCCTCCACTTGTACTCTTTCTGTCATCTATATCTCTAGCCCAATCAGCATCATTGTAGCCTATCAAAATGTTATTGGTGTTTTTAGTGTCCAAATCCCTAAGTCTCTTGTACGTGAAACGTATTTGATTATCCTTTTCACTACATTCAGGTGTGATTTCTTTGGATTTGCTTGGTACCTATCACAAACATACACATTATACATAATATCAGGTCTACTAGAGGTTAGATAAAGTAAGCCGCCTATCATGGATCTATACAATGTTGGACCAACATCTTTTCCAACATTGTCTTTGCAAAGTTTTAAAGTAGAACTCATAGGAGCTTTCATTAGTTTTGAGCTTTCAAGACCAGACCGTTTGACTAAGTTTCTAGCATACTTACCTTGAGAGATGAAGATACCATCCTTACATTGCTTGATTTGAAGACCTAGAAAGTAATTCAAGTCTTCAACCATGCTCATCTCAAATGTTGCAGTCATTGCCTCAACAAAGTGTTTGAAAATGTTGGTTTTGACCACATTTTATAAAATATTAAGTGACAATTTAATAATCCGTTTTGCGTAAATGGATTTAGTTGATTTGATTTCTCAAAACCAAATTTGGGTGAATGAGAAATTAATATTAAAGTGGTCATTTAATGTGTGGATAAATACATTGTTGAATGTATTTATAATGGTAATAGTGATGGATTGTGACTTGACATGAAATGTCATGTCTTTTGGTGAATAATTGATTTTTCAAAGGTTGCGTCTTTTAGAATTATTATAGTATTAATTTAATAGACACACCTTTTGGTAAATAGTTGATTATTACAAAGGTTGTGTCTTTTAGAATTATTGTGTTAATTTAAAAGACATACCTTTTGTGAATAGTTGTTTATTTCTAAAGGTTGTAACTTTTGGGAAAATAAGTTTATTGTGAAGAGTCACACCTATTACCTAAAGACTCTTGGAAGTCTATAAATAGATCCCAAAATTTGCATTCCAAAATAACTCAAGTCAAAAACTTTCTTGCATTCTTATCTTCCAAAGCATTATAGTATTCTAAGTCCTTGCATTAGAGTTTTATCGGAAGTTCTGAATATCCATTTTGCGATTCGCCGATAGCTTCCGATTTGTAGTGCAACAGTCGTGAAGTTTGAAGTCGTTGTATCTTGGGGATGGTTGCCAGTGATCCGTATTGCACTTGTGTACGAGGCAATAACGTCTTACGAAGATAGAGTCAAACTCGAGCCTCGACTTCCGTGTTTAAGTTTTTGTCAGCATTTAATCTTCGTTTATACATATACCTCATTTCTAACACAAAGTTACTGAACATTTTGTCACAAGTTGAGCCAAACACAATATCATCAACATATATTTGAGCAATAAGTAAATCTTCTCCAGTGTGCTTAATAAACAAATTTCTATCGGTTTCTCCTCTAATAAAACCATATTCTAAAAGAAAGTCTGTAAGTCTACCGTACCATGCCCTAGGAGCTTGTTTTAGACCATACAATGTTTTCTTTAATTTGTACACATGATCAGGGTATTGTGAATTTTCAAAACCTTTGGGTTGTTCAACATATGCTTCTTCATTTAAAATGTCAATTAGAAAAGCAGTTTTTACATCCATTTGATGAAGTTTAATGTCAATAAAACATGTAATTGCTTGTAATAATCTAATAGATTCTATCCTAGCAACAGGTGCAAAAGTTTCATCAAAATCAACACCTTCAACTTGGGTGTAACCTTGTGAAACTAACCTAGCTTTGTTCCTAACAATGTTTCCAAATTCATCAGTTTTATTCTTAAAAATCCACTTTGTTCCAATGTCATTAGTATGACTACGTCTTGGAACAAGTGTCCATACTTCATTTCTTTCAAACTAATTAAGTTCCTCATGCATAACATTTATCCAATTTTCATCAGTTAATGCCTCATTAACACTTTTAGATTCAATTTAAGAATAGTAACACTCTGCATTCACAACATTGCAAATAGAAGACATGCATTTTGTTCTTAACACATCTACCATATTTGATTTTAATCTTCCTCTTGTTTGCACTCCAACTGTAGCATCGCCTATGATCTAGTCAAATGGATTACTTTTCCTTATTCTTGAAGAAGGATTTATTTTGGGAACATAATGATCATTCTGTGAAGTTACAACTGACTGTTCTGTAGATGTTGACCCAGATGTTTAGCATTTGGTGCAACATTTTCAGACTTCAGTGTATTCTCAGAATTGTCAGTGACTTGTGATACATCTTCTTCATCTTTGTCATCTATAAGATTTTTATCATCATCAAACACAACATTAACAGATTCTTAAATAGTGCTAGTCCTAAGGTTATAAACTCTATAAGTTTTACTATTTCTAGAACAGCTTAAAAAGAAACCTTTATCACTTTTAGAATCAAACTTATAAAGTTGATCCCTATCATTCAAAATATAATACACACAATCAAATACATGAAAATACTTCACATTTAGTTTTCTAACGTTCAAAATCTCATAAGGTGTTTGATTAGTGCTAGATCGAATATAAACTTTATTAATAATATGACATGATGTATTCAATGCTTCATCCCAAAATATTTTAGAAAGACTTTTTTATAGAAGCATAACTCTTGCCATTTCTTGTAAATTTTTATTCTTTCTTTCAACAATTTCATTCTGTTGTGGAGTTTTAGGAGATGAATATTCTTGCAAGATACATTTTTTATCACAAAAATCATTAAACATGTTATTTTCAAATTCCCTACCATGATCAGTTCTAATACGGCCAACTTTCAAGTTATACACATTTTTGAACCTTTTATAGAGAACTTTAAAAGCTGCAAATGTTTCATATTTATCTCTTAAAAACTCAATCCAGGTATATCTAGAAAAATCATCTACCACAACTAAGGAATATATTTTGCCTCCAATGCTTTCAGTTTCCATAAGACCCATCAAATATAATTCATGTGCAATAATTCAAAGCATCGATGTGTAGAAAAATGTGACATCACTTTATGCGGCATTCTTACATGCTTACTTTTTTGGCATGATCTACATACAGTGGTATTCTGGAAATTCAATTTTGGTAATCCTTTAGCTGCATCTGATCCGATTAGTTTTTTAATTGCCCTGTAATTTGCATGTTCTAATCTTTGATGCCATAAGACATTTTCATCATGTTTTGACAGATTACACACATTTATTCCAATAAGATAATAATTATTTGCTGACCTAGTACCAGTCATTAGGGGTAGGCATAAAACCGAAAAAACCGAAAAATCGAACCGAACCGACGATTTTCGGTTTATTTGGTTCGATTTATTCGGTTGTTCGGTTCGGTTGAAATTTTTTAAAATTTCGGTTTTTCGGTTCAGTTTATATTTTCTAAAAACTGAATAAACCGAACAGACCGAACTATAAATAAAAATAAATATAATTAATTAATAAATATATATATATATATATATATATATAAATAAAACCCTAGATCTAATCTAACCGTAAACAATTAAACATCCATTTCCACCGTTATTTTCCATTTCTGCCGATTCCCCCTACTTCCATCAGAAGAGGAAAAGTGTCTTAATGAAGAAACTGAAGAAGATGATGGAGGTAAGTTCAACATTTTATTTTGGTGGAAAATGAATTCTCATAGATTTCCTGTTCTCTCAGAAATTGCTCGTGATATTTTTGTTGTTCTCATCTCAACGGTAGCTTCAAAATCTGTCTTTTGCACGGGAGGACGAGTGCTTGATGCATTTAGAAGTTCATTAAGTCCTCAAAATAGTGCAATGTCTCATATTTATATTTTATTTGTTTATAATTTCAATTCATATGTTATAATCTTTTAGATTTTGATCGTTGTGATTTCTTTTGTAGGTTTTCGAGAAATGGCTTTTGAGGATTCAACCGATGCATGAAGATTTGTACTGTTTTTTAAAACTATTTATGTAATATTTAAGGATTTGTAATGAGATTTTATTGTGTGGGATTTTTGATGAGGTTCTATTATGTGGGATTTGTTTGATTATGAACTTGAATTTATGTGGGATTTGTAATGAGATTATATTGTGTGTGTGATTTGAATTTATTATGTAGAATTTTGTGGATGAACTTTTATTATGCAGAAGTTGTTACCTAAAATTCAATGTTGCAGATTCTGTGGCTGAACTTCTGTTATGTAGAATTGAATTTTTTAAAATGTTTATTTGTTTAAATAATTTTTTTTAATTTTAGGCAGGAAAAATTCAGTTCAAACCGAACCAACTGAATTGTAATTCGATTCGGTTTTTATATAATTTCAGTTCGGTTCGGTTCATTTTTTTTAAAACTTCGGTTATTTCGGTTCGGTTGAAAAAAGGTCAGAACCGAACCGACCGAATGCCCACCCCTACCAGTCATTAAACAATATTCATCTTCATTAAGAACATAGCATGACTCTTTGTCAAATTTTACATGCAAATTATCATAACAAAGTTGACTAATACTAATCAAATTAGCAAGTAAGCCATCAACATGCAAGACGTTTTTAAGTTTAGGAAAACCTTCAACATTCAAAGTTTCTTTTCCTATAATCTTTCCTTTTGATCCACCACCATATGTAACATTACCACCATTTAAGGTCACATAATCAGATAAGTTGTCTATTTGTCCTGTCATATGTCTAGAACAACCACTATCAAAATATCATAGACCAGGTAAACATGTTTTTAAGGAGGTGTGAACAACATTACAGGTAATATTTGATTTCCTAGCAAATTTCAGAAAATGTTTCCTAGGATGTGAAGACATTTTGGATAACATAAACTCATTTCCCATATCTTTAGACATTTTCATGCAGAAGGGACGAATATGACCATATTTAAAGCAATAATGACAAATATACTTCCTTTTGACCTTGTGACAATCTGTTTGTGCAGATGTTACATCAGATGTGTTAACACTTGCCTTCACAAATTTCACAGGTTTTCTAAAATTTTCAGAAATAGAAGCAATTTCACCATCATAACCTTATTAGACTTACCAACAGCTATAGCATCATTTACATCAAAAGCACTCTTAGAAAATTTTCTAAAACTAAAAGTAGAGGTGATCAATTTCTCCTTCAGTTTACAAACTTCAAGATCTCTTCTGGTAAGTAAGACTTCTAGCTTGGTGATTATGTCTTTCAAATTCTCTTTCTCTTTATTCAAAAAATTCAGAGTGAGTTTCTGAGAGTTCCAATCATCTAACAATTTATGGTATGTCTCATCATCAATCCTTTTTCCTGCATCATCAACAACACTATTAAAACAGTTCAAATTTGGTAAAATGAGCATGTTCATTTTCATTGAACTCATCAAAATCATCATTATCTGATTCATCACTTAAGGTAGCACTAAAATTCAGTTTTTGCTTAAATCTGGTATTGGCACATTCATTTGCAGAACATGCATTGCATTGAACTGATTTTCTAAACTCAGGGTCATACCTTGGTTTACCTTCACTTTTCGATGGTCTTGGTGTGAATTGATTTTTCCTCCTTTTTGGTTGTGGTGTTGATGTGTTGATTTGGATTTTAGGCTGAATGTTTCCTCTAGATTTATGCATAGACTTCTTAAGAAATTTATTAAAGTGCTTAGTGAGTAAGGTAATATTGTTAAGATTGTTAAGACATTCATCAATCAACTCATCATCCGAATCAACCTCAGTAATAATAGGCTGACTCTCAAATTTGTTTGATGTTTCTCCTTTAACCACAACAACTTTCTTATCATCCTTAGTTTTATCAACTTGATTAGTGTTTATTTCATAGGTTCTAAGAATACTCACTAATTCATTTTGACTTAACTTATCAGTGTTTTTTGCCTCTTCAATAGCACAAATTTTTGCATCAAATCTTTTAGGAACAAACGTTAATATCTTATGAACTACTTTAACATTAGAAATAAGGTCACCAAGAGAATGTGATTCATTGATTATCTCACTAACCTTTCTTTATAGGATGAAATAGTTTCATCTTCCTTCATTCGGAGATTCTCAAACTTTGTCCCCAACATTCGAAACTTTGTCCTTCGAACACTGTCTGAACCTTCGCAATGCTCTTGCAACCTGTCCCATGCATATTTAGAAGTAGAAAAATTAGATATAATTTTAAACATTGAAACATCAACAGAGATAAAAATATCATTTAAAGCTTTAGAATTGTATCCTGTTGTTGTTATCTCATCAGCCGTCCAATCAACTTTTTTCTTGAGTTAAACTTCACCATCGGCATCTGTTGGTTTCTTTGGAGCATCCCAACCTGTAAGTACAGTCCTCCAAGCATAATTTGAACCATCTAAAATGGGTGGCCTAAGTGCAGTGGATATGTGATGTGTTTCCATTGCTAACATAAACTAAAACACACTTAAACAAGGATCTAGACCTAGTGTCGTCAGGTGTTGGCTCTGATACCAACTAAAAGTGTGCATGGTATCTAGTGTTTAAGTAAAGACAGAAATGTTGCACAGCATGTTGAGACAAATAGTGCAACACTAACTCTAACAGAATATAAGAATGTAAATCACACAGCGGAAGACTAAAACACTAAAATCGATAAGAACACAATGAAATATTTTTTAACATAGATTTTATTAATAATAAAACCTATGCTAGCCTTACGGCGAAAAACACTTAGCTTGTAAGTACAAAATTATCGTGTGAAATGTCTCAGCAATTACTTTAACATTCCACAAACTGAAACTACAATCGAGGTAGGTGTCTGAATCTGTAAATAGACTTAATGTATAAACATTGCCTAAAGAACTAATCATATCTATGATTCACTCTCAATAGATACAAGAACTAGAACTAAATACACGGAAAGGTATGGTATTCTTCGGTGTACATTAAATGATACAACTACTGACCATAACTCCTAACAGGTTTGAACACTCAAAATTGGTGTTACTTGAATAATGCATGCTTGGAAATGAAAGTCTCCTTCGCTATTTATAGAGAAACTAGTCCTATACCAGCGTTTTACGCGGGGTCGATTTATTAAAATAATAACTTGAATCTATATTATTGTATTTATATTTTTGTATTTTTATATATTATAATATTTTTTAATATATTAATAACATGTGCATTAATAAAATTATGATTTTAATTGTAAAATTAAGAAAATATTTTTAATAAGTAAGAGTATTATAAAATAATTTTATTAATAAAAAATATATAAAATTACAATTTAAAAAAAAAACGATTCAATTTTTTTTAAATTAATCGATTCAATAATATCTTAAATTAATTATGCATCCTATTATTTTGGATGTAGTAGGTCATGCATCCTACCATCCAATCCAGCTGAACTTTTGATTAAAGAATTAAAACAAAATTTATTTTGATTGTCCAATTAACATGAAATGAGTACTTCTAGATGACTAAAAGTACCTAAACAATAAGTTTTAAAATTAATTTTCATTTAAAGTGTATATTTATTTAAAAGTGCGTATACAAAGTACTAAAAGTACTAATCAGTTCAATTCAAAGAAAAAAGCTTCCGTCAGACGAAGTTGGATAGCTCAAGTGGTTAGAGCACCACTACCTAGGTTTTAGATCCTGGGTTCGAGTCATGGGGAGGGGAAAAAGGGATGGGTATTTAATGTAATTCAAAAAAAAAAAGCTTTCGTCAGAAACATTTGAGCTTTTTACCTCTATTTCAATCTTCCCCTCTTTAAATTCTGAAATTTTAAATAATTATCTTATAAACCATTTTATAACAATTGTTCCTAATCAATCATATGTATCTTAAATAATTTAAATATTAAATTTTAAAATTTAAATAATTCAAATCTTAATATTTTTTATGAGACTACATAACTTTGTTTCCTATTTATATGAGAATATTCTTAACATAATTTCTTCTTAATTGAATTTTACATAATATTTTGATGTGACACGGTCTAAATTATAAAAAAATGTATATAAGATAAAATAAAAATGTATTTAAAAATTGATATATTCAATTTGATTTTAAATATAAATTATGAATCATAAAGAAATTATTGAAGTTAACAAATTTTGAATTTTATTTTATTATACGGAATATATAATTTTTAATAGATTTTTAACATATATTATTAACACTAAATCTAATTAAGATCAACCATAAGTCATTATGATCAAATTTATTTAGATTATTAAATATTCTATAAATATTTTGTACAAATATTGTGTACACTCATTTTGCATTTATAGGTGATTTTAAAATTAATGTATTTGAAGACCCATAATTGAAACAATGATGTAAATAAATTCAGATATATTACAAAAATGAAGCATCACATGATATTATTTATGGATCTGGAAAATTTACAAACGGTAAAAGAAAAATGAATGGTGGCAACTATAAAGAAATCTTAACAATACTATATACAAAACAAAATTGAATCCAATAATAATTCAACAATGTTCCCTACATGTATATATATTTTTCAATTAATAAAAAATAAATAAAACTAAGAAAGTGTCAATATTCTTCAAGAGTCTTGACGGTAGTCCTATTATTACGAAATCATTTACTCATTAGAACCTGTAAAAACGATACATTGAAAATAAATGATGATTAGCCATACACAAGGAAATAGAAAAGAAAATGAATTGATAAGAAAAATCAGTCGATTAATAATACCTTATCATAGATTACAAATGGTTGCATAAATGTAAACTCGAGAGAAATGAGTGATGAAATTATGATTTAACAAATGATTATGCATATGCTTTATAGTTGAAATTATAATTTGAATGTACTATAATTAAGGTAGAAAGGAGGGCAAAATAAATGATAATCTTAAATTTGAATATTCAAAATTGGATTTGTTAATAGAATATTTAAAATGTTCAAATATATGATATTAATATTAAGATAAGATTATTTTGAAATTAAAATAGGAAAATTTGATTTTTTTTTAATAAGAATATCTAAAAGTTGAGAATAAGAATGAATAAATGAAGGGAACGTTTAAGATTAGAAGTTGAGAAAATAATGGCTTTAGTATTTCAAAATATGTTATGAAAAAAAATAAAAAGATTAAGATTATGAAATAGTGGAGTGGGAGAAATAGATGAATTAAAGATATTTAAAATATAAAATATAAAATATAAAATATAAAATTAAAATTAGATAATATTTAAATTAGATTAAATTTTTAAATAGGAGAATTAAAAAATTATAATAAGAATGCCGATAATATCGAATTTTGAAATGCAAAAATTTGAAGAGGAGAGAGAAAAAATAATAATTATGAGTAGATAATATTTAAATTATTATTTTGAGATTAAAATATTGTAGATGTTGTTAATCCTTAAATGCCTTAACATTATCAACAACATCTTAATTTGACCTTCCGAGATTTTTTCTAAGTCTTTTCTGAAATGCTACATTAAATGTTGATCTAATTGTTGTCGCATTTCTGGCAGGATCTAGAAGCTTCTACAAGGATCTGGAACCTGGAAGATTCCAGAACATTGAAGAACATGCTAGAACAGCCTGGAACCATTTAGAACGAGCTGGAGCATTCAAGAAGGATCTAGAAAGATCATGGAAGTTGAGCTCCTAAAAAATAGGATCTCAATGTGGAAGCCTCTAGAATTCGCACCCCACTTCTATAAATACCGATTGAAGGCTTCATAATTCAGTGTATTCTATTCGATCAATTTCCTAGACCGAGCGTTGATCCCTGTTAGGAATTGTGGCCAGTAGTTTTACCTTTTAGATCATACGAAGTATCCCACCCGTATGGTTGTGTGTCTTCTTTTCTATTGAGAGTGTAATCATAGATAGACTAGGCATTTTGACAGTGTGTAATCTCTTATACACTTAGTTCGTTTTTAGAACAAGGCACCTGCCTCGTTTGTAGTTTCAGTTGTGAAGGTTATTGCTGTAACATTTCACACAACATTTGTACTTGAAGATAAGTATTGAATTTCGCCGTAAGGCTCGCATAGATTTTTATTTATAAAATCTATGTGAAAAATTATTTCCATTGTGTCTCGTTTGTTTTTAGTGTTTCAAGTCTTCCGCTGTATATCTTAATTTCTGATATTCTGTTAGAGTCAGTGTTGTACAATTTGTCACAACATTTAGTACAGCATTATTCTACTTTACTTAAACAATTCATACACCGCACACTTTCAGTTGGTATCAGAGCTGATACCTGACGACACTAGGTTAGATCTTTGGTCAAGTGTGTTTTTTAGTGTAGGTTAGCAATGGAAACACATCACATATCCATGGCACTTAGGCCACCCGTTTTAGATGGTTCGAACTATGCTTATTGGAAGCCTAAGATGCGTATGTACATCAAGTCAGTTGATGAACGTGCTTGGAGGACTGTACTTACAGGTTGGGAAGCTCCAAAGAAACCAACAGATGTAGATGGTGAAGTTCAACTCAAGAGAGAAGTTGACTGGACGGCTGATGAAATAACAACAACAAGCTACAATTCTAAAACTTTAAATGCTATTTTTACTTCTGTTGATGTTTCAATGTTTAAAATTATATCTAACTGTTCTACTTGTAAAGATGCATGGGACAGGTTGCAAGAGCATTGTGAGGGTTCAGACAGTGTTCGAATGACTAAGTTTTGAATGTTGGGGACAAAATTTGAGAATCTCCGAATGAGGGAAGATGAAACAATTTCAGCCTACAATGAAAGGTTAAGTGAGATTATCAATGAATCACATTCTCTTGGTGACCATATTTCTAATGTTAGAGTAGTTCATAAGATATTAAGATACGTTCCTAAAAGATTTGATGCTAAAATTTATGCTATTGAAGAGGCAAAAGATACGGATAAGTTAAGTCAAAATGAGTTAGTGAGTATTCTTAGAACATATGAAATAAACACTAATCAAGTTGATGAAACTAATGTTGATAAGAAAGTTGTGGTTTTTAAAGGGAAAACATCAAACATTTCTGAAGTTCAACCTATCATTACTGAAGTTGATTCTAATAAAGAATTGCTTGATAAATGCCTCAAGGATCCTAACAACATTGCCTTACTCACTAAGCATTTTAATAAGTTTCTTAAGAAATCTGTGAACAAATCTAGTAACATTCAGCCTAAGATTCAAATCAACACATCAACACCTCAACCATAAGGAGGAAAGGTCAATTCACACCAAGACCATCAAAGAGTGAAGGTAAACCAAGGTATGATCCTGAATTTCGAAAATCAGTTCAATGCAATGCTTGTTCAGGACATGGCCATTATGCAAATGAGTGTGCCAATACTAGACTTAAGCAAAAACTGAATTTTAGTGCTACCTTGAGTGATGAATCTGATGATGATGATCTTGATGAGTTAAATCAGAATGAATATTCTAATTTAACCAGAATTGATTATAATGATTCCTCAGATGATGATATGGATGAAACAGATTCTGATGTTGTACCTGATGCTTTAACATCTATAGCAACATCAGAACAGAGTCACCCAGATTTGAACTGTTTTAATGGTTTGGTTGATGATGCAGGAAAAAGGACTGATGACAATGAACACCAAAAACTGTTAGATGATTGGAACAATCAGAAACTCACTCTTGATTCCTTGAATAAAGAGAATGAGGATATGAAAGACACAATCACCAAGCTAGAGGTTATACTTACCAAAAGAGATTTGGAAATCTGTAACTTAAAGGAGAAATTGATAAATTCCACCTTATGTTTCAAGAAATATTCCAAGAGTGCTTCTGAGGTAAATAATGTTATAGCTACTGGTAAGTCTAATAATCATGGTTTAGGTTATGATGGTACTACTGCTTCTATTTCTGATAAATTTAGAAAACCTGTGAAATTTGTGAAGGCAAATGTTGACACATCTAATGCAACATCTGCACAATCAGATCCTCACAAGGTTAAAAGGAAGTATATCTGTCATTACTGTTTCAAAGTTGGTCACATTCGTCCTCACTGTATAAAATTGTTTGAAGAACAGAAAAACTTGAAAATGCTGCATAAAAAACTGTCACATCCTTGTAAACAGTTTCTTAAATCTGCATGGAAACCAAAACCTACCTGTAATGTTGTTCATACCTCCCTAAAAGCATGTCTACCTGATCTATAGTATTTTGATAGTGGTTGTTCTAGACATATGACATGTCGTATTGATTTCTTATCTGATTATGTGACCTTGAATAGTTGTAGTGTTACATATGGTGGTGGTTCTAAAGGAAAGATTGTTGGTAAAGGAACTTTGAATGTTGAAGGTTTTCCTAAACTTAAAAATGTCTTACATGTTGATGGCTTACTTGCAAATCTGATTAGCATTAGTCAACTTTGTGATGATAATTTGCATGTGAAATTTGATAAAGATTCATGTTATGTTCTTAATAAAGATGTAGTTTGTGTCATGACTGGTACTAGGTCAGCTGATAATTGCTATCTTATTGGAACAAATATGTGTAACTTGTCAAAATATGATGAAAATATCTTATGGCATCAAAGATTAGGTCATGCAAATTACAGAGCAATGCAAAAGCTAAACAAAGCAGATGCAGTAAAAGGAATTCTAAAACTGAGATTTCACAATATCACTGTATGTGGACCATGCCAAAAAGGTAAGCATGTAAGAATGTCGCACAAAATGCTGTCACATTGTTCTACACATCGATGCTTTGAATTACTGCACATGGACTTGATGGGTCCTATGGAAACTGAAAGCATTGGAGGAAAGAGGTATTCCTTAGTTGTGGTAGATGATTTTTCTAGATATACCTAGGTAGAGTCTTTGAGAGACAAATCTGAAGCATTTGCTGCATTTAAAATTCTTTATAAGAGGTTCAAAAATGTGTTTAACTTGAAAGTTGGCCGAATTAGAACTGATCATGGTAGGGAATTTGAAAACAACATGTTTAATGATTTTTGTGATAAAAAGGGTATCTTGCAAGAATATTCATCTCCTAAAACTCCACAACAAAATGGAATTGTTGAAAGAAAGAATAGAACTTTACAAGAAATTTTGGGGAGAAGCATTGAATACTACATGTCATATTATTAATAGGGTTTTTATTCGTTCTGGCACAAGTCAAACACCTTATGAGATTTTGAACAACGGAAAACCAAGTGTGAAATATTTTCATGTATTTAGTTGTGTGTGTTATATTTTGAATGATAGGGATCAACTTCATAAGTTTGATTCTAAAAGTGATAAAGGTTTCTTTTTAGGCTATTCTAGAAATAGTAAAGCCTATAGAGTATATAACCTTAGAACTAACACTGTTCAAGAATCTGTTAATGTTGTGTTTGATGATGATAAAGGTCTTACAGATGACAAAGATGAAGAAGATGTATCACAGGTTACTGACACTTCTGAGAATACACTGAAGTCTGAAAATGTTGCTCCAAATGTTAACACATCTGGGTCAACATCTACAGAACAACCAGTTGTAACTTCACAGAATGACCAGTACGTTCCCAAAACGAATCCTTCTTCAATAATAGGTAAAAGTCATCCTTCTGACCAGATCATAGGCGATGCTACAGTTGGAGTGCAAACAAGAGGAAGAGTAAGATCAAACAAGGTAGATGTGGTAAGAACAATATGCATGTCTTCTATGTGTAATGTTGTAAATGCTGAATGCTATTTATCTGAAATTGAACCTAAGAGTGCTAAAGAAGCCTTAACTGATGAAAACTGGATTAATGTTATGCATGAAGAACTTGGTCAGTTTGAAAGAAATGAAGTGTGGACACTTGTTCCAAGACCTAGTCATACTAATGTCATTGGAACAAAGTGGATATTCAAGAATAAAACTGATGAATCTGGTAATATTGTTAGAAACAAGGCTAGGTTAGTAGCACAAGGTTACACCCAAGTTGAAGGAGTTGATTTTGATGAAACTTTTGCACTTGTTGCTAGGATAGAATCTGTTAGATTACTGCTAGCTATTGCATGTTTTATTGATATTAAACTTCATCAAATGGATGTAAAGGCTGCATTTCTAAATGGCATATTGAATGAAGAAGCATATGTTGAACAACCTAAAGGATTTGAAGATCCACAATATCCTGATCATGTATATAAATAAACTTAAGAAAGCATTGTATGGTCTTAAACAAGCTCCTAGAGCATGGTATGGTAGGCTTACTAACTTTCTTTTGGAATATGGATTTATTAGAGGAGAAGTTGATAGAACTTTGTTCATTAAGCACATTGAAGGAGATTTACATATTGCTCAAATATATGTTGATGACATTGTGTTTGGTTCTACTTGTGATAAAATGTTGAGTAACTTTGTTGAGGCAATGACTACAACATTTGAAATGAGTATGGTTGGAGATTTGAATTATTTTCTAGGTCTTCAAATCAAACAATGCAGTGATGGTATTTTCTTCTCCCAGAGTAAGTATGCTAAAAACTTGGTTAAAAGATTTGGTCTTGAAAATTCAAAACCAATGAAAACTCCTATGGGATCTTCTTTGAAACTTTGCAAAGACAGTGCTGGAACTGATGTTGATCCAACAGTTTACAGATCCATGATAGGTAGTTTATTATATTTAACCTCTAGTAGACCAGATATTATGTACAGTGTGTGTGTTTGTGTTAGGTACCAAGCTAATTCAAAGGATTCTCACCTGAATGTTGTGAAGAGGATTATCAAGTATGTTTCAGGTACAAGTGACCTTGGAATCTAATACACTAAGGACACCAACAACATTTTGATTGGTTATAGTGATGCTGATTGGGATGGAGATATAGATGATATAAAGAGTACGAGTGGAGGATGTTTCTACATGGGAAACAATCTTGTATCATGGCATAGCAAGAAACAGAATTGTGTTTCACAATCCACTGCAGAATCTGAGTATATAGCGGCTGGAAGCTGTTGCACACAACTCTTGTGGCTGAGCAAGATGTTCCATGACTATGGTATTGAGAAGGGTATACTTACTATCTTTTGTGATAATACTAGTGCCATTAACATTTCTAAAAATCCTGTAAAACACTCACTCACAAAGCACATTAGCATAAGACACCATTTTATGAGAGATTTAGTAGAGAAGAATATTGTTAAGTTGGAGTATGTACCTACTGAAAAACAGAATGTTGATATTTTTACAAAAGCCTTAGACCATGAGAGATTCTCCACTTTGAGAAAATCTCTGGGCATGAGCACTATCTGAAAAGAATTCGAATGGATGTTGTCACAAATGTGTTAGCATTGGGACAACATCATGGGTTGTATAAAATTTATAAGTTGAATTTATTTATTTCTTACTTAATTAAATAATTCCTTTGTAAAATATCTTCGAATCTAAGAACCTTGGAGTGCAAAAATAAACATGTCTCACACCTCTCAAATGCATCAAATGAGAATGTTATTAGCATACTAAAAGATGTACCAAATCACTGAGAAACTATGGAGCACGGAGTTCACTACTATGATGCCTTCTTTTCAAAAGGTGATATTTTGGTAAAAACATCAACATATTTGTAATCCATTAAGTAAGTATGGGGCATGGAGTTCGCTACTACGATGTACTCTACAGGAACAATGGATCAATACAAATTAGATGCTATAACACAAAAAGAAAAAAAATATGGTGCAACACAAATGAAGCAAATTCATGTAAAAACCGTGTTGAGGTGTTTGTAACAGTTTTGAGCACAACATTGCCTGATTCGAATTTATTTTTATTAGTTGTAATTATTTAATTATTTATTGAGATTCATTTTATTTATTTAATTAATTACTGATCCACATCT
Organism: Galeopsis tetrahit; assembly: GCA_963675135.1. Lineage (NCBI taxonomy): Eukaryota > Viridiplantae > Streptophyta > Magnoliopsida > Lamiales > Lamiaceae > Galeopsis > Galeopsis tetrahit. The sequence continues at coordinate 39,024,437 of OY776123.1, forward strand.
TTATTTTTTTTAGATTATGCGATTTTAATTAGGTAAATTCTGGAAGCTTCTTAATTATTTAATTAATTTAATTAAATGAATTTTCCCAATAATTACCCATGATCTAGATTGTGGCTAATTATGTGGAGCATTATCGAAATTTCTAGATTAATCCTTCTGTTTTATTCTTAACCTCCAACTACATTATTCTCTCTATAAATATCGACCATAAGATGCCATTCATTTGCTAATTGTGATTTCTGAATTTGTTGAGTACTAAGATTGCAGAATTTGATTTGTTGGTTGTATATCTCAAAGAAGTGTGTGCAAATTCCCATCCTATACCTTGAAATTCCAACCGCCTCACTTAAATGGCTGGAAGAAACTCGAAATCCTCACAATCTCACTCTGATTCAAAAACTCATCCCACTCTCGCACAAATCCTCTCGAAATTCTTGCTTCCATGGCTTCACAAAACTCTACCTCGTCAAATGCTGACTCAAATGTTTCTGCAACACCATCAACAACAGCTCCCACTCCTCAAACCACTCCTCAAACCGCTCCTCAAACAAACTTTCCTCAAGATGCAACTGTCGAACAGGTCACTAGGGCTATCGAAGAGGTGTCTGATACTCTTCGAACTACTGGTCATCTGCCCGTGATGACTTTTGGAGATATCACTGTGGATATCTCAAGCTATTTGGCTGATCAAACCGCCCAAATGGCTTCTGCTTTAAAAAGCCCCAAATCACCTACTGTTCACGACCCGCAAACTGAAAATGTTGAAGTTGCTGTTGAAGAAGAAGCTACTGCTACTTCCGACCCTGAAGACATTGAAATGGAGGAAGCAAACGTATCTGAAAATGGTACAAACTCTTCACTCTCTGTTTCTGATGAATCTACTCCCATTCCTCTCAAGAAGAATGCACAGAAAGGCAAAAGACAGAGAAGCCCTGTACAAAGAAGAAGGAGATCAAACCGCGTATTCACTCGTGTGGATTATTCTGAATCTATGAGGAAGAAGAAAAAAGCTGGAGTTTATGCTGGTGAACCCATCCAAGTGTTCACAGATTTTGAGGAAGAAGCTCCTGTTGTTGCTGAGAAACCCAAGAAAGCTGTTGCTGAGAAGTCCAAAAAGAAAGCTGTTGCTGAAGAAAAAGGAAAAGGAAAGAATGTTGTTAAACCAAAAGGCAAAGAGAAGATGATCATTGAAGATGAACCTGCAAAATCATTGAAGATCATTGAGAGATGCTTGAGAGACATACTGCAGTCTCTAAAGAAAAATGCTGAGCATTATGCTGCTGCAAAGGAAGCTGCACCAGAACCTGAAGATGGTGGCAGTAGTGATAGCTCTTCCAGTGCAGAAAGCAGCCCTGATTAGAGCTCTGCTAAAAGTTCTACACCAACCTCGGATGACCTTGCTTCTGAAAAGAAGGAAGGTATTTTTTATTCTCTTGAAACTCTAGAGAATAGGTTGGCCATTTATTCTAAGAGAAAACTGCTGATAGAGAAAATGATCAATATACCTGACTTTGAAAGTAAAGGCATGATTAGTTTCTTAGAGGAAAGGAATTTGATGCATGCTGTGAATTTTGGTGAATCTTTCTTGACAAATTGGACCTATGAATTTTATGCCTGTATGAAAAAGAGCACTGGTAGGAGATCATCTAGGTGGTATGGGACTGTTAATTTTAGGGGGAGGGATGTACCTTTTACTCCTGAGTTGATAAATGAGTTTCTGGAAATTCCCAATGTTGAGGTGGATGAAGAACCTGACATGGATGTGGTAATTTCTGCAATAACTGCTGGTAGGGTAGTTAAGTGGACTAGACAAATGCTAGCCAAAGACGTCACTTCCCTCAATTCTGTGTTATGCAAACTCATTATCTACAATTGGATTCCCACCACAAACACTACCAAGATCACAAAGGATCAAGTTGTTCTTATGTATAGGATATATCTGCTTAAGAGATTCAATTTAGGCCTTACAATTTTCCAACATATGATGAGATTTACTGGAAAAGTTTCTGAGAAAGGCAACCTACCCTATCCTGTTCTGATTTCCAATTACTTGAGGCATCATGGATTTGTTGCCAAGAACACTGATGTATTGAGGGGGAGAGTTCCATTACTGGCCATAGCTCCTGCCTTACTCACTGTGGATAGAGTAATTAATCTGCCTTTAACTGCTCCTAGTACTGAACATCAGCACAGACCCTCTACTTCTGCTCAACCAGGACCTTCCAGACCCTCAACTTCTGATCATCCTGAATCATCCAGATCAAGACAGAGAAATGCAACCTTAAATGTTGAGAACATCCGTATCAACATTTCTGGTAATGTGTATCTTTCACAGGAATTCATCAAACTACAGCTCCAACACTTGCAGGAAACAATTGATGAGCTCCAGTTCCTGAAGGACAGGTGGCCAAATCTGCTTTCACCTGCAACAGGGGGAGTACCACCACCATCAAACTCAAATGTGGTGATTGAAGAAATGAATGATGATGGAGTTCCAGCTGCTGCTGATGCTGGTGATGGACCTGATGTTGGAGATGCAGTGACTGATGTAGTTGCACACCTTGCATCTACCTACTTTGTTGATGAAGGAGATGATGATGATGCTGCTGAGATGGAGACCTTGTATGGTGATCTCCACTGATGAACAGGGACAAGCTGCTAGACAGGGGGAGATCTGAATTTTTAATGGCTACTGTGCAGGAAGTTGATGCTGCAGCTGTTACCACAACAATATATGCCATTTATTCAGTTCAATCTCTGTAAATTGATGTTTAAGTTTGAATTCTGAAATTCTGATACACTTGTTATTTATTTTTCTAGATGATAAGATGTCTATTGTTTTACAACTTGCTTAATTATGGTTCCACTTGATGATATTTGTTTACTGCTTTTGCTTAAATTGTTTACAGGTTATCATGTGTCTACTGCAGGTTGCTTAGTCTTAATTTTTGTCCATAGTTGTTATGTTTTTGCTCTGATGCTTAAGCTATTCTGTTTGTTTGTCATTTTTTTGTTTTTGTTAGTGTCTTACTTAGATTCTAAGTTAATTCTTCCAGTTCAACTTATGATCTTAGTAAAAGTTACTTATGTTGTGAATAAGTGTACTGTTTATACTTATTCTATTTTGGATAAAATTTATCTTGATCTTATGGCACAGATCATTGTAAAATTATCCTTAATTTTCATTCGATTTGATCCAACGGTTACAACAGGTATTGTCTTGACTAGTGCTTAGCAATGATGTCGACCTCAACTAAGTACATAATACTGAGTATGTATAGAAATATATGTGCATCAGGTGTGTTGTAGTCGAAAGGTCAAATTGGGGGAGATTGTAGATGTTGTTAATCCTTAAATGCCTTAAAATTATCAACAACATCTTAATTTGACCTTCCAAGATTTTTTCTAAGTCTTTTCTGAAATGCAACATTAAATGTTGATCTAAATGTTGTCGCATTTCTGGCAGGATCTAGAAGCTTCTACAAGGATCTGGAACCTGGAAGATTCCAGAACATTGAAGAACATGCTAGAACAACCTGGAACCATTTAGAACGACCTGGAGCATTCAAGAAGGATCTAGAAAGATCATGGAAGTTGAGCTCCTAAAAAATAGGATCTCAATGTGGAAGCCTCTAGAATTCGCACCCCACTTCTATAAATACCGATTGAAGGCTTCATAATTCAGTGTATTCTATTCGATCAATTTCCTAGACCGAGCGTTGATCCCTGTTAGGAATTGTGGCCAGTAGTTTTACCTTTTAGATCATACGAAGTATCCCACCCGTATGGCTGTGTGTCTTCTTATCTATTGAGAGTGTAATCATAGATAGACTAGGCATTTCGACAGTGTGTAATCTCTTATACACTTAGTTCGTTTTTAGAACAAGGCACCTGCCTCGTTTGTAGTTTCAGTTGTGAAGGTTATTGCTGTAACATTTCACACAACATTTGTACTTGAAGATAAGAATTGAATTTCGCCGTAAGGCTCGCATAGATTTTTATTTATAAAATCTATGTGAAAAATTATTTCCACTGTGTCTCGTTTGTTTTTAGTGTTTCAAGTCTTCCGCTGTGTATCTTAATTTCTGATATTCTGTTAGAGTCAGTGTTGTGCAATTTGTCACAACATTTAGTACAACATTATTCTACTTTACTTAAACACTTCATACACCGCATACTTTCAAATATGAAAAATAGATTTTTTTTAATCAGAATGTCTTGGAATGCAGAGATTTTGAAATAGACGATTTTGGTGAAGAGAGAGATTGTGATAGAGTGATGAAATTGTGACACGTGTCCCATTATATTCTCACAAATATAGAGTATTAAGATTAAGATAAGATAAGATTAAGATTTGAAATGGAAGAATTTGACAAATTAGGAGAATTAATTTTTTTTAATAAGAATGCTTGACAATATTTGGATTTTGAAATTGAAGAATTTGAAGGGGAGAGAGATTAAAAATAATAATTATAATTAAATTTTTTGAATTATAATTTTGTGATTAAAATAGATTTTTTTTAATCAGAATGCCTGAGAATGCAGGGATTTTGAAATAGACGATTTTGGTGAAGAGAGAGATTGTGTAGAGTGATAGAATTGTGACACGTGTCCATTATATTCTCACAAATATAGAGTATTAAGATAGCCGAGTTCTAGAGTCTTCCATGTAAGATCCTATTTTTTAGGATCTCAACTTCCATGATCTCTCTAGATCCTTTTTCAAGGTTTCAGGTCGTTCTAAGCTGCTTCTAGGGCCTAGGCTCTTCCTAGCACTTCTAGCACGCTCTCCTTGGTTCTGAAATCTTTCAGGTTTCAGACTCTTGTAGAAGGCTTTAGATCGCCAGCTGAAATGTGATCGCATTTAGCTCAACATTTAATGTAACATTTCAGAAAAGACTTATAATAAATCACGGAAGGTTAAATTAAGATATTGTTAAGGCAATTAAGAGTTAACCACATCTACACTTTCTCTAAAAGTCACAACCACTATCGCCAGTTGTCGTCGTCGCCACTGACGTCGTAGCTACAATTTTTTCTTTAGTATTATAGTTCAGGTCAATGGTTCAATTTTTTCAACAGGGTTCGTTCTTACGGTGGACGATTGGTAGACTGGTCCATTGACCCCTTTTTATATTTGTTTTCTTAGGTCTTAGTTTATTGTTAGACTTCTTATTTTATTTTGATTTAGCTCTTTTGTTGTTTTAGTTGGTTGTAGTTCTTTTGGTGCATATGTTTTTTATGCCTCCATGCACCCTCTCCTTGGTGAGACTTTCCACCCCTCATGCGATGTTCTTCCCTCCATGAAATTTGTTTTTATCGGTTTCTACTTGTGTTTGATAGTCTTCAGTTCTTGGTGGATCTTTGACTTTCATTAAATATCTGATTTTCTTGGTATAAAAATACTTTTTTTTTTAATTACATTAAATACCCATCCCTTTTCCCCTCCCCATGACTCGAACTCAGGATCTAAGGTCTAGGTAGTGTTGCTCTAACCACTTAAGCTATCCCACTTTGTCCTTGGTATAAAAATACTAAGTGTTGGATGTTGTCTCGTATTGAGAATGAATTAGATCTGGTTTGCATCTATAAATAAATGACACCTATCTCCTCACTTTCCTCACGATTAAAATGGTGTAGCATTTCTGATTGAGTTGAAGATCTTACGCATCTTTCCTCACAAGTTGTACCCCTTCCAAAAAGGAAAAAAAATGTATGTACGATAAGACATGAGATGGGATATTATTTCACCAAACAGAATCAATACTCCCCAAGTTGTGCGTAGAATCCAAAAGCAAATGTACAACATATATAGGCCTACCAATACCTTCATATTCAACTTGCCTTTATATTAACATGACATGACAGAGTGCTAATTTCCTTTAGTTTTGGATCTATTTATTTGTTGCTTCATATTCATGGCTGCAAGGCTTCCACATTTGCGCCAGATTGGTTTTGCTGTATATGACAATGACCTTTATATGTTAATTCATTACCAACCCATCAAAATGGTACCACACAACGTCGATCTTTTGCATATAACCGTGTCCATAAACCATGGCAAAAAAAAGGGTTAATATTAAAAAGAAAAAAAATAAAGTTTAAAGTTATAGATTCACAAGTCGAACCAGACGTCTGGTGCCAAGTGAGAAACACCCCTCTAGAACAAAAAAAAAAAAAAAAAACACTGAAACTCAAAATATAAAAAATAGGCATAAAGTCAAAACACGCCTCCACCGAGGGTGGTAGAAATCATGGTGGATCAAAATTATCTCCCTTTGTCCCTTGTGTGTAGCTAGCTACTAATAGGAATTAATATACAAGAATTAATTCTCCACCACTCTATAAGTTCGGATTTTTAGATGAGACATAATTTTTTCATGGTATCAGAGCCTAAAGGCTCACACCCACACATCTTGGGTTCGATTCTTGCTGAAAGCAACTCCACCCATTTAAAATTGTCCACTGACTTGAACGAATTTTAGAAAATAAGTTTTGACTAACTACTTCCTCTCAAGCATAAGGGATCGTAGTAGTATGCACGTAAGTATTTCGACCAAGTAGTATCGAACCACGGGAGGTGGGCTAGTGCAATGGATCCTTAGAGTTGTGTGTTGTCATACTTAATGTAGCTACGGTTTCTGGAGCTGGACGTTAAACTAAAACTAAACAATAATCCAAAGAAAATGCATTTAACTAAACACAATCCTAATAAGTAAATGAACTACTAATCAATAAAACAACTACGAATCTAAATTCGAAGAAGTGCAAGTGTGAGGAATGCTTCGGGTGTTCTCTACCAAGTGAAATCGAGTGGGATTGATTATACCATTTTTATGCTTCAATTTGGATTTGCTAAGAGCATCAAGATGCTAGGATGAAAATCCTTTCTCTTTGGGTACTATAGCCTTACGTCGAAAGTGTTCCCAAACCCGGTAATAAGACATTTTCCTAATCCTCATAAACTACCCAAATAACTATTCAAGTACTTAATGTCTCCTTATGGGGGTTCTAATACGATTAACCCTCTCTCGACGAATTAAAAGTATAATATACGCATTTGTATACCAACAACTCACACCATAAATTTACACATGTTCATATAACTCTCGTCTACGCTAAACATGCCTCAAAATATGGATTAATAGAAGTTAATACACAAAGCACCAATAAAACCCAATAAGAGAAGTAACAATCCAAATATCAACAATAATCAAAGCATAAACAATTTTAACACTAAATATTCACATGGTTTCAAACACCCAAAACATAAAAAGTTTAGCCCATGGTGTTTGATGAAACACCCATGGCTAAAACAACAAGAGAACTAGAAAAAGACATAAAAATATCAATAATATAACAAAATAGAGTTTGGGTGGAAGTCACCTTGACGATTCTTCAACAATCTAGAATATTACAAGTGAATGTAGCCAAAATCTTCAAGAACCCAACCTAAATACTAAATTTGAAACTAATCTATGGAATGAAACTTGCAAAATATGTAAAAATCTACCTAAGAGAGTAATCTAGGGTTTGAGTGTGTGAAAGTGAGGTCAAAACCTCTCAACAATCTGATTTGGGGAGTTATTTATAGCTTGGAAGAATGTTTGAGACGAAATATGCACTTAAGCCCTTGAAATCCTTTAAAATTCTTGAATTTTCGCGCATCATCAAGTTGACTCGGTCAACCGAGTGGTTTGACTCGGCCAACCGAGTGGGTTGGAAGTCCAGAAACTGACCTGGAAGCAGATTTGACTCGGTCAACCGAGTGGGTTGACTCGGCTGCCCGAGTGGAATCTGTTACAGTTTCACACTTTCTTGTTTCGATCATATCTTGAGCTCCCGACCTCCGATTGACTTGATTTTTTTTTTCATTCCACTCATTTTTTTCGAGACGCATCCAATGGTGAAGTTATATTCTTGACTTCATGAATTCTCAGACACGTATTTTGCTTCCAAATAAGTTCAATTTACCTAAAAAAAATAGCAAAACACATACCTTTCTCACTTCAAGTGCAATTAGTCAATTTAGTGTGAATAATGCAACAAAATCCTCAAAATTATGCAAAATAAACACATGAATTTCAAGAAATTTTCACACTAATCATCCACTCGCTGGACCTCCTCCTCAAAGGATAAGAGGTGATCATTCAGTCCACGGATGAGGGGGAGTAATGGGAATTAATATACAAAAATTAATTCTCCACCTCTCTATAAGTTCGGACTTTTAGATGAGACGAAATTCTTTTAGCTACCAATTGCATCTCATCAGCAAAGGATGATGAATAATCTATAGTGAAACCCTCTGTTGCAATCTTGTCGAAATCATGGAAGTTGGTGGATGCAACGAACTATCCCCACAATAGAGGACGTCTGTTAACCAATAAATTTAAGCACCAATAAATATGTATAAAAAACGTGATAAAAATAAGGTAAACATATTTTTATTAAGAATGTGGGTTACAACTCTCATTGATCTCTTGATTCCTCTCTCTAAACATATGTGATACCGGGGTCTCAGTGACGTGTTCCGGATTTTGATTTGACCTACATAGTAGAGAGTTGATGGAGTCGTGTGTGACTTATTCCATCAGACTCGATTTGACCTACAATTTAGTAGTAGGGAGTTGATGGAGTCGTGACTGACTTATTCCATCTGCCTGCTTAAATTCTATTTTCACACTCTTATTTATAAGAGATGGATGACTTAGAGAGCAAGAAAAATTATAAACATAAGGAAATAGATAATCTCAAATCTTGGAGATATTATTTTATAATTTTATCCCCAAGATTAGAATTTACATAATATTAGACACATTCAAAATTTAATAAAATTTTGGTGTCTACAACGTCCACGAGTTTTTTCAAGATAGAGTGGAGGGGTCGTTGGGCGGTCTGAATCAGGGATGGACCCAAGTGAAGTATTCAATGGGGGCCATAATTTTTAGTAACGAGTTTATTATAAAAATTGTCTCAAAAATAGATTTCTTACTGTATTTTTTTGTAATTATATATTAAAGTAATTATTCTATACATATTTTATCTCAAAATAATTATTTTTCACATGTTTGAGACTGTTTTATTGATAAAAAGTTAATCACTTTTGTATTTCTTTAATATTTTTGAACTACAATTAACTCATGTAGTAGTATTATATAAATAAATAAAATTAGTCACTTTCAATACGTGTGCATATTTGTATGTGTGTATATTAATGTAATTTAATATAAATATAATATGCATAAATATTATAACTATAAATATGTTGATGTTTTGTATCATTAAAAAAAAATTGACCCTCCAAACCTTAAGTCTTGAGTCTGGGGTCCGTTCCTGACTGAATCACCGATTTCAAGAGTGAAAGTGTGTTGTATATGAAGTGTTTAAGTTTAATAGAATAATGTTGTACTAAATGTTGTGACAATTGGTACAACACTGACTCTAACAGAATATCAGAAATTAAGATTCACACAGCGGAAGACTTGAAACACTAAAAATAAACGTGACACAATGGAAATACTTTTTAACATAGATTTTATAAATAAAAATCTATGCTAGCCTTACGGCGAAATTCAATACTTAACTTCAAGTACAAATGTTGTGTGAAATGTTACAGCATTAACATTCACAACAGAAACTACAAACGAGGCAGGTGCCTTGTTCTAAAAACGAACTAAGTGTATAAGGTATACACTGTCGAAATGCCTAGTCTATCTAATGATTACACTCTCAATAGATAAGAAGACACACAGCCATACGGGTGGGATACTTCGTATGATCTAAAAGGTAAAACTACTGGCCACAATTCCTAACAGGGATAAACGCTCGGTCTAGGAAATTGATCGAATAGAGTACACTGATTTGAGAAGTCTTCAATCGGTATTTACAGAAGTGGGGTGCTGATTCTAGAGGCTTCCACAATGAGATCCTATTTTTTAGGAACTCAATTTCTATGATCTTTTTAGATCCTTCTTGAATGCTCCAGGTCGTTCTAAATGGTTCCAGGCCGTTCTAGCATGTTTTTCAATGTTCTGGAATCTTCCAGGTTCCAGATCCTTGTAGAAGCTTCTAGATCCTGCCAGAAATGCGACAACATTTAGATCAACATTTAATGTAGAATTTCAGAAAAGACTTAGAAAAAATCTCGGAAGGTCAAATTAAGATGTTGTTGATAATGTTAAGGCATTTAAGGATTAACAACATCTACAATCTCCCCCAATTTGACCTTTCGACTACAACACACCTGATGCACATATATTTCTATACATACTCAGTATTATGTACTTAGTTGAGCTTGACATCATTGCTAAGCACTAGTCAAGACAATACCTGTTGTAACCGTTGGATCAAATCGAATGAAGATCAAGGATAATTTTACAATGATCCGTGCCATAAGATCAAGATAAATTTTATCCAAAATAGAACAAGTATAAACACTACACTTATTCACAACATAAGTAACTTTACTAAGATCATAAGTTGAACTGGAAGAATTAACTTAGAATCTAAGTAAGACACAACAAAACAAAAATAAACATCAGAGCAAAAATAATAAAAAATATATACAAAACAGAAACTAACACTATACAACCTGCAATAGACACATGATAATTTGCAAACAAATTAAGCAAAGCAGTAAACAAATATCAAGTGGAACCATAATTAAGCAAGTTGCAATAAACATCCTATCATCTAAAAAAATAAATAACAAGTGTATCAGAATTTCAGAATTCAAACTTAAACATTAATTACAAAGGTTGAACTGAATAAATGGCTTATATTGTTGTGGTAACAGCTGCAGCATCATCTTCCTGCACCATAGCCATTATGGAATTCAAATCTCCCCCTGTCTAGTAGCATCATCATCATCTCCTTCATCAACAAAGTAAGTAGATGCAAGGTGTGCAACTACATCAGTAACAGCAGCATCTCCAACAGCATCAGGTCCATCACCAGCATCAGCAGCAGCTGGAACTCCATCATCAGCAGCCATCTCTTCAATCACCACACTGGAGTTCAATGGTGGTGGTGGTACTCCCCCTGTTGTATGTGAAAGTAGGTTGGTCCACCTGTCCTTCAGGAACTGGAGCTCATCAATTGTTTCCTGCAAGTGTTGGAGTTGGAGTTTGATGAATTCCTATGAAAGATACACATTACCAGAAATGTTGATACGGATGTTCTCAACATTTGGGGTTGCATTTCTTTGTCTTGATCTGGATGATTCAGTGTTGGTCCTTGGTGGAGTATGACACAAGTGTATGGGGGGGGGGGGAATGCACTTGTGTATGCAAATTCTTTTCTTTTAAACAAAACTGATCTTATCAGGCAGGTTGTCTCACAACTGGCCTGAGTGAGAACTTTGATATATACTTGTCCTACAGATTACTATTGAGTGATCAGTTGGCTAAATATCTAAAAGAGTTGCTAAGTGCGGAATGTGGTTGGCCTTTGACTTAAAGAAATACTCCAAGTTAATTTCTGAAAAGATACAGTTATCAGGGACTTTGTCCAAAACAGATTTTCTCACTTGCTGACTTTTGCTTCTTTGAAATATGTTTGAATGTGAGTGCAATAAAGAATGCAGTAAGTAAATGGCACACAAGTTTATAGTGGTTCAGAGACTCAAGCTCCTACATCCACTATCCCTGATTGAACAGGATAATTCCTTCACAATGGAATTAGCTTGTTTTATAGTGCCAAGGTGCACTGATCAACAACACTCTCTTAGTGCTTTGATCCCTAGGATAATCTGAGTCCTAGTTCTCAATCTCTCTGAGTTAAGACTGTGTTTCACTCTAACAGTCCTTAACTCCTCACTTCTACAACAAACACTCTCTTCACTAAATGAGATAAGGTTTGAGGTTTGGTTCCAACTAGAAGAGATACCCTTTACAATAAGAACAGTGTAAAGGCTTAGGATATCTCAATGCTAAGCTTTGGATGTTTACAAATATTGGCTTAGCTAAGTGAAGTGATTCAGGAAACTTGGGATTCTGAAGAATAGTTTGGTTTCCTTTGAAAGCTTGATAATAGTTTGATAGCTTGTAGTTGGATTATGAATCCCTTTGATCACTTCTGTATTTATAGACAAGTTTGAACAACTAACCGTTGGAGGGATAGCAATTCAAATATGTCTATTTGCAGCACCATTGAAACGGCTATGAAGCTTGGCATCCTTTTATCCACTGTGTAAAAGGGCTCTTCCATGGTTGCTTGAATGAATGTGTTGACTTCTGACAAATGCGGCTGAGAAGACTTGTGTCAGTTTCCAAATTTGCACATTGTCCTAGGTTGATTTGTGGCAAACTCTACACTCAATCAACGGTCAGATGGGACAAGCTCCCTGAACATTCCTGCTGCAATTTAGAATGTTCCACCATTCATTCAATGCTTCATTCTTTAATGCTCTAAGTCTTCAATGCTTGTTTCAAGCATGATTGGCAATAAATGCTTCATTGAATGTGTCTTCTGTGGGCTTTGGCATTCAATGCTTTTGATCATTTGTACTTCAACTGTCTTGATCATTTGCATTTATGAGCATTGCTTTACTGCTTTTGATCTCTTCAGCTAAGTTGTCCACTTGGTTAGTCTGAATTGAAAGTTCAGCAACTTTGGCCTATAGACTTATCAAGCTGCCTAACATTCCAGCTTTGGACAACTATCCTGAACACTAAAATCTCACAACATTCCTGAGATTTTTCACTTAAGCAATCTACATACTCAAGTGTACTGAGACAACTTGCCTGAACTAGACTTGAGCTTATCTCAACTAATCTGAACATCATCAATCAGGGGTTTTGGTATCTAGATCAAAATCATTTTATTCCCAACAATTTCCCCCTTTTTGATGATGCCAAAACCTATTACAAAGGGAACTTGACTTATACTATACTTTATCTTCAGGATGAGTGAACTGGTCAACTTTCCTGAAAGAAACTGTTAGCACAATAAATCAAGTATATATGTAATGTCAGGTTAGTTGAGATAATGAGTTGTTATCTCTTGATAGAAAATCAGTGGTCCTTTTATATATCATCAAGCATTACAGATCAGAGAATCAAAAAAAAGAAAGGACAATAAGACTGATACAAAGAAAACAGAATAACAACATCATAAGCAATCATAAAAACCAGATAGGGAAGAGATGAACTTATCCATTCAAAGAGTTCCATCATCCTGAGGAGCAATGCCATATTGAGCCCAGACCCTTTTCTTCAGCTCCCAAACATCCTTGTTGGAGCCTCTAGGGCCAATCTTCATCTTCTCCATCTTCATGATGTTGATGAACTCCTCCAGAATCTTTCCCTCATCAATTAAGTTCCCATTGAACTTAGGAGGCATGTACAGAATTGGACCAGGGGCCTTGAATTCAACTCTTGCCATCTCAGCTGCTGCAAACAGCTTTTGGTAGAGGTCCCTATGGTTCTCAAACATGAACTGGACAAAGACTTCATCTACACTCTCTTCAAGCCACTTTCCAATGACATAAAAGTCATATACAAAACTTCTCTTGGCCTCCTCCCATGCATCATTCAGTGAGATTGGAACCCACTTATCATGGTGAGGGTACTGAGTGTCCCATCTTTGCAGCATTTGAGGTTTGAGTGTTCTGTATGAAGCCCTCCTTCTTGGAGCTTTGAAGTTTGCCCTTCTTTCATCTCTTGCCTTGTTGGCCTCAACCAGCTGATCCATTCTCTCTTTAGCCCTTTGAAGAGCTAGCTTCTCTTGTGTCTCTGGATCTTTGCCAAATCCTTCTTCAAACAATTTAGAAGGATCATCAGCAAGCTTGGGCACACCAACTTCAGGCTCTCTGTCCTGTACCTCCTCTTCAACATCTTCTTCAATGGCAGGCAGCTTGGCTGCTTTCTTCAATCTCTTTGATTGCCTTACTGGAGTGGATTCTTCAGTCTAAAATTCTGATGGCAAAGTCAGGCTGGTTGGGAATTCATTGAAGGCTTCCAATTCCTTCCTCTTTCTTTCAGATGACCTTGTCACCTTCCCCCTTACTTCAGCAACCTTTTCTTTGGGGTCAAGTCCTGCTGACTCACCACCAGGCCTTTGTTGCTTCCTTGCCTGACTCTCCATTGCAGACATCATGGACTCTTTAACAGCCATTTGAATCTGCTCTTCCTCAGTTAAGCTTTCAATATCCATTGGGCCTTTGTCTTTCCCAATGTCTTCTACTGCCTCCTCCTCAATCTCAGGGACCTTCTCCTTTCCCTTAGGTTCACCAATCACCAAGGTTCCCTTTGCCCTTGCTCTCTCTCTTTCCCCCTTTTTGGCATTATCAAAACACTGGGGCTTTAATTCACTCATAGAAACTGAGAGATGTGAGTGGGCCTGAGTGAGGGACTTCAACTCTTGCAGTAGATAAACATTCTCATCATGAATGTTTTGCATTTTATCATCTGCCATGCTCAAAAATGTGTGAACTGGCTTCATCTTTTGAGTAACAATTGCATCCAATGTGGCTTTCAGTGATTGATCAAGTTTGGCCTGAAGTTGTTCGGTGAGGTTGGCCACAACTTGATCAGACACTTTGGCCATAAGTTCAACAGTGAACTTCTCAGCAGCCTCCTTCACCATTGCAGCTTTCAATTCTTCTGCCTTCTTCCTCTGGGCTGCTGTCCTCTGCCTTAAAGCATACTTGATTGTTTTTCTCAAGGCTTTCACATTATGCTTGTACAAATCTTTGAGACCCTGCTGCTCTTTCTTCACAGATTTTGTGAATTTTCCCATAGCATCCTTGGCCTTTGTCACTTCAGTTGAAACTGTTTGCAGTCCAGTTTCAACTCCACAGATTCTTGCATCCAATGTTGGCAGGATCACCTCCTCTGAGCCAGTTAGCCTCATCTCCACAGAGGCTAGAGTCTTTCCTTGGCCATCCAGAGTATCAATTGTTGCTGCATGTGCCTTACCAACTTCCCTGACCAAAGTATCCAACTTTTCTGATTGTTCTTCAATGATAGATGCAGTTTGAGTAGCAATTTGAAAGCCTGCTTCAGTGGTGTTGTCTTGCTCAAAGTACATCTTATTCAATGTAGATACATTGGCTGATACTGCTTCAAGGTCAATGTCAGCATCAACAGGTATATCTGTAAGGGAGGCATCTGCAAAAATTTGCTCAATTGTAACAGCAACAGAATCTGCAAAACTAAGAGTGTTAGAAAAATCTCCCTCAACACCCTCATTTTTTCTTTCTCCCATAAGGCCTGATACATCAGCACCTTCTCTCCCTTTTTCAACTAAATTCTTTTCTTCTTCATTCAATTCAGATGGACTCACATACATTTGAGAATCAGACCTCCTTTCACCAAGGGATTCATCAAGTTCAGATTTGACTTGAAGAATTGCCTGACTCTCATATTGGGCTGCACCCAATATTTCTACCTCATCTCCCTCTTTTTGTGGTGCACTCAGGAAACCTATAATCACACAGTCCTCACCATCATCTCCCTCTGAGTTTTCACCACTATCAGCCTTTTCAACTCCTTCCATTCCTAAACCTGACACCTCTATATCCTCAACAGGATCCACAGAGGGCAGTTGTTGGGAGATCACAGTGCTTGGGCATCCCAAGGCCACTGAGTCATCCTGAATGACTAAAGGCTGGTCAATGTCCAACTGTCCTGACATTTATGAGGCTTTAGCAAAACTAGCTTCTCCCATGGAAGTCTCAACATTGTCAAGCTGTGCCTCAGGTTCAAGAGAACCATCCTTGGCCAATGCATCTTGGACTGAGTTACCATCTTTGGTCAACTCCTCTGAATGATCAGAGTCCTTTTCAGAATGATAGGTCAAGTAATGTACCTGAGCAGAGTTGAGGCCTGGAGGGTTGGGATTGGTGTTATCATCATCATCATCATTATCATTATCAGATGGACTATCAGGGTGCCTGAGTCCCTGTGAAATTCTTTCTCTCTCAGCAAGCACCTTCTCATGAACAATGGTGCAGAACAAGGCCTCAGTGGTCAACACACTGGATTTCTTCACATTTTCAAAATGCAAGAGCCTGTTCTCTTCAACCTGCCACCAGCTTGCTCCTTTATCCTGAATAGCCTGAGCTATTTCCACCATAGTTCTATCCTTGATCTCAACAAGGGCTCTTAGATCATAGAACTGTTGTTGCAGCCTAGGATAATCCTTCAACCCTGGATATAATTCATCCACATTGGCCTTGGCAATCTGCCTCAGCATCCCCCCATAAGTGTACTCTTCACCACTTTCATCTCCAGAAGAGTTGGCTTGGGATTCAAGAAGGTTGGATTGGGGTTCAGGTAGGCTTGGCTGGATTTCAGGTAGGTTGGGTTCAGAAGGGTTGGGTTCAGAAGAGCTTAAAACAAGTTGGGATTCAGGTGCTTTTGAGAGCAATGTGCCTGAAGAGGTAATTGGAATGGCTGGAATAGGTGGGAGAACAACTTGATCACCTTCTTGAAGAACAGTTTCAAGAAGTTTGGTATATGAGAGAAGTCTTGGATCAAGTGGGGAGAAAGGTCTATCCTCAAGATTGACCAAATCTGCAAGCACATCAATACCTGCTCTATCAGGTGCACCTTCTGGGGAATAAACCTTCTTTGCAATAATTGGGGCATCTTCAGGAGTCTTGCACTCCTCTTCTTCATGCCTTGATGGAGATATTCTTCTGGACTGAATATCAGGAGAGTTGGCTTCAGGACTGATGGTCTTGGAGTTAGACCTACTGGCTTGCCTAATCTCCTTGAAGAACTCTTTCTTCTTCTTCTCCTCTTCCATCAACTTCTGCTTCTCAGAAGTCTTGATGATTCTTCTCCTCCTTTCAGATCTTGTTGGCTGGTCAAGATCCCTGAATTCTGTTACACTTTCAGGTTGTAAGGGGACAACCTATCTGACTTCTTCACCCTCTTCAGGGGGGTTGACTCCTTCATCAGCAGCTTTCTCAATCTCCTCTGAAGTGGCTCCTCCACTTCTTGACTGACTTTCTGGTGAAGATTCACTCAGAATCTTCTTCATCCTTTTCATCTTTGGCTGAGATTTTGGTGGTTGGGCTTTCCTCTTTCTTGGAGAGGCTCTTGTTGCTGGAACAACTGCAACAGCTTTCTTGGAGGCAGCCTCCTGCTTTCTCTTTTCTGTCTTTGAAGACAGCTTTCTGAACATCACCTTTTGTGCAGGAAAAGGCTTTGGCTTCGCTTGTAGATGGGTGTAGTGGGCAAATCTTTCCAAGAGCAGGCTGGCTCTTGTGCAGAACTGAAGTCTTCCATCTACTACCACCTTATGGTGTTTCACCTCCTTAAACTTGAACTTCTCATTCATCATCTTGTCCAAGATAAAGCTTTTCCAGTCAAACTTGACTCTCTTCTCAGCAGAGTCAATCACAGCAGCCATGACCTTCAGTTTTGGCATACTTACTTGTTCAACACTTCCAGAATGGCTCAACAAGCTTTTCACAACACAATCAAACAAATGCCTATAAACAGACTTTAATGTGTTCTTGTTCTGAGCACTTACAAGTTTCTTTGGTTCTATCATCCATGGATAGTAGAACTCTTGATCATCTCCTTCCTTGTACATTTCTGGGTTCTGGCCTTCTGATGGTAGCCCAAAGCTAGCATCCAAATCCTCTGCAGTGAAGATGATGGTGTGTTGGCTTTCTTCTTCTTCATCTTCCTCAGCATATGTGAGCTTAGTGCACACATCACCCTTCTTGCCCTTCCATCTGAGATGGGCAAAGAACTCTGCCATGAATGGATTCAGGCATGAATCAGGCTTGGTGCCAAGAAACTTTTCCAGGCCTGCTTCCCTAAGCCAATGGAGTACAGGATGTACTTCTGTATCTGGGCTATCAAAAGCCACTAATTTTTCAAACCAAAGAGAGTTTGGATTACTGAGATAGGAGAAATCAATGTCCAAGGAGGAGTCATTGAAATCTACAAGTTCTTCTCTTTTGATTTTGGGTGCCATGGATAATATGAGAATTGGGTAGGTTTTTGGATAGTAGTTGCAGGTATGAGAGGTTTTTGAAAATCTTAAGAGTTTGAAAAATATGAGTGCGTGAGTTTATATATGTGGGGAGTTTATTAACCGCTGGTTAATAGAAAGTGGCAATGGGTAATAGTAAAAAGCAATGGAATAAAGTAGGGTAGTGGGCATTAGGCGGTTTGATGGAAGTTTAATGCAAATCAATGGTCTTGATGATGGCTCAAGAATTCATGAAATCTCAATTAAGATTTTGCATTAAATGCTGATTTGCCTTTTTGGTGGTAAAAATCTTTATAGCACACTCCATCCTAAAATGGCCTACTCTTAGACCAAGAAACCTTTTAAATGTCTAATCAATGCTAAAAATAGCAATGATTATCTAATTAACTCGGACAAACATCCTGAGATGTGCTTTGGTTTCTGTGAAGGTCAAACTGCCTGATGAACTTGCCTGAGTGGGTCCCAAAGTTGCTGACTGGGTCCCACTTGGACAAAGCTCCTGACCAACATTGTTGAACAGCATAGAGACAACTTTGCTGAGTTTCCCTCTTTGGCTGACTACATCAGTGAGGTTGGTCAACTTTGCTGAAGTTCATCTTAATGAACTTCCCCCTTCATATGAGCTTTCTCTCCTTATTTCTCCATCTTGCCTGGATCAAGTAAGCCCAATTCAGCTGACAATTCCAAGAATCTTGCTTCAGCTAGAGGCTTGGTCAAGATATCAGCTTTTTGCTTATAAGTGTGAATTTTGACAAGCTTGATATCTTTCTTCTCCACATGATCCCTTATGAAGTGATGCTTGATATCCACATGCTTGCATCTGGTTTGGAGCACTGGATTCTGTGAGATGGCAATTGCACTGTTGTTGTCACAGAATATTGGCACTTCATTTGAGATGACTTTGTAGTCTCTAAGTTGTTGCCTGAGCCAAAGTATCTGAGCACAGCAACCTCCAGCTGCTACATATTCTGCTTCAGTTGTTGAAGTTGCAACTGTGTTTTCCTTCATGGAGAACCATGAGATAAGCTTGCTTCCCAAAAATTGACATGTTCCTGAGGTGGTTTTTCTGTCAATTATGCATCCTCCATAATCAGCATCTGAGTATCCAGTGAGCTCAATGTTGTCATCAGCTGGATACCACAATCCAAGATTCTCAGATCCCTTGAGATATCCTAGGATTCTCTTGGCAGCATCAAGATGACTCTTCTTTGGATTGGCTTGGAATCTTGCACACACTCCAACTGTAAATGTGATGTCAGGCCTGCTTGCAGTGAGATATAGCAAGGATCCTATGATTCCTCTGTAGTTAGTGGAGTTTGTTGACTCTTCACTTTCATCAGGATCCATTTTCCAGTTAGTATTCACAGGAATTCTGACTGGCTTGCTTGTAGCACATCCAAATTTCTTGATCATGTCCCTTGTGTACTTGGCCTGATTGATGAATATTCCCTTCTTTGATTGAGTGACTTGAAGTCCTAAGAAGAAATTCATCAATCCCATCATGGACATCTCAAATTTGCTCTGTATGAGTTTTGATAATTTCTCACACAGCCTCTCATTTGGAGATCCAAATATAACGTCATCCACATAGATTTGGACTAACAAGATATCATCTCCTTCACAGATTCTGAACAAGGTTCTGTCAACAGTGCCTTTGACAAAACCATGATCTAAGAGAAACTGTGATAAGGTGTCATACCAAGCTCTTGGAGCTTGCTTTAAGCCATTGAGAGCTTTCTTCAATCTGTACACCTTGTCTCCATCTTCAAAGCCTGGGGGCTGTTCCACATATACTTCTTCTTTGAGCACCCCATTGAGAAATGCACTCTTCACATCCATTTGATAAACCTTAAATCTCATGTGAGCTGCATATGCTAAGAAGAGCCTGATTGCTTCAAGTCTGGCCACTGGAGCAAAAGTCTCATCATAATCAATCCCTTTAGATTGACAATATCCCTTGGCCACCAGTCTTGCTTTGTTCCTCACAATGATGTCATTTTCATTTTTCTTATTTTTGAACACCCATTTGGTTCCAATGACATCTTGATGAGTTGGCCTGTCTACCAGCTCCCAAACTTCATTTCTGGTAAACTGGTTCAGCTCCTCTTGCATGGCTATGATCCAGTTGGTATCTTGTAGTGCTTCCTCAATGTCTTTTGGTTCCTGTTCTGAAAGGAAACAACAAAACAAAGCACTTTCTCCATGAAATCTTCTAGTTTTGATCCCTTCACTTGGATTACCAAGTATCAGGCTAGATGGGTGGTCTTGCAACCAAGTCCTTCTAGACCTGATCCCTTCAGGAGGATTGTCCTCATCTGAAGTTGGATCACTAGATTCATTAAATTCAGGAAAGTTAATTGAAGGATCAAGTTCAGGATCATATTCAGGGGTATTGTCCTCATTGTCAGATGAGTTGACATTTTCATTGGTTCCCCCTTGAATATTGGATCCATTTACTACCTCAGCATTGCCTGCTTCTTCATTGGTAATTGTTACCTGGTTTTGAACTGGGATGGGGTCAGTCAGTTCAATTTCACCTTCAGGTTGGTTGACTTCAGGTTGATTGCCATCAGGTAGGTTGTCCAGTTTTTTATTATCATGTAACTCAGGCTGGGCAACATCTACAAACACTGTTTCCTTGCTTTGAAGCCTTAGTCTGGTTGTTCTTTGTGTTATCTCATCAATATTCAGGTTTCTATCCCTGAACTCATCAATAGATTCATCAAACACAACATGAGGTGTTTCTTCCACAATAAGAGTTTTGCAATTGTAAACTCTGTAAGCCTTGCTGATTTGTGAATATCCAACAAATATTCCTTCATCAGCTTTGCTGTCAAAAGCTTTCAATTGCTCTTTCCCATTATTGTGAATGAAACACTTACAACCAAATATGTGAAAATAAGCAACAGTGGGCAATCTACCTTTCCATATTTGCTATGGGGTTTTACCTTGTCCTTTGGTGATTAAGGACCTGTTTTGAGTGTGACATGCAGTGCTAATGGCTTCAGCCCAGAACCTTTTAGGCAGTTTGGATTCAGCAATCAAGGTTCTTGCTGCCTCTTTCAAGGTTCTGTTCCTTCTCTCAGCAACCCCATTTTGTTGAGGTGTTCTTGCTGCTGAAGTTTCATGAGTGATGCCATTCTTGCTGCAGTACTCATTGATGTATGAGTTTATGAATTCAGTGCCTTTGTCTGATCTGATCTTGACAATACTTAGGCCCTTTTCATTGCTTAATCTCATCATCAATTCAGGTAGCTTGACTTGGGTCTCCTTTTTGTTCAGCAAGAATACTACCCAAGTGTAGCTTGACAGGCTTTCCTTTGAATGAAGCTTTGATCTGCTTTCCTTCCTGACATGGCTGGCATATGTGCTCTTTGGTGAACACTTGATTTGGCAGCCCTTTAACTAGAGAGTTTCTTGCAATCTTGTTGATGGTTTTGAAGTTCAGGTGGTTTAGCCTCTTGTGCCACAGCCAGCTTTGCTCACTTGTGCTTTTGGCAACAAGACAAACTGCTTCAGGGGTTTTGCTCCAATCTGCAAAATAAACATTTCCCTTTCCTACCCCTGTTAGTAGCACCTGTTGTGTTGATTTGTTTTTTATAGTACATTCATTTGGTGCAAATTCAACACAATATCCTTTATCACAAATTTGACTTATAGACAGCAAGTTATATTTTAGGCCTAGGACAGATGAGACATCAGTAATTTTAACACTACCAATGTTTAATGTACCATAACCTCTTGTGATCCCTTGAGAGTTGTCTCCAAAGGTTACTGAAGGACCATCCTTTTCTATGAATTCTGATAGAAGCTCTTTGTTTCCAGTCATGTGTCTTGAACATCCACTGTCCAAGTACCATGCTGTTTTCTTGTTGATGCTTCTCTTCTTCTTGTGGTCCTTGCAGTCCTGCAAAGTCAAAATTTAGGTACCCTTTGAGTGTTGGGTCCTAGAGGGTTAGCTGTACCTTTTGGAACCCAAATCTGCCTGATTACTCTGATTGACTCAAAGTGACTGACTTGGTTTCCATTTACATCTACATACACAGTTTGACCCTTAAATGCCTTGGGTGGCTTCTGTGTATAAGTGTTAGCCTTGTAAGATTCAGGAGTGTTAGTGAATTTCTTTGGGACATTTCTCCTGAAGTTACTAGACTTAGGTGCAGCTTGGTAAGACCTTTGAGGATAGGGTTTTGGATGGCCTTTTCCATTTGGCAAGTAAGGTCCAGGCTTCCTGAATGTTTTATACCTGTCAGAGGGGATTGGCCTTAGTCCATTCAGTTGAGGTTGCCTCATTTGAGTTGGCCTTTTCTGAACAGATTTTGGACAACTTCTCTGATGAGGATTCAGATAGGTTGGCCTTCCATTGGTTCTACCTTTCTGGCCCTCATTTCTCCTGTAAGCAATGCCTTTAACCTTTTCCATAGGTATGGGTTTAGGTACATTGTTTACCTGAGTTGGTATAAAAACTCCTTTACCCTTATCCTTGATCAATGGTTGATTTACTTCCATTTCATTTTGTTGTGCCACTGATCTTACAAAAGTCATCTTAGAATTGCTTGATGAGGCAATACTAAGACCAGGTGAGGGTTCAAATGGATTATAGCCTAATCCACCCTTTTGAGCAAATGGTCTTTGGAATCCTTGAATCTCCTCTATTGCCTTAGCAGATTTGTTCAAGGCAGACATTTTCAATTTTAAGCTCCCCTCACTCAATTTTAGAGTATCAAATTCACTTGAGAGATTGTCAAATTTTTCTTGAAGAATTCTAAGATCAAAATCCTTTTTCCTCAAGGTCAGTTCTTGATCATCAATCAACTTTTGTTGTTCAGAGACTTTGAGAGACATCTCCTCATGCTCTCTCATAGTCTGCTGATACAACTCAGTTGATTTAAAGTCAAACTCTGGTTCAGAAAGATTGGGAGTTTGAGCTTTCGAATTCAGTAGCTCATTTTCTCTAAGTGCCATATTGCATACTTCTCTTAGCCTGGTGAAATCCTCAAATAACTTTACAAAGTTGAGTTTTAAGGGAATTTCACTAGACTCATGTGTGTCATTTGAAGAGCTAGAAGAACTAGAAGATGAACATACCTCATCATTCTCAAATGCCATTTGACAGTCATCATCACTGTCACTGTTGGAGAACAGTCCATCATCAGAAGAGTAGACACTCTCTTCACTTGCTGAATCTCCAGCTATCATGGCCTTTCTGTTGTTCATCCTCTTGTCTCTTTTGTTCTGCCTTTCCTTTCTTTCTTTGGCACTAAGGTCAGGACAATCATACTGAAAGTGACCCTTTTTCTGGCAGTTGTAACACACATCTTCATCATCATTCTTCTTGCTTGAGGATTCCTTCCTCCTTGATGATGATGGTTCACCTTTGCTGAATTTCTTCCTATCAGCATATCTGTCTTCTTTCTTTTCATCAGAGACTTTGTCCTCTGATTTGTTGTCAGGAGAGCTGAATCTTCTTCTGGTTCTGTTGTCTTGGTAGAACTTTTTGTATCTACCAAATCTGGAGTTGAGCTTCTCAAATCTCCTAGCCATGAGTGCCAGCTCCTCCTTTATTTCAGATTTTGAAACAGGTTGAGAGGATCTTTGTGAATTCTTCTTTTCTGTTTCAGCAGCTTTGAAGGCAACACCTTTGTTTGAGGAAGATGGCTCTTCATGCACCTTCTTTCTGTTTAGATCAAACTCATATGCTTTGAGTTCAGAGAATACTTGCTGCATTGGCATGTTGTCAAGATTGCTGGTATTTTGCATCATGACAGAATATATGTCCCACTTGGATGTGAGACTTCTCAGAATTTTCAAAGCAACCTCTCTTTTGGCATAGAACTTGCCAAGAGAGTTTATCTCATTCATGATGTCAGTAAATCTGCCATCAAGATGATCAATAGTTTCATTGGCTTCCATAGAGAATTGTTCATATTTTTGGATAGCCACTTGAAGCTTGTTCTCCTTAATCTTTTGGGTACCTTCACACATAAGTGCTAAGGTGTCCCAAATCTCTTTAGCTGATGTGCAGTGGTACACTCTTCCCATCACTGCATCTGGAATGGTCTGGTACAATGTGTTCATTGCAATGTAGTTCAGGTTGTGCCTTTTTCTTTCCTCAGCTGTAAAGTCATCTTCATCTTTTGGCAGCAACTCCCTTGGATCTGCTTTCTGAGCATCAGTGAGCTTGGGATTTGCTTTAGTGAATGTGAAAGGCCCTCTAGTGATGACTTTAAGCATCTCATCATGCTGGCAAGCAAGATGTGCTCTCATCCTGATCTTCCAGAAATCATAGTTCTCAATTGAGAACATTGGCAGTTTGTGATGAGAAATATGATTGACTTGATTTGGACCCATGTTGTTGATGGTGTTGACAACATCTCCTGGAACTGCATTGTTAGCCATTTCAACAGAGATAATATAGGATGAACACAGATAGGTTTTTCAGAAATTTGGATCAGTTCAGTGACCACAGAAAATGTGATTTTGAAAATCAGTTAGATTTTCAGAGGCAGTGGTCTATGAACCCCTGCTCTGATACCACTTGTTGGTCCTTGGTGGAGTATGACACAAGTGTATGGGGGGGGAATGCACTTGTGTATGCAAATTCTTTTCTTTTAAACAAAACTGATCTTATCAGGCAGGTTGTCTCACAATTGGCCTGAGTGAGAACTTTGATAGATACTTGTCCTACTAATTACTATTGAGTGATCAGTTGGCTAAATATCTAAAAGAGTTGCTAAGTGCGGAATGTGGTTGGCCTTTGACTTAAAGAAATACTCCAAGTTAATTTCTGAAAAGATACAGTTATCAGGGACTTTGTCCAAAACAGATTTTCTCACTTGCTGACTTTTGCTTCTTTGAAATATGTTTGAATGTGAGTGCAATAAAGAATGCAGTAAGTAAATGGCACACAAGTTTATAGTGGTTCAGAG
Organism: Galeopsis tetrahit; assembly: GCA_963675135.1. Classification (NCBI taxonomy): domain Eukaryota; kingdom Viridiplantae; phylum Streptophyta; class Magnoliopsida; order Lamiales; family Lamiaceae; genus Galeopsis; species Galeopsis tetrahit. The sequence continues at coordinate 39,049,321 of OY776123.1, forward strand.
ACTCAAGCTCCTACATCCACTTTCCCTGATTGAACAGGATAATTCCTTCACAATGGAATTAGCTTGTTTTATAGTGCCAAGGTGCACTGATCAACAACACTCTCTTAGTGCTTTGATCCCTAGGATAATCTGAGTCCTAGTGCTCAATCTCTCTGAGTTAAGACTGTGTTTCACTCTAACAGTCCTTAACTCCTCACTTCTACAACAAACACTCTCTTCACTAAATGAGATAAGGTTTGAGGTTTGGTTCCAACTAGAAGAGATACCCTTTACAATAAGAATAGTGTAAAGGCTTAGGATATCGCAATGCTAAGCTTTGGATGTTTACAAAGATTGGCTTAGCTAAGTGAAGTGATTCAGGAAACTTGGGATTCTGAAGAATAGCTTGGTTTCCTTTGAAAGCTTGATAATAGTTTGATAGTTTGTAGTTGGATTATGAATCCCTTTGATCACTTCTGTATTTATAGACAAGTTTGAACAACTAACCGTTGGAGGGATAGCAATTCAAATATGTCTATTTGCAGTACCATTGAAACGGCTATGAAACTTGGCATCCTTTTATCCACTGTGTAAAAGGGCTCTTCAATGGTTGCTTGAATGAATGTGTTGACTTCTGAAAAAATGCGGCTGAGAAGACTTGTGTCAGTTTCCAAATTTGCACATTGTCCTAGGTTGATTTGTGGCAAAATCTACACTCAATCAACGGTCAGATGGGACAAGCTCCCTGAACATTCCTGCTGCAATTTAGAATGTTCCACCATTCATTCAATGCTTCATTCTTTAATGCTCTAAGTCTTCAATGCTTGTTTCAGACATGATTGGCAATAAATGCTTCATTGAATGTGTCTTCTGTGGGCTTTGGCATTCAATGCTTTTGATCATTTGTACTTCAACTGTCTTGATCATTTGCATTTATGAGCATTGCTTTACTGCTCTTGATCTCTTCAGCTAAGTTGTCCACTTGGTTAGTCTGTCTTGAAAGTTCAGCAACTTTGGCCTATAGACTTATCAAGCTGCCTAACATTCCAGCTTTGGACAACTATCCTGAACACTAAAATCTCACAACATTCCTGAGATTTTTCACTTAAGCAATCTACATACTCAAGTGTACTGAGACAACTTGCCTGAACTAGACTTGAGCTTATCTCAACTAATCTGAACATCATCAATCAGGGGTTTTGGTATCTAGATCAAAATCATTTTATTCCCAACATTCAGGATGATCAGTAGTTGTGGGTCTGGAAGGTTCTGGTTGAGCAGAAGTAGAGGGTCTGTGCTGATGTTCAGTACCAGGAGCAATCAAAGGCAGATCAATTACTCTATCCCCAGTGAGTAAGGCAGGAGCTATGGCCAATAATGGAACTCTCCCCCTCAACACATCAGTGTTCTTGGCAACAAGTCCATGATGTCTCAAATAATTGGAAATCAGAACAGGATAGGGTAAATTGCCTTTTTCAGAAACTCTCCCAGTAAATCTCATCATATGTTGAAAAATTGTAAGACCCAAATTGAATCTCTTAAGCACAGAAATCCTATACATCAAAACAGCTTAATCCTTTGTGATCTTGGTAGTATTTGTGGTGGGAATCCAATTGTAGATAATGAGTTTGTATAACACAGAGTGTAGGGAAGTGGGGTCTTTCGCTAGCATCTGTCTAGTCCACTTAACTACCCTACCACCAGTTATAGCAGAAATGACCACATCCATGTCAGGTTCTTCATCAACCTCAACATTGGGAATTTCCAAAAACTCATTTATTAATTCAGGTGTAAAAGGTACATCCCTCCCCCTAAAATTAACAGTCCCATACCACCTAGATGATCTCCTACCAGTGCTCTTTTTCATACATGCATAAAATTCATATGCCCAGTTTGTCAAGAAAGATTCACCAAAATTCACAGCATGCATCAAATTCCTTTCTTCTAAGAAACTAACCATGTCTTTACTATCAAAATCAGGTATATTGATCCTCTTCTCTATCAGCAATTTTCTCTTAGAATAAATGGCAAATCTATTCTCTAGAGTTTCAAGAGAATCAGAAATACCTTCCTCTTCAGAAGCAAGGTCATCTGAGCTTGGTGTAGAGCTTTTAGCAGAGCTCTGTTCAGGGCTGCTTGCTGCACTGGAAGAGCTATCCCCACTGCCACCATCTTCAGGTTCTGGTGCAGCTTCATTTGCAGCAGCATAATGCTCAACATTTTTCTTTAGAGACTTCAGAATGTCTCTCAATCATCTTTCAGAATCAGAATTGGATTCTGACTCAGCTGGTTCATCTTTAGCAATCATCTTGGCCTTTCCTTTTCCTTTGGGATCAGCAGCAATCTTCTTCGTTTTCTCAGCAACAACAGTCTTTGCTTTCTTGGGTTTATCAGCAACAACAGGAGCTTCATCTTCAGAATCTGTGAACACTTAGATGGGTTCACCAGCATCAGCTCCAGCCTTCTTCTTTTTCCTCATGGATTCAGAATAATCCACACGAGTAAAAACGCGGTTTGATCTCCTCCTTCTTTGTACAGGGCTTCTCTGTCTTTCCCCTTTCTGTGCATTCTTCTTGAGAGGAATGGGGGCAGACTCATCTGAAACAGAGAGTGAAGAGTTTGTACCTTCAGAGATATTTGCTTCCTCCATTTCAACGTCTTCAGGGTCAGACGTGGCAGTAGCTTCTTCTTCAATAGAAGCTTCAACATTCTCACGTTGCGTTTCGTGAACAGAGGGTGATTTGGGGCTTTTTGAAGCAGAAGCCATTTGGGCGGTTTGCTCAGCCAAATAGCTCGAGATATCCACCGTGATACCTCCAAAAGTCATCACGGGCAGATGGCCTGTAGTTCGAAGAGTATCAGACACCTCTTCGATCGCCCTAGTGACCTGTTCGACAGTTGCATCTTGAGGAAAGTTTGTTTGAGGAGTGGGAACAGTTGTTGATGGTGTTGCAGAGACATTCGAGTCAGCATTTGATGCGGTAGAGTTTTGTGAAGCCATGGAAGCAAGGATTTCGAGAGGATTTGTGCGAGAGTGGGATGAGGTTTTCGAATCAGAGAGAGATTGTGAGGAATTCGAGTTTGTTCCAGCCATTTAAGTTAGGCGGTTGGAATTTCAAGGTATAGGATGGGAATTTGCACACACTTCTATGAGATATACACAACCAAAAAAACAATTCTGCAATCTTAGTACTTAACAAAATCAGAAATCACAATTAGCAAATGAATGGCATCTTATGTTCGATATTTATAGAGAGAATAATGTAGTTGGAGGTTAAGAAAATAAAACAGAAGAATTAATCTAGAATTTTCGATAGTGCTCCACATTTTTAGCCACAACCTAGATCATGGTTAATTAGTGGGAAAATTAATTAATTAAATTAATTAAAATTAAAGAAGCTTCCAGAATTAAATTTGCATAATCTGAAAAAAAATAGATTTGGGTCAGTAATTAATTTAATAAATAAAATGAATCTCAATAAATAATTAAATAATTACAACAGATAAAAATAAATTCGAATCAGGCAATGTTGTGCTCAAAACTGTTACAAACACCTCAACACGGTTTTTACATGAATTTGCTTCATTTGTGTTGCACCATATTTTTTCTTGTGTTATAGCATCTAATTTGTATTGATCCATTGTTCCTGTAGAGTACATCGTAGTAGCGAACTCCGTGCCCCATATTTACTTAATGGATTACAAATATGTTGATGTTTTTACCAAATATCACCTTTTGAAAAGAAGGCATCGTAGTAGTGAACTTCGTGCTCCATAGTTACTCAGTGATTTGGTTCATCTTTTAGTATGCTAATAACATCCTTATTTTTATGCATTTGAGAGGTGTAAGACGTTTATTTTTGCACTCCAAGGTTCTTAGATTCGTAGATATTTTACAAAGGAATTATTTAACTAAGTAAGAAATAAATTCAACTTATAAAATTTATACAACCCATGATGTTGTCTCAAATGCTGACGCATTTGTGACAACATCCATCCGAATTCTTTTCAGATAGTGCTCATGCCAAGAGATTTTCTCAAGATAGAGAATCTCTCATGGTCTAAGGCTTTAGTAAAGATATCAGCATTCTGTTTTTCAGTAGGTACATACTCCAACTTAACAATATTCTTCTCTACTAAATCTCTCAAAAAATGGTGTCTTATGCTAATGTGCTTTGTGAGTGAGTGTTGTACAGGATTTTTAGAAATGTTAATGGCACTAGTATTATCACAAAAGATAGTAAGTATACCATTCTCAATACCATAGTCATGGAACATCTTGCTCAGCCACAAGAGTTTTGTGCAACAGCTTCCAGCAGCAATATACTCAGATTCTGCAGTGGATTGTGAAACACAATTCTGTTTCTTGTTGTGCCATGATACAAGATTGTTTCCCATGTAGAAACATCCTCCACTCGTACTCTTTCTATCATCTATGTCTCCAGCCCAATCAGCATCACTATAACCAATCAAAATGTTGTTGGTGTCCTTAGTATACCAGATTCCAAGGTCACTAGTTCCTGAAACATACTTGATGATTATCTTCACAGCATTCAGGTGTGATTCCTTTGGATTTGCTTGGTACCTAGCATAAACACATACACTGTACATAATATCTGGTCTACTAGAGGTTAAATATAGTAAACTACCTATCATGGATCTGTAAAGTGTTGGATCAACATCTATTCCAGCACTATCTTTGCAAAGTTTCAAAGTGGATCCCATAGGAGTTTTCATTGGTTTTGAATTCTCAAGACCAAATTTTTTAACCAAGTTCTTAGCATACTTACTCTGGGAGAAGAAAATACCATCACTGCACTGTTTGATTTGAAGACCTAGAAAATAATTCAAATCTCCAACCATACTCATTTCAAATGTTGCAGTCATTGCCTCAACAAAGTTACTCATCATTTTATCACAAGTAGAACCAAACACAATGTCATCAACATATATTTGAGCAATAAGTAAATCTCCTTCAGTGTGCTTAATGAACAAAGTTCTATCAGCTTCTCCTCTAATAAATCCATATTCCAAAAGAAAGTCAGTAAGCCTACCATACCATGCTTTCTTAAGTTTATATGCATGATCAGGATGTTGTGGATCTTCAAATCCTATAGGTTGTTCAACATATGTTTCTTCATTCAATATGCCATTAAGAAATGCAGCCTTTACATCCATTTGATGAAGTTTAATATCAATAAAACATGCAATAGCTAGCAACAATCTAATAGATTCTATCCTAGCAACAGGTGCAAAAGTCTCATCAAAATCAACTCCTTCAACTTGGGTGTAACCTTGTGCTACTAACCTAGCCTTGTTTCTAACAATATTACCAGATTCATCAGTTTTATTCTTGAATATCCACTTTGTTCCAATGACATTAGTATGACTAGGTCTTGGAACAAGTGTCCATACTTCATTTCTTTCAAACTGACCAAGTTCTTCATGCATAGCATTAATCCAGTTTTCATCAGTTAAGGCTTCTTTAGCACTCTTAGGTTCAATTTCAGATAAATAGCATTCAGCATTTACAATGTTACACATAGAAGACATGCATATTGTTCTTACCACATCTACCTTGTTTGATCTTACTCTTCCTCTTGTTTGCACTCCAACTGTAGCATCACCTATGATCTGGTCAGAAGGATGACTTTTACCTATTCTTGAAGAAGGATTCGTTTTGGGAATGTACTGGTCATTCTGTGAAGTTACAACTGTCTGTTCTGTAGATGTTGACCCAGATGAGTTAACATTTGGTGCAACATTTTCAGACTTCAGTGTATTCTCAGAAGTGTCAGTAACCTGTGATACATCTTCTTCATCTTTGTCATCTGTAAGACCTTTATCATCATCAAACACAACATTAACAGATTCTTGAACAGTGTTAGTTCTAAGGTTATATACTCTATAAGCTTTACTATTTCTAGAATAGCCTAAAAAGAAACCTTTATCACTTTTAGAATCAAACTTATGAAGTTGATCCCTATCATTCAAAATATAACACACACAACCAAATACATGAAAATATTTCACACTTGGTTTTCTGTTGTTCAAAATCTCATAAGGTGTTTGACTTGTGCCAGAACGAATAAAAACCCTATTAATAACATGACATGCAGTGTTCAATGCTTCTCCCCAAAATTTGTTAGCAAGACATTTGGATGTAAGCATAACTCTAGCCATTTCTTGTAAAGTTCTATTCTTTCTTTCAACAATTCCATTTTGTTGTGGAGTTTTAGGAGATGAATATTCTTGCAAGATACCCTTTTTATCACAAAAATCATTAAACATGTTGTTTTCAAATTCCCTACCATGATCAGTTCTAATACGGCCAACTTTCAAGTTAAACACATTTTTGAACCTCTTATAAAGAATTTTAAATGCAACAAATGCTTCAGATTTGTCTCTTAAAGACTCTACCCAGGTGTATCTAGAAAAATCATCTACCACAACTAAGGAATACCTCTTTCCTCCAATGCTTTCAGTTTCCATGTGCAGTAATTCAAAACATCGATGTGTAGTACAATGTGATAGCATTTTGTGCGACATTCTTATCTGCTTACCTTTTTGGCATGGTCCACATACAGTGTTGTTGTGAAGCCTTAGTTTTGGAATTCCTTTTACTGCATCTGCTTTGATTAGTTTATTCATTGCTCTGTAATTTGCATGACTCAATCTTTGATGCCATAAGACATTTTCATCATATTTTGACAAGTTACACATATTTGTTCCAATAAGATATCAATTATCAGTTGACCTAGTACCAGTCATGACACAAACTTCATCTTTATTAAGAACATAACATGAATCTTTATCAAATTTCACATGCAAATTATCATCACAAAGTTGACTAATGCTAATCAGATTTGCAAGTAAGCCATCAACATGTAAAACATTTTTAAGCTTAGGAAATCCTTCGACATTCAAAGTTCCTTTACCAACAATCTTTCCTTTAGAACCTCCACCATATGTAACACTACCACTATTCAAGGTCACATAATCAGATAAGAAATCAGTACGACCTGTCATATGTCTAGAACAACCACTATCAAAGTACCACAAATCAGGTAGACATGCTTTTAAGGAGGTGTGAACAACATTACAGGTAGTTTTTGGTTTCCATGCAGATTTCATAAACTGTTTACCAGGATGTGACAGTTTTTTATGCAGCATTTTCAAAGTTTTCTGTTCTTCAAACAATTTTATACAGTAAGGACGAATATGACCAACTTTGAAACAGTAATGACAGATATACTTTCTTTTAACCTTGTGGGGATCTGTTTGTGCAGATGTTGCATCAGAAGTGACAACATTTGCCGTCACAAATTTCACAGGTTTTCTAAATTTATCAGAAATAGAAGCAGTAGTACCATCATAACCTAAACCATGATTATTAGACTTACAAGTAGCTATAGCATTATTTACCTCAGAAGCACTCTTGGAATATTTCTTGAAACATAACGTGGAGTTTATCAATTTCTCCTTTAAGTTACAGATTTCCAGATCTCTTTTGGTAAGTATAACTTCTAGCTTGGTGATTGTGTCTTTCAGATCCTCATTCTCTTTATTCAGGGAATTAAGAGAGAGTTTCTGATTGTTCTAATCATCTAACAGTTTTTGGTGTTCATTGTCATCAGTCCTTTTTCCTGCATCATCAACCTAACCATTAAAACAGTTCAAATCTGGGTGACTCTATTCTGATGTTGCTGTAGATGTTGAAGCATCAGGTACAGCATCAGAATCTGTTTCATTCAGATCATCATCTGAGGAATCATTATAATCAATTCTGGTAAAATTAGAATATTCATTCTGATTTAACTCATCAAGATCATCATCATCAGATTCATCACTCAAGGTAGCACTAAAGTTCAGCTTTTGCTTAAGTCTAGTGTTGGCACATTCATTTGCATAATGGCCATAACCAGAACAAGCATTGCATTGAACTGATTTTCGAAACTCAGGATCATACCTTGGTTTACCTTCACTCTTTGATGGTCTTGGTGTGAATTGACCTTTCCTCCTTATGGTTGAGGTGTTGATGTGTTGATTTGAATCTTAGGCTGAATGTTTCTAGATTTGTTCACAGATTTCTTAAGAAACTTATTAAAGTGCTTAGTGAGCAAGGCAACGTTGTTAGGATTTTTGAGGCATTCATTAAGCAATTCTTCATCAGAGTCAACTTCAGTAATGATGGGTTGAGCTTCAGAAGTGTTTGATGTTTCCCCTTTAAAAACCACAACTTTCTTATCAGCATTAGCTTCATCATCTTGATTAGTGTTTATCTCATAAGTTCTAAGAATACTTACTAATTCATTTTGACTTAACTTATCTGTATCTTTTGCCTCTTCAATAGCACAAATTTTAGCATCAAATCTTTTAGGAACAGATCTTAATATCTTATGAACTACTCTAACATTAGAAATAGGGTCACCAAGAGAATGTGATTCATTGATAATCTCACTTAACCTTTCATTGTAGGCTGTAATTGTTTCATCTTCCTTCATTCGGAGATTCTCAAATTTTGTCCCCAACATTCGATGTTTAGTCCTTCGAACACTTTCTGAACCCTCACAATGCTCTTGCAACCTGTCCCATGCATCTTTAGAAGTAGAACAGTTAGATATAATTTTAAACATTGAAACATCAACAGAAGTAAAAATAGCATTTAAAGCTTTAGAATTGTAGCTTGTTGTTGTTATTTCATCAGTCGTCCAGTCAACTTCTCTCTTGAGTTGTATTTCACCATCTGCGTCTGCTGGTCTTTTTGGAGCTTTCCAACCTGTAAGTACAGTCCTCCAAGCACGTTCATCAGATGACTTGATGTACATACGCATCTTAGGCTTCCAATAAGCATAATTCGATCCATCTAAAACGGGTGGCCTAAGTGCCGTGGATATGTGATGTGTTTCCATTGCTAACCTACACTAAAAACACACTTGACCAAAGATCTAACCTAGTGTCGTTAGGTATCAGCTCTGATACCAACTGAAAGTGTGTTGTATATGAAGTATTTAAGTTTAATAGAATAATGTTGTACTAAATGTTGTGACAATTGGTACAACACTGACTCTAACAGAATATCAGAAATTAAGATTCACACAGCGGAAGACTTGAAACACTAAAAACAAACGTGACACAATGGAAATACTTTTTAACATAGATTTTATAAATAAAAATCTATGTTAGCCTTACGGCGAAATTCAATACTTATCTTCAAGTACAAATGTTGTGTGAAATGTTACAGCATTAACATTCACAACAGAAACTACAAACGAGGCAGGTGCCTTGTTCTAAAAACGAACTAAGTGTATAAGGTATACACTGTCGAAATGCCTAGTCTATCTAATGATTACACTCTCAATAGATAAGAAGACACACATCCATACGGGTGGGATACTTCGTATGATCTAAAAGGTAAAACTACTGGCCACAATTCCTAATAGGGATAAACGCTTGGTCTAGGAAATTGATCGAATAGAGTACACTGATTTGCGAAGCCTTCAATCGGTATTTATAGAAGTGGTGTGCTGATTCTAGAGGCTTCCACAATGAGATCCTATTTTTTAGGAACTCAACTTCCATGATCTTTCTAGATCCTTCTTGAATGCTCCAGGTCGTTCTAAATGGTTCCAGGCCGTTCTAGCATGTTCTTCAATGTTCTGGAATCTTCCAGGTTCCAGATCCTTGTAGAAGCTTCTTGATCCTGCCAGAAATGCGACAACATTTAGATCAACATTTAATGTAGCATTTCAGAAAAGATTTAGAAAAAATCTCGGAAGGTCAAATTAAGATGTTGTTGATAATGTTAAGGCATTTAAGGATTAACAACATCTACAAAGAGTGATGCACTCAACCAATTTTTGGTGTTGCCAGAAAATTCATCCATGTTGTCATCTGAGATGCCCCGAAGCAAGGACGGATCTTCATTAGGGCTTTATTTATTTTTACAGACAATTAAATTTAATTCGACACACATAAAAGAAAATCTTTATCAATAACTTAATTAATTCATTTTTATTAAAAAAATATTTGTAAATTGTGATTATTCAATTCTTTACATATTTTAAAATTCTAATTAAATAACAAACTTTAAACTAAATCCTCAATTTCAAACTTCTTATGTAAAAAGGCATATCAAATTTAAATCAATGACATCCATATAGACCGAGTTGATATCTTTAATAATAAGATGTGTTTACGTCTGTAATTTTATTTTCTAATTGTTGTTGTTTCGTTTTTAATCGGGTATTCCTGATATACGCTTCAATAAAAAAAATTGTCATTTTCAAAAATAAATATTGATCAATTGGCTGAAATCAATAGTAGATTCAAATGTGAGAAAGTGAAATTTAACTTATTGATGTCTTGGATTTCAAAAACAACTTCAGATTATTTAATGTAGATTTTATTTATAATCAATGAATGATCTCTTACTTGAATTGCATCATTGCAAATTTGATATGTTTTTCTTCATAAAATTTTCATTTGATGATCTTTTTAAAAAAGTTTTCAAAATTTGTCAATTGTTTATGTAATATTTCAAAAGTTATTCGAGACAAATAGGGTGGAAGGTGCATGCTTTTGATTGCGAGATCGATTCACCTTATTTTGACACTTCATGTTACCACTGTTACGATGGAACAAACATTTTTAGTTATGAAACATGTCAAGAGTGTTTTTCGAAATAAAATGGAGGGTGATTATCTATTAAATTCTATGACTGTCTATATTAAAATTAAATTGTTTGAAAACATTAATTCTGATTCTATTATCGATAAATTCTACCGACTAAAAAATCGTAGGGCGCAATTTAAGTAAATAATTTGTTTATACTTATGTGTATTCATTTTCGGCTTTCAGCCCACCCAAAAAAAAAAAACTCCTGACTCCGCCCTTGCATAAGGAGTTTGCCAAAGGGACCAACGACAACACCATAGTAGAGTTTGGGTTCTCCACACTAGTGCCCATAAACAAATGGTGCAATCACTTAATGATGCACCTCACGTGAATGAACTCTAAATTGGGCCTCAATTTGATGAAATGGACTGGGGTTTGGACTATTTTACACCTCCATTTAGGAGTGATGCTCTCTCCTTTCAGTATATTAATAAAATAATAGAGCAAAAAAAAAAAAAAATACTCTTCATTAAAATACAGCATACAAGATGCACCTCCTACTGAACGCATCACCCTACTGTCATTTCTTTCACCTTCCCCTAAACCACAACTTCCGGCCGCCGTCAACACCAATTTCGGCGACCATCAAACCAAAAAAAATACAGAAATTTCAAAATATTCTTAAAAAAATCACAATTTTTTTTATAAAAATCACAATTTGTCGACGGGAGTGTATATGGTCGAAAATGAATGATCGAAAAAAATATATTTTTTTTAAATTCGACCATATAATGTCGACCGAATAGACTCTCATCAACAATAATTTGTCGACAAGAGTATATTTGGTCGAAAAAAAAGAGGGTTTTTACAAAAGCAGAAAACCCTAACATTTGGGGCGGACAAACCTGGGTGTCGACGTGGACGGCGGCGACGGGTGGTTGAGGTGTTTGGATGAGGATGAAGAAGAAATTAGGGTTTTATGTGGAGGGGTGTGGGTAGTAATATGTATTTTATGGAGGGAATGGTATTTATGACAATTAAGGGTGAGTGTAACCCAATTTTGGGAGAGTATAAATCGGGGGAGTGCATCCCTTTGAAATGGAGGTGTAAATAGTCAAACCCAATGGACTGCCTAAGTTGGGCTGTTGAAAATGTGATGTTGGGCTGACTAAAATGGAACAGCTGGACTGTAACTTGGCCCATTCATGAGCACATTAAATGGCTGGAAATGACCCCATATGTTTAGATTTTTTGAATTAAATCCGCTTCATTCATTCTTAAACTCGTTTATACCTTCGTTGAATTTACAAAATTATTGAGATATGTTTTACTCTAAAAACTAGTAGGGCACCCGTGCTAACGCACAGACTGATGTGTTAAAAAATGTAACGACATTTAAAATTTTAAATATTATTTATAGTGTAAATTAATTTTGTATAATAATACAACTAACTTATATTAAAAAAAAAAAAATATATATATATATATATATATATATTTATTATCATAAGTAAAAAATTAATTATTGTTAACTAATATTTATTATACTATATCGAATTTATAAAAATAATAAAATAAAAATTGATAAGATGTTCATAAATTATTAATCTTAAAATTGAGTTATCTTATACAATACTCTCTCCGTCCCACAATAACTTTCACACTTTCCTTTTCGGGACGTCCCACGATAACTTTCACACCCTTAAAATGGAAAATCATTTATACACTCCACCCTTAAAATATCTTCAATTTTACACAAATGTCATTACTTTTTCTACACACATACACAAAAGTCAACTCATTATTTACTTTATACATAAAGTTTTACAAAATTACCCCTCAAAACTCCACTCATTATTACACTTTCTTAATTTACGTGTCCACCTACCTATGAAAGTTAATACGGGACGGAGGGAGTATAAATTTAAATTTAGCATAAAAATAAATAAAATTAATGTGTAATAATTAAATATATGTATATTTATGATGCAATAAAATTATTAAATTACTATACAATGTTAAAGAATATTACAGTAATTTTGATAACATAAATTGCATTCAATTAAATAACAAAATAATCTAAAATCAATAGTAATGGATAATAAAAAATAAGTAACTTAAAACTTAAAAATTGAATTATTACAAAATCATACATTCTTAAAAACTTCATGAAACACTACATTCTTTGTGATATTACAATCACGATTGTTTTCAAGATATAATAGGATCTTCAAACCACGACGATTTGTTTTTCTAGATACAACTACATATAATTGACCATGACTAAATACAAGTTTAAAAAAACACCTATATTATATTAGAAAATGATTGCCCCCGACTTTTATTAATAGTCATAATATACGACACAATTAACGGAAATTGTCTACGTTGAAACTTGAAAGACAATTTAGGATCAGAAGGTGTCAATGTAAGTGGCGGTGTCAATACCAGATTTCCACAACTACTTCCAGTTAGAACCTTAGCTTCAAGAACTTTATCACCAAACCTGGTTATAACCAACCTAATAATAGAAAAAAATATTATAAACAAAACAAATGCAAAATTTTAAACGATAAAAAATAAAAAAATAATAAATAAAGAAAAAGATACTAAAATGAAAAGACACAAATCTGGTTCCATTGCATAGGCCATTTGAGTGATCTATATTTCTCAATAACATTACCGGCGTTCCAACTTTCAAATTCAGTTCATGATCAGGTACACCAAAGCACTTCAAACTATTCAAAAATTCTGGAGTATGGACATCAGCTAAATTATCAACATTCATATCAGATTTGCAAGGACTGTCAGAGCTCAAATAAGTACGTGATTCATTTTCATTTAATCGAATCATGTGCTCATTTATTGACCCGCCAACATCTAACGTAGGTGCAAAAATAGCTCTACTTTGTAAATAGTCATTATCATCCATTTTATTCTTAAAATCAGGATAAATTCTATCAATTAACAATAGTATAAATCGAATCATCACCACACTTTAGCAAAATATTCTTAGGAATTTGTACATTAGATTCATACTCAGTTTCTTTTCCTATAGTACCATCTCCAATATATGTTATCAATCCAGAAAAAGAATTCAATTCATGTAGAAGTTTATCAAATCTCAGGTTTTGAAGCCTCATGTTCTTATTGAGTTTCAGAAGAGTACAATCATTCCACAAATTAGATGAATTGATAGTAGCGTGAACGATATCCTGTCTAGTTCCTTTTGGAATAACAGGTAATATCTGACAAAAATCACTTCCAAGCACAACAATTTTACCGTCAAAAGGCAGTTCAAATGACAAAGGATATGTGAGCTGCATAATATCCTTCAAAGTAGTATAAAGAGTCTCAATAAGATATATTTTAACCATTGACGCTTCATCCCATATTATAAGATCACATTTAATCAAAAGTTCAGTAAGAGGACTCTCTTGGTGAATATTGCATATAGAATCTTTAGTAACATCAATTGGAATGGAAAATCTGGAATGAGCAGTACGTCCACCGGGAATAAGGAGTGAAGATATACACTCGAGGGTACATTAATTACAATTTTGTTCTTAGATCTCAAACATGCTGACAAAGTCTTCCATATAAAAGTTTTGCCCGTTCCACCATATCCATAAATAAAAAACACACCACTATTACCGGATTGAATGGACGTAATTATTTTGTCATACACATCACGTTGTTCATCACTAAATTAGCTAATTAAATCCCCATACTCTAACTTCAAATCAGGCATGTTGTATGTAAACTCATTCAAAATCAATCTATTTCTAGATGAAAAGTTCGGATCATAGTTTACCACCGGCATGCCTTCAAAATCTTGCAAAGACTTGTCAAGAGTCCTCAACATATTATCAGTTTCTATCAAACAACAACTCTTGATTTCATCATCTGTCATCCTTAACTCTACGAGAAATTACAATTAAAATTATATTAGTTAATTATGATAAAATAAATTAATTAAATTTTTTATTTTTTCATAAGTAAAAGTGTGATAAATTTATGCAAAGTAATCAAAATTTAGAGTTGCATATTAATTTAAAGTAAATTTAACTGAAATTTAGAGTTGCATTTTTAAGAATTTTGATAAATTTATGCAAAGTAAATTATGTGAAATAATATAATCAATCAAAGTTTTCAGTAAATCACAAATAATTTAAAGTAATTAATTGATCAACTGACTAAAAATGACTTACATATTAGTGAAGTTGAATAATTATAATGCAATTAAATTAAAAAAGGAAATAATTAAACATACCTGAAAAATGCATAATTCTCCGTCTATTATAAAGAATATCATTAGAGAGATGTCTCCAACACTTTTTCAAAACATCATAAGATCGACTCAACGAACTTGATGTTAGTAGTGTAACAAATAAAGATCTCATCGAAAATGTTGAAGCCCAACAGCTAACCTCGTCCATACCATCAACATACTCTCTATCATCTTCCAACAAACCTCTAACAAAGCAAGCTCCCCGAAATGTTGGATGAATTACTCAATTGAATTTCTTCAAATCATAATAAGATGTAGGTCCACGAACTACATTCAAGAGTATCCTCAAGTAATGTGCCTCACCAACACCAGGAGGAACATAACAAGTACGTCCGATTGAAAAACCTCTCTTCCTTTCAACCCACTCTCGAATTTTCGACTTCCATACGAAGAATTATGGTATTTCAGCATAAGTCAAATTTCTTGCTTAAGAAGAATTTTTGTTGAGTTCAAACCAAGTTAAGAACATGCTTTGCTTTACCGATGGTCTTTCCAAGATCAATTCCAAAGATGCACCATCACCAAATAAAACAGTCTGTTGATCAGGAAGATGAAATTTCAAACGTTCAACTCGAGGATTTTTGTAATTAATCTCAAACCCGTAAATTCTTCAAGCAGCTTCACATGGAGAAATGTACCTACAGTTATAGTACATTTTAACTTCATCTAAATCTGCTTTCCCATCAGACTGCTCCTTACTTTCCAAGAACGATACAGTAACACGATCATGTCCTTTGTTGACATACTTGAACAGGTATTTTATGGATCTTGATTGATTACACCATTCAACATTGATGTGTGCACCATACTTCAAAAGAATATAACAATTATAGGGAACAACGTGTCTGTTATCCAAAACAGAACGTACAATCTCAGGCCATTTTTTATGGCACGTGAAGGTTATAAATAATTGAGGATAACCGGCCCATCTACAAATTGTCATTGTATCTTGATAATTTTGAACCATGTAGCGTGCACCTCCAGTAAATGAAGGTGGCAAAACAACTCGCTTCCCCAATGCACGCGCATCTATCTCACATTTGAAATTGCATCCTGAACACCACTATACATTTCACTACGAATCTCTGATTGATGTTTCCTTATGTATTTAAGTCTACCTGCCTCAACCATAGTATAGGATCAACAATAAATTGTTGAGTGAGCCTTTTTTTAAGACAAAATCGTAGAAGCTTCACTATTGCTATGTTGAAGTCGAAATGCAAAGTACTCTTTAAAACTAATGGACTTACGCGTTCCAGCTCTATGCAACGCAGATGTAGTAAACGGAATATCATTTGTATATCCATTCTCACCATATGGGAAAAGAATTGGATATTGCAAAGCAATAATATGACGGATTCAACTATGTGATGCGTTGAAGTTGACTAGCATAAGTTTCTACAATAATATCACGACTACCAAGAGTTTGATCAAAGCCACCAACAACCACATCAACAACCTAAGAGATAGTAGGTAAGTTATACCTTCTAGAATCATGTCCCCTTTTAGCAATCAATTTCATAGTAACATTAGAATTTCCTTCAAAAAATTTATGTGTGGCCTCTCGAAACTTTTTTTCAAGTACATTATAACCATCAAACATATCTTTAAGACTAGTTACTATTTCAGCATGTAATGTATTGATGTGCAAATCTGGCCTGTTATTAACAAAAAATATGATTAATATAAAAAAAACATGGAAAAAAAATTATGTAATTGAATATTAAAATAAAAATACCTAACAATCTTTATTTTGTTTAAAATTTCGTTCTCAGTGTCGTAAATGTATAATTGAGCAAATTTAGGTTGAGATCCATTTGATGGCAATAAACCATCCACTCTATTATAATTTGTTTCATGTAAGCGGAACACGGGTAGAGCGCCTCCGGTATTAAGATTTCTATCAATATTCCCACCCAAAGAAGTAAAGGAGAACATACTATTAAAAGCATGAACATTATCCAAATAATGTTTGTTCTTTGCAGTATTATCCAAAGTAGTTCTTTAAGAATTGGAGGAGGTTGAGACATATATGGTAACTATATCTTTCCTTGAGTGCAACACAATGAGAATTTTGGTCGTTCTGAAACTCGACCTGACTTTAACCTTTCATCATACCAGAACATTGCATCACAAAATTGACAACTATGAATAGTGAAAGTGTGTGGTGTGGTGTATGTATATGAAGTGTTTAAGTTTAAGTAGAATAATGTTGTACTAAATGTTGTGACAATTGGTACAACACTGACTCTAACAGAATATCAGAAATTAAGATTCACACAGCGGAAGACTTGAAACACTAAAAACAAACGTGACACAATAGAAATAATTTTCACATAGATTTTATAAATAAAAATCTATGCTAGCTTTACGGCGAAAAACAATACTTATCTTCAAGTACAAATGTTGTGTGAAATGTTACAGCATTAACATTCACAACAGAAACTACAAACGAGGCAGGTGCCTTGTTCTAAAAACGAACTAAGTGTATAAGGTATACACTGTCGAAATGCCTAGTCTATCTAATGATTACACTCTCAATAGATAAGAAGACACACAGCCATACGGGTGGGATACGAACGTATGATCTAAAAGGTAGTTCTACTGGCCACAATTCCTAACAGGGATATACGCTCGGTCTAGGAAGTTGATCGAATAGAGTACACTGATTTGAGAAGCCTTCCATCGGTATTTATAGTAGTGGGGTCCTGATTCTAGAGGCTTCCACAATGAGGTCCTATTTTTTAGGAACTCAACTTCCATGATCTTTCTAGATCTTTCTTGAATGCTCCAGGTCGTTCCAAATGGTTCCAGGCCGTTCTAGTATGTTCTCCAATGTTCTGGAATCTTCCAGGTTCCAGATCCTGCCAGAAATGCGACAACATTTAGATCAACATTTAATGTAGCATTTCAGAAAAGACTTAGAAAAAATCTCGGAAGGTCAAATTAAGATGTTGTTGATAATGTTAAGGCATTTAAGGATTAACAACATCTACAATCTCCCCCAATTTGACCTTTCGACTACAACACACCTGATGCACATATATTTCTATACATACTCAGTATTATGTACTTAGTTGAGGTTAACATCATTGCTAAGCACTAGTCAAGACAATACCTGTTGTAATCGTTCGATCAAATCAAATGAAGATCAGGGATAATTTTACAATGATCCGTGCCATAAGATCAAGATAAATGTTATCCAAAACAGAACAAGTATAAACACTACACTTATTCACAACATAAGTAACTTTACTTAAGATCATAAGTTGAACTGGAAGAATTAACTTAGAATCTAAGTAAGACACTAACAAAAACAATTCAGAGCAAAACATAATGTAAAAAGAATATAAACAAAGACAGACACTAAAACTATACACAACCTGCAGTAAACACATGACAATCTGCAAACAAATTAAGCAAGGCAGTAAACAAATTATCAAGTGGAACCATTAAGCAAGTTGCAGTAATAAACATCCTACCATCTAGAAAAAAATAACAAGTGTATCATAATTTCAGAATTTCAACTTAAACATTAATTACAAAGGTAGAACTGAATAAATGGCTTATATTGCTGTGGTAACAGCTGCAACATCATCTTACTGCACCATAGCCATTTTGGAATTCAGATCTCCCCCTGTCTAACAGCTTTCTCCAGGAAGATCACCATACAAGGTGTCCATTTCAGCAGCATCATCATCATCTCCTTCATCAACAAAGTAAGTAGATGCAAGGTGTGCAACTACATCAGTAACAGCAGCATCTCCAGCAGCATCAGGTCCATCACCAGCATCAGCAGCAGCTGGAACTCCATCTTCATGTATCTCCTCAATGACTACACTGGAGTTGGATGGTGGTGGTACTCCCCCTGTTGTAGGTGAAAGGAGGTTGGTCCACCTGTCCTTCAGGAACTGAAGTTCATCTATTGTTTCCTGCAAGTGTTGGAGTTGGAGTTTGATGAATTCCTGTGAAAGATATACATTACCAGAAATGTTGATACGGATGTTCTCAACATTTGGGGTTGCATTTCTGTGTCTTGGTCTGGATGATTCAGGATGATCAGTAGTAGAGGGTCTGGCCAACAGTGAGTAAGGCAGGAGCTATGGCCAACAGTGGAACTCTCCCCCTCAACACATCAGTGTTCTTGGCAACAAATCCATGATGCCTCAAGTAATTAGAAATCAGGACAGGATAGGGTAAATTGTCTTTTTCAGAAACTCTCCCAGTAAATCTCATCATATGTTGGAATACTGTGAGACCCAAATTAAACTTCTTAAGCACAGAAATCCTATATATCAAAACAGCTTGATCCTTAGTGATCTTGGTAGTATTTGTGGTGGGAATCCAATTGTAGATGATGAGTTTGTATAACACAGAGTGTAGGGAAGTGAGGTCTTTGGCTAGCATGTGTCTAGTCCATTTAACTACCCTACCAGCAGTTATAGCAGAAATGACCACATCCATGTCAGGTTCTTCATCAACCTCAACATTGGGAATTTCTAAAAACTCATTTATCAACTCAGGAGTAAAAGGTACATCCCTCCCCCTAAAAGTAACAGTCCCATACCACTTAGAAGATCTCCTACCAGTGCTCTTTTTCAAACATGCATAGAATTCATATGCCCAATTTGTCAAGAAAGATTCACCAAAATTCACAGCATGCATCAAATTCCTTTCTTCTAAGAAACTAACCATGCCTTTACTATCAAAATCAGGTATATTGATCCTCTTTTCTATCAACAGTTTTCTCTTAGAATAAATGGCCAATCTATTCTCTAGAGTTTCAAGAGAATCAGAATTACCTCCCTCTTCAGAAGCAAGGTCATCTGAGCTTGGTGTAGAGCTTTTAGCAGAGCTCTGTTCAGGGCTGCTTGCTGCACTGGAAGAGCTATCCCCACTGCCACCATCTTCAGGTTCTGGTGCAGCCTCCTTTGCTTCAGGTTCTGGTGCAGCCTCCTTTGCAGCAGCATAGTGCTCAGCATTTTTCTTAAGAGACTTCAGAATGCCTCTCAAGCATCTTTCAGAATCAGAATTGGACTCTGACTCAGCTGGTTCATCTTCAGTGATCATCTTTTCTTTGCCTTTTGGTTCAGCAACAGACTTTCCTTTCCCTTTCTCTTCAGCAACAACCTTCTTTTTGGATTTTTCAGCAGCAACAGTCTTAGCTTTCTTTGGTTTCTCAGCAACAACATGAGCTTCATCTTCAGAATCTGTAAACACTTGGATAGGTTCACCAGCATCAGCTCCAGCCTTCTTCTTCTTCCTCATGGATTCAGAATAATCCACACGAGTAAAAACGCGGTTTGATCTCCTCCTTCTTTGTACAGGGCTTCTCTGTCTTTTCCCTTTTTGTGCATTCTTCTTAAGAGGAATGGGGGCAGACTCATCTGAAACAGAGAGTGAAGAGTTTGTACCTTCAGAAATGTTTGCCTCCTCCATTTCAACGTCTTCAGGGTCGAACGTGGCAGTGGCTTCTTCTTCAACAGAAGCATCAACGTTCTGAGCTTGCGGTTCGTGAACAGAGGGTGATTTGGGGCTTTTTGAAGCAGAAGCCATTTGGGCAGTTTGCTCAGCCAAATAGCTTGATATGTCCACCGTAATACCTCCAAAAGTCATCGCGGGCAGATGGCCTGTAGTTCGAAGAGTATCAGACACCTCTTCGATAGCCCTAGTGACCTGTTCAACGGTTGCATCGTGAGGGAAGTTTGTTTGAGGAGCAGTTTGAGGAGTGGTTTGAGGAGTGGGAACAGTTGTTGATGGTGTTGCAGAGACATTCGAGTCAGCATTTGAAGCAGTAGAGTTTTGTGAAGCCATGGAAGCAAGAATTTCGAGAGGATTTGTGCGAGAGTGAGATGAGTTTTTCGAATCAGAGAGAGATTGTGAGGAATTCGAGTTTGTTCCAGCCATTTAAGTTAGGCGGTTGGAATTTCAAGGTAAGGATGGAAATTTGCACACACTTCTTTGAGATATACACAACCAAATAACAATTCTGCAATCTTAGTACTCAACACAATCAGAAATCACAATTAGCAAATAAATGGCATCTTATGTTCGATATTTATAGAGAGAGTAATGTAGTTGGAGGTTAAGAAAATAAAACAGAAGAATTAATCTAGAATTTTCGAAAGTGCTTCCACATTATTAGCCACAACCTAGATCATGGTTAATTAGTGGGAGAAATCAATTAATTAAATTAATTAAATAATTAAGAAGCTTCCAGAATTAATTTCGCATAATCTGAAAAAATAGATAAGGGTCAGTAATTAATTAAATAAATAAAATGAATCTCAATAAATAATTAAATAATTACAACAGATAAAAATAAATTTGAATCAGGCAATGTTGTGCTCAAAACTGTTACAAACACCTCAACACGGTTTTTACATGAATTTGCTTCATTTGTGTTGCACCATATTTTTTTTTTTTGTGTTATAGCATCTAATTTGTATTGAGCCATTGTTCCTGTAGAGTACATCGTAGTAGCGAACTCCGTGCCCCATACTTACTTAATGGATTACAAATATGTTGATGTTTTTTACCAAATATCACCTTTTGGAAAGAAGGCATCGTAGTAGCGAACTCCGTGCTCCATAGTTACTCAGTGATTTGGTACATCTTTTAGTATGCTAATAACATTCTCATTTTTATGCATTTGAGAGGTGTAAGACATGTTTATTTTTGCACTCCAAGGTTCTTAGATTCGTAGATATTTTACAAAGGAATTATTTAACTAAGTAAGAAATAAATTCAACTTATAAAATTTATACAACCCATGATGTTGTCTCAAATGCTGACGCATTTGTGACAACATCCATCCGAATTCTTTTCAGATAGTGCTCATGCCAAGAGATTTCCTCAAGATAGAGAATCTCTCATGGTCTAAGGCTTTAGTAAAAATATCAGCATTCTGTTTTTCAGTAGGAACATACTCCAACTTAACAATATTCTTCTCTACTAAATCTCTCATAAAATGGTGTCTAATGCTAATGTGCTTTGTGAGTGAGTGTTGTACAGGATTTTTAGAAATGTTAATGGCACTAGTATTATCACAAAAGATAGTAAGTATACCTTTCTCAATACCATAGTCATGGAACATCTTGTTCAGCCACAAGAGTTGTGTGCAGCAGCTTCCAGCAGCAATATACTCAGATTCTGCAGTGGATTGTGAAACACAATTCTGTTTCTTGCTGTGCCATGATACAAGATTGTTTCCCATGTAGAAACATCCGCCACTCGTACTCTTTCTATCATCTATGTCTCCAGCCCAATCAGCATCACTATAACCAATCAAAATGTTGTTGGTGTCCTTAGTATACCAGATTCCAAGGTCACTTGTTCCTGAAACATACTTGATGATTCTCTTCACAGCATTCAGGTGTGATTCCTTTGGATTTGCTTGGTACCTAGCACAAACACACACACTGTACATAATATCTGGTCTACTAGAGGTTAAATACAGTAAACTACCTATCATGGATCTGTAAAGTGTTGGATCAACATCTGTTCCAGCACTATCTTTGCAAAGTTTCAAAGTAGATCCCATAGGAGTTTTCATTGGTTTTGAATTCTCAAGACCAAATCTTTTAACCAAGTTCTTAGCATACTTACTCTGGGAGAAGAAAATACCATCACTGCACTGTTTGATTTGAAGACCTAGAAAATAATTCAAGTCTCCAACCATACTCATTTCAAATGTTGCAGTCATTGCCTCAACAAAATTACTCAACATTTTATCACAAGTAGAACCAAACACAATGTCATCAACATATATTTGTGCAATAAGTAAATCTCCTTCAGTGTGCTTAATGAACAAAGTTCTATCACCTTCTCCTCTAATAAATCCATATTCCAAAAGAAAGTCAGTAAGCCTACCATACCATGCTCTAGGAGCTTGTTTAAGACCATACAATGCTTTCTTAAGTTTATATACATGATCAGGATATTGTGGATCTTCAAATCCTTTAGGTTGTTCAACATATGCTTCTTCATTCAATATGCCATTTAGAAATGCAGCCTTTACATCCATTTGATGAAGTTTAATATCAATAAAACATGCAATAGCTAGCAACAATCTAATAGATTCTATCCTAGCAACAGGTGCAAAAGTTTCATCAAAATCAACTCCTTCAACTTGGGTGTAACCTTGTGCTACTAACCTAGCCTTGTTTCTAACAATATTACCAGATTCATCAATTTTATTCTTGAATATCCAGTTTGTTCCAATGACATTAGTATGACTAGGTCTTGGAACAAGTGTCCACACTGCATTTCTTTCAAACTGACCAAGTTCTTCATGCATAGCATTAATCCAGTTTTCATCAGTTAAGGCTTCTTTAGCACTCTTAGGTTCAATTTCAGATAAATAGCATTCAGCATTTACAATGTCACACATAGAAGACATGCATATTGTTCTTACCACATCTACCTTGTTTGATCTTACTCTTTCTCTTGTTTGCACTCCAACTGTAGCATCACCTATGATTTGGTCAGAAGGATGACTTTTACCTATTCTTGAAGAAGGATTCGTTTTGGGAATGTACTGGTCATTCTGTGAAGTTATAACTGTCTGTTCTGTAGATGTTGACCCAGATGTGTTAACATTTGGTGCAACATTCTCAGACTTCAGTGTATTCTCAGAAGTGTCAGTAACCTGTGATACATCTTCTTCATCTTTGTCATCTGTAAGACCTTTATCATCCTCAAACACAACGTTAACAGATTCTTGAACAGTGTTAGTTCTAAGGTTATATACTCTATAAGCTTTACTACTTCTAGAATAGCCTAAAAAGAAACCTTTATCACTTTTAGAATCAAACTTATGAAGTTGATCCCTATCATTCAGAATATAACACACACAACCAAATACATGAAAATATTTCACACTTGGTTTTCTGTTGTTCAAAATCTCATAAGGTGTTTGACTTGTGCCAGAACGAATAAAAACCCTATTAATAACATGACATGCAGTATTTAATGCTTCTCCCCAAAATTTCTTAGCAAGACATTTGGATGTTAGCATAACTCTAGCCATTTCTTGTAAAGTTCTATTCTTTCTTTCAACAATTCCATTTTGTTGTGGAGTTTTAGGAGATGAATATTCTTGCAAGATACCCTTTTTATCACAAAAATCATTAAACATGCTGTTTTCAAATTCCCTACCATGATCAGTTCTAATACGGCCAACTTTCAAGTTAAACACATTTTTGAACCTCTTATAAAGAATTTTAAATGCAGCAAATGCTTCAGATTTGTCCCTTAAAGACTCTACCCAGGTATATCTAGAAAAATCATCTACCACAACTAAGGAATACCTCTTTCCTCCAATACTTTCAGATTCCATAGGACCCATCAAGTCCATGTGCAGTAATTCAAAACATCGATGTGTAGTACAATGTGACAGCATTTTGTGCGACGTTCTTACCTGCTTACCTTTTTGGCATGGTCCACATACAGTGTTGTTGTGAAGATTTAGTTTTGGAATTCCTTTTACTGCATCTGCTTTGATTAGTCTATTCATTGCTCTGTAATTTGCATGACCCAATCTTTGATGCCATAAGACATTTTCATCATATTTTGACAAGTTACACATATTTGTTCCAATAAGATAGCAATTATCAGCTGACCTAGTACCAGTCATAACACAAACTTCATCTTTATTAAGAACATAACATGAATCTTTATCAAATTTCACATGCAAATTATCATCACAAAGTTGACTAATGCTGATCAGATTTGCAAGTAAGCCATCAACATGTAAGACATTTTTTAGCTTAGGAAAACCTTTAACATTCAAAGTTCCTTTACCAAGAATCTTTCCTTTAGAACCTCCACCATATGTAACATTACCACTATTCAAGGTCACATAATCAGATAAGAAATCAGTACGACCTGTCATATGTCTAGAACAACCACTATCAAAGTACTATTGACCAAGTAAGCATGCTTTCAAGGAAGTGTGAACAACATTACAAGTAACAGCAGATTTCTGAAAATGTTTCATAGGATGTGACATCTTTTTAGGTAACATTTTCTCAACCTCAGATCATCAAATATTTTCATGCAGTAAGGAAGAATATGATCAATTATCGAAATAATAATGACATACAAACATCTTTTCAATGTTTTTTGACTTTGTGAGAATCTGTTTGTGCAGATGTTACAACAAATGTTTTAACATTTGCCTTCACAAATTTCACAGTAATTTCAAAATCCTTAGAAATAGAAGCAGTTTCACCATCATAACATATATCACAATTATCAGATTTACCAGTAGCTATAGCATTATTTACCTCAGAAGCACTCTTGGAATATTTCTTGAAACATAAGGTGGAATTTATCAATTTCTCCTTTAAGTTACAGATTTCCAGATCTCTTTAGGTAAGTATAACTTCTAGTTTGGTGATTGTGTCTTTCAGATCCTCATTCTCTTTATTCAAGGAATTAAGAGTGAGTTTCTGATTGTTCCAATCATCTAATAGCTTTTGGTGTTCCTTGTCATCAGTCCTTTTTCCTGCATCATCAACCAAACCATTAAAACAGTTCAAATCTGGGTGACTCTGTTCTGATGTTGCTGTAGATGTTGAAGCATCAGGTACAGCATCAGAATCTGTTTCATCCAGATCATCATCTGAGGAATCATTATAATCAATTCTGGTAAAATTAGAATATTCATTCTGATTTAATTCATCAAGATCATCATCATCAGATTCATCACTCAAGGTAGCACTAAAGTTCAGCTTTTGCTTAAGTCTGGTGTCGGCACATTCATTTGCATAATGGCCATAACCAGAACAAGCATTACATTGAACTGATTTTCGAAATTCAGGATCATACGTTGGTTTACCTTCACTCTTTGATGGTCTTGGTGTGAATTGACCTTTCCTCCTTTCTGGTTGAGGTGTTGATGTATTGATTTGAATCTTAGGCTGAATGTTTCTAGATTTGTTCACAGATTTCTTAAGAAACTTATTAAAGTGCTTAGTGAGTAAGGCAACATTGTTTGGATTTTTGAGGCATACATCAAGCAATTCTTCATCAGTGTCAACTTCAGTAATGATGGGTTGAACTTCAGAAGTGTTTGATGTTTCCCCTTTAAAAACCACAACTTTTTTATCAGCATTAGCTTCATCATCTTGATTAGTGTTTATCTCATAAGTTCTAAGAATACTCACTAACTCATTTTGACTTAACTTATCTGTATCTTTTGCCTCTTCAATAGCACAAATTTTAGCATCAAATCTTTTAGGAACATATCTTAAAATCTTATGAACTACTCTAACATTAGAAATAGGGTCACCAAGAGAATGTGATTCATTGATAATCTCACTTAACCTTTCATTGTAGGCTGTAATTGTTTCATCTTCCCTCATTCGGAGATTCTCAAATTTTGTCCCCAACATTCGAAGCTTAGTCCTTCGAACACTTTCTGAACCCTCACAATGCTCTTGTAACCTGTCCCATGCATCTTTAGAAGTAGAACAGTTAGATATAATTTTAAACATTGAAACATCAACAGAAGTAAAAATAGCATTTAAAGCTTTAGAAGTGTAGCTCGCTGTTGTTATTTCATCAGCCGTCCAGTCAACTTCTCTCTTGAGTTGTATTTCACCATCTGCGTCTCCTGGTCTTTTTGGAGCTTCCCAACCTGTAAGAACAGTCCTCCAAGCACGTTCATCAACTGACTTGATGTACATACGCATCTTAGGCTTCCAATAAGCGTAATTCGAACCATCTAAAACGGGTGGCCTAAGTGCCGTGGATATGTGATGTGTTTCCATTGCTAACCTACACTAAAAACACACTTGACCAAAGATCTAACCTAGTGTCGTCAGGTATCAGCTCTGATACCAACTGAAAGTGTGTGGTGTGGTGTATGTATATGAAGTGTTTAAGTTTAAGTAGAATAATGTTGTACTAAATGTTGTGACAATTGGTACAACACTGACTCTAACAGAATATCAGAAATTAAGATTCACACAACGGAAGACTTGAAACACTAAAAACAAACGTGACACAATAGAAATAATTTTCACATAGATTTTATAAATAAAAATCTATGCTAGCCTTACGGCGAAAAACAATACTTATCTTCAAGTACAAATGTTGTGTGAAATGTTACAGCATTAACATTCACAACAGAAACTACAAACGAGGCAGGTGCCTTGTTCTAAAAACGAACTAAGTGTATAAGGTATACACTGTCGAAATGCCTAGTCTATCTAATGATTACACTCTCAATAGATAAGAAGACACACAGCCATACGGGTGGGATACGAACGTATGATCTAAAAGGTAGTTCTACTGGCCACAATTCCTAACAGGGATATACGCTCGGTCTAGGAAGTTGATCGAATAGAGTACACTAATTTGAGAAGCTTTCCATCGGTATTTATAGTAGTGGGGTGCTGATTCTAGAGGCTTCCACAATGAGGTCCTATTTTTTAGGAACTCAACTTCCATGATCTTTCTAGATCTTTCTTGAATGCTCCAGGTCGTTCCAAATGGTTCCAGGCCGTTCTAGTATGTTCTCCAATGTTCTGGAATCTTTCAGGTTCCAGATCCTTGTAGAAGCTTCTAGATCCTGCCAGAAATGCGACAACATTTAGATCAACATTTAATGTAGCATTTCAGAAAAGACTTAGAAAAAATCTCGGAAGGTCAAATTAAGATGTTGTTGATAATGTTAAGGCATTTAAGGATTAACAACATCTACAAATAGGATCTCCAATATCCCAATAGTCAATAACTTTGTAATAAAAAAAAATAAGGCAAACGTTAAAACATGTTCAATAAAATGATATTTAATATTAAAATATAAATACATCTATATACATAGTATTAAAAAAATAAAATGATTAATATATATATATATAGTTACAATATTTTAATATATGAAACTGTTATAACTTACATTGTATTTGATTATCATGATCACATATATCATCAGGTTCTAGTTCAACAATCTTGTGACTTTTCTCATTAAAATTAATTAATTCTCTGAATAATGGGTTTCTTGCTTGTAATTCAACAATGTCAGTATCATCACCAGTCAAATCAACCATAAACGATGAAGATTCATTTAACATTGAACGTTGTGTTGAATTATCGTGACGATTAAAACTTTTATCAGAAGATAAATTACTTGACATTAAAAACCTCGAACCAGATAATGTAAATAATTAAAAAAATATATTAATGTGACATTTAGAAATAATATAATAAACTAAATTTATCCTACAATATTGAACTAATTAAATAAAAAAAATACCATTAGAAGTGATGGTGAAAGATTGAACTGAAACACTGCCTAAACTTGATGATGACTAATTCTGACAAAAAATATAACATCTTTTTTTTTTTTTTTTTTTTCTGAAATGGAGCTAGTACTTTTTTGGGAATGTGGTGGTTCATTTTCTAATATAAGACAATTATAAGAAAGAGTAATTAGTTCAAATAAATGTAATATATATAAGAATAATATTATTTAATATAAAAAATAATATTTAAATAAATGTAATTTAAAAAGCATACATTTTGAATTGATATCACTAATTGATCGTTTCTTATTTATTATCGTTGAACTTATAAGCTTGCGCATGATCAATCACTGTAATAACATAAATTTTTCAATTAAAAATATTAATTAAAAAAATCGTGAAATTACATGTATATTAAAATAAGCTTAATGAAACACATATATATATAAAATAATAATAATAATATCTATAAATATTAATAATGATTAACTAAAATTCTATAAATTAAAAAAAATTAAATGATAAAAAATTCTACAATTTAAAAAATTAAAATTTTGTATATTAAAAATAAGAAATTTTACTGAATCTCATTACTTTCTTCGAAATTTTGTTTATTTCTGAAATTTTTATTATGAAAATTATGTTTGAATTATTTTTTGAATTCTTAATTTTTTTTTCAATATTTTACTTATTTTTCAAAATTCTTTTTATAAAATTATGTCCAATATTTATTTTAGTAAAATCTTTCATATTTTTTTTAATCTTTTTATCGAAATTTTGATTTTTTTTTTTCAATATCTTTATTTTCTAATTTTTTTAAGAGTTTTGTTTCTTAAGAATTTTTTTATAATTTAATTCTAGTTTTTTTTTTTTTAAAGAGTTGATTCGGGTGGAATTTACACAATCTAGATGCATATTTGAAGCTCATTTGATGTTGATTTCATTGAATTATTGGTCGATTCTCATTGTTTTGGTCAAAATAAGAGAAATGTAGTGTTTTGTCGATTTTGTAGGAAAAACAATGTATTTTGGAAGCAAAACACCAACCATACTTCATTGGATTCGTCTCGAAAAACGGAGTGGAATGAAAAAAAGAATCGAGTCAATCGGAGGTTGGAAGCTCGAGATACAACGGAACGAAAAATGACATGGCCGGGTAGAGACCACATGGCCGGGTAGATCTATTTAGGAATTGGGTGTATATGCTTCTAGTGTGGTAATTTGCATGATTCAATTGGTTAATTCACCCTATTAGCTAGCATTGTTGATTTTGTCGACTTCAACGACCGTATCGGGTCACATAATTAAGAGTGTGTGTATGAGCTTGAATTAATCGATTAAAATTAACATAGTAATTAGCTACACCGACCGGGGGTTAATTGCTTAGATAGACGACACTAGTCGATTAGAGGTCGTCTATTAGATTAGTGAAAGGGCGTCATATAAACATTAGTAACCGTGTTGAACGTGTTTATGAGACACTATCCTAAGATCTTATGGCATTGATTAGACGATATAATTGCTAGTTAATGTACGTGTTCACCTAGGCCTCACAAGGGATTGGTCGACACACACGAGTGATAGTCTTTAGCTTTACCAAATACATTAGGTTTAATTTGTGTATTTTAGCCCAATAATTCACCACACAACCTACAAAATGGATACACCCAAGGCAATACTCTCTCACTTTGCACTTTCGAAAGGAAGTTAGATATCTTGTTATTGCATTTGTTTATTTCTTCTTGTTTAGTTCATCTAGTTTCATACTTGTGTTTTTAATTCCCGAAAATCCAAACAAACAAGCTTAGTTACTACAATAGCATGATAACTTGCAACCTTAAGGATTCATTGATACTCAATTAAGTTCTTGAAACGAAAATATACTTGGGAAACTTATCCAAAAATACGAACAAGTCAAACATCAGAAGTGGTAATTTGTAAGAAAATATTATGGATGAATGTACTTATGAAGTGAATTAATTTAAAAATGATGGAAGAATAGTTAAGACATTTTATACATGTCTTGAATTAATTAAAAGTCAAAATCGTGTGCGTATAACGGTGGTCTTCCTCTTCTTATCCAAGTAAATGGGTTGGCATGCTTAGTAATGAGCCTCGATTAAGACCATCTCCAACGCAACTCTATTTTAGAGTTAAACTCTAAAAATGGAGTTTCGTCTTCCTCCAACCGTACTCTATTTTAAAGATTTGAAATAGAGTTTTGAATAGTAAACTCCATGTAGGAAGTTTACTATTCAAAACTCTATATTTTATAGTATCTATTATTTTATTAATATTTACAATTATGTATTACAATTTTATATTAATAATTAGAGTTCTTTTATTAAATATAAGGGAAAATATCACTTTTGGTCACTGAACTTTACCACTTTTCAGATTTGGTCACCCACATTTAATCACTTTCAAAATTGGTCACTCAGTTATTATTTTCTATCAATTTTCATGCTGCTGTTAGGAAATCCGTCATTGACTAACGGAGAAAATGTTTTAAGCTCGCTAATTCTTTTTTTGACACCATTTACCCTATTTTAATTCCTAAACCTTCCACCCCAA
Source organism: Galeopsis tetrahit (assembly GCA_963675135.1). Taxonomy (NCBI): domain Eukaryota; kingdom Viridiplantae; phylum Streptophyta; class Magnoliopsida; order Lamiales; family Lamiaceae; genus Galeopsis; species Galeopsis tetrahit. The sequence goes on from OY776123.1 coordinate 39,080,038, forward strand.
CTATATTATTTGTGTGTGGCTAAAAAAATACAAAATTCACAAATATATTGAGGTTGAGTATGTACGAAGAATCTGCAATAATGATAACAGAAAAATATTTATAATATAAAAGAAAGAAGAAAAATAAGTTTCTATTCTCAATCATTATACAAATTTAATATGAAAACAGTAATAGAAATATTGTTAAAAAAAGTCTGAAAAACAGAGTACAAAAGTAAGTCTGAATAATTTTCAACCATAGTGAATACAATAATTATAAATCATCGAACTACAAACCCCTTGTCACTCTCACTTGCTTTTCCTTGGTCTTTTGATGAATCACTGATGTAATTCACTCCTCACAATAATACCCTTGATGATTGCACAACCTATAAAATAAGAAACTATAAAATAAGCAATTAGTCGCGTATTACAGTAATTATAAAATGACATTGTAAGTCAAGACACACCCACATTTCTCCATTGTGATATTTTCTTTTCCTACTACCTCTTCCCATTTTCGGCTACCTGTAAATGAGATGATAATAAATCAAATGAGTTATATGATTATTAACAACTTAATGATAATTCTTGGTTGTCCAAGTTGATTGATGAATCACCAAATGTTTTAGAAGATGCATGAGAATTCCTTCTGACCTATTACCATAGATAAATATAATAACATAATTTAGTGATACAAAAAATTTAAATATTAAATTGAAATAAGAAATACATATTGTAGTATTTTTTGTTTCTTTACTTGAGTAAAGCTCAATGATACTTCATTGTTTGCTTGTTGGAGTATTTTCCACACTGACAGTTGTCCAATGGATATTTCTTGGGGTTTAGGAATTAAGTGTCAAAAAAGAATTAACGCTCAAAACCTTTTCTTGTGTGTCAAAAAAAAATTAACGCTCAAAACCTTTTCTCCGTTAGTCAATGACGGATTTACTAACGGTAGCATCAAAATTGATAGAAAATAATAACTGAGTGACCAATTTTGATAGTGATTAAATGTGGGTGATCAAATCTGAAAAGAGGTAAACTTCAGTGACCAAAAATGATATTTTTCCTAAATATAATTACAATTCTATTGTTATACTAATTTATAATATAATATAATTTTAGTTGTGTAATTTTTTTTATGTATTATTATTACCAACAAAAAAATAACGTAAAATACAATAAAACATGTACATTATATATTAAATATGAAATACATTACATATTAAAACAGACATATATGCATTATCTAGCTACATATGATAGTATAACACCGACATATTAAAATAAGTGAATACAATCTGAAAAAAAACTCAGTTTATTTTACTTAGTCTGTTTTAAACGTATTAATGAGTGTAATTGTGTTGTATTAGATTATACTCACATATATTGTTTTAGGTCACAATGAGTTTTGTAATTTTATATTTAAATAAAAGTAATATTTGAAAATTACAAATTTATTTACATATTATAATTTTGATAAAACTAATAGTATTTAATTTACGAATTGAGTATTTAATTGTATAAATTAATTTAAATATGAAGATAAATATATTATTTAATGATAGTAATATATTGAAAATGAATAAAATAATAAATAGAGTAAGATATAGAGTTTCATGGTTGGAGAAGGTTTTTAAAATAGAGTATGAAAAAGTGTATTTTAGAGTTTAGAGATTTTCATTTTAGAGTTTGTACGGTGTGAAATTGGACTTTGGCAGACTTAGTTTTAAAAAGTGATGCTTCCATAAATATTTTAAAAAAAGACTCGATCATTAATATGGGACACGTGTTTTAATTAATACAAAGAGAGGAAACAGGTGTCCCACTCTGAAAACAATTTGAAAATACATAAAATCATTTTTCTAAGAATATCTCTCTCTCTCTCTACGGGCATGAAGAAATAAAGACGCAACCCTGTAAATTTCATCGGCAAATCGACAGCCTTACCGGTGACGGATCATCACAATAGATGAGGGTTTTTGCTATACACGTTAAGGGCTTTCTTTTAGTACCAAATTCGAGATAATCGATGCGGTGGAGTGACACGTGTGTTTTAGTGTGGTGACCCTTCCTTTCACCGTCGTAGCTGCGGTCGCACCACCGAGGGACGGACGATGAGTTAGTTTGCTTTAGAGTGTGTTTCTCCCTGCCACAGTGCGTTCTTCTCCGTCGTAGTGCGTTCCCCCCGCCATAGTGCGTCTCTTCATATATGTCGTTGTGCATCTCTATCAGTTTCGCATAAATCAATGAATTTCATAGTTTGGAATGCACGGGGACTTGGAAGAAAATGTGCATTTCAGAATTTGAAAAGATTGGTGAGTACTTACTTATAATCCCTCTGTTTTATTTGTAATTGAATCGAAAGTATTTGTTTTGGTTGGTAGTAATTGGAAGTCCATTTTGAAGTTTGTATACAGCGGTGAAGATTAACTTGTACAACATTTGCTATTTGATATTTCGTAGAGAGAGAGAGATAGTAGAAGCAATGAGGAAATATGATCGGTGGCCGATGTTTTTCAAGAGAGAATGGAATCGGCGCTGGCCATTCCTTGTCAATGTTAGAGATAAAAATTATTGAAATGAGATTTTGTCAATATTTAGTTCTTTCAACTAATGATAAAAGTTAGAAGCTAGAAGTTGTACACTTAGTGGTCTGGGTTTCGCCAAGTGTGCAAAATGTTTGTTTGCTAATGAGTTGTGGGGAAGAATTTGAATTTGGGTATATTGAATTGTGTGAAGATGTTTATCTTAAGTTTTAATAAATTGCATTAGGCATAAGTAGAAAGACTTAAAAATTGCTTGTTTTGATAAATTGCACTCACTGCTTCTCATATAGAGTCCAAAAACCAGAAACTCTGTTCATCATCTATTTTTTTCTTTCAGATCTAGTGATACAATTCAAGCTCTTGAGATTTCAATTGCCAGAGTAACTTGGATGCAGATGTATGCATATTTTGCATGTGTAATGAGCCAAGCAGTAGCTTGAGCAAGTGTGGGTCATCTAATTTGTTTCTTTAATGTTCTATTTGTAATTTCTTTCAAGATTATATATAGTTGTAATGTCCTTGTAGGTTTTTTTGTTATTTTTTGGGCATTAATATATTTATACACGACTTTTTGACATTTTCCCTTTCATGAACACATGTATCATGTATGTATCTAATGTCACAAAGAAGTATACTGGAGACTGTTGAAAATATTTTTTGAATTATTCGAAGTTCTGTCTGGTTACTTTACTAAGGAGAAGAACGAAACCATGATTTCAATAATGATGCAACGCTCATGCAGGTTGGAGTACAAAATCAACTGACATGTATGAAAAATAAAACTTCTGATCTGATTCAAGTTGATATACTGAAACACCAAGTTTGTCCCATTTGTATTGCATATATCCAGAACTTTTATTAGTCAGATATATATGGTTATATGGTTATTAGAATACTCTCTAACAGAAGAATTAGAATCTAGTTTATTCATTAAACAACCAGAAAAGCTAATATGAATATTCTGGAAGAACCTTGGTACAAGCATAACATTTCAATAATTGTTGATATTGTGCCCCGGATTTTATTCATTATGTAGTAATGAAAATGAAAAATCCTATGCAATTCATCACATTTCAAATATATCTATGAGAGATGTTTGTAAGAAGAAGATTACTCAGTAAATTTTCATGTCCTTAACAGAATATAATTGAGAATGGAGAATGTAGAATGTAGGATATTTACCAATACTGAACAAAAATCTACATAGAACTTTTAAGATTTCAATAGATTTGAAAGCTTTTTCATATTTTGCTTAAAGGAATGGAAATTGTAACATTTGAAAGCTTGCAAATTTTTTTAAAACTAATTGAAAGGAAAGGGGGTAGGGCTGGGAGAAATAGTTAGAGAATAAATAAAAAAGAAAAGAACAAAAATAATTAATGTTGAATATGTCATTAGTAACAAATTTATATACTGCATCCGTTAGATGTTATTTAATTTTATGTTTTAGACATCTGAATTTAATACATTTTATGCTATTTATTTTGATTGTCTTTTGCAATACATGATTTGAATTAGTTGTTTATATTTATGGATCGGTAATTGGCAGAATGCTACCCTTTGATCGTGAATTTAATTTATATAGTGTAAGTTATAATATAACCTGGTGTTTAGGATTATGTATTAAATTTCCTTTTTCAGTGTCAATTTATAACTAATAATTTTATTTTTTGTTCTTGTTTCAATATTCGGAAAAAAATATAGGGAAATTATGTTATAAAGTTTGAAATACAGAAATTGCATCAAAATGTAACTGATATCACATCAAACTGGTAATATAAAACTTATATCTATATTATTTTTTTAAATACTGAATGTGATATAGTCATTTTTATTGTTATACCTCTAATTGAAGATTTTGTACATATAGTTAAGCATTGAGAAGGAAAGATGAAACAAAAGAAAATACATTCGAGATAAAAAGAGGCAGCCCTTTTCAAATTCTTGCAAAAAAGGTTAGTGAATATTTACCTTGCTATGAGTGTATTAAAACGCCATAAATGTTTATATTTTTTAAATAATGTCTAAATACAAATATTAGTTATATTATAATTATAAATGAGGTATTCATTGAAGAATATCATTAATTGAGTATGATAACTTTGTTGGTATGTATAAATAAGAATTTAGGTAATAATAGTGAATAGAATATTGTGGAAGATAATTTTAGATTAGTTAGCAACTTAAAGATTAATTGAAGAATAATGTTCACAGTATCACTGCAAAATAATTTCAATTGAAATAGGAAAGTAATTGCAACTGATAAACTTTTCATATGTATAAATATTAATTGAGGTGGACATATAAATCATTCAATGGACATAAATAGTAAAAAAATTATAAAATTTTCACAGATTTAGTTCATGAGAATTGAAATAAAAAACTTAAAGTTAATGAAATTCCTTCAAGTGTCGTTGAGACCTAATATTTTACTTTTACTTAATCAAAAACACAATTTAATGTACGTTTAAACATAAAAAAACAGAAAATAAAAGTAATAATTGTAAAAGTACAACGCGTGCCAACTTTAATAGATTTATCGCGTGCCAACTCTAATAGAGTTATCTTTCAGGAATCTGCTAAATCCAGATTGAAAGATTAGTCGTTTAACTTCATTATTCACGAATACATTCCAATACTTATCACCAACAAATAGAATGCTTGGTGAAAGAGTTTCAAAAACTTTTAGGTATAGTCTGTAAAAAATATAAATTCCAAAAATTAATTAATTAAAAAAACAGATTAAAACATTGAAAGAATTACATGAAAAAGTAAAACTTACCAAACGACCCCTTTCAAGATTTGATTTTAATACAACACGTGAAAATAAAGAAGGACTGGAAAAGACGGGCATCATTACCTCGACAGTCCTAGAAATCTAGAATGTTTAGTCAATTCTTTGCCTAAATAAGTATGATTTTTATGATTAATAATATAAATAAACAATATAAATGTATAAGAAAAAAATACTAAAAAGAAATATACCTTTAGTGCGGATTTGAATATTATTTGAAAAAGAAGGAAGTAAGGGACCATCTTTAGAATAAACTTTAATCCAAAAAATAGACAATCCATCATAAAACATCGTAACATAGTCACGTAACTGGCTATAATTTGTTTCAATGAACAAATTAAAACCTTCATCAAATGTTCAAACTCGATTACCTTGAATTCACGTAACTTAACAACCCAACATTGACCGTTAGGTTTCTTAATGAATATAGATTTGCGAAAAAATTCCACCATAAATAGAATTCACATAACAAAAAGGTATCTCCTACGAAAGAGAAAATAATACATGTTATATAAATAGAATTAATATAATTTATTAAGAAGAAAAATAAGATTAAAATTTACTAACCATTTTATCCATTAATTTATTATGATTTGATGGAACATAATGAATAAAAAAGTCATACAAATGAGGTGAATAATAATGATGTTGATAATTCATTAAATCATCTGTCTTCATTAATAATTCTCCAACTACATATAAAAAATAAAACTTTAGATTATATGCCAATAAAATATATAAATTTTACTTGATAAAAGTTTTTTGTCGTTGAAAAACGTGTTGGAAAGAAAAGTTAGAGAGATTTAAAAAATTCGAAAGAGAAGTATGAAATATAACTAATTCAAAGAATCATTCATAATGAATGAATCTAAATAACATTATTTATAATACCATATAAGTTATAACTAATCATTTAAGGAAACAAAGTAAAATTTCATTAATAAACAATAAATTTAATAAAATAATAATTGTGGATATTAGTAATCATTGTTTTTTAATGGAATAAATAATGAATGTGGACATTAATAACAATTTTTTTTTGTTATCATCAATGGATGACATTAATTTTATGGAGTATAGTTTTATAGTGCTAAAATCATGGGTTTTAATAACCATTTTATCATCAACTTGGAATTAAAATATGTAAAAAAGACAATACATGGCATTTAGTATAGAGATAAATGAATAGTAGCATGAATCGTGGAAATTAATTACTGTTTTTTGTTAAATAAATTTTAACGGCTAAAAAAAGTTATAGAATTTTAGTATAGAGATAAATTAATTGTGTAATGAATCGTGGAATTTAAAAACAGTACTCCCTCCGTCCGCCTATAAGCTTCCCATTTTACCATTTTGGTCTGTCCGCCTATAAGCTTCCCATACCTTTTTTGGTAAGTACTTTTTCTTACACTTCACTTTATATCTTACTTTTTCTCTCTATCTCTCTCATCTCTCAATCACATCACTTGTACTATATCTATTATTTAATCACTTTTCTTAATCTTTGTGCCAAAAAGTAACGTAACACTTATAGACAGACGGAGGGAGTATTTTGTTAAATAATTTTTCAAGGCCGAAAAAAAGTTACAGAAATTGAGAATCGTGGGATTAAAAAAAATTGACAAAAATTATCTTAATGTTAAATTACAATAATACATTAAATAAAATATTAATGAATAGCATGAATCATGGCATTTAATCCAACAATACGTTTTATAACTTTAAATTTTGAAATTATAATTTTTTTTAATCAATTAATAATAATTCATTAATATTTCCTTAATATAATTCTTAATTACTCATTAATTTATTATTATTTAAATTGAGAATTTTTTGCGTAATAATTATAAAATAAATAAATTGCTTACTTAAATTAAGAAAAACATAAATTCAAGGTAAAATTGTATGTGGGCCACAAGCCCATTGATTTATTTGAAAGAGTAGTTGACCTATAGATAAAATATGTTGAAACATTACAAACGAAAAATCAAGAAAGTAGGAACATGAGTAACAGAGCGGGACGGTGTCGGAGGGAGCAGCAGCAGCGGCGGTGGACGACGGCCTTTGCTTCATCTCAGTCTCCCCAGTCTCTGTACTCTTTTTTAAGTCTTTTTTAACATTAAAATTTAACTTATTTGTATTTTATTCAGCAAAAACAATTTGGAGACGGAATCCGATTCGATTCACGATTTCTATTTTTTACCGTTTAATGTCTTTTTTTTTTTTTAAGAAAGGCCGCCTAGTCGGCGATTTGGCCGTCTAGGTGGCGATTTGTCACTTCATCTACAATTTTCTTGGCAAATTTGATAAAATTGGGGAGGCAGAGAGAATTTAATGTTAATGGTACCTTTTTTTATCAGTATAATTTTTTGTATGTACTAATATTAAGTGAAATTAAGAATCACACGGAAAATACTCAATAAGATCGTAATCTAATCAATAAAATAAATTGATCTTATTAACATTTGCCCAAAATAAAATTTCACCAAACCTTCAAAATACTTCGGTTAATATTAGTACATAAACCTTCAAATAACACCAAAATCTTATTAACAATTGCCTACTTCGTCAAATAATGTTGAAGACTTATTCAACAAACCTTCAAATAACACCAACATTGATCTCCAACAAATCTTCAATCTTTGACAAACAAAATAATATCAAAATCTTCAAAAAAATTGATAATTCTTCAAGCCTTGATAAACAAAAATAAAATAACTAAACTATGTATCTAGATGTAAATACAAAATTTTATAAATTTTATTCTATAATAATACATCATCGTAAAAGAAAAAAAACAACAATATTTGTTCTACATGAGAACCGTACAAAAGAGAGAAAAATGATTTGATGAGAATGACAAACAAAAATGACTAATTTATAGAGAAGATGAGAAAGACGTTACAAATTTTAAGAAATTGATCTGAAGTACACAATTCAATCTAGAAATATCAACGGTTAAGATGAAGAGTAATAAATGAAAGCTATTAATTAAAAATAATAAATGGGGGTTCCAATATTTATACAGAAGACCAAATGAACGGCCAAGATCAAAATGAAGAAAACGATCGATGGCCAGAATTGTTTCCCGCCGAAACTAAAAATGGAAAGTTGTATTTTTTTTTTTTTTGGGGGGGGGGGAATGGAAAGTTGTAAGTGTATTATATATTTATAGAATCACACGGAAAATAAGAATCACACGGAAAATACTCAATAAGATCGTAATCTAATCAATAAAATAAATTGATCTTATTAACATTTGCCCAAAATAAAATTTCACCAAACCTTCAAAATACTTCGGTTAATATTAGTACATAAACCTTCAAATAACACCAAAATCTTATTAACAATTGCCTACTTCATCAAATAATGTTGAAGACTTATTCAACAAACCTTCAAATAACACCAACATTTATCTCCAGTAAATCTTCAATCTTTGACAAACAAAATAATATCAAAATCTTCAAAAAAATTTATAAGTCTTCAAGCCTTGATAAACGAAAATAAAATAACTAAACTATGTATCTAGATGTAAATACAAAATTTTATAAATTTTATTCTATAACAATACATCATCATAAAAGAAAAAAAACAACAATACTTGTTCTATATGAGAACCGTACAAAAGAGAGAAAAATGATTTGATGAGAATGACAAACAAAAATGGCGAATTTATAAAGAAGATGAGAAAGACGTTACAAATTTTAAGAAATTGATCTGAAGGACACAATTCAATTTAGAAATATCAACGGTTAAGATGAAAAGTAATAAATGAAAGCTATTAATTAAAAATAATAAATGGAGGTTACCAAATTTATACAGAAAACCAAATGAACGGCAAAGATCAAAATGAAGAAAACGATCGATGGCCAGAATTGTTTCTCGCCGAAACTAAAAAGGGAAAGGTGTAGGTGTATTATATATTTATAGAATCACACGGAAAATAAGAATCACACGGAAAATACTCAATAAGATCGTAATCTAATCAATAAAATAAATTGATTTTATTAACATTTGCCCAAAATAAAATTTCACCAAACCTTCAAAATACTTCGGTTAATATTAGTACATAAACCTTCAAATAACACCAAAATCTTATTAACAATTGCCTACTTCGTCAAATAATGTTGAAGACTTATTCAACAAACCTTCAAATAACACCAACATTGATCTCCAGCAAATCTTCAATTTTTTACAAACAAAATAATATCAAAATCTTCAAAAATTTTGATAAGTCTTCAAGCCTTGATAAACAAAAATAAAATAACTAAACTATGTATTTAGATGTAAATACAAAATTTTATAAATTTTATTCTATAACAATACATCATCATAAAAGAAAAAAAACAACAATACTTGTTCTACATGAGAACCGTACAAAAGAGAGAGAAATGATTTGATGAGAATGACAAACAAAAATGGCGAATTTATAGAGAAGATGAGAAAGACGTTACAAATTTTAAGAAATTGATCTGAAGGACACAATTCAATCTAGAAATATCAACGGTTAAGATGAAGAGTTATAAATGAAAGCTATTAATTAAAAATAATAAATGAGAGTTACCATATTTATACAGAAGACCAAATGAACGGTCAAGATCAAAATGAAGAAAACGATCGATGGCCAGAATTGTTCCCCGTCGAAACTAAAAATGGAAAATTGTAGGTGTATTATATATTTATAGATTTATTTCTCCCTACAAAAAAATAAACAGAACACAACTTTATTTTTAAACTAGTGTAGAACCCGTGCATTACACAGAATTTTAAATATATTTTTAAATATTTAATAATAAATTTTTATTTATTTACTTAATTTAGTTTTTCATATTTTTATTTTATATGATAAATTATTATAATTATATTTTAAAGAAATGATTTCCCAGAATTATAGTAATTATTTTGTTAAAAAAATTTAACATTTTTTTCAATTATATTTATTATAACGTTGTATTATAATATAAAATTTTAACTAATATAATATTTTGAGTTATACAAAATACACTACAAAAAAACAGAGATTTAGAAACGAATTAGATACCATAAACATTGTATCTAAACAGGTTAGAAACGAATTTTGGAACCATTTTCTATCTGTTCCTAATCGCATGGTATCTAATGTTAGGAACGGTTTTCTAAATTCCGTTTCTAATAAGAGACAGATTTGAGACCGTTTTTTCGGTTTATAATGAGAGACGGAATTTGACACCGTATATTCTCGTATATAAACGATGAACGACCCGTTTTATATCCGGGTCAAAATTCCGTTTCAAATGTCGTTTCGTCTCTAAATCCGTATCTAAACGATAAACGACCCGTTTTACATCCGGGTCAAAAATCCGTCTATAATTTCGTTCTTAATTAGAAACGACGTTTTGTCGTCTCTAAATCCGCAAAAATCCGTCTCCAAGAGTTAACAACCCAATCCCCATTCCAAGCCTTTAATCCTCATTCCAAGCCCGAACCCGACCCGACACCCATCCCACCCTACCCTACCCTACCCTACCCTGCAACCACCCCCCTCTCCAATTATTTAATCCCCATTTCAAGCCTTAATCCCAATCCCACCAAGCCCGAACCCGACCCGACCCCACACCATCCCAGCCCGAACCCAACCCGCCATCCCACCCCACAACCACCCCCCTCTCCAACTATTTAATTGACCTTTTTTTGGTCTATATGGGAATTGAACCCAGGTGGATAAGTGTCTATTATTAAGCATCTGCCACTAGGACAGATAACTCTTTTGTTTTATCTTTTAATATTAATTGTATATGTATATTAATTTATTTCTTTTACGTGTATTCAAATTGTAACTTTTAAATTTGTAAATCTAAAAATTGTAATTACTCACCGCCGTCAATAAGCTGTAAAATATTAAGAACAATGCATAGTTTAGACACTTTATTTTATTATAATAGTTTAACATATATAATTGTTGGTCCTAGGTGGAGTATAACACAAGTGTATGGGGGGGGGGGGAGAATGCACTTGTGTATGCAAATTCTTTTCTTTTTGACAAATCTGGTCTTATCAGGCAGGTTGTCTCACAACTGACCTGAGTGAACTTTGATAGATACTTGTCCTACTGATTACTATAGAGTGATTAGTTGGCTAAATATCTAAAAGAGTTGCTAAGTGCGGAATGTGGTTGGCCTTTGACTTAAAGAAATACTCCAAGTAAATTTCTGAAAAGATACAGTTATCAGGGACTTTGTCCAAAACAATTTTTCCTTAAACTTACAAGTTTTACTCTTTGAAATATGTTTGAATATGAATGCAATAAAGAGTGCAGTAAGTAAAAGACACACAAGCTTATAGTGGTTCAGAGACTCAAGCTCCTACATCCACTTTGCCTGATTGAACAGGATAATTCCTTCACAATGGAATTAGCTTGTTTTATAGTGCCAAGGTGCACTGATCAACAACACTCTCTTAGTGTTTTGATCCATAGGATAATCTGAGTCCTAGTGCTCAATCTCTCTAAGTTAAGACTGTGTTTCACTCTAACAGTCCTTAACTCCTCACTTCTACAACAAACACTCTCTTCACTAAATGAGATAAGGTTTGAGGTTTGGTTCCAACTAATAGAGATATCCATTACAATGAGAACAGATGTAAAGGCTTAGGATATCTCAATGCTAAGCTAGGATGTTTACAAAGATTGGCTTAGCTGTCTTGAAGTGATTCAGGAAACTTGGAATACTTGAGAATAGCTTGGTTTCCTTTGAAAGCTTTATATGAGTTTGATAGCTTATTGTTGGATACTAAATCCCTTTGATCACTTCTGTTTATATAGTCATGTTTGAACAACTATCCGTTGGAGAGATAGCATTTCAAACATGTCTATTTGCAGCTCCATTGAAACGGCTAAGTAGCTTGACTTCCTTTTATCCACTGTGTAAAAGGGCTCTTCAATGGTTGCTTGAATGAATGTGTTGACTTCTGAAAAATGCGGCTGAGATGACTTGTGACAGTTTCCAAATAAGCACACTTTCCAAGGTTGATTTGTGGCAGAATCTACACTCAACCAACGGTCAGATGGGACAAGCTCCCTGAACATTCTTGCTGCAGTTTTAGAATGTTCCAACATTCATTCAATGCTTCACTCTTTAATGCTCTAAGTCTTCAATGCTTGGTTCAGGCATGATTGGCAATAAATGCTTCATTGAATGTGTCTTCTGTAAGCTTTTGACAGTTAATTCTCTTGATCATTTGCACTTCAACTGTCTAGATCTTTTGCATTTAAGAGCACAGCTTCAGTGTTCTTGATCTCTTCAGCCTGGTTGTCCACTTGTTCAGTTGTCCTGATGCTTCAGCAACTTTGGCCTTAAGACTTAATACCTATCAAGCTTTCTAACATGTAGCTTTGGACAACTATCCTGAACTCTAAAATCTCACAACATTTCTGAGATTTTTAACTTAAGCATTCTACATAATCAAGTGTTCTGGGACAACTTGCCTGAACACTAACTTGAGCATATCTCAACTAATTTGTACATCATCATTCAGGGGTTTTGGTATCTAGATCAAAATCATTTTATTCCCAACAATTTCCCCCTTTTTGATGATGCCAAAACCTATTACAAAGGGACCTTGACTTATACTATACTTTACCTTCAGGATCAATGAACTGGTCAACTTTCCTGAAAGACACTGTTAGCACAATAAATCAAGTATATGTAATATCAAGTTAGTTGAGATAATGAGTTGTTATCTCTTGATAGAAAATCATTGGTCCTTTTATATATCATGGAGCATTACAGATCAAAAGATTCAGAAGGACACACTAACTGATACAAGTAAACAGAATAACAACAATTAACATCAATCAAAAACAAGGATAGGGAAGAGATAAACTTATCCATCAGAGAGTTCCATCATCTTGGGGAGCAATGCCATATTGAGCCCAGACTCTTTTCTTCAGCTCCCAAACATCCTTGTTGGAGCCTCTAGGGCCTATTTTCATCTTCTCCATCTTCATGATGTTGATGAACTCCTCCAGAATCTTTCTCTCATCAATCAAGTTCCCATTGAACTTAGGAGGCATGTACAGAATTGGACCAGGGGCCTTGAACTCAACTCTTGCCATATCAGCTGCTGCAAACAGCTTCTGGTAGAGGTCCCTGTGGTTCTCAAACATGAATTGAACAAAGACTTCATCTACACTCTCTCCAAGCCACTTCCCAATGACATAGAAGTCATATACAAAACTTCTCTTGGCCTCCTCCCATTCATCATTCAGTGAGATTGGAACCCACTTATCATGGTGAGGGTACTGAGTGTCCCATCTTTGCAGCATTTGAGGTTTGAGCCTTCTGTATGAAGCTCTCCTTCTTGGGGCTCTGAAATTTGCCCTTCTTTCATCCCTTGCCTTGTTGGCCTCAACCAATTGCTCCATCCTCTCTTTAGCTCTCTGAAGAGCTAGCTTCTCTTGGGTTTCTGGATCTTTTCCAAAACCTTCTTCAAATAATTTAGAGGGATCATCAGCAAGTTTGGGCACACCAACTTCAGGCATTCTGTCCTGGACTTCTTCTTCAGCTTCTTCTTCTTCAATTGCAGGCATCCTGGTTGTTTTCTTTAATCTCTTTGATTGCCTTGCTGGAGTAGATTCATCAGATTGAAATTCTGAAGGCAAGGTCAAGCTGGTTGGGAAATCATTGAAGGCTTGCAGCTCCTTCCTCTTTCTTTCAGATGACCTTGTCACCTTCCCCCTTACTTCAGCAGCCTTCTCCTTAGGTTCAAGTCCTGTAGACTCACCACCTGGCCTTTGAAGCTTCCTTGCCTGACTTTCCATAGCTGACACCATGGACTCCTTGACAGCTATTTGAATCTGCTCTTCCTCAGTCAAATTTTCAATATTCATTGGGCCTTTGCCTTTCCCAATGTCTTCTACTGCTTCCTCCTCAATCTCAGGGACTTTCTCCTTTCCCTTGGATTCACCAATCACCAAGGTTCCCTTTGCCCTTGCTCTCTCTCTTTCCCCCTTTTTGGCATTATCAAAACACTGGGGCTTCAGTTCACTCATTGAGACTGAGAGGTGTGAGTGGGCCTGAGTGAGGGACTTCAATTCTTGCAGTAGATAAACATTCTCATCATGAATGTTTTGCATTTTATCATCTGCCATGCTCAAGAAGGTGTGAACAGGCTTCATCTTTTGGGAAACTATGGCATCCAATGTGGCTTTCAGTGATTGATCAAGTTTGGCCTGAAGTTGATCAGTGAGGTTGGCCACAACTTGATCAGACACCTTGGCCATGAGTTCAACAGTGAACTTCTCAGCTGCTTCCTTCACCATTGCAGCTTTCAACTCTTCTGCCTTCTTTCTCTGAGCTGCTGTCCTCTGCCTCAAAGCATCCTTGACTGTCTTTCTTAATGCTTTCACATTATGCTTGTACAAGGATTGGAGACCCTGCTGCTCTTTCTTCACAGATCTTGTGAATTTACCCATAGCATCTTTGGCCTTTGTCACTTCAGTTGAAACTGTTTGCAGTCCAGTTTCAACTCCACTTATCCTTGCATCAAGAGTAGGCAAGATCACTTCTTCTGACCCTGTGAGCCTCATCTCCACAGAGGCTAGAGTCTTGCCTTGGCCATCTAAGGTATCAGCAGTTGTTGCATGGGCCTTCCCAACTTCCCTGACCAGTGTGTCCAACTTCTCTGACTGCTCTTCAATGATGGATGCAGTCTGAGTAGCAATCTGAAAGTGAGCCTCAGAGGTGTTGGCTTGCTCAAAGAAGATTTGGTTAAGTGTGGACACATTTGCTGAAACTGCCTCAAGATCAGTGTCAGCATCAATTGGTATATCTGTCAAGGAAGCATCTGCAAAAATTTGCTCAAGAGTGACAGCAACTGAATCTGCAAAACTAGTAGTGTTAGTAAAAATTCCCTCATCACCCTCAATTTCTTTTTCTCCCATAAGGTCTGATACATCAGCACCTTCTCTCTCATTTTCAACTCTATTCTTTTCTTCTTCATTTTCAAAAGATGTACTCACATTTACTGGAGAATCAGGCCTCCTTTCACCAAGGGATTCATCAAGTTCATATTTGACTTGAAGAATAGCCTGACTCTCATATTGAGCTGCACCCAATATTTCTACTTCCTCACCCTCTATTTGTGGTGCACTCAAGGAACCAGTGATCACACAATCCTCACCATCATCTCCCTCTGATTTTTCAGCACTAATAGCCTTTTCAACTCCTTCAATTCCTGACACCTCTATGTCCTCAACAGGATCCACAGAGGGCAGTTGTTGGGAGATCACAGTACTTGGGCATCCCAAGGCCACTGAGTCATCCTGAATGACTAAAGGCTGGTCAATGTCCAACTTGCCTGACATTGATGAGGCTTTAGCCAAACCAGCTTCTCCTATGGAAGTCTCAGCATTGTCAAGCTGTGCCTCAGGCTCAGAAGAACCATCCTTGGCCAATGCATCTTGGACTGAGTTACCATTTTTGGTCAACTCCTCTGAAAGATCAGAGTCCTTCTCAGAATGAAAAGTCAAGTAATGTACCTGAGCTGAGTTGGTACCAGGGGGATTGGGATTGGTGTGATCATCATCATCATCATCATCATCAGATGGGCTGTCAGGATGCTTGATTCCTTGTGCTATCCTCTCTCTTTCAGCAAGCACCTTCTCATGAACAATGGTGCAAAATAGGGCCTCAGTGGTTAGAACACTGGTCTTCTTTACATTTGCAAAATGTAGCAGCCTATTTTCCTCAACCTGCCACCAGTTGGCACCCTTATCCTGAATAGCCTGAGCTATTTCCACAATAGTTCTATCTTTGATCTCAACAAGTGCTCTGAGATCATAGAACTGTTGTTGCAGCCTGGGATAAGCTTTCAAACCTGGATATAATTCATCCACATTGGCTCTAGCAATCTGCCTCAACATTCCCTCATAGGTGAACTCTTCACCACTATCATCTCCAGATGAGTTAGCTTGGGATTCAGGAGGATTGGATTCAGAAGGAATGGGTTCAGGAGAGGTCAAAACAAGTTGGGATTCAGGTGCTTTTGAGAGCATTGTGCCTGAATAGGTAATTGGGATGGCTGGAATGGGTGGGAAATCAACTTGATCACCTTCTTGAATAGCATTTTCAAGAAGTTTGGTATAAGAGAGAAGTCTTGGATCAAGGGGAGAAAAGGGTCTATCTTCAAGATTGACCAAATCTGCCAACACATCAATACCTGCTCTCTCAGGTGCACCTTCAGGGGAGTAAACTTTCTTGGTCAAGATTGGGGCATCTTCAGGAGTCTTGCACTCCTCTTCTTCTTGCCTTGGAGATATTTTTCTAGACTGAATATCAGGGGAGTTGGCTTCAGGGCTGTTGGTCCTTGACTTTGACTTGGAGTTAGACTTGCTTGCCTGTCTAATCTCCTTGAAGAACTCTTTCTTCTTCTTTTTCTCTTCCATCAATCTCTGCTTCTCAGAGGTCTTGATGATTCTCCTTCTCCTTTCATACCTTGTAGGCTGGTCAAGGTCTCTGAATTCTGTGATTGTCTCAGGGTGCAGTGGGACAATCTCTCTGACTACTTCACCTTCTTCAGGAGGGTTGACTCCTTCCTCAGCTACTTTCTCAATTTCTTCAGAAGTGGCTCCTCCACTTCTTGACTGGCTTTCAGGGGAAGATTCACTTAGAATCTCCTTCATCTTCTTCATCTTTGGCTGGATTTTGGGAGGTTGTGCTTTCCTTTTCCTTGGAGAGGCTCTTGTTGCTGGAACAGTTGCAACAGCTTTCTTGGAGGCAGCCTCCTGCTTTCTCTTTTCTGTCCTTGAAGACAGTTTTCTGAACAGCACCTTCTGTGCTGGAAAAGGCTTTGGCTTGGCTTGAAGGTGAGTATAATGAGCAAATCTTTCCAAGAGCAGGCTGGCTCTTGTGCAGAACTGGAGTCTTCCATCAACCACCACCTTGTGGTGTTTCACCTCTTTAAACTTGAATTTCTCATTCATCATTTTGTCCAAAATGAAGTTTTTCCAATCAAATTTGACTCTCTTCTCAGCAGAGTCAATCACAGCAGCCATTACTCTCAACTTAGGCATACTAAGTTGTTCAACACTCCCAGAGTGACTTAACAAACTCTTCACCACACAGTCAAACAAGTGTCTAAACAAAGGTTTTAGAGTATTCTTGTTTTGAGCACTTACAAGCTTTTTGGGTGTAAGCAGCCATGGAAAGTAGAACTCCTGATCTTCTCCTTCCTTGTAAGTCTCTGGATTCTGGCCTTCAGAAGGTAGCCCAAAGCTAGCATCTATATCCTCTGCAGTGAAGATGATGGAGTGTTGGCTTTCTGCATCTTCATCTTCCTCAGCATATGTGAGCTTGGTGCACACATCTCCTTTCTTGCCCTTCCATCTTAGATGGGCAAAGAATTCTGCCATAAATGGATTTAGGCATGAATCAGGCTTGGTCCCAAGAAACTTTTCCAAGCCTGCTTCCCTAAGCCAATGGAGTACTGGTTCAACCTCCTTGTCCGGACTGTCAAAGGCAACCAGTTTTTCAAACCATAAGGAGTTTGGATTGCTAAGATAGGAGAAATCAATGTCCAAAGAGGAATCATTGAAGTCTACAAGCTCTTCTCTCTTAATCTTAGGTGCCATGGATAATATGAGAGATTTGGTAGGTGTTTGGGGAGGAATTGCAGGTTTGAGAGTATGAAGAAAGACTTAAGGGTTTTTGAAATTTTGAGTGCGTAAAGAAGGTAGTGAAAATTGAGGAGTTTATATATGTGGGGAGTTTATTAACCGTTGGTTAATAGAATCTAACCGTGGGTAATAAGTCTGACCAATTGGATAATATGTGGTAGTGGGATTGAGGCGGTTTGATGGAGGTTTAATGCAAATTAATGGTTTTGATGAAGGCTCAAGAATTCATGAAATCCCAATTAAGATTTCTGCATTAAATGCTGATTTGCCTTTTTGGTGGTAAAAATCTTTATAGCACACTCCATCCTAAAATGGCCTACTCTTAGACCAAGAAACCTCTTAAATGTCTAATCAATGCTAAAAATAGCAATGATTATCTAATTAACTCGGACAAACATCCTGAGATGTGCTTTGGTTTCTGTGAAGGTCAAACTGCCTGATGAGCTTGCCTGAGTGGGTCCCAAGGTTGCTGACTGGGTCCCACTTGGACAGATCCCCTGACCAACATTGCTGAGCATCATAGGGACAACCTTGCTGAGTTTAGCTTCAGTGAGGTTGGTCAATTTTGCTGAAGTTCAACTTTGATGAACTTCCCCCTTCATATGAGTTTTCTTTCCTCATTTTTCCATCTTGCCTGGATCAAGTAACCCCAATTCAGCTGACAACTCTAAGAACCTTGCTTCAGCTAGAGGCTTTGTCAAAATATCAGCTTTTTGCTTATCAGTGTGGATTTTGACAAGCTTGATATCTTTCTTCTCCACATGATCCCTTATGAAATGATGCTTGATGTCCACATGCTTGCATCTGGTGTGGAGCACTGGATTCTGTGAGATGGCAATTGCACTATTGTTGTCACAGAATATTGGCACTTCATTTGTGAGGACTTTGTAGTCTCTGAGTTGTTGCCTGAGCCAAAGTATCTGAGCACAACAACTTCCAGCTGCAACATATTCTGCTTCAGTTGTTGAAGTTGCAACTGTATTCTGTTTCTTGGAGAACCATGAGATAAGCTTGCTGCCCAAGAATTGACATGTTCCAGAGGTGGACTTTCTGTCAATTCTGCATCCTCCATAATCAGCATCTGAATATCCAGTGAGCTCAATGTTGTCATCAGCTGGATACCACAATCCAAGATTCTCAGATCCCTTGAGATATCTTAGGATTCTCTTGGCAGCATCAAGATGGCTCTTCTTTGGATTTGCCTGAAATCTTGCACATACTCCAACTGCAAATGTGATATCAGGCCTACTTGCAGTGAGATATAGCAATGATCCTATGATTCCTCTGTAGTTAGTGGAGTTGGTTGACTCTCCACCTTCATCAGGATCCATCTTCCAGTTAGTATTCATAGGAATTCTGACTGGCTTGCTTGTTGCACATCCGAATTTTTTGATCATGTCCCTTGTGTACTTGGCCTGATTGATGAATATCCCCTTCTTTGATTGAGTGACCTGAAGTCCTAAGAAGAAATTCATCAATCCCATCATGGACATCTCAAATTTGCTTTGCATGAGTTTGGAGAACTTTTCACACATCTTCTCATTTGGAGATCCAAATATAATGTCATCCACATAGATTTGGACTAACAAGATATCATCTCCTTCACAGATTCTGAACAGAGTTCTGTCAACAGTGCCTTTGACAAAACCATGATCTAGAAGAAACTGTGATAAGGTGTCATACCAAGCTCTTGGAGCTTGTTTTAAGCCATAGAGGGCTTTCTTCAATCTGTACACCTTGTCTCCTTCTTCAAAGCCTGGGGGCTGTTCAACATACACTTCTTCCTTGAGCACCCCATTTAGAAAAGCACTCTTCACATCCATTTGATACACCTTGAATCTCATGTGAGCTGCATATGCTAAGAAAAGTCTGATTGCCTCAAGTCTGGCCACTGGAGCAAATGTCTCATCATAATCAATCCCTTCAGATTGACAATATCCCTTGGCCACCAGTCTTGCTTTGTTCCTCACAATGATGTCATTTTCATTTTTCTTATTTTTGAACACCCATTTGGTTCCAATGACATCTTGATGAGTTGGCCTATCCACCAGCTCACATACTTCATTTCTGGTGAACTGGTTCAGCTCTTCTTGCATGGCTATGATCCAGTTGGTGTCTTGTAATGCTTCTTCAATATCTCCTGGTTCTATTTCTGAAAGAAAACAACAAAACAAGGCACTTTCTCCATGAAACCTTCTAGTTTTGATCCCTTCACTTGGATTACCAAGTATCAGGCTAGTTGGGTGGTCTTGCAACCAAGTCCTTCTAGACCTGATCCCTTCAGGAGGACTGTCCTCATCTGAGGTTGGATCACTAGACTCATTAAATTCAGGAAAATTAATTGAAGGATCAAGCTCAGGATCATATTCAGGGGTGTTGTCCTCATTGTCAGATGAGTTGACATTTTCATTGGTTCCCCCTTGAATATTGGATCCATTAACTACCTCAGCATTGCCTGCTTCTTCATTGGTAGTTGTTACCTGGTTTTGAACTGGGATTGGATCAATCAGTTCAATATCACCTTCAGGTTGGTTGACTCCTGGTTGATTGCCATCAGGTAGGTTGTCCAGTTTTTGACAATCATAAAATTCAGGCTGGGCAACATCTACAAACACTGTCTCCTTGCTTTGAAGCCTTAATCTGGTTGTTCTTTGTGTTATCTCATCAATATTCAGGTTTCTATCCCTGAACTCATTAATAGATTCATCAAACACAACATGAGGTGTTTCTTCCACAATAAGGGTTTTGCAATTGTAAACTCTGTAAGCTTTGCTGATTTGTGAATATCCAACAAATATTCCTTCATCAGCTTTGCTGTCAAAAGCTTTCAATTGCTCTTTCCCATTATTATGAATGAAACACTTACAACCAAATATGTGAAAATAAGCAACAGTGGGCAATCTACCTTTCCATATTTGATATGGGGTTTTACCTTGTCCTTTGGTGATTAAGGACCTGTTTTGTGTGTGGCATGCAGTGCTAATGGCTTCAGCCCAGAACCTTTTAGGCAGTTTGGATTCAGCAATCAAGGTTCTTGCTGCCTCTTTCAAGGTCCTGTTCCTTCTCTCAGCTACCCCATTTTGTTGAGGTGTTCTTGCTGCTGAGGTTTCATGAGTGATGCCATTCTTGCTGCAGTACTCTTTGATGTATGAGTTTATGAATTCAGTGCCTTTGTCTGATCTGATCTTGACAATATTAAGGCCTTTTTCATTGCTTAGTCTCATCATCAATTCAGGTAACTTGACTTGAGTCTCCTTCTTGTTGAGTAAGAATACTACCCAAGTGTACCTGGAAAAATCATCAACAACAACTAAAACATATTTTCTTCCATTTATACTTACTGGGATAATTGGCCCAAATAAATCCATATGCAGTAGTTGAAGAACTCTCTCAGTTGAGATGACAGGCTTTCCTTTGAATGAAGCTTTGATCTGCTTTCCTTCCTGACATGGCTGGCATATGTGTTCTTTGGTGAACACTTGATTTGGCAGCCCTTTAACTAGAGAGTTTCTTGCAATCTTGTTGATGGTTTTGAAGTTCAGGTGATTCAGCCTCTTGTGCCACAGCCAGCTTTGCTCTCTTGTGCTTTTGGCAACAAGACAAACTGGTTCAGGGGTTTTGCTCCAATCTGCAAAATAGACATTTCCCTTTCTCACCCCTGTTAGTAGCACCTGTTGTGTTGATTTGTTCTTGATAGTACATTCATTAGGAGCAAATTCAACACAAAAACCTTTATCACAGATTTGACTTATAGACAGCAAGTTATATTTTAGGCCTAGGACATATGAGACATCAGTAATTTTAACACTACCAATGTTTAATGTACCATAACCTCTTGTGATCCCTTGTGAGCTGTCTCCAAAGGTTACTGAAGGACCCTCCTTTTCTATGAACTCTGAGAGAAGCTCTTTATTTCCAGTCATGTGTCTTGAACATCCACTATCCAAGTACCATGTTGTTTTCTTGTTGATGCTTCTCTTCTTCTTGTGGTCCTTGCAGCCCTGCAAAGTCAAAATTTAGGTACCCTTTGAGTGTTGGGTCCTAGAGGGTTAGCTGTACCTTTTGGAACCCAAATCTGCCTGATTACTCTGATAGATTCAAAGTGACTGACTTGGTTTCCATTTACATCTACATACACAGTTTGACCCTTAAATGCCTTGGGTGATCTCTGTGTATAAGTGTTAGCTTTGTAAGGTTCAGGAGAGTTGGTAAATTTCTTTGGGACATTTCTCCTGAAGTTACTAAGCTTAGGTGCAGCTGGATAAGACTTTTGAGGATAGGTTTTTGGATGGCCTTTTCCATTTGGCAAGTAAGGTCCAGGCTTCCTGAATGTTTTATACTTATCAGAGGGGATTGGCCTTAATCCATTCAGTTGAGGTTTCCTCATTTGAGTTGGCCTTTTCTGAATAGGTTTTGGACAACTCCTCTGATGATGATTCAGATAGGTTGGCCTTCCATTGGTTCTACCTTTCTGAACCTCATTCCTCCTGTAAGCAATGCCTTTAACCTTTTCCAAAGGTGTGGGTTTAGGTGCATTGATTACCTGAGTTGGTATAAAAATTCTTTTACCCTTATCCTTGATCAGTGGTTGATTTACTTCAATTTCATTTTGCTGTGCCACTGATCTTACAAAAGTCATCTTAGAATTGCTTGATGAAGCAATTCTAAGACCAGGTGAGGGTTCACATGGATTATAGCCTAATCCACCCTTTTGAGCAAATTGTCTTTGAAACCCTTGAATCTCCTCTATTGCCTTAGCAGATTTGTTCAAGGCAGACATTTTCATTTTTAAGCTCCCCTCACTCAATTTTAGAGTATCAAATTCACTTGAGAGATTGTCAAATTTTGCTTGAAGAATTCTGAGATCAAAATCCTTTTTCCTCAAGGCCAGTTCTTGATCATCAATCAACTCTTGTTGTTCAGAGACTTTGAGAGACACTTCCTCAAGTTCTTTCACAATCTGCTGATACAACTCAGTTGATTTAATGTCAAGCTCAGGTTCAGGAAGGTTGGGAGTTTGAGCTTTTGAATTCAGTAGCTCATTTTCTCTAAGTGCTATATTGCATACTTCTCTTAGTCTGGTGAAATCCTCAAATAACTTTACAAAGTTGAGTTTTAAGGGGATTTCACTAGACTCATGTGTGTTATTTGAAGAACTGGAAGAGCTAGAAGATGAACATACCTCATCATTTTCAAATGCCATTTGACAGTCATCATCACTGTCACTGTTGGAGAATAGTCCATCATCAGAAGAGTAGACACTTTCTTCACTAGCTGAATCTCCAGCTACCATAGCCTTCCTGCTGTTCAGCCTCTTGTCTCTTTTGGTCTGCCTTTCTTTCCTTTCTTTTGCACTGAGGTCAGGACAGTCATACTGAAAGTGACCCTTTTTCTGGCAGTTGTAACACACATCTTCATCATCATTCTTCTTGTTTGAGGACTCCTTCCTCCTTGATGATGATGGTTCACCTTTGCTGTATCTCTTTCTATCAGCATACTTGTCCTCTTTCTTTTCATCAGAGACTTTGTCCTCTGATTTGGTGTCAGGAGAGTTGAATCTCCTTCTGGTTCTGTTGTCTTGGTAGAACTTCTTGTATCTACCAAATCTGGAGTTGAGCTTCTCAAATCTTCTAGCCATGAGTGCCAGCTCCTCCTTTATTTCAGATTTTGAAACAGATTGAGAGGACCTTTGAGTATTCTTCTTTTCTGTTTCAGCAGCTTTGAAGGCAACACCTTTGGTTGAGGAGGATGGCTCTTCATGCACCTTCTTTCTGTTGAGATCAAACTCATATGCCTTGAGTTCAGAAAATACTTGCTGCATTGGCATGTTGTCAAGATTGCTAGTGTTTTGCATCATGACAGAATATATATCCCACTTGGATGTGAGACTTCTCAAGATCTTCAAGGCAACTTCTCTTTTGGCATAGAACTTGCCAAGAGAGTTTATTTCATTCATGATGTCAGTGAACCTGCCATCAAGATGATCAATGGTTTCATTGGCTTCCATAGAGAATTGTTCATATTTTTGGATAGCCACTTGAAGCTTGTTCTCCTTGATCTTTTGGGTACCTTCACACATAAGTGCTAGGGTGTCCCAAATCTCTTTAGCTGATGTGCAGTGGTACACTCTTCCCATCACTGCATCTGGAATTGTCTGGTACAATGTGTTCATTGCAATGTAGTTCAGGTTGTGCCTTTTTCTTTCTTCAGCTGTAAAGTCATCTTCATCCTTTGGCAGCAACTCCCTTGGATCAGCTTTTTGAGCATCAGTGAGCTTGGGATTTGCTTTAGTAAATGTGAATGGCCCTCTAGTGATGACTTTAAGCATCTCATCATGCTGGCATGCGAGATGTGCTCTCATCCTGATTTTCCAGAAATCATAGTTCTCAATTGAGAACATTGGCAGTTTGTGATGAGAAATATGGTTGACTTGGTTTGGACCCATATTGTTGATGTTGTTGACTGCATCTCCTGGAACTGCATTGTTAGCCATTTCAACAGATGTAATATAGGATGAACACAAAAAGGTTTTTCAGAAATTTGGATCAGTTCAGTGACCACAGACAATGTGATTTTTTTTTTTTTTTGAAAATCAGTTGGATTTTCAGAAGCAGTGGTCTTTGAACCCCTGCTCTGATACCACTTGTTGGTCCTAGTTGGAGTATAACACAAGTGTATGGGGGGGGAATGCACTTGTGTATGCAAATTCTTTTCTTTTTGACAAATCTGGTCTTATCAGGCAGGTTGTCTCACAACTGACCTGAGTGAACTTTGATAGATACTTGTCCTACTGATTACTATAGAGTGATTAGTTGGCTAAATATCTAAAAGAGTTGCTAAGTGCGGAATGTGGTTGGCCTTTGACTTAAAGAAATACTCCAAGTAAATTTCTGAAAAGATACAGTTATCAGGGACTTTGTCCAAAACAATTTTTCCTTAAACTTACAAGTTTTACTCTTTGAAATATGTTTGAATATGAATGCAATAAAGAGTGCAGTAAGTAAAAGACACACAAGCTTATAGTGGTTCAGAGACTCAAGCTCCTACATCCACTTTGCCTGATTGAACAGGATAATTCCTTCACAATGGAATTAGCTTGTTTTATAGTGCCAAGGTGCACTGATCAACAACACTCTCTTAGTGTTTTGATCCCTAGGATAATCTGAGTCCTAGTGCTCAATCTCTCTAAGTTAAGACTGTGTTTCACTCTAACAGTCCTTAACTCCTCACTTCTACAACAAACACTCTCTTCACTAAATGAGATAAGGTTTGAGGTTTGGTTCCAACTAATAGAGATATCCTTTACAATGAGAACAGATGTAAAGGCTTAGGATATCTCAATGCTAAGCTAGGATGTTTACAAAGATTGGCTTAGCTGTCTTGAAGTGATTCAGGAAACTTGGAATACTTGAGAATAGCTTGGTTTCCTTTGAAAGCTTTATATGAGTTTGATAGCTTATTGTTGGATACTAAATCCCTTTGATCACTTCTGTTTATATAGTCATGTTTGAACAACTATCCGTTGGAGAGATAGCATTTCAAACATGTCTATTTGCAGCTCCATTGAAACGGCTAAGTAGCTTGACTTCCTTTTATCCACTGTGTAAAAGGGCTCTTCAATGGTTGCTTGAATGAATGTGTTGACTTCTGAAAAATGCGGCTGAGATGACTTGTGACAGTTTCCAAATAAGCACACTTTCCAAGGTTGATTTGTGGCAGAATCTACACTCAACCAACGGTCAGATGGGACAAGCTCCCTGAACATTCTTGCTGCAGTTTTAGAATGTTCCAACATTCATTCAATGCTTCACTCTTTAATGCTCTAAGTCTTCAATGCTTGGTTCAGGCATGATTGGCAATAAATGCTTCATTGAATGTGTCTTCTGTAAGCTTTTGACAGTTAATTCTCTTGATCATTTGCACTTCAACTGTCTAGATCTTTTGCATTTAAGAGCACAGCTTCAGTGTTCTTGATCTCTTCAGCCTGGTTGTCCACTTGTTCAGTTGTCCTGATGCTTCAGCAACTTTGGCCTTAAGACTTAATACCTATCAAGCTTTCTAACATGTAGCTTTGGACAACTATCCTGAACTCTAAAATCTCACAACATTTCTGAGATTTTTAACTTAAGCATTCTACATACTCAAGTGTTCTGGGACAACTTGCATGAACACTAACTTGAGCATATCTCAACTAATTTGTACATCATCATTCAGGGGTTTTGGTATCTAGATCAAAATCATTTTATTCCCAACAATAATTAATTAATTAATTTGTAACTTTAAAAATATATAAAAAAAATTGTTATTGAATAATTTCAATTGTAAAAGTCGATCTTACTTTATAAATTAAAATAAATAAATTAAATTACGTTTAATCTAATCAATGATTCATTCATTGTTACGTGCACTCAAGTACACCGTGTACTTGAGTGGACCTTGACCGGTCAACTGTTGACCGTTGATCAGTCAATGGTCAAACTATGAAAAAAAAATCGATTTGTTTTTTTGAAAATGTGTATGTTAGTATATTGAAAAGTGCATCATCGTTTTTTAATGAAAAGTGTATGTTATTATATTTCAAAAATTGAGTTTTGAACTTGTGACATTATGGTAAGGCAATTCAAGGACAACCACTAGGGCTGTGATATCGCTGGATAGGTGCAGTAGTATACTTGACACACTTGAATGACAAAATTTATATATTTGTTCCTATACCATTTATATCTTTGTTCCTAAGGGGGATAAATCACATTTGAACAATTTATATATTTGTTCCTATACCATTTATATCTTTGTTCCTGAGGGGATAAATCACATTTGAACAATAAGATATCCTAGGACATCCCGCATATTCTAAAATTAAATTAAATATAGAAAAACTGGTACTACTTAATATAGAAAAACTGGTACTCGGTGCTAAAATTAAATTAAATATAGAAAAATTGGTATTAAATTAAATTTCAAAAAATTGAGTTTTGATCTTGTGACATTATGGTAAGGACAACCACTAGGTAGTAATACCGTGTACTTGAGTACACAGTCCTACCCAGGGATAGGTGCAGTAGTATACTTGACACACTTGAATGACACAATTTATATCTTTGTTCCTATACCATTTATATCTTATCCTAATATTCTACTTTAATTACTACAGTCTTTATTGGTAGTCGATCTTCTTGATGCAAACTTGGATATATGAAATTTGTATCCAACGAGTCCTGAATGAATTCTGAATTGAGTACTTTAATTACTACCGTCTTTATTGATAGTCGATCTTTCTTGATGCAAACTCGGATATATGAAATTTGTATTCAACGAGTCCTGAATGAATTCTGAATTGAGTCAATATTATCTTGAAATTTACTGAGAGATTGATTCAAGGTGTTTGCCTACTTGAATTTAGTTATGTGTACGTGTATGTGTGTTCTAGACGCATGCTGATTTAGTTAGGTGTATATGCGTGTATGAGCATGATAAATCTCATTTTTATACAATAATTTACTAAATTAAATGATAATTGTAATTTATAGTAGGCTAATTGATAAGTAAATTGATATATTATAATAAAGGCTTGAGATGCACAACTTACCTCGTCAATCTGGATGGTAGAGACAATATTATTAATGTCGTGACACCTACGTTCTTGAGTTACCGAGTTTGAAAGAAATTCAAGAATTATTTTCATTAATCCATATATTATATATATTGTCATATAATACATATTTCCATATAAAAGATATAGAATATATAACATAATATTATTATAATATCTATATTTATTATATAAACTTATTTTTTATTGATAGTCGATCTTTCTTGATGCAAACTCGGATATATGAAATTTGTATTCAACGAATGAATTCTGAATTGAGTCAATATTATCTTGAAATTTACTGAGAGATTGATTCAAGGTGTTTGCCTACTTGAATTTAGTTATGTGTACGTGTATGTGTGTTCTAGACGCATGCTGATTTAGTTAGGTGTATATGCGTGTATGAGCATGATAAATCTCATTTTTATACAATAATTTACTAAATTAAATGATAATTGTAATTTATAGTAGGCTAATTGATAAGTAAATTGATATATTATAATAAAGGCTTGAGATGCACAACTTACCTCGTCAATCTGGATGGTAGAGACAATATTATTAATGTCGTGACACCTACGTTCTTGAGTTACCGAGTTTGAAAGAAATTCAAGAATTATTTTCATTAATCCATATATTATATATATTGTCATATAATACATATTTTCATATAAAAGATATAGAATATATAACATAATATTATTATAATATCTATATTTATTATATAAACTTATTTTTTAAGAATGGACAAAAATCGAAATTGACATATTATTATATTATTAGATAGGATTAGGTTTAATTTCCTTTAGAATGTATTTTTCACAAATTTAGTAAAACTAAATAAAAATAATTTCTATAAAAAGATTTTCAATTTTTATTTCAAGTTCATTTTGACACAAAATAATTTTTTATTTTTATCTCGATTGATCTTATCCTTTTTACTATACTATTTAGACTATTTTACCATTAGCAATGCTTCAAGTATTTATACTTTTTTCTAAGTTGATGATAGCATTATTTTTTAATCTAGAACTTTTTATAAAATACTATACAAGTTTCTTTATAAGTCTTAATAGTAGTTTTATAAAGATTTAGAAACTTTTAAAAATTATTGAATGACTTTTTTTTTTAATCTAACGTTCATACAAAATTGATATACATACTTTGATTAGAGAATCAATTCTTGGAATATTTTCATTAGTTTATACTTTTTCTAAATTGATGATAGAATTATTTTTTAATCTAAATTTCTTTTAAAAATACTATACAAATTTAAAAAATTATTAAATGACACCTCCTTTTTTTTAATCTACAAAATTGATATACGAGAATCAATTCTTGGAATATTTTCATTAGAAAATCAATTGATATTTATATATATATATATATATTGGCATATGGAATTGAAGATATAATATAATAATATTATTATTATAATATCTATATCTATCCTAAAATATATGTACATAGTATTATTCTAACATTTATATTTATCCGATACATACAAGATATATTAATTGATTTTTTTATTTTTTTTTTACTATTTATTAATTAAATAAAAGAGTAAATAAATTAATATAACTCCGTCCATATTCTCTCATTCTCAATTCTCTATATACATAAGTTTTTGATTTATTTTTTAATTTAATTTTATCATTTGACTAATTAGATACAGATTAGAGATGGTTAGATTCCGTATCCAAATTTCGTGTACTACCTTATCTCGTTTTATATTGGGGAGAAAAAATTGATTGTTTAGAGACGGTGGTATATGTATCTAATCCGTATCTAAAACTCTCGAAATTGAAAGTCACGTATCTAGTCCGTATCTAAAACTTTCGAAACTAAAAGTCGTATCTAATCTGTTTATAATGAGAGACGGTTTTATTTTCAGTTTCAAATCTCGATTTTTTAACAAATCCGTATCTAATCCGTATCTATTAGAGACGGATTAGGTGTCCGTCTCAAAATTTCGGTATCAAAATCAGGCTTTTTTTGTAGTGATAATTACACTTATGTTAATTAATTTTATAAAGTAAATTTCAAAGAAAATTTGTGAGAATCAAAAGAAATGAGACGTTGACATTTAGGAGGGTGTATTCAATTGAGATTCTGTTGGATTTTTTTGGACTTTAAAAAGTCAGTAGATTTAGAAAATCTATAGACTCTATGCAGAGTTTGACTGACTTTTTTATTGATTTATATGGATTTTCATAGATTTGACAGGATTTTAAAATACACATTTTTTTATTAATTTACATGAATTTTCATAAACTACGCCTCTAAAACTATGGGTGCAAACATATATCGAACACACTTGTATATAAAAAAAATTATATAAATTATTTAGAAAAAATACCAAAAATATATTAGTTAAAAAAAAAATATTATTCATCATTATTATTCTCATCTTCATTTCCACGGCTATACCTCGGCTTCAGTTCTGTGTTGTAATTCGCTTTGAGAAAGCAATTCCAAAATTTCTCTTCCATGTCAAGATGTGGTGAATGTTGATCTTTTTCATATTCGATTGGAAATTCATGACATTCTTTCCCGAAGAAAGTTATGTAATCCAGCCAATACTAACTCTGCTTGTGTTTGAAATGAGAACAGAGGTGGGTTTTGAAAATTGTGAATGACAAATTGCATTTCTGGGGTAACGACCTTGACCACCAAAAAAATCTTTTAGATGATATCGAAACCCACGTGCTAACTTTAAGATCGTGAATAAATGTTCTTGAGATCTTAAAGTTGGCAATGGTATAAATTAGGCGATCAAGAATATATTATTGCTAACCTAACGGGTCAACTGTGCCGATATACTATAATTTTTAAGGAGAGAACATAATTTTAAAATATTTATTGAAGAACATAGTTACGTTTCTTGATATTATTTCGTTTGAAGAAGAGGGCTGTGCAAGAATGTCTGTGTGTGCTTTCGAAGGAGACTTTGAAATTTTGTTAGAAGAACAACAAAGTTTTTTTTTTTCTTCTCTTTCAGGGCCTTCTGAGAGAATCCGCTGAAATCTCTAGTTTTTAGAAGAGATTTTGAATAGTGAAATTTATTTATATTTTTGAAGGAGAATCCAACGAAATCCATAGAGTATTAAAATCCATAGATTGTTGAATACCTAAAAATTTCTAAAGACTTTTTAAAATCCGTATTGAATACCTCAAAATTTTGAAAGACTTTTAAAAATCCGGATTGAATACCCCCAGATTTTAAAAGTCCAAAAAAATCCAACAGAATCTCAATTGAATACACCCCCCTTAATAAACATGAAAACAACTTTCAAAAAAATTATAAAATTTCGGAAACAAACAATTTAAATAATATTAAAATAGTTCTTAATAATTTGTAAGTCAACCTTCAATATCAACCACAACACCTTACATTTAATAAATGTGAAAAAATAACTTTGAAAAAAATTATAAAATTTCGGAAACAAATAATTTAATTAATATTAAAATAACTCTTAATAATAAATTGTAAGTCAACCTTCAATATCAACCACAACACCTTAAATAAATATTTTAGTTAATTGCAAATTACATCATAACTTTTTCCTGATTTGCAATCTAATCTAAACTTTAAATTAATTGCAAATAAATCATAAACTTTAAATATAGTTGCAATTTAGTCTTTTTGACAATTTTAATTGTGTTCGAATCTAACATAATTTAGACTTCTTAATGACATAACAACACCTTAATAAAACAATATTATTTTTCAATCAAACTAAATATCAAAATGTATGATTTAGGGACAAAGTAGACTTCTAAGAAGTTTAATTTGCAATAATATTTAAAGTTTGTGATTTATTTACAATTCTTTTAAGGTTTAGATTAGATTGCAAATGAGCAAAAGGTCGTAATTTAATTTGCAATTAACTCTTTTTAAAATTAACAACTTCATTAAATTATGACACATAAGCCAAATCAACCACAAAATAACACATAAGCCAAATTAACCACAAAATGATAAATAATCAATTTAAACTCCCTATTAGTATATAAGGGGATTCTATATTATAGAAGTAGTGTATTTTGTATAACAAATTTGGTAATCCTGTAAAATAATATAATTATATAATAAATTTTACATATATATTAAATTTAAAATAATTGTAGAAGAAATTACTTGAGATATAAGATAAAAGTAATTATAAAATAAAATTTAATAACTAATTAAATAAAGAATTGTACACACCAATAAAAATACATAGATTGTATTTTACTCAAAAGTACATTAAATAGTTCAAAAATAAATTAAACTAAAAAATAAAATGAATACTACAATAAAGTTAAGTAAATAAAATAAAAGTTAATTTAATTAGTTAATATTAAAATAATAAGAAATTCAACATTCATATCAACCACTAACACCTTAAATAAAATAAATACTATAATTAATTAGGAAAAAAATTCAATAGTTAATAAGAATATAATATTTTTAAAGAGTTTATGAATCATATCTTACTCAACCAATAACTTAATTACACATCATACTTTTTAAAATTAACAACTTCATTAAATTATGACACATAAGTCAAATTAACCACAAAATGACACATCATCAATTTAAATTCCCTATTAGTATATAAGGGGATTTGATGCAATTAGTTAAAATTGAGCAATAAAAACATAAAATCTTAAGAAAATTAAGCTTAAAATGTACAATAAAATTATACAATTACCACCTAAATCATACCCCCAAATTTAAAATGTCTGTTCCTAAACTTCGAAGAAAATAAAATATGAGTGTGGAATGATTGCGAAGAAAAGTACCCAAAGGAAAATCATATATGGACAAGGGAATGTGGTAAATTCTATCCTCAAGACACATGCAAAATTGATATAAAAAAAAAAAAAAAACTAATTAGTTGAACCTCAAATTCATTGCCCAATGAGGAGATGTTTGTTTTTGGATGAAAAATTCGGATTTGGGATTTTGAAATTCCACTCATATTCTAATTTAGAATTTAGATTTTGAATTTTGAAATTCTATCCTACAAAAATCTATAAATCCTATAAAAGTCAATCTTATAAATACTTACAAACACTATATATATATATATATATATATATATAAAACCTATTTAAACACCTATATAAATTTATACTATAAAGTTAAATCCTACCCTACTTAATCCCAAAATAAACACAAAACATAAAAAACATTAAGATTTTGAAATCCACTCTATTTTGAAATCCGAATTTTAAAATTCTCAAAATCCCAAAACAAACATCTCCTAAAGCACACAACAAATTGTGATGCAATAAATAATATCCAAATGTTTAAGTAATCTACTCACAAAATGAAGTGTTTCTCTGACACTCAAACAAATTTAAGGATGTATGAACTCATGAATTGAGTCATACTTTGCAATTATCATAAGCTTCCCAAACTCTACTCTCCACCACTCAAATATGTTTTTTTTTTTTTTTTAGAGTGAAACATTTGTGTATTATATAGATATAAAAACAATTACAGATCAGATACACCTAAATCCCATCGATTTCACCCAAAAAAAATACTGCCCCAGATCAGTCTTGAGAAACTGGAGAGGGTCGCTCGCCCAGCCAGAAGATGTGCTTTCAACACCTAGGAAAATAGCAGGCCTTACATCCATGAAGATTTGCCAACTCCCAGATATCTTGTAAAAAGCCTTCACGGCTGCTAAGCTACCAACGTGCCCAACAAAAGCCACCATATATAGGTGGGAAGGTACCCATGACCGGGAAAAGACCCATACATAACAGCAGGGGAAAAAACCCATACATAACAGCAGGGTAGCAAAAAAAACAAAAAGAACAAGAAAAAAGCAGGAAAAAACAACACGCAAAAGTAAAAACGAGAATAAAACAGCAGATCTAAGAAAAGGAACAAGCTAATCTACCAAACAGAATAACAAGAACGAAAGTAAAAACGGGATGAACGGGTGACTCACCCGATCGGTTACCGTAGCTCCGTCAAGGAGGTTAACCCGTTGATCCCAACAAAAGCCCTAAAAAGACCTACATCCAGTGAATAAACTGGAAAAAGGGGCGGCGATGCGGATTTCCGGCAGCGGCGGCGCGCTGGTGGGCGACGCTTCGGCTGGCTGTGATGCTACTCTATTAAAGTTAGATTCAACCTATCTACCTATTTAACAAACTAACTATAAGGAAGAGGGACCAAAATGATGATGGATGGAGAGAAAGTTATGGACGGTGTTGGAGGCGAGCGATGGTGATAGGCGGCGGCGGCCACTAGGGCACCGATCTCTGTATTCTATACGCGCTCTACATTAAATGGAGGGGGGTGTGATTTTCCCGCGGCCGGCGTATGAAGGGGGAAGGAAATGGGTTTACAGTGTGTGAGGAGGGAGGACAGAGAAGAGAGAGAATTTTAGAGAGGGAAGGAAACACGACAACTACCACTCAAATATGTTAACAATGAAATCAATTGATCTTTACTCAGATAAGTAGTATTGACTTTTTGATCAAGGTGAGATGAATTTGAAGAAAAAAAACTCGTCTAGTGAAAGAAAAAAAAAAAAATTGTTCTTTCACATTTCATTTCACTCCTTCTCTAGAATCTCAATTGATATTTTTTATTTCACATTTCATTCTTTCTTACAATCTCAATTCAATATAATTATTCTTCATTATGGGTTTGGTTTGATGATTAATTTAGAAGTATACTACACATTCTGAATCAGTTTTTTTTTTGAGTAAGATTTACATTGCAGTTATAATAATAATAATAAATCTTAATATCATATATTTGTAAATATTTAGTGTTGTTAGTCTATTTCAACCTCTCTCTTCTTAATTCATTTTATTTCAAAATCTCTTTTTTTTTATTAATTTTATCTTTATTATTATTTTAATTATTTTTAATCATTAATCTTAACGGTACATTTTTTTAATCTCATCTTCACTTTTCTATATTAATTTTAAATATTAAAATTTAAATGAAACAATTTTTGCCCATTATTCGTACTCTATAAATAAAAGGACCTTTATTCTCATTTCAATTAATTAAATCTTTCATTTTATTCAATTCAATTTTTACTATTGCACTTATAATTATTTTCACACTTTTCTCTTTTTCGTAGGATTGTTAAATTTTTTATTTTTAATTTTCAATTCTTTCATTTTATTTTGAAGATTTCCATCAAGAGTTCTTCTAAAGATATTAAAAGATCGGGAGGTTTAAAGATTTATATTAGAAATTGAAGAGATTTTTGAAGATATTTTAATGTTTTAAGAATTTATATTAAATTATTGGTATAGTATTTATTTTTATTGTAAATCTATAAATTGTAGATGTAACGTTTTTATTTTATTCTTGACTATTGTATCATTGTTTATTGAACTTCTTATGAATAAAAATATTGTGTTACAATCCAATACTAATTGATTCAAATAATCTTTTTATTAATCGAAACTTCCAATTATTTATGTGTGTATAATGTTTTGCAATTGTGTTAATATAATTTTTTTTTTTCCTTTTCTCTCGCCTGTTTTTTAGTTTTTTTTTTCCTTTTCTTTTCTAATTATCTTTCATTTTATTCAATTCAATTTTTATTTTGTATTTATAATTTTTTCACATTTTTTTTCTAGGATTGTTGATTTTTAATTTTCAAACCTTTCATTTTATTCAATTCAATTCAATTTTTAAATTATTTATGTGTTTATAATGTTTTGCAATTGTGTTAATATAATTTTTTCCCCTTCTTTTAGCTGCTGTTTTTCTTTTTCTTTTTGTTTTGGCCTTTTTTTTCTTTTTCCTTTTCTCTCGCCTGTTTTTACTATTGTACTTATATTTTTTCTCTTTTTCTAGGATTGTTGATTTTTTTATTTTCAAATCTTTCATTTTGTTCAACTCAATTTTTACTTTTACTGATTTAGTTATATTTTTTTCACACTTTTCTCTTTTTTTTTTTGTAGGATTGTTGATTTTTAATTTTCTTATTTAGTGTTTTAGAATGTATTTGTCTAGATTTTCATTATAATCTATTATATATTTTTATATTTTTCGATAGGTTTGTAGTTTAGTACAATTTTTTTATTTGTCAAGCCTTGAAGGTTTCATCAAATTCACAAAAGATTTTTTAAGATCATAATATATTCAATGAGGATTTTGAAGATTTTCATCAAAAATGTTTTAAAATCTCGAGGTTTGAAGATTTATATTAGAAATTGAAGAGTTTTATAGAAGATATTTTGATGTTTTGAGAATTTTTATTGAATTATTGTATAATATTTATTTTTTATTGTAAATCTATAAATTTGTAGATGTAATGTTTTTATTTTATTTTTGACTATTATCTAATTGTTTATTGAATTTCTTATGAATAAAAATATTGTGTTATAATCTAATACTAATTGATTCAAATAACATTTTTTTTAATAAAAAATTCCAATTATTTATGTGTTTTGCAATCGTGTTAATATTTTTTTTTCCTTTTTTTTTTCGCTGCTGTTTTTTTTTTCCTTTTTTTCGGCCTTTTTTTTCCTTTTCTCTCGCCTGTGTTTTAGTATTTTTTTTTCTTTTTCTTTTGTTAATTAGAAAATGGATAGCTTTTTTTTCAGGAGCTCACTCAATCTACATATTTGTAATCCTATGTTGTGTCATATGTAATAATCTCACCCATATCTCAACCTTTTCTTCCGAATCCTTTCATTTGGAAAATAGAATAACAAAATTTTAAATTCCTATATAATTAAATAAGTATTTTTTAATTAAATAAGTATTTTTTAATTAAATTTTTATACTATAGACTAAAAAATAAATTTACTTACTCAAAAATATAAATTAAAATTTATAATAAATCTTTTTACCACCACCCCGGGTTTTACACTAGTGTTATATAAATCTATACGGTGGTGTTTGTTTTGGGATTGACCTGAATCTCTCTCAATTCATTTCAATCCAAATACAAATACAAATTCACCCTGTAATACACCTATACACCTATTTTTATACAATCAAATAACTCATTATCTTTCATATTTTCTTCTCTCTTTTACTTTTCTTTCACACACTCATAAATCTACTTTCTTCTCTCTCTTACTTTTCTTTCACTATTAACAATAATAAAATATTATAACATCAAAATAAAATATTATAACATCACTTTTGATGTGACATAAAGTTAAATCTACCCATACTTCTCAATTCTTAACCAAACACAACTTACACACAATTACTATTCATGGATTACTCAAATCACAATCCAATCCACCACAATCCAAATCCAATCCAAATCAATCACAAACCAAACACCACCTACATTAATACATTTTCTGCAATATATTTAGTCAATAAAATTTTATAAATTAACATTTTAAAATTTAAACTAATGAAGGAATAATATAATATTAAATATCAAAATATTTATTTAAATTTCGTGTAACTACACTAGTCTCGAGATATTATCCTCTTAAAACACTAAAAAAAACTCGAAATATTTATTAAAAAATATGCCAATTATGGGAAATGGCCCAAATGCAAAAGTAACGGGCCAAGTGAGTAGTATAGTACTATGCTGAATAATTTAAAAAAAAATAAAAATACTCCCCTCCGTTTCAATTTAGTTTTAACATTTTCAGAGTTTAAGACTATAATTATTTATTGTATTAAAAAAATAGAAACTATGATTTTTTTAGTAATATAAAATAGTAATAAAATAGAGTAATAAAGTAATGACATATAGTTTAATTTTAAGATATTTGAAGAGTGTAGTTTAAAGTGAAGAGCTTTATTGTCAAATTAATAATTAAAATAGTAAATCTAATTTAAAATGTTCATTTTTTTTTCCGATAATGAATTTAACAATAGCGGGAGTAGATCTTATTCCAATTATGAGCAGTCCAATCTATAGTCACCGCTCCAATGTTTTATTTGTAGAAATCTAATTACAGAACTGCATCAATATGAATCTTAAATGAACTCATCTCCAAGGGATGCCAATTCAGCTCGGGTGGTTGGTGGGTTTTCATCTCTTATTTACTAAAAGTGTGGAATCTTGGATTACTCATTGGTCGAATACGGGTTAATCTGATTTTTTTTTAATAATATGTAAAACAAAACTATTCTAGAAAAATTTATAGAATTAGAGAAAATTTTCTTCATAGGAGAAATGACCAAGGAATACTCGGAGACACATCTACAAAAGTTTCATATATAAATCCACAAAGAAACGATCCAATTGAGATACACAATGAGGATCGTATCCATACGATTTTGCACTGGTGGGTTTTCATCTTTTTTAGTGGTTCTTCTATCCTCCGTTAAATATTGCATATATCCAATGTTGCAGAAATGAGAGCCTAGACCCACTTAGGCGTTAGGCAACAACATTCCAACCCGATTATTTGTTAAGTGGCTAAAAAGTCTAATTTGGACTCGGCGACGCCTAGATGAAAAAGTTAGCTTGGACGTCGATTTTTCTTTAAATTTTTTTATGCTCAAACTATTTGTTTGACATTTTAATTAAAAATAAAAAATTAGGGTTCCGACGGATAGAACTCCACTCCCTCTCCACTTATTGTCGTCCGGCAGTTGCCACCTTTCAAGAACTGGGCCTAGACAATGTAGATATAGAAGTGGACGCGAAACTAGTGGCTGATGCTATTTATTTTGGACAGAGTTCAAACTCCATCTTTGACAATTTCATTAGTGCTAGCAAGAACTTATTTCAATCATTTAATTCATGTTCTATTATTTATGTTTGTCGGGGATGCCAACGAGAAGGCTGAGTATATATTTGCATTTTCACGAGTGCAGGTAACTTGTAACTTATACTCTTTCTTTCACATAAAGCGACACATTAAATTTAAAAAAAAAAAAGTGAATTAAATGAAAATTTTGAGAAATAATTTTATAAACCTTTATATAAAGTAAATAAATGAATTAATTTTGTTCATGTGTAAAGAAAAAATAATGACATTTGTGTAAAATTGAGAATATTGTGAGGGTGAAATTTATAAAAAAAATTATATTTTAAAGGTGTGAAAATTATTATCACAAGAAGAAAAATGTAAAAGTAATTACATGGTAGAGTAGTATTTAATTTACAACTTTTCTTATTAATTAATGAATTTTAATCACAATGAGTGCGGGTTAATTTTTATGTTGAGATGTGGATATTTGTATTTATATTTAGGGCCGATTTAGTATTTTTTTGAAAACGTCAGATTTAGAAATTAATCTCTCACCGCGTGTTATTCAAATAAATAAATAAATAAAATTATAGACACGCACATGGGTCAAATGGGAAGCCCGACCCGGCCCGCAATTATAATAATTATTATATTATTATTATAATATAATGTGTGCTAATAATAATACTTAGCTAAACAGTAGTATATATATAAAAACCGAACAACTGAAATACAAACGATTGGAAAACCTCCTAACCCCAAAAACCCACCCAATTCTGGCTCCCAAATTAATTTACACAAATAAAAAAAATTCCTCCACAACAGAAACTCTCCTCACACACACGCAAACACAGAAGCATCGAGAAGGTGATGCGATCTCGGCGGTGCTGGCCGGCCAATGGTGCGGCGGAGGTGGCGGCGGTCGGAACTCGTCGGTGATGGGCATGCTGCAGATGACGTGGCAGCCGAGCCTTCTCAAGCTATTGAAGCGAAAGCACGGCTTGCCCCCGCTAGGGCTTCGAAACCTCGGCAACTCCTGCTACCTCAACTCCGTTCTCCAGTGCCTCACCTTCACCCCTCCCCTTGCTAATTTCTGCCTCCGGAACCTCCACTCTTCTGTTTGTACGATTTTCTCCTTTTCTATGAATTCTCTCTTTCGATTTTTTTCTGGTTCAATCACCATGGTGACTACTGAATTCCAAGTAATTTGGTTTATTGATACTCTTTTCGATTTCATCTACTCTGATTTTTTTATTTGATTTCTATCACTTTTCCTAAGTTTACCTTGCGAATTGTAGGTCTGACTGTCACTGAATTGTTGGGACTTTAACCTGGTGGCTTGTAATAATTTACAACTCTGTGTTACAGTTTCAATGCTTGTGTTACCTATAATTTTTTTTTTTTTGGGGTTGGTGTGATTCTGTTTCCCATATAATCTGTAAATGAATAATGTCATGGTTTTGGTTAAATAACGGCATAGATAAGTTATGATTCCTTGCTTATTTTCCAAATGATCTCTGTTAATGTTGTCGCTGATCTAGTAATCCATAAATGTGTAGCTATAGTGGAATGAAACTCAAGTAAGTGCAGAGTTGTCACGTTGGTTAATCTAACTTAGCATTAATGCTTCTAGTTTCAAAACATCGAAATATCTGACGGCTAAGGAATGCTTATGTCTGGAAAAACCGTTTCAATTATTAAATGGCGAGAAATGGAAGTAAAAGATTCCATGCCAGGTTGTCCCTCTTTCTTAGAAGTCATCCAGTAGCTTGTGTTAGTAAGATTAGTCTTACGTGTGAAAGGAAGCTAAACACGTGTACTCTATGGATGCCATTGTAGTTCATTTATTCTGTTTTTTATTAGTGAACTTCAAAACGTTATGTGTACTTGCTATAATTGGACTTTTGATGTCGTAGATCTTTTCCCTACAGAAGGAAGCTAACACGTGTACTCTAAAAAGACTTATATAATAAATAATGAGAAGATTTCTGCTTTTTATACATTAATGCCACAATGTAAGAGTGGCTTGCAGATACATGAGTGTGAACATGTCATTAAAACATCATCATTTTTTTTAGGCGACTTTGGAGCAGGAAAGGAGAAGAAGGGGGAGTGTCCTTTCTGTATATTAGAGAAACGAATTTGTCGGTCTTTGAATAGTGAATCAGTCTCAGATGCTCCTTTAAAAATAAACAGCTGTTTACGAATATATGCTGAGCATTTTCGGGCTGGGAGGCAAGAGGATGCTCATGAATTTTTACGTTATGTGATTGATGCGTGCCATAATACATGCTTGAGGTTAAAGAAGTTGCAGCAGCAACAAAGGGGGAAGAATGGAACTGCCAATGGAGGAGATATTGGTGGGAGTGATGAAACGATGGTCAAGGAGATCTTTGGAGGGGCATTGCAGAGTCAAGTAAAATGTTTGTCGTGTGGGGCTGAGTCAAATAAGGTCGATGAGATAATGGATGTTAGCCTTGATATTTTGCACAGTGGATCACTCAGAGAAGCTTTGCAGAAATATTTTCAGCCTGAGGTTTTGGATGGAAATAATAAATACAAGTGTGATAAGTAAGTTTTGAATCTTTCTTTATTTTGAGCATGCAATAGTCCACTCCATTTTATGTTATTTTTTGCTGATATAATGTTTGTGCAAATGAACTTTACCAACTTATGTTGCTTGCTGGTTTATACCCTGGCTTCATGTTATGGAACTTATACTTTTTCAGCTGTAAGGAATTGGTGACTGCAAGGAAGCAAATGTCAGTTCTTGAGGCACCAAATGTTCTTGTCATTCAATTAAAGGTGTGGTAGTTACTACAAGTCTGCAACATCTTCTCTGTCTTTTTTTTTTTAAAATTTGGGTAACATGATTACAATATTTGACTAATTTTTGTCTTGATTTCTTTCTTAATTTTGGTTTGTAGAGATTTGAGGGTATATTTGGCGGAAAGGTTGATAAATCCATTGCATTTGATGAGATATTAGTTTTATCAAGTCACATGTGCAAAGGGAGCAAGGTACGTTAGTAAGTTGTATGCAGGACATTTTATATGCTTTTCTTCTCCCTCCACCTCCTTTAAAATTAAACGGAAGTAGCTTACATATTTGTAAACAGCATTCTCTTCGTGCTTCTTTCATTAATTACTATTATGTTGTCAGCCCTCTATATTTTAATTTGCAACTCGCATTGCACCTTTTGGTTCACACATGCTGATGCTGTGCTTAAGTCATGTCTGCTTCAGATATTTGTTGTCCTTCAATCATCCCTGAGAGTCAGGATTCAGGAAAAAATTTATAGGCCACTGCCTTGCACTTGCTTTACATACCATGCTAGGTTAGACCATGATTGCTTTCAACTTCATAATTATAAGATTTGTTGAAATTTTTTGGAGATTCCTTTTGTATCATGAACACATTCAATTTCTTTTCACCATATGCATTTCCCTGAAATCTTTAGTTGACTATAGGCTCCCCTTTGTGTATTGTCTTATGAAGTGAAAGGGGGGATCTCAAATAATAACAAAATGAGTATAGAATTGTTGCCCTCAAGTCAGCACTCTGGATTGCAATTTGCATACAACCTCTATAGTTTAACAATCAAGGGTTCCTGTTTAATGCAATACAGATATATTTAATTTCGTATAGTCCCTGTTTTGTTAGGTAAACATCTATTTATTTATTATATGCTCTGATGAAAAATGAGGCCTTTCTGAGGTGGGACCGTTATCTTTGGAAACCACGTGATTTTCTGTTGAATCTTTCATTTCAATCATAACTCATAAGTGATATCTCCTTTATGCTTTTATTACAAAAAGCTGTACGTGCTGGTTCATTTCAAGCCTTTTGGAAAATCCATACTTACAAAAGTTGAGGCATACAGAGTTGTCATAATATTTTCTGTATTGCGGCATTTACCCTTATGCACAAATGATGTCTTCTTTCTGCAGCATCAGCACCCAGAGTACAATCTTTTTTCAAGCTTTTGGACAATTTATACTTTCTCTAGATGAGGATACAGAGAATTATCATAACATCAAGCTATGCTGTGATATCTGCCCTTGTGCACTAATTTTGCCTTCTTTTTTCAGGATCAGCACCCTGAGTACAATCTTTTTGGTACAATTGTACATTCAGGTTTCTCTCCTGATTCTGGACACTACTATGCATATATCAAGGTCTTTTCATTGTTGTTTCATATTTAAAATTTATTGATTCCTGATGTTATTTGTAACCAGCAATTTATATCTAATTTTTGTGTTTCTATTTTGCTCAGGATGCATTTGGTCGCTGGTACTGCTGCAACGATTCTTATGTTTCAGTCTCAACCTTGGAGGAGGTTTTGTCAGAGAAAGCCTATATACTTTTCTTCTCTCGCACAAAACAGAGGCCTCGAACTAAGTTTGATACAGTGGTTAATGGATCTAAGTCTCGTGAGCCAAATGGCAATAAGACATCAATAATGCAACAGCCAGGTTGTCGAGATACCAGGCAAGTTTCTAATCACCTGGAAGAGTCTAATAATTCAACCAATGGAACGAGGTTGCTTTTCCAGAAGTCAAGTTGTCCAGAAAAACAAGTTAACATT
This sequence comes from Galeopsis tetrahit, assembly GCA_963675135.1. Taxonomy (NCBI): domain Eukaryota; kingdom Viridiplantae; phylum Streptophyta; class Magnoliopsida; order Lamiales; family Lamiaceae; genus Galeopsis; species Galeopsis tetrahit. The sequence goes on from OY776123.1 coordinate 39,122,848, forward strand.
AAAAATATTGCCAATCATTCTGAGACAAATGGATCAACCATTTACCTTGCGCCTAACGGAACTAAAACACTTACATCCCAGAAGTCTGACTCTGTTGAAACACCAGCTGATACAAAAGTTTTTTCTGGTAACCTTTCTGAGACATGTAGATCTATCTCTTCACTTGGATCCAATTGCAGTAATTCAAGTAATGTACATAGATCAGGGGGTTGTCTAGAACCAGTAGACATTAAGCTCTCTTCTAACCACCACAGCCAGATAAGTAATTCGATGAAATCTAAGAATGATCAAGGACTGCCTAATCAGAATGGAATGTTTAGTGACTCTGGGATTACAAGCAATCCCCTTGCCCCTGGGAATATCAAGATTGCTGTTTACAAAAAGGAGGCCAGGGAGGAAAATGGTCATGCAGCAGCTTCAATGACTTCAGTTGAAAATGATAAATCGGCTATATTAATAAATGGTGGGTATGGTATGAGCAAAAAGTTACCAGATAGCCAGATTACAAAGGGAGGGCCATCTTGTTTGCCACTAAGTAATGGAGAAAATGGGCTTATTAGAGTGGACTCCTTGGAGAGGAATTCACATGGAGTAAATGGAGCTAGACCAATGACTGTATTTCAGAAAAGTCTTGACGGCCAAGGTTTACAGAACGGAGACATCAGGGCATCTAACAACTCATGTGTGAAAAGGAAGATAAAAGATGATAGTTCATGCATTTTTCTTGCTAGAGACGATCAATCTCGTGCTGAAGTGGAAGCATTCAAGGAATTGTATGTGATTGCTAGAACATTTGAAGTTAAAGTTTTCTTTTATTGAATCCCGTAATATTTTTCCTCAAAATGCATTGCAAGTTCCCCATGCCTAAAACATGTTTATTGTTACCCTCTTTTTACTAGGTGTCTTGATTTATCATAATTAATTAATCTAAGTTTCCTAAGTGGAAATGCTGTTTTCTTGGGTCAGATCATGGTAGGTTGCATCCTCAGTTTGACCTTCATCCAAAAATGAATTCTTATCCTCCCAAAGAACGAATTACCCTTCACTTTGGTTTTTTAAGTTTGATTTATTTTTCACTGCTGTGACACAGTGACAGAGAAATCAACGTTTGGCCCTTCCCTTATTGCCTATATTTAGTAGATAATTTTACTTATTTGCTATATTTCTCACATGTTTTACTTATTGGATATATTGAGCAGATTTTTTCTCATCTAGATGATAAAATTTTTCTATCTTACATGAAACTATTAATAAATTATGTTTTCACATTCTTCAGGATTGGGAAAGAAGCTTCCATGTATCTGCGTTCCTGTGGATGGTATGATGAAGTGCAAAGTTGCATGCAGGAAAGGAAAAAGTTCTGTCAAGAAACAGGCAATACTGCATCCAATGACCATGAGTGGAAGTAAGCTGTCCTGAAACTTACTATATAGATACAATATAGTTCTCTATTTGAAATTGATCTCGTGTGCAGATCTGCAACTGGTAATACTAAATTAACTGAACTTGGATTGGAAGTTAAGAGTGACTGAGGGAAATGCACTTTATGACATGTTTTTCGTTTTTGAAAATTTGAAACACCAATTTCGTATGTAAGATTAGAATTTATTATTAGTGTTTACTCAAGTATGCTTGTTCAGAATCCTTACCTAGTTTATATGAGGCATAGTTTTTTAGTTCACCCAACTGCCCTGCAATCCACTATCCATATCTATCCAATTTTCAGGTCATTTTCGACCTGGATCATTTGTGTACATGATAATAGGCAACCCACTTTTAAGAGAGAGAGAGGTATAGGACTTTGTGCGAGTTATCTGGGGTTTCTGGAATATGGACAGCCTTGTTTACTTTGACCATTAATAGGCTGCTATGATGTATCCAAAACTTAATAGTTTGACAATTAATAGGCTGCTATGATAAGCATCTAAAAAAATTAGTCTAGACGTCATGAAGATAGCCTACAGAAAAAAAAAAAACTCATTGCTATATAGGAACTTCTATAACAGACCATCATTGTGTTTGGTAAAAGAAGTTAGATGAGGTTGAGTTCTCACACTACCACCATGATGAACATGAGAATAATCTCTTAGAACTTTTAAGTATGTCTAGACTTGAGAATTTAAGATCTATCATCTATTATATCTTTGTGCTTATTATCTCTTTTCCTTTTTAATTGGCATGCATATGCATATAAAGAACCCATTCTTTTTCTTGAAGCATTATTAAAATTGTATTATTTTATGCATCTCTATAATATCGACTCATATGTACTTTTCATTTATACGGTGTTCCGAAGTTGGAAACGAATACCAACAAAGCCTACCCCCTCTGTACTGCATACCTGTCTGAATGCCATTCTGCGTACTCATCCCCGTGGCATGACCCGGATCATATGGTCCAAGTAGAGGATTCACTGTGTTTGTAGACTGAAGTTAGTTATTAAAATAATTATGTGATCATGTGATACTATTTCCATCTGATGAAGATTTTGGTCACTTGAATGTACATCTTTAAGCAGCAAAACTATCTAGTATCTACATACTAGAAAATCGGTTGCTTTGCTATCGGTTCTACCTCATTTAATTTGTACAGTTTAAATGTTTGAGTATACTTGACTGCTTCTATATCCATGGGAATTCCAAAATTATAAAATACCCTGACTTCATAGACATGCAAAATAGGAAGACCCAAGATGCAAGTGATAAGTTGCTATGTAAAGGATGGTAGTTTTGGTTCAATATATTTCATTGAAACTTTTTTAATTGTTGGGCGTTGTATATACCATTAGTATCTATTTCTTGAACATGATATATATATGTTTTAGGAGAAAGTGTAATCTAATGAACTTTGGGGGGCAATAATATCTGTTGGAGGAAAAACAGTCAGATCAGTGAGCTTTGTGTGCATTAATGCTGTTAGTCCTTGTATATATATTTTTCAAATTTACCATTTAATATATTTTTTTCCCAGTTCTGATCTGGAAGAAGAATTAAATTTAAATATGCAATTTTCAAATGGATCTAATCTAACTGTTTTGGCAGTCAAAGTTTTGTGCTTCAGTGTGGTTGCTATTTGTTGTTTGGTTTTTTTCAACCAAATATCATGCACAGTAATGCAGGTGGGTTAAAAGTATATTTTCTTTGCCTTCTAATTCATTCGATAAAGTTAAGATGTTTATCCTTTCACATTTTTCACCATTATTTCAAGTCCCATGGAAGCACCAAGGTTAAAATGTAGATTATTTTCTTGTTGAGCATTGTTCAATATTAGCATAGAAGCTGTCTTGTACATTTTGAAGTTGCCTTTTGTTCCATTATTTTTTGACATTGGTATTTCCCTTGAAATTTAAAAGTGGGGCTAGAGTCTGACCGATCATTTAAGTATGCTTTTTCTGTATTTACCCTTGGGCTGAAGATGAGTACTAAAATTATATCATAAGAAGTTGACCATCAACTTTTCATAATACACTCTCCTTATCACTAAGATAAGGAGATATTGAAATAAACTTTTATTCTCTGAAGCACTTGTTGGTATTAAGATATTTGTTTTTGGTATTTTCACTCATGTCTTCTGGGTAGTGTGATAGAGAAAAATATGTTCTAGTGTATCTTAAGAAATAAAGGTAAAACATCTACTGTAATTACCCTGAGTTGCAACCTCTTCATTCATTGCATCGTTGATGTCTTACCTGTTATAAGATTACTGCTCGCCTTTTGAATTATTCTTGGTACAGATTGATGTATCTCTGCATTCCGTTTTCCGAATATTATCAGAAACTTGTTCCTCATTTGTGTACATATATTGTAATTGGGCAGGAGTTTACTGATTACACCTGCGAAGAAATTATTTAATCCCAAAGTTCCCGAATTGTTGAAAGCAAAATTGGTTGACAGAATCAAATTGTTTAGCCAGGAGAAGCAGTCATCTGGAACCTGACGAAGTCAGATCATGGTATGCTTTGCACTTAATTTTATTTTAAAGATAATTACAGAAATTACACTTGGTATCTCACAATCCAAGTGATTAAACTTTCCCTTATAAATAGCTGGTGTTCTGTTCTGGTAAATGTTGGTTTTTAAATATGGTGTGAAATAATGTAAGCTATATGTATATGCATGAATGCTGCTTTTATCATTAATATTTTTTTTGGGGCTATAGGAGTGCAGTAATTACGATTAGCTGGTAGTTTTGCTGAGTGTTAACTGGTTCCCGTGGTGATTACTGTGCTTGTAAATTGTTGAGGTGGCAACTCTCCTTGAGGCGGCGCAGTTGGTGTTGAGAGAGAGAGAGCATTGACGAAGGCTATTTAATGTGTACAATTTTTCGAGTAGCAAATCCTCATTTTACGGACCCCATTAGAGTTTTTGTGGTTGAAAATGAATGCGGTCATAAGAGGAGTTTTGGATTTATATTTCTGTTAATGACAGACAGACAGACAATATTTACAGAATGAGATTACTAAAAAAAATGTGGTTCATCTACAAATACGTTTGGAAATAGTTTGGTTTTGTAATTGTTGGGCAGCTTTAGCTTTAGCTTTCTTTGTAAAGGGAGAGCGGGGTTTTGCTCTGTTTGTATGGTAGATGCTTCTTTCTCTACCCCAGGCCAGAAATCAATGTACTCTTTATTTTTGCAATGTTGTAGCATGTAGCTATTCTTGGTATCTATCTCTCTTGCCCCTCACACAATATCCATTCACTTTGATTCTATATTCCCTTTTTACCTTTTTTATCCTCACTTTGTTTTCGCTCCTCTTCTTTTTTAATGGTTTATATGTAATTTTCGATCTCTGTTTAGAATTAAAATTTCGAATTTTAAATTTTGAACTCAATTTACATCTAAAATTACATATAAACTCAAATTTTTTTTGACAGTTTTAAATACTTATAACTCAATTTTAAAGACTGAAAAAATACAATCCTGTCATCATTCAAAAAAGTCAAAGAACCTAGAGCCTAAAAGACAACTCAAGCCCCTCCATCCAATTTCATTATTCTCACTTTTCTTTTTTAGTTGTCCAATTTTATTATGTTCATACCCTTTTTAAAAATAATATTATTCATACTACTTTATCTCTATCCTTCTACTATCACTTATTTACCCACTTTGTCATTCACTTTATTCATAAACAATCATTTTATTTATAAATGAACTTCACAATACTCAATCATATCCTCAACTTATCTACTTTATTAATAAACTAATAAATATTCATTAAAATGCGTGCTCGAAGAAGTGAACATTTTAAAATTGGACGCAGGGAGTATTATAGTATAGTAGAAGTGTATAAATTTTAAGAAGTGTTTGTTAAAAATAAATTTTACTCATCCGTGTCAATTTAGATTTGGCATTTCTTTATACGGTAATAAAACACTTTTTTTTTTTTTTTTACTTTGAACAACACCCTCAAACATCTCAAAATTACATCACATGCAATTATTTTATTACTCACAACATTTTATTACTCCCTCCGTCCGTCTATAAATTTTTCATTACTTTTGGACACATAAATTAAGAAAAGTAATTAAATAATATATATAGTACAAGTGATATGATTTGGAGAGAAAAAGAGATAGAGACAAAATATAAGATATAAAGTGAAGTTTTATAATTACAAAATTAAGGGTTAATTTTAAATAAATACACCACTTTTAGTCTTAATATCAAATTAATTGTCCACGTCGGTGCGTCACATGTGATGTTGGTGGACTACCTAACCGAAACTTTTTTCGACAGGTGGTGGAGGTATGAGTGGTAGGGTTGAATATATTTGAGGTATAAAAATCCCCAAATCACATAAATGTTTGCAAGGTAAGGTTAAGGGTAGTATACACAATTCAAAGCTCTTTTTCTATCTAATTGCTATAAAGGTTTTCTGATGTATCTGGTTGCTACAAGTTGGAAAACTTTCTATCCCATAGTAAATAATCTCAAATATTTGATCTCTTTTGGTCTTTGTTTTTTTTTTTTTTTTTTTTTTTTTTCTGATTTACAGGCCCTTTGTACCTGTTGTTCACACTGTGGGGCGGCTCCATAATATAATTCGAAACGAACTTGAGTTGAGTGCTGAACAGGCTCTCTTTATGTTTATTAAGAGGTCGCTACTTACAAATAGTGTTGGAGAAAAAATGTGAAACGAGAACGAACGAGAGAAAAAGGATAAAATCCCAAAGCTACTCTTGATCAAACCTTTTGGCGGATATAATTCAATTTATGCATACCAATACAATGTTTAGATAGGGCTATATATATAAGTCATAAAGCCCAACTGCTGCTAACAACCCAATTAAGTAATATATCCTAACTGCCACTTTTAGCCTAACTGTCTATTTCTTCTCTTGTAAGTGATTATGGGTGTAACAATTCCCTCCCCCTCCGAACAAACCTTGTCCTCAAGGTTAAATGTAGGGAATTGCTGGGTAAAGAATTCAGTGTCGATCCATGCTGCGTCGTCGAGGGAACGATCCTGCCAAGCGACCAACACCTGCGGAATTTGCCTTCCGTGCCGATCTAGAATGCGCGAACGTAAGATAGAAGAAGGGATGAATACCGCTGAGTCGTCAAAATAATCTGGGGGAAAGGCTGGTTGAGCAGGATGGTCGCCGATCACCGGTTTAAGTTGAGAAACGCGGAAGACGGGATGGATTGTCGAGGTGGGGGGAAGCTGCAGTTTGTAGGCCACAGCTCCAATATGTTCCAGAATGCTGAAGGGACCAAAGTAACGTGGTGCTAACTTTACGTTGAGTCGTCGAAAGAGAGACACTTGACGATACGTCCTGAATTTGACACACTTTGTCTCCGGACTGGAATTCAACATCACGTCTATGCTTATCCGTGGTGAGGCGCATACGTTGTTGTGCACGCTCCAGGTGAATTTTTAAATGCCCCAATATCTCGTCACGAGTCTGAAGGTCGTCCGCCACTGCCTTAATCTGAAATTCCTGTGTAGCCATCGAGTTATTGCTGGCGGCTTCCGTCCGTATACTGCCTCGAAGGGGGTAATTCCTGCGGAAGAATGAAAAGATGTATTAAAACAAAATTCAGCCCAACAGCCAGCGAGCCCACTGTTTTGGGTGCTCGGTGGTGAAACAACGCAAGTACGTCTCAAGACAACAATTCATCACTTCGGTTTGCCCATCTGTCTCCGGGTGATAAGCCGAGCTCATCCGAAGACGGGTACCGGAAGCCGAAAAATTGGGTCACGGTCTGAAACAATAGAGCGGGGTACCCCGTGTAGGCGGACGATCTCCCGGTTAAAGATTGTGGCCATTGTGTGAGCGGTATAAGGATGGTTTAGCCCCATAAAATGGACAGCCTTAGAGAGGCGGTCGACGACCACGAGGATGACGTCCCACTCCTGGGATTTTGGTAGCCCCGAGATGAAGTCCATACTGACATCTTCCCAAATCTGATCCGGAATAGGCAAGGGTTGTAGCAGCCCTGCCGGGGCCCAAGTATCTGCTTTACTGGTCTGACAAACGAGGCATTCGACCACTGCTTGGACAATTGTTCGCATCATAGATGGCCAGTACAGATCCATTGCAAGGCGACAGTACGTCCGGTATGCCCTTGCGTGGCCGCCCGTGGGTGTGCAGTGATATTCTTGAAAGAAACGGTGGCTTCAGTCGGAGGGTGACGACACTTCTAGTCGGTCGCGATAGTTTAAAACGCCGTTAAGAAGATGGAACGAATGGGTGACAGCGCCTCCCGCTTCAAGGCTGCGAAAGATCGGCCCCAAGGTTTTATCGAGGCGGACCGCGCGACAAAGTTTTGGGAGATCCAACCATGCTACAATAAAGTGTCACGAGAAAGATATACTCCCTCCGTCCCAGAGGAATTTGCACCTCTGGGATGACACACATTTTAATAAATGTGTAAGAAAAAGTGTAATGCGTGATGTTTTGAGGGGTAGTTTTGTAAACTTTTATGAATAAAGTAAAGTAAAAGGTAGGTTGAGTGTGAAAAAGTAATGGCATATGGTTAAATATGTGTATATTTTGAGGGTGAGGGTTATGACAATATTTCCTTTTATGGAGTGTGTAAATTGGTATGGGACATCCATATATAGAAAGTGTGCAAATTCCTTTGTGACAGAGGGAGTATCATTTTTGATACCCGGAGAGGAAGAGTTTACATTCTTTAGTTGTGAAATCCATGTCTATGCCCCGAGTTATATCCACAATGGAGGCGGCTAAGTTAATGAGAAAGGAAGGCGTCCAAGCTTTCTTGGTATAAGTGGCGACCACCAAACCACTAGAGTTATCATTGGACGATGTGCTAATAGTGAGAGAATATAAAGATGTTTTTCCTAAAGACTTGCCAGGCTTATCTCTGAATCGACAAGTGGAGTTTACAATTGACCTTCTCCCTGGAGTTGTACCCATATCAAATGCACCTTACAGAATGGCGCCCAAGGAGCTTCAAGAGTTGAAAGTCCAGCTTTAAGAACATTAAAATTGCACCCAATTAAACGGTGACACGTGGACAAATATATATTAAAATCAAATTAATTTACTGTTTAAAATTTGGGAATTAATTAAATTAATTCTCAAATTAAATAGTTAAATTAGTGATATTTAATATACACGATTCGAGCCGGTCAAATTATACGAGTATCGAAATACTCGTAATTGGTAAAAAATATGGTTAACTTACCATATTTGGAGGAAATCAAATCACATCTCTTCAAAAAGGGAAAATAATTAAATTCAAATCAATCAAGCCAATCAAATCGGCATCAACCAATAAGAAGGCGCCACGTGGCATGGTAAAGAGGGGAAATCTTCATCCCCTCACCCTATAAATATGGTCCTCCTTCATTCATTTCAAGGACACAACACAAAAAGTATTTCAAGACTTTATAGAATTCTCTGCATAGATTTAGGGGGTGTATTCAATTGAGATTTTATTAGATTTTTTTGGACTTTAAAAAGTGTGTGTATTTAGAAAATCCATAGAGTCCATGCAGAGTTTGGCTGACTTTTTTTATTGATTTATATGGAATTTCATAGACTTGACATGATTGTGAAATATACTTTTTTTTATTGATTTACATAGATTTTCATTAACTCCGGTGCTGGAACTATTGATGCAAATGTATATGAAACACACTTGTATATGCCCAGACCCGTTCTAATGTATTATTCCCTGGACCTGCCCCGCACCCCATACGGGTCCTAGATAGTCGCCCCATTTTTTCATATCATGTTGAATTTATTTAAGTTGTTTCTCACAATTGAAATAATATTTTTCATGCATACATACATTGAAACAATTCACAATAATATAAATATTTTTCATGTTATATATATTATATATATAAAGTATTTTACCAATAAATATATATATATATAAATACTATATAAAGTTTATATAATAATTCAGATCAGGTCGAATACTCATGGGTTGGACATAAGACCCAGACCCGGTCCGTTCACATACGGAGCGGGGCAGATCAGACCCGTTCTCATTACGGGGTGGATCAAACCTGACCCAAAGCTCGCGGGGCGGGACGAGTACCCGCGGGTTGGGTCAATATTGTCATCCCTACTTCTAACCTTTGTCTTCAGAGTTCTCTGAGAGAATCCGTTGAAATCTCTGGTTTTTAGAAGAGATTTTGGATAGTGTAATTTATTAATATTTTTGGAGGAGAATCCAACAAAATTCATAGAGTATTAAAATTTATAGACTGTTGAATGCCCAAAGATTTTTTAAGACTTTTTAAAATCTGTATTGAATACCTCATAAGTTTAAAGACTTTTGAAAATCCGAATTGAATACTCCTAGACTTTCAAAGTCTAAAAAAATCCTACAGAATCCACAACCAATACACTCCCCTTAGAGTGTTCTTGAGCATTCAAAGGAGCTTCAAAGGCGTTCTTCACATAAATCATCCGAAAGTGACGTTCGATCCGAGATTAAGGTATTAAACCCCTTCAGATCGGCGTTCTCCTCAAAGCGCTCTTTATAAGTCTTCGAAGATTCAAAGGCGTTCTTCACGGGCTTTTGAAGATTCAAAGGCGTTCTTCACGGGCTTTTGAAGATTCAATGGCGTTCTTCGCTGTGTTTTGAAGATTCAAAGGTGTTCTTCATCGCATTCAAAAGTGCTCATCCGAAAAATCTCCAGATCAGCGTTTGATCCAAAACAAGAGTTCAAGTCCTTGGATAAACGTTACAAATCTTCAAGTTCAGTTGTGGTTAGGATCAAAGCGAGGATCACGCCACAAAATCTTTCAAGTCAACGCAGGAAAGAATCAGAGGAATAAAGTAGAGATTGTAAACTCGCAAATTTCTCGGTTTAATCCGAAAATAAATAAAATTGTACTTCAATTTTTGCGTTTTATATTTAATTCACGAAATTTGTTGTTACAAATTTAGCGCGCCCGGTGGGACTTCTCTACCTCTCATCTCTTTTATTCCTAAAGAAATTCAAAGGTTATCACGATGTCTCCGCACAAGATCTTTTTTATAAGGACTAGTCCTTCCAAGACTATTGATGTCAACGTTTCCACGAGAAGCATGACGAAGTGATCGTTGTCCCATGCTTTTTCAGAAGGAAATATTTCAACTGGAACAACTACAAACCAACCACCACTCTATGTTGTCGAAGGTGAAGAAGTCAACTCTACTGATTCCAATCCTCGCTCCCTGTCGTACTCTTCGTCAACCTCAAGTATTGCTCCTGTCATGATGGCCAACACCTCGACTACTGAAGAACAACTTGTTAGCGTCATGAAAGTTATCGAGGGGCTGTCAAAACACATCCAAGAGCAAGACTCTCGGATTTCTAATCTGGGATAAGGTGGATAATGGTGATATAAGACGTGCAAATGGAAAGCAAGTTGAGGAGCAGGATGACGCTGAAACCTCAACCAAGCATCAGGGGGCAGAAACTGAAACAACCGCTCAAGAATTGTTGAGTTCTTTTGATGGAGGGATGGATGTCGATCAACTTAAGGAGATTGTATTGGGTACGGTAAAAGATAGATATGAAGAAGGATCCAAATCATCTTTTACTTACACCAGATGTTATACTAAAAGGGTTGACAACTTGAGGATATCGGCAGGCTACCAACCTCCAAAGTTTCAACAATTTGATGGCAAAGGGAACCCGAAACAGCATGTAGCCCATTTCATTGAAACTTGCAATGATGTCGGGACTTATGACGATCACTTAACAAACAATTTGTTCGCTCATTGAAAGGAGATCCTTTCGATTAGTACATCGATTTGGAGGCTGACTCCATCGATAGCTGGGATCAAATGGAGCAAGAATTACTAAACCGCTTCTACAGTACAAGGAGAATGGTTAGCATGATCGAATTAACCAACACTCGTCAAAGGGAAGATGAACATGTGATTGATTATATCAATCGATGGAGAAACTTAAGCCTGAACTATAAGGATAAGTTGAGTGGATCATCTGCAATCGAGATGCGCATTCAAGGAATGCAATGGGGCCTCCGATACATCCTACAAGGAATCTGGCCAAATACTTTCGAAGAATTAGCAACAAGAGCTCACGACATGGAGCTAAGCACGTTTTATAGTGGAGTCGCATCACTGTCAGTTCAAGAGCTTCGCAGTAAGGCTTATGCTAAACCTTCAAGTAAGGAATATATTATAGACATGCCTCGAGACTAGGGGCAAAACGAGTTGACATTGAAAGATATGCAGTAGAAACAATATCCATTTTTAAACTTTGACGTCTCTGGAATATTTTATGATTTGCTAGATGCAAAGCTTATTGAGTTGCCTAAGATGAAACGGCCAGAAGAAGCTGGATAAACTAATGATCCAAAGTATTACAAGTATCATCGACTAATAGGTCATCCGATTCATAATTGCGTCACGTTTAAGGAAAAAACCATGCAATTGGTCCAACAAGGGGAAATCGTGTTGGATGAAACTATTTAAAGCTTCTCAAGTAAAGTCTCCTTGACAAGAGAATAAACTGTTTTAGACTCTCAAAATGAGTCATTCAAATTGAAGGCTCCTTGATAAGAGTGAAAACTTTCTAAAATTCTCAAGTGAAATCTCCTTAACAAGAGAATAAACTGTTTGAGACTCTCAAATTGAGTCTTTCAATTTAAAGCTCCTTGATAAGACCAAAAACTTTCTAAAGTGTCTAAAAAAAAGGATCTCCCTGATAAAAGAATAAACTGTCTACAAATTTAAAATTAAAGCCTTCTTGATATGAGTATAAACTATCTACAAATTCAAATTGTAAAGCTCCTTGATGCACAAGCTTAAAACTGCATATCACAAATCAAATTTTGTTCCTCTTGAACTACGTTATGACTTGATCCTCTTTGAGGTACGTAGGAAAATTAGAATTTTTTTAAGTACAATCATTATTCAATTATCTCGTTTAAGCTCATTGATTTAACGAGTGATCGAAGTAAAAAAAATGGACTTAAGTCAATTAAATAAAAATAATTGAACTTTAAGTCCAACAAATTTTGTGATTCATTCACTCCAAGACATAAAACGTCTGTGAACAAAGCACAAGGGGGCATTTGTAAGCACATTAAAATTGCACCCAATTAAAACGGTGACACGTAGACAAATATATATTAAAATCAAATTAATTTACTATTTAAATTTTGGGAATTTAATTAAATTAATTCGCGAATTAAATTGTTAAATTAGTGATATTTAATATATACGATATGTAATACCCCATAATTTTAAATATATATATTAATATAAATTTTTAATTGATAGTTTAAATTATAGAAATATAATATATATTCTATATATGTATAAATAATATTCTGAATTTTAATTAATTTAAACCTACGTATGTTGAGAGAAAACTGCAAATAATCCATATCCCCCATTATTTTCTCAACTTCTTGATTTTCTTTTCATTACTCGGTCATTCTCTCCAAAATTTCCACAGAAAAAATAACATATCTCTCTCTCACCCAAAAATATTTTACGCAAACTACATGTGGATCGAGTTTCATTCGTTTCACTTTGAAGCCACTACAACGTCCCTTCTTCTTGGTGAAATTGTAACTGCTTCTTCCCCCTTTAATTAAATTACATTCTACTGTTTTAATTATTGAGTAGTCGTTGTGGTTAAATTCTTAATTGTATTCGAAATGATTTCAAAAGTCTGGAACTCCTTTTTATGTTTTGGCTTCTATAATGCATATTTAGTTTTCGAAAATAGAGTCAATAAATCATGACTATTTAATTTAGTAAAACCATGTATTAACCAACCAATTAAGTTATATTTCTTCAACTATATTCTGATACATTCCTTAATTATTAAGTGATACGTATAATATATATATATATATATATATATTAGGTATTCATTATTCTATTTACTGATAGATATATTAGATATTTGTTATTAGATATATCGAATAATTTAGATCTGTTATTTAAGAATTTTTTAGGAGGTCAATTTGCATATTTTGAAGGTTCATCAAGATATAAGGTGGGGTTTTTATTGCTTTATACTCTACAGTGGTTGGTAGAGTTTTTGATGCATTTTTTATTCTTTATTGAATGTTTTAAATAAACTGTTTGAGTGATTGATACATGAATTAAATGTGTGCATGTTATTTGATTGTCAAAGTTATTGTATGCATGCGATTCAATTAGCAAATTTAATGTGTGCATGTTATTCTATCGACAAAGTTTCTAATAGCCAGGGATCCTAACGAGGGTCCATGATCGACGGGTCCTCGGGTTCAACCCGCTGTGTTCAATGGAAAAGTATATGTGGGTAAAATATATGTGTTTGCTTCAATGTTGGCAAAGTATATGTGTTTACTTTCATGAATGCAAAGTATATATGTTTAGTTTCATGAATGACAAAGTATATGTGTTTACTTTCGTGAATGACAAAGTATATGTGTTTAAGTTCATGAATGTAATACCCCATAATTTTATATATTAATATAAATTTTTAATTGATAGTTTAAATTATAGAAATATAATATATATTCCATATATGTATAAATAATATTCTGAATTTTAATTAATTTAAACCCACGTATGTTGAGAGAAAACTGCAAATAATCCATATCCCCCATAATTTTCTCAACTTCTTGATTTTCTTTTCATTACTCGGTCATTCTCTCCAAAATTTCCACAGAAAAAGTAACTTATCTCTCTCTCACCCAAAAATATTTTACGCAAACTACATGTGGATCGAGTTTCATTCGTTTCACTTTGAAGCCACTGCAGCGTCCCTTCTTCTTGGTGAAATTGTAACTGCTTCTTCTCCCTTTAATTAAATTACATTCTACTGTTTTAATTATTGAGTAGTCGTTGTGGTTAAATTCTTAATTGTATTTGAAATGATTTCAAAAGTCTGGAACTCCTTTTTATGTGTTGGCTTCTATAATGCATATTTAGTTTCGAAAATAGAGTCAATAAATCATGACTATTTAATTTAGTAAAACCATGTATTAACCAACCTATTAAGTTATATTTCTTCTACTATATTCTGATACATTCCTTAATTATGAAGTGATACGTATAATATATATATATATGTATTAGGTATTCATTATTCTATTTACTAATAGATATATTAGATATTTGTAATTAGATATATCGAATAATTGAGATCTGTAATTTATAATTTTTTTAGGAGACGAGAGACGCTCGTAATAAATCAATCTGCATATTTTGAAGGTTCATTAAGATATAAGGTGAGGTTTTTATTGCTTTATACTCTACGGTGGTTGGTAGAGTTTTTAATGCATTTGTTATTCTTTATTAAATGTTTTAAATAAATTGTTTGAGTGATTGATACATGAATTAAATGTGTGCATGTTATTCGATTGACAAAGTTAATGTGTGCATGCGATTCAATTGGCAAATTTAATGTGTGCATGTTATTCTATTAGAAAAGTTTCTAATAGCCAGGGATCCTAACGAGGGTCCAGGATCGACGGGTCCTCGGGTTCAACCCGCTGTGTTCAATGGAAAAGTATATGTGGACAAAATATATGTGTTTACTTCAATGTTGGCAAAGTATATGTGTTTACTTTCATGAATGGCAAAGTATATGTGTTTACTTTCATTTTGGCAATGTATATGTGATTACTTTAATGTTGACAAAGTATATGTGTTCAATAGCAAAGTATATTGTTTAATTTAAGGTTGGCAAAGTACATATTCAAATGCTATTTGTTCTACGTTGATGATTTGACTGTATATTTTTAGTATTTAGTTTGAAATAACTTCACTCCACTGAGTGTGCTTGCATACTCACCCCAAATAATACTATTTCAGGTTGAGGAGTTGATCAGCGAGAGAGGTGGTGGTGATGGATGTTGGCCATGTTACTAAAATTTTAAGACTTAATAGACCAGCAGCGGAATTATTTTGGTGAATAAATACTCACACACTTTTAAGAAATTCATATTAAAATGTAACTTTAACTAATGAGTACCAAAACTTGTTAAAAAAAAAGGATGTGAACCGTCCCTCCACCGCAACTCCGTCAATCTGTAAAGTGTTAAATAGATTGGGGTGAGCAAAACAACTAGCTCAGTGGGATTAACTTTGTCACCGTTAAATATAACATATGCATAACATCATAACTCACAAACATGCATACAATTTCATAAGTTTGTTGGATGAACCAACCATAATAACATAGGCATGTTGGATAAACCAACCATAATAACATAGGCTTGTTGGATAAACCAACCATAAGCTGTTGGATAAACCAACCATAAGTTTGTTGGATAAACCAACCATAATAACATAGGCGGTAAGATGCAGCTAAGAAATAAAATCACTCATACGAAATATTTAAAAATGACAAAGTATAGCCAATCAAGAAAATCCCACCTTAAACCTTTGTTTATCCTTGTAAATGTGTAGATTGAACTAATGCGAAAGTCTCACGTCACCTAAACAAGATAATAAGATAATCTGACTTAAAATTATTACATATTCTATACTAATAGATATCACATACTCTTACTATTAAATTATTAATTCAAGATGTTATAATAAAATCAGCACATGCATACACTGGATTGGTGTCTCAAAACTATTAAGATTTTAGCAAAAGATATTTGGTCAATTGAAAATTTTAAGAATCTGTACTAAAGTTTAGTAGTGAAAATGACTTAGAATTAAGGGCAAACATCGAAACTATAATTCAAAACATAGGATTTATGCATATTTAAATAGGGTATTGAAATTCTAGAGTACATCTTCAGAACATGCAAATTCCGGAAATTCTCCATAACAATGAGGTTTTCTACATTAAAAAACTTGGAATTAAATTAGTGTACAAAAATCGGTTTTGTAAATAAATAAATATAGTGGCTTGATATATTTGAAAAAGTGTCTCAATCTGCTTTGAAAAATGTACAATAATCTTGCTATATAAATCAATGGAAAATAGAATATAATCTTATACCACAACTAGTAATTTCAAGTAGAAATATAGAATAAAATAAGAGTTTCTACATGGAAGAAGTGATTACTCTATTCTGGCAAGCAAGAAGGGCACGACGACTTTCTGATTCGAGAAGAAAACTATTTCACATATATTGTTTTTGAAAGATATGGGTTGTTGGAGAAGAGTTTTTCTCTTATGTGATTATTTTTTGAAAATGCCGATAATTAAGATTTAAGATAAGGGAGGTTTAATTGCAAAAATTATGGAATTACGGGATCATGAATTGTAAATCAAATCTCTAATTTGAACTAGGAAAGAAATTAGTCTTCCTTTAAAATAGAACAACCGAGAAACTTGGAAAGGTTACAGTGAATGCCAAAAATACTCATCTAGTCCATACATATATATATATATATTATTATTATTATTACTAGTATTATTAAATATATCTAAATAAAAGAAATAATAATATTCAAATATATACTATTGATATACGTATCTTCAAAATATTATTATATACTTATCACAATCTTTTAATTAAATATCTATATTTATAATACTTTATTTAAAATAGATATACAAATTATATATATAAATAGTATGTAGTATATATTAAACGTTTTTCTATTTTTTAGACAAGTCTTTACATATATTTATTAAAAAAATATATTTTATCCATTGTTGTGACTTAAAAATCACGGGTGTTACATCCTACCCCTCTTAAAATAAATTTCGTTCTCGAAATTTAGTTAGTAACCCTGATTACCACCTTGAGCCATGTCTTATAAAATTCAATTACCTTAGAAATGAAGAATGTCATCTAATCTTAAGTCCATTCTATTATCAATAAATGTTTTATCATACCTACTCTATCATAATTCTTACATAATTTTTATGGTAAATTGTACCAATCTCAACAGTATAATTTTTTAAGGTGAAAATATATAAAAAAATTTCTCCATTTTGACCAAAAAAGGATCTAGTATAATATAATTGAGTTTTTTTTTTTTTTTTTTTTGAAGGTAGTAGAATTACAGATAGGAGTTAAATTACATATCACATGCTCTCACCTATCCAAACAGAAATTCTACCAAAAGATCACAATTTCCAGACTCAATCGTGAGAGGGTGGAAGGATCAACGATCAACCAGCATACCTTGAAACTCCGCGATCTAAGAAGATAGCAACGGCTGTGCTACAAACCTCCTAAACCACATAAGTACGGACCCAAGGCCTACCAGCTCCAACAGGCACAACAAAGTGCCACCATGGGAAAACCCGAAAACGGGAAGAAAACCCATCATAACAGGGAAGAAAACAAACTAGCGGGGAAAGGGAAAATACCGACTGCGGGTAAAGGGAAAATACCGAAAGCAGAAAATAACGGCATAGGAAGAAAAAAAGCAAAAACGAACCTAAAAACACCAGATCTAAACTAAGAAACAGACTAAAATAACATGCAGAAAGGAAAAAACGAAAAATAAAATGGGATCAGACGGATGACTCACCCGATCGGTCACCGTGGCTCCGACGGTGAGATTCACCCATTGATCCCAACTAAATCCCTAAAAAAAAACCTCTTGAGCGGCGGTGTTCGATAAAAGTAGTTTTGGTTGCAAAGTTGATGGAATTAAGGGATGAATAAGCAGATTTCTCGCAAAAATATTATTCAGCCAAATTAAATTTCAAACTAAGTCAACAAAATTATGGCCAGTAACGTGGGCAATACATAATATATTTACATAGTTTATGAAAGTGTGGTGTGTATGAAGTGTTTAAGTAAAGTAGAATAATGCTATACTAAATGTTGTGACAAATTGTACAACACTGACTCTAACAGAATATCAGAAATTAAGATACACAGCGGAAGACTTAAAACACTAAAAACAAACGTGACACAATGGAAATAATTTTTCACATATATTTTATAAATAAAAATCTATGCGAGCCTTACAGCGAAATTCAATACTTATCTTCAAGTACAAATGTTGTGTGAAATGTTACAGCAATAACCTTCACAACTGAAACTACAAACGAGGCAGGTGCCTTGTTCTAAAAACGAACTAAGTGTATAAGGGATTACACACTGTCGAAATGCCTAGTCTATCTATGATTACACTCTCAATAGATAAGAAGACACACAGCCATACGGGTGGGATACTTCGTATGATCTAAAAGGTAAAACTACTGGCCACAACTCCTAACAGGGATCAACGCTCGGTCTAGGAAATTGATGGAATAGAATACACTGAATTATGAAGCCTTCAATCGGTATTTATAGAAGTGGGGTGCGAATTCTAGAGGCTTCCACATTGAGATCCTATTTTTTAGGAACTCAACTTCCATGATCTTTCTAGATCCTTCTTGAATGCTCCAGGTCGTTCTAAATGGTTCCAGGCTG
This sequence comes from Galeopsis tetrahit, assembly GCA_963675135.1. Taxonomy (NCBI): domain Eukaryota; kingdom Viridiplantae; phylum Streptophyta; class Magnoliopsida; order Lamiales; family Lamiaceae; genus Galeopsis; species Galeopsis tetrahit. Next base: position 39,141,639 of record OY776123.1, read on the forward strand.
CTCTAGCATGTTCTGCAATGTTCTGGAATCTTCCAGGTTCCAGATCCTTGTAGAAGCTTCTAGATCCTGCCAGAAATTCGACAACATTTAAATCAACATTTAATGTAGCATTTCAGAAAAGACTTAGAAAAAATCTCGGAAGGTCTAATTAAGATGTTGTTGATAATGTTAAGGCATTTAAGGATTAACAACATCTACAATCTCCCCCAATTTGACCTTTCGACTACAACACACCTGATGCACATATATTTCTATACATACTCAGTATTATGTACTTCGTTGAGGTCGACATCATTGCTAAGCACTAATTAAGACAATACCTGTTGTAACCGTTGGATCAAATCGAATGAAGATCAAGGATAATTCTACAATGATCCGTGCCATAAGATCAAGATAAATTTTATCCAAAATAGAACAAGTATAAACAATACACTTATTCACAACATAAGTAACTTTACTGAAATCCTAAGTTAAGTTTTGGAAGAACTACTTAAGATTTAAGTAAGACACAAAAAACAAAACAAAATCAGAGCAAACGAATAGCTTAAGCAACAGAGCAAAAGCATAACAGCTATGGACAAAAACTAAGACTAAGTAACCTACAGTAGACACATGATAACCTGTAAATAAATTAAGCAAGGGCAGTAAACATATATCATCAAGTGGAACCATAATTAAGAAAGTTGTAAAACAATAGACATCCTATCATCTAGAAAATAAATAACAAGTGTATCAGAATTTCAGAATTCAAACTTAAACATTAATTACAAAGATTGAACTGAATAAATGGCATATATTGTTGTGGTAACAGCTACAACATCAACTTCCTGCACAGTAGCCATTATGAAATTCAGATCTCCCTCTGTCTAGCAGCTTCCTATATGGAGATCACCATACAAGGTCTCCATGTCAGCATCATCATCATCTCCTTCATCAACAAAGTTGCAAGGTGTGCAACTACATCAGTCACTGCAACATCTCCAGCATCAGGTCCATCACCAGCATCAGCAGCAACTGGAACTCCATCATCATTCATTTCTTCAATCACCACATTGGAGTTCGATGGTGGTGGTACTCCCCCTGTTGTAGGTGAAAGCAGATTTGTCCACCTGTCCTTCAGGAACTAGAGCTCATCAATTGTTTCCTGCAAGTGTTGGATCTGTAGTTTGATGAATTCCTGTGAAAGATACACATTACCAGAAATGTTGATACAGATGTTCTCAACATTTGGGGTTGCATTTCTCTGTCTTGATCTGGATGATTCAGGATGATCAGAAGTTGAGGGTCTGGAAGGTCCTGGTTGAGCAGAAGTAGAGGGTCTGTGCTGATGTTCAGTACCAGGAGCAGTCAAAGGCAGATCAATTACTCTATCCCCAGTGAGTAAGGCATGAGCTATGGCCAGTAATGGAACTCTCCCCCTCAACACATCAGTGTTCTTGGCAACAAATCCATGATGCCTTAAGTAATTGGAAATCAGAACAGGATAGGGTAGGTTGCCTTTTTCAGAAACTTTCCCAGTGAATCTCATCATATGTTGGAAAATTGTAAGGCCTAAATTGAATCTCTTAAGCATAGATATCCTATACATAAGAACAACTTGATCCTTTGTGATCTTGGTAGTGTTTGTGGTGGGAATCCAGTTGTAGATAATGAGTTTGTATAACACATAGTGTAGGGAAGTGAGGTCTTTGGCTAGCATCTGTCTAGTCCACTTAACTACCCTATCACCAGTTATAGCAGCAATTACCACATCCATGTTAGGTTCTTCATCTACCTCAACATTGGGAGTATGCAGAAACTCATTTATCAATTCAGGAGTAAAAGGTACATCCCTCCCCCTAAAATTAACAGTCCCATACGACCTAGATGATCTCCTACCAGTGCTCTTTTTCATACAGGCATAAAATTCATAGGCCCAATTTGTCAAGAAAGATTCACCAAAATTTACAGCATGCATCAAATTCCTTTCTTCAAAGAAACTAATCATGCCTTTACTTTCAAAGTCAGGTATATTAATCATTTTCTCTATCAGCAGTTTTCTCTTAGAATAAATGGCCAACCTATTCTCTAGAGTCTCAAGAGAATCAGAAATACCTTCCTCCTCAGAAGCAAGGTCATCCGAGCTTGGTGTAGAGCTTTTAGCAGAGCTCTGATCAGGGCTGCTTTCTGCACTGGAAGAGCTATCACCACTGCCACTATCTTTAGGTTCTGGTGCAGCTTCCTTTGCAGCAGCATAATACTCAGTATTTTTCTTTAGAGACTGTAGTATGTCTCTCAAACATCTCTCAGAATCAGAATTGGAATCTGATTTTGCAGGTTCATCTTCAATGATCATCTTCTCTTTGCCTTTTGGTTCAGCAACAATCTTTCCTTTTCCCTTTCTCTTCAGCAACAACTTTCTTTTTGGACTTCTCAGCAGCAACTTTCTTAGGTTTCTCAGCAACAACAGGAGCTTCTTCTTCAGAATCTGTGAACACTTGGATAGGTTCACCAGCATCAGCTCCAACTTTCTTCTTCTTCCTCATGGATTCAGAATAATCCACACGAGTGAATATGCGGTTTGATCTCCTTCTTCATTGTACAGGGCTTCTCTGTCTTTTTCCTTTATGTGCATTCTTCTTGAGAGGAATGGGAGCAGATTCATCAGAAACAGAGAATGAAGAGTTTGTACCATTTTCAGAGATGTTTGCTTCCTCCATTTCAACGTCTTCAGGGTTGGAAGTAGCAATAGCTTCTTCTTCAACAACAGCTTCAACATTTTTAGTTTGCGGGTCGTGAACAATAGGTGATTTGGGGCTTTTTGAAGCAGAAGCCATTTGGGCGGTTTGATCAGCCAAATAGCTTGAGATATCCACAGTGATATCTCCAAAAGTCATCACGGGCAGATGACCAGTAGTTCGAAGAGTATCAGACACCTCTTCGATAGCCCTAGTGACCTGTTCGACAGTTGCATCTTGAGGAAAGTTGGTTGTTTGAGGAGCGGTTTGAGGAGTGGGAGCGGTTGTTGATGGTGTTGCAGAAACATTTGAGTTAGCATTTGACGAGGTTGAGTGTTGTGAAGCCATGGAAGCAAGAATTTCGAGAGGATTTGTGCGAGAGTGGGTTGAGTTTTTCGAATCAGAGTGAGATTGTGAGGATTTCGAGTTTCTTCCAGCCATTTAAGTGAGGCGGTTGGAATTTCAAGGTAAAGGATGGGAATTTGCACACACTTCTTTGAGATATACACAACCAAAAATCCAATTCTGCAATCTTAGTACTCAACAAATTCAGAAATCACAATTAGCAAATGAATGGCATCTTATGGTCGATATTTATAGAGAGAATAATGTAGTTGGAGGTTAAAAATAAAACAGCAGAATTAATCTAGAAATTTCGATAATGCTCCACATAATTAGCCACAATCTAGATCATGGGTAATTAGTGGGAAAATTCATTTAATTAAATTAATTAAATAATTAAGAAGCTTCCAGAATTTACCTAATTAAAATCGCATAATCTGAAAAAAGTAAAGATGTGGATCAGTAATTAATTAATTAAATAAATAAAATGAATCTCAATAAATAATTAAATAATTACAACTAATAAAAATAAATTCGAATCAGGCAATGTTGTGCTCAAAATTGTTACAAACACCTCAACACGTTTTTTACATGAATTTGCTTCATTTGTGTTGCACCATATTTTTTCTTTTTGTGTTATAGCATCTAATTTGTATTGATCCATTGTTCCTGTAGAGTACATCGTAGTAGCGAACTCCGTGCCCCATACTTACTTAATGGATTACAAATATGTTTATGTTTTTACCAAAATATCACCTTTTGAAAAGAAGGCATCGTAGTAGTGAACTCCGTGCTCCATAGTTACTCAGTGATTTGGTACATCTTTTAGTATGCTAATAACATTCTCATTTTATGCATTTGAGAGGTGTGAGACATGTTTATTTTTGCACTCCAAGGTTCTTAGATTCGAAGATATTTTACAAAGGAATTATTTAACTAAGTAAGAAATAAATTCAACTTATAAAATTTATACAACCCATGATGTTGTCCCAAATGCTAACGCATTTGTGACAACATCCATCCGAATTCTTTTCAGATAGTGCTCATGCCAAGAGATTTCCTTAAAGTAGAGAATCTCTCATGGTCTAAGGCTTTTATAAAAATATCAGCATTCTGTTTTTCAGTAGGTACATACTCCAACTTAACAATATTCTTCTCTACTAAATCTCTCATAAAATGGTGTCTTATGTTAATGTGCTTTGTGAGTGAGTGTTGTACATGATTTTTAGAAATGTTAATGGCATTAGTATTATCACAAAAGATAGTAAGTATACCATTTTCAATACCATAGTCATGGAACATCTTGCTCAGCCACAAGAGTTGTGTGCAACAGCTTCCAGCAGGGGTAAAATGCAAGTTTGGTCCCAAGAGATTTTTTCAAAAACAATTTTGGTCCCACGTTCTTTTTTGGTCCCATTTTTTGCAAAAATGGTCCCAACCGTTAAATACTTAACGGAAAATGGTCCCAAAGCAAAAAATGAGAAAAAAATGAAACATTGCAGATTTTTTTAATAATTTATGTAAATTTAAAAAAATATTTATAATAATATATATCAAATTTAAAAATTAAAAAATTTATAGAAAATCTATAATATTTAAAACGACAAAAAAAAAAAAAAAAATTTCAAACCAATTAATATTTTAGGTAAAATATGTCAAATTAATGAATTTGAATAATTAAAATTTGAAGATATTATTTTTTTATTTATAAAATCATAAAAATTTACCATATAGATTTTTTTTTTAAATATCACATAAAGTCTTTAAAACGTAAATTTTGAAGAATTCAATTTAAAAATTACAAATTCCATTAAAATTTTAAACTAAAATACAAAAAAAAAATGTATGCATATATCTATCATTAACACTATTCTTCTCCCCATCATTGACAGAAAATCGGAAGCTCTTTCAAAAATTCATTTTACATATTAAGTCATCTCAAACAAAATAATCATCCTTTCAAAATCAAATCGCAAGATTTGTTTTAAAAAAATTGATAATATATCTCAAAATTGAAAATTTCGATTCAAGCAATACCACACCCCGAACCCATGGTGATCACCAACACGCACCACCAGCCCCAACATAGTAAATATTAATTGAGATAAAATGAGAAAAAATCAAGAACGATTTGACGTGTAATTTCAGTGAATGTGGTTTGTCTGCTTCGATTTGGGGGGTTTAAGTGAGGGTTTACGATTTGAGGAATTTAAGTGAGGGTTTGCGATTTGGGAATGCTTAATGAGTGTTTTACCTTCAATTTTTTCTAAACTTTCAATTGTGATTTGTGTGGTTTTATTGGGGGAAGAATTTTTTAGGGCTTTTTTAAAATTAGAGGTGATTTTGGAGCATTTGATTAAAATATAAGATTTGGAGATTTTATTTTAGATGGTAAAATCTCGTGGGACATTTTTTGTACAAAATGGGACCATTTTCGTCAACACAAATCTCTTGGGACCAAATTTGCATTTTCCTGATCTTCTGAGACCAAATATGCATTTTCCAGATCTCTTGAGACCAAATCTGCATTTTCCCGTTTTTTACTTTAACGGCGTGTGTGCTTCACATGAACAATTCCGTTAGTTTTTTACGGAAAAATCTCGTGGGACCATTTTTGCTCAAAATGGGACCATTTTCGTGAACAAAGATTCTCTTGGGACCATATTTGCATTTTACCCCTTCCAGCAACAATATACTCAGATTCTCCAGTGGATTGAGAAACACAATTCTGTTTCTTTCTGTGCCATGATACAAGATTGTTTCCCATGTAGAAACATCCTCCACTCGTACTCTTTCTATCATCTATATCTCCAGCCCAATCAGCATCACTATAACCAATCAAAATGTTGTTGGTGTCCTTAGTGTACCAGATTCCAAGGTCATTTGTACCTGAAACATACTTGATAATCCTCTTCACAGCATTCAGGTGTGATTCCTTTGGATTAGCTTGGTACCTAGCACAAACACACACACTGTACATAATATCTGGTCTACTAGAGGTTAAATATAGTAAACTACCTATCATGGATCTGTAAAGTGTTGGATCAACATCTGTTCCAGCACTATCTTTGCAAAGTTTCAAAGAAGATCCCATAGGAGTTTTCATTGGTTTTGAATTTTCAAGACCAAATCTTTTAACCAAGTTCTTAGCATACTTACTCTGGGAGAAGAAAATACCATGACTGCATTGTTTGATTTGAAGACCTAGAAAATAGTTCAAGTCTCCAACCATACTCATTTCAAATGTTGCAGTAATTGCCTCAACAAAGTTACTCAACATTTTATCACAAGTAGAACCAAACACAATGTCATCAACATATATTTGAGCAATAAGTAAATCTCCTTCAGTGTGCTTAATGAACAAAGTTCTATCAGCTTCTCCTCTAATAAATCCATATTCCAAAAGAAAGTCAGTAAGCCTACCATACCATGCTCTAGGAGCTTGTTTAAGACCATACAATGCTTTCTTAAGTTTATATACATGATCAGGATATTGTGGATCTTCAAATCCTTTAGGTTGTTCAACATACGCTTCTTCATTCAAAATGCCATTTAGAAATGCAACCTTTACATCCATTTGATGAAGTTTAATATCAATAAAACATGCAATAGCTAGCAGTAATCTAATAGATTCTATCCTAGCAACAGGTGCAAAAGTCTCATCAAAATCAACTCCTTCAACTTGGGTGTAACCTTGTGCTACTAACCTAGCCTTGTTCCTAACAATATTACCAGATTCATCAGTTTTATTCTTGAATATCCACTTTGTTCCAATGACATTAGTATGACTAGGTCTTGGAACAAGTGTCCACACTTCATTTCTTTCAAACTGACCAAGTTCTTCATGCATAACATTAATCCAGTTTTCATCAGTTAAGGCTTCTTTAGCACTCTTAGGTTCAATTTCAGATAAATAACATTCAGCATTTACAACATTACACATAGAAGACATGCATATTGTTCTTACCACATCTACCTTGTTTGATCTTACTCTTCCTCTTGTTTGCACTCCAACTGTAGCATCGCCTATGATCTGGTCAGAAGGATGACTTTTACCTATTCTTGAAGAAGGATTCGTTTTGGGAACGTACTGGTCATTATGTGAAGTTACAATTGATTGTTCTGTAGATGTTGACCCAGATGTGTTAACATTTGGTGCAACATTTTCAGACTTCAGTGTATTCTCAGAAGTGTCAGTAACCTGTGATACATCTTCTTCATCTTTGTCATCTGTAAGACCTTTATCATCATCAAACACAACATTAACAGATTCTTGAACAGTGTTAGTTCTAAGGTTACATACTCTATAAGCTTTACTATTTCTAGAATAGCCTAAAAAGAAACCTTTATCACTTTTAGAATCAAACTTATGACTTGTGCCAGAACGAATAAAAACCCTATTAATAAGGTGTTTGACTTGTGCCAGAACGAATAAAAACCCTATTAATAATATGGCATGCAGTATTCATTGCTTCCCCCCAAAATTTCTTAGCAAGACATTTGGATGTAAGAACGACTCTAGCCATTTCTTGTAAAGTTCTATTCTTTGTTTCAACAATTCCATTTTGTTGTGGAGTTTTATGAGATGAATAGTCTTGCAAGATACCCTTTTTATCACAAAAATCATTAAACAAGTTGTTTTCAAATTCCCTACCATGATCAGTTCTAATTCGGCCAACTTTCAAGTTAAACACATTTTTTAACCTCTTATAAAGAATTTTAAATGCAGCAAATGCTTCAGATTTGTCTCTCAAAGACTCTACCCAGGTATATCTAGAAAAATCATCTACCACAACTAAGGAATACCTCTTTCCTCCAATGCTTTCAGTTTCCATAGGACCCATCAAGTCCATGTGCAGTAATTCAAAGCATCGATGTGTAGTACAATGTGACAGCATTTTGTGCGACATTCTTACATGCTTACCTTTTTGGCATGGTCCACATACAATGATATTGTGAAACCTCAGTTTTGGAATTCCTTTTACTGCATCTGCTTTGATTAGTTTTTGCATTGCTTTGTAATTTGCATGACCCAATCTTTGATGCCATAAAACATTTTCTTGATATTTTGACAAGTTACACATATTTGTTCCAATAAGATAGCAATTATCAGCTGACCTAGTACAAGTCATTACACAAACTTCATCTTTATTAAGAACATAACATGAGTCTTTATCAAATTTCACATGCAAATTATCATCACAAAGTTGACTAATGCTAATCAGATTTGCAAGTAAGCCATCAACATGTAAGACATATTTAATCTTAGGAAAACCTTCAACATTCAAAGTTCATTTACCAACAATGTTTCCTTTAGAACCTCCACCATATGTAACACTACCACTATTCAAGGTCACATAATCAGATAAGAAATCAGTACGACTTGTCATATGTCTAGAACAACCCCTATCAAAATACCATAAATCAGGTAGACATGCTTTTAAGGAGGTATGAACAACATTACAGGTAGCTTTTGGTTTTTATGCAGATTTCAGAAACTGTTTACCAGGATGTGACAGTTTTTTATGCAGCATTTTCAAGGTTTTCTGTTCTTCAAACAATTTTATACAGTATGGACGAATATGACCAACTTTGAAACAGTAATGACAGATATACTTCCTCTTAACCTTGTGAGTATCTGATTGTGCAGATGTTGCACCAGATGTGACAACATTTGCCTTCACAAATTTCACAGGTTTTCTAAAATTTTCAAAAATAGAAGCAGTTACACCATCATAACCTAAACCATGATTATTAGACTTACCAGTAGCTATAGCATTATTTACCTCAGAAGCACTCTTGGAATATTTCTTGAAACATAAGGTGGAATTTATCAATTTCTCCTTTAAGTTACAGATTTCCAGATCTCTTTTGGTAAGTATAACTTCTAGCTTGGTGATTGTGTCTTTCAGATCCTCATTCTCTTTATTCAAGGAATCAAGAGTGAGTTTCTGATTGTTCCAATCTGTTGGGATATGAATATCCTTAGTTTAGTTTTGATAAACCAAATCAAACATGTAATAGGATAAGTTGTATTGTATAGACAACTTTATTATATATCTTGTAATAGATAGGACTCTGGTTAGAAGAGAAGACATGTCAATGCTCAAGAAGAGAAGAGAAGACCAAGACCAGAAGTCATCTTACATCAGCTGAGTAGAAGTCGTCTTACATCAGCTGAGTAGAAGTCATCTTACAACCAGCTGAGTAAAGACAGCAGAGTAAAGACAGCAGCTGAGAAGAAACAGCAGCTGTGTAAAGCCAGCTGAGTAAAGACAGCAGAGTAAAGACAGCAGTTGAGAAGAAACAGCAGTTGTGTAAAGCCAGCTGAGTAAAGACAGCAGAGTAAAGACAGCAGCTGAGAAGAAACAGCAGCTGTGTAAAAACAGCAGAGTGAAGTCTTCTTACCAGCAGAGTGAAGTCTTCTTACCAGCAGAGTAGAAGTCTTCTTACACAATTAAAGGAAGACCAATCACAGCTGAAATCAAGGATTGACAAGATATGTGCACAAGAAAGGAAAGTCAAAGATATGATTGAAATTACATGACAATGGTAATATTCAATCATATCAAATCAAGAGATTGTCAATTCCTCAATTAGTGGAGGTTTGAATTGCTATCATCCAACGGTAACATTCAAACATCAACACTATATAAATGAGCTCATACATCATTGGGAGAAGAGAAGAGGTGTGAGATGCAGAGGTCGAGCAAAGTTCATAAAGTCCAGAAATAAGAAGAGCTCAAGAAGATCATTCATGAAGATTCAACACGCATCACCACATCCCCAGTGAGTGAACTCATACCATCTAAGCCAGTTTAACCACTCATATATATCCATAGCTTAGAGAGAATTTCCCAATCCTAGCATGAGGCTAAAACAGATTGTAAGGGAAATTCTCACCTAGTTCATATACACAAAACCCACCTTCTACCATAAAACCTTAGAAGTCAAGTTGAGTGTTCGTCACTGTAAAGAGTCCAAGTGCTCTATAATCACTTGTGGAGTGCAAGTGCAAGTGCTTACAATCACTTGTGGGGGAAGTGCAAGTGCTTACAATCACTTGTGGAGACCGTAGCCGTTAGGACCGCTCAGATCTCAAAGTCCTACCCTTGGGACTATAAAGGACAAGACCCTTGTAATTTGTGGTAAATTAAAGGGATTAAACATCACGTGTGGACGTGAGAGTGGACGCAGGAACGTATAAATCAATGTGTTATTTACATTTCTGCACTTTACATTTCAAGTCTTTTCATACATATTTGTGCATAAACTGTTTTACACACTGTATTTATTAAATAGACGAGTATAATATTTATGAGCACACTACAATTCCGCACTTAACTCCGATAAGTAATTAATCAGTCGACTAACTAGTCCTAGGCCCCTAGTGAAATCAACGGACTAGTTACTTTGAAGAGTTAGTTTATTTTCCACACAATCAGCAGACATCAAGTCAGCTGATCTTACACTCGTCTCAGGGACCAACACAATCATCTAACAACTTTTGGTGTTCATTGTCATCAGTCCTTTTTCCTGCATCATCAATCAAACCATTAAAACAGTTCAAATCTGGGTGACTCTGTTCTGATGTTGCTGTAGATGTTGAAGCATCAGGTACATCATCAGAATCTGTTTCATCCAATTCATCATCTGAGAAATCTTTATAATCAATTCTGGTAAAATTAGAATATTCATTCTGATTTAACTCATCAAAATCATCATCATCAGGTTCATCACTCAAGGTAGCACTAAAATTCAGTTTTTGCTTAAGTCTAGTATTGGCACATTCATTTGCATAATGGCCATAACCAGAACAAGCATTGCATTGAAATGATTTTCGAAATTCAGGATCATACCTTGGTTTACCTTCACTCTTTGATGGTCTTGGTGTGAATTGACTTTTCCTCCTTTCTGGTTGAGGTGTTGATGTGTTGATTTGAATCTTAGGCTGGATGTTACTAGATTTGTTCACAGATTTCTTAAGAAACTTATTAAAATGCTTAGTGAGTAAGGCAATGTTGTTAGGATCCTTGAGGCATTTATCAAGCAATTCTTCATCCGAATCAACTTTAGTAATGATAGGTTGAACCTCAGAAATGTTTGATGTTTCCCCTTTAAAAACCACAACTTTCTTATCAGCATTAGCTTCATCAACTTGATTAGTGTTTATTTCATATGTTCTAAGAATACTCACTAACTCATTTTGACTTAACTTATCCGCATCTTTTGCCTCTTCAATAGCACAAATTTTAGCATCAACTCTTTTAGGAACAGATCTTAATATCTTATGAACTACTCTAACATTAGAAATAGGGTCACCAAGAGAATGTGATTCATTGATAATCTCACTTAACCTTTCATTGTAGGCTGAAATTGTTTCATCTTCCCTCATTCGGAGATTCTCAAATTTTGTCCCCAACATTCGAAGCTTAGTCCTTCGAACACTGTCTGAACCCTCACAATGCTCTTGCAACCTGTCTCATGCATCTTTAGAAGTAGAACAGTTAGATATAATTTTAAACATTGAAACATCAACAGAAGTAAAAATAGCATTTAAAGCTTTAGAATTGTAGCTTGCTGTTGTTATTTCATCAGTCGTCCAGTCAACTTCTCTCTTGAGTTGAATTTCACCATTTGCATCTGCTGGTCTCTTTGGAGCTTCCCAACCTGTAAGTACAGTCCTCCAAGCACGTTAATCAACTGACTTGATGTACATACGCATCTTAGGCTTCCAATAAACATAATTCGAACCATCTAAAACGGGTGGCCTAAGTGCCGTGGATATGTGATGTGTTTCCATTGCTAACCTACACTAAAAACACACTTGACCAAAGATCTAACCTAGAGTCGTCAGGTATCTGCTCTGATACCAACTGAAAGTATGGTGTGTATGAAGTGTTTAAGTAAAGTAGAATAATGTTGTACTAAATGTTGTGACAAATTGTACAACACTGACTCTAACAGAATATCAGAAATTAAGATACACAGCGGAAGACTTGAAACACTAAAAACAAACGTGACACAATGGAAATAATTTCTCACATAGATTTTATAAGTAAAAATCTATGCGAGCCTTACGGCGAAATTCAATACTTATCTTCAAGTACAAATGTTGTGTGAAATGTTACAGCAATAACCTTCACAACTGAAACTACAAACGAGGCAGGTGCCTTGTTCTAAAAACGAACTAAGTGTATAAGGGATTACACACTGTCGAAATGCCTAGTCTATCTATGATTACACTCTCAATAGATAAGAAGACACACAGCCATACGGGTGGGATACTTCGTATGATCTAAAAGGTAAAACTACTGGCCACAACTCCTAACAGGGATCAACGCTCGGTCTAGGAAATTGATCAAATAGAATACACTGAATTATGAAGCCTTCAATCGGTATTTATAGAAGTGGGGTGCGAATTCTAGAGACTTCCACATTGAGATCCTATTTTTTAGGAACTCAACTTTCTTGATCTTTCTAGATCCTCCTTGAATGCTCCAGGTCGTTCTAAATGGTTCCAGGTTGCTCTAGCATGTTCTGCAATGTTCTGGAATCTTCTAGGTTCCAGATCCTTGTAGAAGCTTCTAGATCCTGCCAGAAATGCAACAACATTTAGATCAACATTTAATGTAGCATTTCAGAAAAGACTTAGAAAAAATCTCGGAAGGTCAAATTAAGATGTTGTTGATAATGTTAAGGCATTTAAAGATTAACAACAGCTACAGTTTATATATGTATATATATCTATATATAAAATATATTATTATTAAATATCTTAAAAATATGTAAATAATAATTCAAATAATATAAGCATATGTATATTCAAAATAATACATATACTCACCGTAATCTCTCTTAAAGAATTATCTTATGCATATCTTATTATAATCGATGGTGATTAAAATCTCTGGTGTTACATTCTATCCCCCTTAAAATAAATTTCGTCTTCGAAATTTAGTAACGTACCATTAACTTGAACGAGGACAACCATTAACTTGAACGAGGACATTCACGTTCCCTATGTCCTGGTTGCTTACACCGAACGCATTTTTCTAAGAGAATTTAATTGTCTTAGATCTAAGGATGGTAAATGTCATCTAATCTTAACACCTAGTCAATATTGTCTATCAATCACCATATTTCCTAGAAAATGTAAATAATCGTCCCAACTACCAATATATCATACTTATGTGTCGTAACTATCAATAATCATATCAATATCAAAACTAACAATAATCGTGTGTCATGCGATTATCTTTCCATAATCGATAAGTAACATATCATCTAATAAAATGTCATACCTTGGAGTTGAAGCAGTGGGTAGTGGTGGATGCCATAACTTAAACTAGATAATGCATGATCTTTTGTAAAAACCATTTCTTTTTTCAGAAAAAGAGAATAAGCAACACAAAAACACATTTTTTTTACAAGTCTAAAACACATTTTTTTTACAAGTCTACAAGAACGTAGACCTGCTCTGATACCATTTGTCACATCCCGATTTTAGGGGCCTAGATGAAAATACTATACGATGCATATTTTTTATAAAAATTGGCAGAAGAATTATTTTGGTGAATAAATACTCACACACTTTTAAGAAATTCATATTAAATGTAACTTTAACTAATGAGTACCAAAACTTGTTCAAAAAAAAGGATGTGAACATTCCTAAAATGAAAATAGTTTATATAAATTCAGTTCTTTTATTGCATGAAAAACCTAAAATCAACAAGAACACATGTCGTTCTGATGACCAGAGCCCCGTTAAAACCTTGCTAAGTAAACCCTCCTTAGGGAAAACCTTAGTCAAGGAAAAAGGTAGACTCCTCTAAGAGTTAAATCTGTAGAAATCCGAATGTAAATCGTTGTGCATAAGAGTTCTAATCTGGTCTGGTGGCGCGTCAAACCAACGGAAATCAGCAATATTCATAGATGCCAGACAGTCCGCCACTGCGTTGCCTTCTCTGAAGATGTGAGTGATTTTTATCCGCATTTTGTGAGCCACTCTGCTTGTGTGTTGCCATAGAGGTTTCAAGCGCCATGGGAGTTCTGGATTTGCCGCTGTTAAAAGGCGAACCACATACGTCGAGTCTGATTCCAGCCATAGATTTGCCCAACCATGGGTGTCCGCCTGTAGGATGGCGTGCAAGGCAGTTATAGCCTCTGCCTCGTAGGCATTTCCCTGGCCATGGTGCATTATGAAGGCCCCCATGAAGCTCCCCAAATGGTTGCGATAAATTGCCGCGCCCTTTATAATTCCTGGTGCACCCGATGCCGACCCATCTACATTGATTTTGATTACGTCTGCCGCCGGCGGTTTCCATCGCACCGTGACAATCCGCGGGGCCTTCCTAAGGTTTCCTTTGACACGGAATGCCTTAAGCACCCCAAGATCAAACATCGTGTTATGCATTGTGCCCATATTTTCCCCGCGAGCTTCGCCAATTAGGGCCCATACTGCAACTCGTATCATTTCTAGATTCGCACAGTTGTTGTTAAAAGTTGCCTCATTTCTGTAGTGCCATATTTGCTAGATCAATGATATCAACGCCAGTCTCCAAAGGTGTGTGATTTGAGGACTGAAGTTGGCACTCATTGCTTGCAAGAACCAATCAAGAAAGCCCTCCTTCATGTTAATTCTCACCTCGAAGATACTTGTGACCTCGTTCATTGTATGACTGAAGTGGCCACAACTACTGAAAAGGTGATCAATACACTCCTCTCCTGACTTGCATAGAGCGCAGATGCCCGGACCCAAGACACCCAAACTTCGGATGTGTTCCCACGTGGGCAGCTTTCCATGAATTATTCTCCATGTCACCATTGATCGTCTCGGTGGATGAACGATGCCCATATCCAATCACCCCAGTTGACCGTCGGGAATTTTGGCCGAATCTTCTCATAAGCTATTTTTGCTGTCAGGTTGCCGTGTACAGCGGCTGGCCATATTTGTTTATCACCATCTATAGCGCATATGTAGTTTGCAATGTCTGAAGTGATTTCAGGGCATCGTCTCACAAAGTCTGCATCGAGCGACCATTTTCCATCATCTAGGTAATCTGATATGTTGTAATTGTAAGATGGCCTGATCGATCTTGGCATATTCAGTCGGTTAGCTATGGTGTATCCTAGCCAATTATCCGTCCAGAAATTTATGGACTCTCCTTTGCCGACAATCCACCTAGCTTGTGCTGAGACTTGCAGTAGGTGCGGCCGAATGGCCCTCCAAATCGATGATGCAACTGTAGCTTCTCTCACTTTTCCTTGTGGCAGAAAGCGCATTCTTAAGAAATACATTGGCTGACTTGTATCTGTTAAGATATTCCACGCTAATTTCCGAAGGTAAGCTGCGTTCGCACATTCAATTGATCGAACTCCCAAGCTTCCCTCCGTTTTTGGTGCAATTATTTTCGCCCAGGAGACCGAGCAATGACCCCTTTTGTCAATTTCGCCCGTCCAAATGAAATTTCTCATTGCACGTTCGATTTTCCGCAGCAAACTCTTCGGCCATTTGTATACCATCATAGTGTGCACTAGTGATGACGTAATTACATGGTTCACCAAGCATACTCGACCTTCGAGTGACAGGGATGATCCTTTCCACGCCGAGAATTTAGTTATAACCCGCCTTTGGGGAGCCTCTGAACAGTGGTGCGCCGAGGTATGTGAACGGGAGGGAGCCAACGGTCAAACCCAGAAGCTGTCGCACATAAGCCTTGCTGTTATTTGTCACATATTTTCCGAAGTAGACCGAGGATTTACTCGGGTTAAATATTTGACCTGATAATTCACCATAGATTTTCAAGATATCTTTTACTGCTCTTATACTGCTCCGTGTTGCACGACATAGAATGAGAGTATCATCGGCGTACAAAAGAGACACTGGGCAATCCAATCCTCGTCGAATGAAAGCTGGGTGTAGTTGGCCACTGTCCGCAGCCTTGGCTAACCCCCTCGTGAGGACTTCTCCCGCTAAGAAGAAAAGAAGGGGCGATAAAGGATCGCCTTGCCTAACTCTCTGTGTACATTGAAAGTACCCTTGTGGCTGCCCATTTATCATGATTGAGAGGCGAGCTGACTTGAAGATGCAGCTGATCATATTGATAAACTCCTCACAAACACCCAGACGTCTCATAACCACAAATAAGAAATCCCAGCGAACTGTGTCAAAAGCTTTTCGAATATTAATCTTCATTGCCATGTTTCTGTGGACCTTAGTTCTATCGAGACAATTGATTGCCTCTGATGCCAGCGCAATGCCGTGGTGGATGCTGCGATTTGGGATGAAGCCAAATTGGAATTTTGATAATATTACTGAGAGGACGGTTCCCAATCTTGTGGCAAGGATTTTGGATAGCGCCTTATAGAAGAAATTGCCGAGGACAATTGGCCTGAAATCTTCTATTTTGTCCGCTCCCGTGTGTTTGGGGATCAGAGTGACCCAATTTGAATTTAGCCCATGCGGGAGGAAGGCAAAACGGAAGAAATATTGGGCGGCTCTGACGATATCTTCCTCGATGATTACCCACGCTGCTTGGAAGAAATGGCCGTCAAAACCATCGAGCCCAGGGGCACTATCAGCCGACAAATTGAAGAATGTCGAGCGTATTTCAGTCGGGGTGGGCGAAGCAGTTAGTGATTCATTCTGCGTATGAGTGAGCTTTGCCGAGATGACTCCATTGAGGGCAGCGAAATCCCTGTTTGTTGTGAGATTATCAGTGAAGAGTTTCTTGTAGAATAGAGTGATGTGGTCTGCAATGGCCTTTTGATCATCACACCTCACCCCATTTATGTTTAGATATTCCATAGGTCGGCGAACCTTCCTCAGTTGATTCATCTTATGGAAAAATTTAGTGTTTCGGTCCCCATCATTTAGCCAAGTGACCCTGTTTTTTTGAGCAAAAAGTGTCTTCTGTTGCCTCAAGGTGGTGTGCAGGTCTATTGTTACAGCAATCTCTTCTTTCATCGTTTCCGCCGAGTAGCCCTCCATACCGATTCTACATTGTAGCAGTAGGAGGCGCTGCTTTGCTTCCTTAACATGGGAGTGAATGTTACGGAATACCTCAATGTTCCACCGCCTTAAGCTACTCTTGACCTTCTTCAGTTTGAGTTGGACCAGGGTGATTGGGTCCGATGCTGGCCTAAAAACTTGCCATGTGATTCTTATCACGTCCAAACACCTTGGGTCACATAGCCACATCTTCTGGAAGCGGAAAGGGGATGCCTGCGGGCGGAATCCTAGGGTGCACTCCAATAAAATTGGGTGGTGGTTCGAAGAAGCCCTTGGGAGGGCCGAAACCAATACTGTGGACCAGATTTCCATGAATTCCGTCGATGCCAAAACTCTGTCCAAGCGTGAGGCCACCACACTTCTATTCTTCCGTCGTACTATCCACGTAAATTTTGGCCCCTCAGTCCTCAGGTCTATGAGGCCACCTTCCGCCACAAACTCACGAAACTCTCGGCATGCAGTTGAGTTTGGGCTAGTGAGACCTGTATGTTCATGAGCACCCATCACGGCGTTGAAGTCCCCAATCAGACACAACGAATTAAGATGTAGTGACAATATGTCATGCCATAAGCTACGCCGACTGGTTGGGTCCGATGCTGCGTGCACCATTCCCAGGTGAAAGGTGGAATTATGTAGTGTTGTGCGGAGAATTATGATCTGCTCCGAAGACAGAATCAATGTCGTGTGCTGCGCTATAAAAGCTTTACAAAACACCCAAATATTCGGGCGCATACCCTCTCGCTGATTTTCACAATAAAAGATGAAGCCCAAAGAGTTCCAATATTTCGAAACGACGCTGGAAAGACATACCTTTGGTTCTACCACTACTAGAAAATCAATGCAACGAGTGCTGCAATGACTTCTAAGAAGGTTTTGAGAATCAGGATTCCCAACACCTTGAATATTCCAAAAGAGCAATATCATTGATCACCACTCTCATAACCGTGCTTCGGCGGCTCTTGATCAGAATCGGATTCCTCGAAATCCGAGGTTTCTACATCTCCCCATCTTCCGTGAGAAGCATTTGCCATGCTTCTAAATCTTGGGGACTTTGAGTTCTCCACTGGTGTAATTTTCCTGTTGGAGGCTTTACTTATCTCCTGCTCTCTTGCTGATTTAAGGGCCTCTTCAAGTAGAGCTGTTAGGTCATTTATCCCTTCCGGTTCATGTGGCACAAACATGGCTGATTTAAGGCGCGGTGGTTGTCCATCAATATTCGTAGTGGCCGAAGTGTCCATACTCTTTCCATCATTGATTGATTCATCCTGGTGATCTGCTCCATTCTCAGAAGCCCCGTCAAGAGGGCCAAAACTGTTATCATGTGTGGGATCATGCGGAGGCGTCTCTTCAGATGCCCGTCGCCGGCGTTTTTGGCGTGGTTTTTTATTGACGTCGTCCGTTGTACCATGATTCATCGGCGCCTGCTTGTTCTCCCCCCTTGCCGGATGGTTCGCCATGGGGCGTTTAGTGCAATTATCCCATGAGTGACCAATTATTGTGCAGTGTCGACAATAAGCTGGTGGTTTTCATATTTGAAGTAAGCAAAGTTTGCTTGTGCATTTCGCTCAAACTGAATTTTCTCCGGTATATCCTTGGAGAAGTCGATCTCAACTAGCACACGGATGAAGTGACCCATCGTGCCATCAAGGGATCGTGCATCAATTTGTATCGGGGTCCCCAAGGAATGAGCCATCCCGGTGATCAATGATTTAGTCCAGTACTCGAAAAGCAACTCGTAGATCCGCACCCACACCTGAGCCATGGTGGAATTGGCCTTGTACGGATTAAAATCTTTCACCCACTTTGAGATCCTGAAAACCCCTAGATTCAGGGACCAGTTTGCACGCCGCAAGGCCAGATTCCGATCTTCCTCTTCGTCAAAACCAACATTAAAGTAACCAAGCCCTAGCGGAATTAGTCGCCAAGGCCCTTTGACTCCCCAGGCTTTCGCCAAAGCCTCTTTCAGTTCCCCTAGAGACCAGGGTTTGTCTTTCTTAGCGTTCGTGATCCTGCCTATGTATGTGGAATTGCATTTTCGAACTCTTTCTGCATACTCAGCCTCATCCACCGTTATGCATGTCAAGTCTCCCTTCTTGAACGGCATGGGAATGGTCCGTCTGGGTTCTACCTCATTGTCAATACTCCCATTGGTGTGCACCGCAGGCACGAGGGCATCTTTGTATGTCATATTGGGCCGGACGTGGGTTGAGCCGGCCGGGGGTGCCGTTTCCGAGGGGCGGACTGCCAAAAAATCCTGCAGCCAAGGGATTGCCGAGCATAAGCCAGCCAGTGCCGCGATCTTGTCTATTTCCGATGTGGAGGCGCCGGTGGCCGCCATCGTCGAAACGTCAAAGATTTTCACTAACCTTAAAATAACCAACTCCACATTTTAACGTGACATGAAGGCATTCCTTAATGACATGAAACACATCCACCATCCCTCCACCGCAAGTTCGTCAATCTGTAAAGTGTTAAATAGATTGGGGTGAGCAAAACAACTAGCTCAGTGGGATTAACTTTGTCACCGTTAAATATAACATATGCATAACATCATAACTCACAAACATGCATACAATTTCATAAGCTTGTTGGCAAAGCCAACCATAATAACATAGGCGCGTTGGATAAACCAACCATAAGTTTGTTGGATGAACCAACCATAATAACATAGGCTTGTTGGATAAACCAACCATAAGTTTGTTGGATAAACCAACCATAATAACATAGGCGGTAAGATGTAGCAAGAAATAAAATCACCCATACGAAATATTTAAAAATGACAAAGTATAGCCAATCAAGAAAATCCTACCTTAAACCTTTGTTTATCCTTTTAAATGTGTAGATTGAACTAATGCGAAAGTCTCACGTCACCTAAACAAGATAATAAGATAATCTGACTTAAAATTATTACATATTCTATACTAATAGATATCACATACTCTTACTATTAAATTATTAATTCAAGATGTTATAATAAAATCAGCACATGCATACACTAGACTGGTGTCTCAAAACTATTAAGATTTTAGCAAAAGATATTTGGTCAATTGAAAATTTTAAGAATCTGTACTAAAGTTTAGTAGTGAAAATGACTTAGAATTAAGGGCAAACATCGAAACTATAATTCAAAACATAGGATTTATGCATATTTAAATAGGGTATTGAAATTCTAGAGTACATCTTCAGAACATGCAAATTCCGGAAATTCTCCATAACAATGAGGTTTTCTACATTAAAAAACTTGGAATTAAATTAGTGTACAAAAATCAGTTTTGTAAATAAATAAATAGTAGCTTGATATATTTGAAAAAGTGTCTCAATCTGCTTTGAAAAATGTACAATAATCTTGCAATATAAATCAATGGAAAATAGAATATAATCTTATACCACAAATAGTAATTTCAAGAAGAAATATAGAATAAAATAAGAGTTTCTACATGGAAGAAGTGATTACTCTATCAGCCTGAAGAATGGACCAGTCTGGCAAGCAAGAAGGGCACGACGACTTTCTGATTCCAGAAGAAAACTATTTCACATATATTGTTTTTGAAAGATATGGGTTGTTGGAGAAGAGTTTTTCTCTTATGTGATTATTTTTTGAAAATGCCAATAATTAAGATTTAAGATAAGGGAGGTTTAATTGCGAAAATTATGGAATTACGAGATCATGAATTGTAAATCAAATCTCTAATTTGAACTAGGAAAGAAATTAGTCTTCCTTTGAAATAGGAACAACCGAGAAACTTGGAAAGGTTACGGTAAATGCCAAAAATACTCATATAGTCCATACATATATATATATATATATATATATATATATATTATTACTAGTATTATTAAATATATCTAAATAAAAGAAATAATAATATTCAAATATATACTATTGATATACGTATCTTCAAAATATTATTATATACTTATCACAATCTTTTAATTAAATATCTATATTTATATTTATAATACTTTATTTAAAATAGATATACAAATTATATATAAAAATATTATGTAGTATATATTAAACCTTTTTTTTTTTTAGGGTCTTTACATATGTTTATTAAAAAAATATATTTTATCCATTGTTGTGACTTAAAAATCACGGGTGTTACAAATCGGCGTCAACCAATAAGAATGCGCCACGTGGCATTGTAAAGAGGGAAAGTCTTCACTCCCTCACCCTATAAATATGGTCCTCCCTCATTCATTTCAAGGACACAACACAAAAAACATGTATATACTCTCTAGAATTCTCTGTAGATATTTAGAGTGTTTTTGAGCATTCAAAGGAGCTTCAAAGGCGTTCTTCACACAAATCATTTGAAAGCGACGTTCGATCTGAGATTAAGGTGCCAAACCCCTTCAGATCGGCGTTCTTCTCAAAGCGCTATTCATAAGTCTTCGAAGATTTAAAGGCGTTCTTCACGGGCTTTTGAATATTCAAAGGCATTCTTCGCTGGCTTTTGAAGATTCAAAGGTGTTCTTCATCGCATTCAAAAGTGCTCATCCAAAAACTTTCCAGATCGGCGTTTGATCCAAAACAAGATTTCAAGTCCTTGGATAAACGTTACAAATCTTCAAGTTCAGTTGTGGTTAGATCAAAGCGAGGATCACGCCATGAAATATTTCAAGTCAATGAAGGGAAGAGTCAGAGGAATAAAGTAGAGATTATAAACCCGTAAATTTCTCGGTTTAATTCGAAAATAAATAAAATTGTATTTCAATTTTTGCGTTTTTTATTTAATTCATGAAATTTGTTGTTACACCAGCTATAAGAGCTTTTTGATAAAGGATTTGTGCGACCTAGTGTATCCCCATGGAGAGCCAGTGTTGTTCGTCAAGAAAAGGATGATACGTTCCGATTGTGCATAGACTACCGTGAATTGAACAAGCTCACAATAAATAATAAGTACCTGCTTCCACGGATTAAGGATCTATTCGACCAACTTAGAGGGTCAAGTGTGATTTCCAAGATCGACTAACGATTGGGTTACCAGCAAGTGAAGATCAAGAAAGAAGATATACCCAAAACTGCTTTCAGAACGCGTTATAGGCACTACGAGTTTGTGGTAATGCCATTTGGGCTTAGCAATGCACCCGCAGTATTTATGAATCTCATGAATCGAGTCTTCCATCCGTTTCTTGATAGATTTGTAATTGTTTTCATCGACGACATACTGGTTTATTCTCGCGATAAGAGGCAACACGAGGAACACCTAAGGATCACATTAGAGACATTTCAAAATGAGAGACTTTTGCCAAGTTTAAGAAGTGTGAATTTTAGTTGGACAAAGTGGTTTTTCTTGTGCATATTGTGTCTGCAAAAGGTATTGAAGTAGATCCAGCCAGGTGGATGCAATTAATAATTGGAAGATACTGACTAACGCAAGTGAGGTTCGTAGATTTCTTAGTTTGGCTGGGTACTACCAAAGGTTCATTGAGAATTTTACAAAGATCGCAGTACCCCTAACTCGTCTTACCTAGAAAGGAATGAGTTTCCAATAAAATGAAAGGTAGGTTTAAAATTACCGAACTTAGAACGGGTTTGCATGGGATGATCCGGGAGAGATGTGGCAGTGGAGCGAGTGGAAAAACATCGTCAGGGGCATTGGGCACAACGACAGGCGGAACAAGCGCAAGAACCTCAAGGGGACCATGCATAAGGACCTCGAGCAAAGGCTGGGGCACGATGGGTGGGTCACACACGATAATAGGCAGAGGCAAAAGTGGAGTGGACATGCATAACAAGAACATGTCAACGATAGGTATGACTATCGAGCGGCGCATACTGGAGGTGGGATGGTCCTTTGGCGACGAGCCATCAGACGAGACGGGCAAACTTGGGGAGGTCGTCGGGCAATGAGACTGTTCCTGAAACCTAAAGAATTAAGAGAAATCCAAATCCACATTACAATAGTTAGGAGTAGAAGTAGAGAAAGGAAAAAATGATTCGTCAAATTGAGCATGATGAGTAACATAGGTGCAAGAAGTGACATGATCATAGCACCGAAAATCCCTTACGAATACTATTATAACCAAGAAAAATATAATGTTGACTACAATGAGCCAACCTATGAAGAGCTTAGTCATAGAGGTAAGGAAAAACACGACAACCAAAGATCTTAAACGACCCATAATTAGGTGACGAATAAAATAAAAGTTTAAACGAAGATTTATTATCCAACACAACATAGGGCAAACAATTAATAATGTGAACTGTAGCATGACGTGAAATAGTAAGGAAAGACATATGTCTATATTTCCTCTCAACAAGAAAAATAATGTAAAATATCACTAGAGGCAAAGAACTCACGCACCCTATGGTTTGTAAATTCGGCACCACCATCACTTTGTTTTATTTATTTATTTATATTAGCATTAAATTGATTGCAAACAAAGTGAAGTAAAACGTTGTAGCATAGAAAAAACTTTTGATTTCGCACGCATATGATATAACCAAGAGAAATGAGAAAAATCGTCCACAAAGACAATATAATAACAAAAACCAGCAGTAGATGCAACAGGAGCAGAGCCCCATAAATCACAATCACCTAAGTGTAAAACACCTAAAACACGTTTCTCATTCAATGGAAAAGATAATCTTTTGCTTTAAACTAATTAACATGATGAACAGACAAATAGTTAGAAGTAACCTCTAAATAACTCAACTTATGTTGGTCCCTTAAAACGAGTATGATGGAGAAAGTCTGATATTGCGTGTTCTTGCGTATAGTTTTCGTTCTTATCAACTTGGATAACATCTTGTATCTATGACGGTTCAAGAACGAACTAGCCGTTGGATAAACTAGTCGTTACCACCAAATCTTCTATTTGAGGTCGAGATCTTCATGGATTTGATATTTCCTTTGATTATGGTACAAACATTCCTACTAAAGGAATGTGCATTTAATGCACATTAAATGCAGTTGTACAATCTCTGAAGCCCTAGTCTTGGTCAACTCAATAGATGTGTTGACATCTTCTCATTGGTTCACATCAGCTAAGTTGGTTAGACTATCAGCCTTGTCTTCGGATGAGACTATTAGTTTTAAAATAGACATTCTCTTTGTCTTTTAAGGTTGGTGCATTTCTTTAATGCATAATGTTATCTGGTCAAACAGATGAGCAATTCTTCTTAAACTTTAGGCTTGACAGGATCTTCTAAGGCTTTTAGTCCATATCAGTTGGCATATTCTTCTCGGCTGATTGCATGATGGTACTCTCAGTTGACTAAGGTATAGAAGAACCATGTCATTTGATTTCACTAATGGACTTCTCTTTAAGTCTTCAATCTTCTACTCTTCTCATCTTGAGCAAGCACATGTTAATCCAAATATGGTATCAATTGATATACATACAATTGATCCCATAAAACTAAGACTCAGACTAATAAGCTTTATAAAAATAACTTATATGACCTATTAGATAATTACAAATTTATCTAACACTAGATTACATATGTTTTGGCCATGAAAACTAAGACATAATACATTCAATACTAAGAGGGTGGGTATCCTAACAGATGATATCCCAAACTATCAGATATAACCTAAGGGTCAATATACCAACAACTTCTTTAATAAATTAAGGAAAAAAACATGAGCATGTCTCAAATGGGGGTGCCATAATTCAAAATATGACTTAAAAACTTTAGAAATTAAAGAAGCAACCAAAGTCGAAGTGTCTTGTTCTAAGATGTAAAAGCTATCCTTACATCAGCCCCTTGCCAGTACTTCCTTTGTCACATGAGTGTGAATAATAAACGAGTGATTAGAAAATAAAATATCAATGGGTAAATCTAAAGTCAGTTTTCTAATTAAAAGAATATTCTTAGTAATATGAGGGACAATCAACACATCTAATAAGGATAATTTATTATTAACAAAACGAGAACCTAAATGAGAAATAGAAAGAGTATCATAATTACCAACGATGACATTACCATTATACTGAAACACAGTCGTGCAGATTCGAGTTGGAGGATTGATTAGTGTGAAAATTGCTTGAAATTCATGTGTTTATTTTGCATAATTTTGAGGATTTTATTGCATTATTCGCATTAATTTTACTCATCGCACTTTATTTAGAGAAAATTAGTGTTTTGCTAATTTTGTAGGTAAATTGAACATATTTGAAATCAAAACATGTGTAAAAGAATTTATAGAATGAAGAAGATAATTGCACCATTAGAATCGTCTCAAGAAAATGAGTGAAATGAAGAATTTTTTACGACACTGGGCGTGCGGGTAACGAGAGTCTTTTACTCAGAAGAATTTGTTCTTTGTGATCTTTGGCTTGCATTGGGGTCTGCAATGGTTATATGTTTTTTTTGGTGTTAAAATCCGACAAGATACACCTTTTGGAAGTTGGCCAATGGTTTTCTACCTCACCCGTATTTTCTCTCTTCAGAATGTTGCTATATATTCGGATGTTAGGGCAAATGGACAGTCACACTTGTGCTTCTTCCTTCTTTGGTACGAGTCTTTTTCTGCTCTCTCAAAAATGGCTATGGTTATTCAAGAAAAGTTTAGCGAGTGTTCTATTTCAGAAAAAGAGGGTTCCAACACTGCTGTTGAAACGAGTGAACTCGTCATTCCAACTACTTCTGTTGTGATGAAGTTTGTAGCAAGGAGGTTCTTTAACATTTCTGAGTTAAAGAGACTTTTCATCATAAACTGGAAGATTGCCTCGTCTCTAAAGCTTACCTTGGTGGGAGATGGTTTGTATGTTATTGATTTTCAAGAAAAAGCTGAAATGGAGGAGATTCTTAACATGCAGCCATGGAATCTGAGGAGATCGTTGATGGTGCTTAAGCCGCTCACTGGTTCTGAATGTTTTGCCAACATCAAGATGGATTGGGTTCCCTGTTGGGTCCAGATACATGGCTTAGCTGCACATGCAATGACTAAGACAACTGGAGAAAGGGTTGGAAGTGTGCTGGGTGAAGTTGTACGTGTTGATGCGAAAGATGGAGAAAAGGCTCGGGGAGAATCTCTCCGAGTGCGTGTGCTTTTGGATACTGAGGCTCCTTTATGTCGTTTCACTAATTTTACTGTTGAAAATGTCACGACTGTCATTTTCTTTAGATATGAAAGATTGTCTGATTTTTGTTATTTATGTGAGCATCTTACCCCTTCAGTTAGAGGTTGTAATAGGGTTAAGGATAAGGAAGAGGACTGGCTAGAAAGTCATAATTTTTTTCCTGAATGGTTAAGAGCAGATAAACAAAAGAGGCCATCGGAAAGGGACATGCAAGAGCTTTTTAAGCTTTTGGGTATCAATGGTGGAAATCAAATGGTGGCTAGAGACTGTGGTAATGTGGAAAGAGCAAGGGAGGATAAAGGAAAATAGGTAATTGATTTGGAAGAGAATGTTAGTAATGATTCTGAAAAAATAAGAAGGGCAAAAGGAAAAGTTGTGTTAATGGATGAGGGAGTCAAAGAATTGTGGGAGGCTGCTGAAAATGAGGTAATAGAGTCTCAATGGAATTTGAATGCTGATTTCCAGTCCAGGCAGAATGATAGGGAGGCCGTGTACACTTTTCAAGACTTGATGCCGAGAAGTGATGCTGGTGATGAGGCGGTGAGAAGCGGCTTCAAAAAGGTGGATCCAAGAACAGGTACGGTTTTAGAACCTCTTCAATTTACTATCCCTGCAGGTTTTGAGTATAGGATGGCAAAAGAACCACCCTGGGGAAAGGACAAAGATAACGGGAAGGGTTATAGAGTTGTTCACCACGTGGGTAGAAGTTTTAAGGCCTTTGATTTTAATGCTTTTGTGGAGGTTATTCATGAAGGAGAGCAGTCATATGTTCCTTATCGAGAGGAGGTGGGTCAAACTAATTGGACTGATGAGGAAAGAGACCGGGGAGCTGTTCGTGTGTCTGAAAATGGATAGGAGGAATCTATACCTGGGTATATGAGGTCTGGAAAAATAAGGCTTTGGAGAGACCATTCGGGGGATCTGGCTGATTTTGTGAGGGCTGAAATGGTGCGGAATGAATTTGTTGGTTTGTTTTTTCTTAAAAAAGCAAAGAGTATGATTGAAACCTACGGCTCTGAAATTTCAATCCCGGGGTTGGCGGAGGTTGAGGTGACTCAACCCCGCCGTGGGGAATGAAACTCTTATGTTGGAACGCACATGGAATATGTAGCCCTCGTGGGTTCAGTAGGCTTAGTAGTTTAGTATCTATGCATCATCCGTCTATTTTATTTATTTCCGAGTCTAAGTGCAACTCGTCTTTTGCTGATGTTTTAAGGGTTCGACTAGGGTTTTAAAATGTTTTTTGTGTAAGTGCTTGTGATTATGCTGGGGGACTGGTGCTATTTTGGAATAAAAATGATGTCTCTATTTTGTCTTACTCCAAGGGTCATATTGATTGCATGATTTCTACAATGTCTAGTAATTGGCGATTCACTGGATTCTACAGACATCCTAGTTCTCATGACCGATCAGCATCATGGCAACTTTTAAAAAGACTTAAAAATTACTTACCAACTCTTCCACAACATTGGATTATTGGTGGGCATTTTAATCAGGTGTTGTATAATAATGAGAAATTGGGGGGGCTCTTATAGAAATAATAGAAACATTACTCTATTTCAAGAACCAGTGTTATACAATGAGCTTAAATGCCTTAAAATTAAAGGATCGAACTTTACTATGCATAATCGTAGGAAGGGGGAGCATTACATTAAGGAAAAACTTAATCGATTTCTGGTTAATGACAGTTGGACTGAGTTTTTTTCTGTTTATGAAGCCTCAGTGTTAGGTTTTATGGGATCGGATCACAGGCCAATTCTGATGGAATTTGAGGTTCATGGCCCAAGATTGATAAAGCATTACTCGAAGCCTTTTAAATTTGAAAACTATTGGATGAAGGAGGTTGATTTCAATAAGAGTATGGCTATTGCCTGGCATAAATCTGGCCCTTCTACGCCCCTGAATGAATCTTTGAACAAGTGTGCCAATGTGATTAAGGAGTGGGCTAAACATAAGTGTTGGGAATAAAATGAGAATTTTGATTAAGATACCAAAACCCCTTAAGACATGCCAAATAGATAAGTCAAATTGAAGAACATGTTTCAGGAATGTTGAAACATGTAGATTAGGCTAGTTGAGAAGCTGGTATGTTAGGCAGCTCTTAATGTACTTAGATGCATAAATTGAGGGGGAACACATGCTTAGAAGATTACAAGAATTAAGTGTAACGCCCCCAAAATCCCGATGGGCGCTACGGTTTGAAATAGCACTTTTTGACTTAAATAAATTCAAGCGGAAGACTTCTCAATAAAAGATACACGAGTTTTTTTTTTTAAGTGGCTAACCATGATTGTGCCTAACTCGTGTGTCACCCACATTTCTAAGTCAAACGTGTACTTGACTAAAACATTATAAAATTCTAAATCGTTATATGAGTGATGTGATGTCTAAAATACTTTAATATTAGAAGACACGATAATTTGCAATAAAGTTGTTACGCATGAAGATTAACATTTAAAGAGTAGACAGACATCCTAGTAGTTCAAATAGGTTTGATCAGTTGACCTAGTAGTTCATACTTAATTACGGAATTAAACTCAAAGATAACATCAGTCGTAATAATACTAAATATGTTTCTTACGTAAAACTTAAAATTTTAGGAGAACGTTTATTAAAGCTTGCCCAGTCAGTCACACGTCCTCCTCGTCGTCTACGAAACCTGAAATAATTAAAGTAGCATCATGAGTCTTCTCCCGGAGGAGAAGCCCAGTGGGATAACATTTACTATGCATGCACATTAAGAAGGCTAATTAATATGTCAATCGAGTACACGCCGAGTCCCATGAACCCGGCTCACTTCACACAGAACTTGGTCCGAAGACTTGTCTGTTTCTCACACAGAGTATAATCCGTAGACTTTCTTTTCTCACACAGAGTATAGTCCGTAGACTTTATTTTCTCACACAGAGTATAGTCCGTAGACTTTCTTTTCTCACACAGAGTTCACACAGAGCATAATCTGAAGATCTGCCTGCTCGTATTCACACATAAATTAATCTAAATAATGCAAATGTAAATAAATGTTACCCACTTTTGTCGTTCGGTGATAGCGGGCTAGCCTCCTGAGGATCCGACTGACTTGTACTGCACTCGACACATTTACTTAACTTTTAGGCTTAAAGTATATATATACATATATTCATATATATATTTTTGTACATATATCTATATGGGTGACACTATCAAATTATCAATAGGTTTAAAACATTTAAGTTTCGTCACATATCAAATGGTCAAACCTAGTTATGAAGCTAGTTGAAATCACATGGAAAATACACGTTGGAGAAGATAATTAAATTAATCATAAGCACCTTTAAAGTGTATTATAAAAATATTTCAAACACACATATTAGTCCAATTTATTTATTCTGGAATAATATTAAATTTTTAATAAACAATTTATTCACAAGGTTCTGTTAAACTCATTTCATATATTAAGAATCTAAAAAGACAGTCTGTAGTTATTTATTTATCATAAATCATAGATAATATTAAAATTCACAATTTTTGTACAGTAAACTCCAAACATACAGTGGTGCACCTAATAAAGTTTTCATTTAAAAATAACTTATAGAATATTACTTATAAATTTTGTAAGACCATTGAAAAACAAGACCGAAATGGATTGTGACAAGAGATTTTCTAGAATTTGTTAAAACTTTTTCGTTTCTTATAAAAATGTAAGGCCAAAACCTACACAACTATAAAGGCCAGTAGCAATATCAATAAAACATTTCATTTTAATATTATCCATTGTTATTAAATCTTGTATTTATTTTGAACATCAAAACAGTTTACTTTGATAAAGAACAAACACTGTTTGTTAGAAAAATCATTAAAAATATAATATAAAACCAAATGTGTCTACGTAAAATTCTTATGAAAGTTAAAACACAGTAAGTTAACATGGACATAGTTGAAAATTAGTTCCAAAAACGAAGCGAGTTGTGTGAGGGAATTTTTGTAGTCTCAACCCAGAAACAGGGCAGTTTTTCACCTCTGTACAGTGCCTCAAAGAAAAACCATATAAAATTGAAAACACATCAAATAATTTCGCATTTTAACCACTTATCCCAGGTTTCAATTACCTCAATGTGGTAAAATAGTTTGAGCTGAAACATTGGGGAAAGGGCTGTACCCTTTTAAAATTAACATGCAATAACAAAAAAGGACTTTAAAACATCCATGGCCTTAAACGGATTATCCAGTACCATAAGAAAAGGTGTACAATAATGAAATGAACCCAGATCACACATGCAATGATAAATACCACATGCAATCCAAATATAAGCTTAAATGAGTCACATAATATTCAAATCCCACATGTTTTAAGAATGTTTTAAGAAGAAATTAAACACAATCCACCTAGAAAACAACCGTACTTTAAGAAAAGGTGTACAATATGTAAAATGAACTCAGATCTCACATGCAATGACAAATACCACATCAAATCCAAATATAAGCTTAAATGAGTCACATAATATTCAAATCCCACATGTTTTAAGAAGAAATCGACACAAAAACTCAATCTGCAACTCATAAGGCATTCTTACTTCAAATAAAGACGACTCAGTAACCATAGAGTAATAACCATGAGAAAATAACAATATCCAGAAACATCGCTTAAAGAAAGAAAAGAAATGGTTTTATTTCTTTAAAACTGTTTAAAAAGAAGAAGGTCTTCATACCTAACTCAGATTTTAGAAATGACAGTGAAAATAAGTGAAAATAGGAGGTTCTCAACTCTTCAGGAATGGCGTTAGTTGAGGAGATTCATGTTTTCTACTGTGAGGATTTGAGAGGAAATGATTTAAGAAGGAAGAGAGTTTGAGAAGGAGAGGATTTCTGAGAGAAAGGAGTCTTTCAGAGAAGAGATGCATAAGAATGACTCTTTGCACCCCTCAACAGCGTCTTAAATAGAGGAAGACTTATGTTCAAAAAAATTAAATAGGGGAAGACTCTTCGCATTCCTCCGCGTTTTAAATAAAAATCATTGGTTCTTGGTTAAATTTTAATTTAAAAGAATATCATAATTTAATGTAATATTATTATTATTATAAATATCTTTTACTCTATTATTAGCTTATTTTCATATTAATAATTCACTGGATAAATTACTTATCATTCAATTCTATTATGATTTACTTCATTTTAAACTTATCTCATCATCTTATTAAATCGTGTCAAGTGAGTCACAATCGAGTCCGATCTCCTCAGTAAGCTATCCTGCAAACTTTGTACACTTTATTGAAAACATTAGTTCATAAATTACATAAAATCTTATATCTTTAAGACTTCAAAATAAATTTGTCATTTAATACTTAAAAGAGATATTTTAAATTTCTAAAAATCATGAGATGAAAATTTAAATTTTAAAAACGGGGTGTTACATTAAGTCCCCTCAAGGCTCGAAATCAATTTGATCCCAAGTCTGCTGAAACACATAACTGACCAACTGTGCTGATCAAGTCAGCTCAGTAGAAGGACAACCTTCCTGAAGAGTTAATGAGTAGAACACATCAAGAAGATCAAGTCTACTTATGTGAATGACAAAGTTCAGAGGAGTTGTACAAGCAGATTTGACCAAGCACACTTGAACTGAAATGTTCTAAGACTAAGGCCAACTGTGCTGATAGGGTCAAAACCACTGAAATGGAAGCATGAATGCTCAAGAATCATCAAGAAATGATATACAAATAGAAAGAGCCAAGTCATCTGAAAGAGCTATGCCAACACTGCTGATAAGTCAAGTATGATGAATCTGATAAGCAGACTTGTCCAGATGATAAGGAAAGTTGTCCTTATCATAAGACCAATGATCAGAAGTGATGTCCATGTTTGATCAAGTGAATCTTCAAGACAGACATTGGGAAGAGTGCTTCAAAGTCAAGACAAAGAGCAAACGGTCGTTTACTTCCCAAATTAAGGACATGTCACTTTCAAGAAACTGTCTTCCAGTTGCAAAGTTCAAGGAAGACAAATATAGACATTTTGAGGCTGTCTCTCCAACGGACATAACCTCAATTTACTCTATAAATACAGAAGTGTGGAAACCATTTGAAGGCATCCAACTGAACCAACAAGTATCCAACAATTCAGAGATACAAAGGAAACTTCAAGCCTTCAAGCTTTCTAAGAACATTCTTAGTTTCCCAAACACTTCATCTAAGCTGAACTTCATTGTACATCAATCCTTACACCTTTCAAGGAAAGTTAGAAGGATTGTTGTAGTAGAAGTGTAAGGAACTGACTGTTGAGAGAAAAACAATTTAGTTCTGAGTTGAGAAGAGAGTAATAGGACTCTGAATTCCTAGGGATCAAGGCACCAAGGAGTGGTGTGGTTGATCAGTGCACCTTGGCACTATAAAACAAGTTAATTCCAAGAGTGAAGGAATTATCCAATTAAATCAGGGAAAGTGGATGTAGGAGCTTGAGTCTCTGAACCACTATAACTCTTGTGTTGTTTATTTTCATACAAGCAACACATTCATACACTACACACAAACTGGTCTTCAAAAAGACATACATTCAAGATTGTGCAAAACTGTTTTGGGACAAGTCCCCTGAAAACAGATTAAGTGTTAAGATAAAAATTTCAAAATTAAAAGGAGTTTAAACATAAGAGCCAACCATAATTCCGCACTTATAACTTACTTAGATAGTTATTCATTAAGTACTTAGTAGTTTGATTATCTTCTGAAAGTTATACATATCAGAGGAGTTGTCCAGGACAACCTTGCTGAAAGCCTGATTTGCTTAAAGTTTGAAAAAGATTTGCATACAAGTGTATTCCCCCCCCCCCCCTCATACACTTGTTATATACTCCTTTCAGGACCAACAATAAGGGTGGCACTATTGTACACAAAATCAAACATATAAAAGGGATGATCAATTCATGTGTTCCGGATATGCACAAAGTTGGTGAATTGGAAACTGAGTTAGCTAGACTAATTTCTCAAGAGGAATGCTTTTGGAAACAAATGGCTTGGGTTTCATGGTTGAAAGAAGGGGATCGAAACACAAAATTCTTCCATTCTCGTGCCAACCTTCGACTTAAAATGAATGCAATCCGGAGTATTCAAGATGAAAATGGGGATTTGCATTATGCAGAGGATGTTATTGGGCGAGTGTTTATGAATTATTTTCAGCTTTTACCACTAGTAGTCCTGCAAATGTTGAAATCAGACGAGCAACACAATTCTTAACAATGAAATTGTCGAGTGAAAAAGCAAAGTTCCTTAATGTTCCTTTCTCGAAAGCTGGAGTGTACAGAGCAGTTAAGGATCTTTCCCCTTGGAAGGCTCCGGGCCTTGATGGTTTTCCGACATCTTTCTATCATAAGAATTGGGCTATTGTGGGTGACGATGTGTTAGCAACAATTCTGGATATACTTAATGGAGATGGAACTCTTCACAGTTGGAATCACACTATCATTACCCTTATTCCGAAAATTGGTAATCCTTCTTTACCTCAACACTTTAGAACTATTAGTTTATGCAATGTTTGTTATCGTATTCTGACTAGAACTTTGACAAATATGCTAAAGAGTGTTATGGGTGAATTGATTGACCAACATCAAAGTGCATTTGTGCCTGGAAGAATTATTTCAGATAATATTTTGATGGCTTATGAAGGAATGCACTTTTTGAAATCTTCAAAGAGTAAAGTGGGATATGCAGCCTTAAAGTTGGATATGAGCAAGGCTTATGATCGGATCGAGTGGCCATTTCTCATGACAATTCTCAAAGCAATGAATATCCCGGACAAGTGGATCAATTTAATTTGGAAATGTATTTCCTCGGTGTCCTACTGCATTAAAATGAATGGTGCTATTTCTGATTACTTTGTTCAAACTCGTGGTCTCCGTCAAGGTGATCCGATGTCACCCTATCTCTTTGTTTTGTGTGCTCATGTCTTCTCATCTGTCATCTCTTCGGTTATAGACTCTAATCAGATTTCGGGAATTAAAATTGTGCGTTCGGCGCCTATTCTGTCTCATTTGTTTTTTGCTGATGATAGCATATTGTTCTTCAAAGCTACAAGGGCTAAGACTCAAACACTGGCTAATTGTATTTACACGTATGAAAAAGCCTATGGACAGCTTGTGAATCGGGATAAGTCATCCATCACTTTTAGCCCAATGACTTGCCAAAGCAACGTAGATCAGTCTAAGTTGATTTTGGGTATACGATCTTCGCAAGGCCATAATTTTTATCTTGGGCTTCCTAAAATAATTCCCAAGGCAAAAAGGTTCAAATTTGGTTATTTGGTTGATAGGGTTCGTAAGAAGGTGGTCTCCTGGCATCACAAATTCTTTTCTGAAGGGGGTAAAGAAGTTTTGATTAAATTTGTACTTCAAGCCATACTTTCTTATGCGATTTCATGTTTTAGAATCCCGGTTGCGGTTTGTACTGATATTGAAAGAATTATGGCTGGTTTTTGGTGGGGTGATAGTGATTCAGGCAGGAAAAAACATTGGAAAAAGTGGGGGGATCTTTGTATCCCCAAAAAAGAGGGGGTTTGGGATTTCGAAGCCTTGTTCATTTCAATAAAGTACTTTTGGCTAAACAACTTTGGAGGATTGTTACTATGCCGGACACTCTCCTTGGAAGGATCTTTAGAGCCAAATATTTTAATCAAACACGTTTTTCAGATTTCTCTCTGGGCTCTAACCCATCTTTTGTATGGAGATCACTTCTTTGGAGTAAGGATTTGCTGGATGAAAGTGCTCTGTGGAGGATTGGGAATGGATGTGACATTCATGTGTTTAAAGATAATTGGGTGAGTGGATTGGATTAGGGGCGTATTCAGTCCAGAGTTGTTAGTGCATCTATATTTAATCGTTTTCTTTTGGTAACATGCAAATGGAATGAACAGCTCGTTCGCCAGGCTTTTCTGCCATATGAAGCTGAGAAGATTTTGTTGACACCCACTTCTGGTTTACAGGAGCATGATCACTTATTTTGGCCAAAATCCTCGAATGGGAAATATACAGTGGCTTCAGGATATGAAATGGCCCAATGTCAAGTGTTGGGATATGGTTTATATTAATAAAAGAAAATTTGATTTTGATTTGATACCAAAACCCTAAGTAAAACCCCAAGTATGATGATTTGCCAAGTCTAGATTTTCAGGTTAGAAAAGCTCATATATGTTAGGGAGCTTTAATTTTTATTAGATAGATTATTCTTTGAATCTATGACAAATGACCTGAAAGCAAAAAGCACATGAAGACAAGGAGTTGAAGTGTTATGAAGAAAGTGACAAGGATTCATGAAGACGAGTATGCTGAATAAGATCAGTCAAGTATGATGAATTTGGATATTCATGTATCTTGGACTTGGCATACTTATGGTCAAAGACGAGGAATGACTAGGCACTTTACCCAGTACGAGGCCATTAGCGGAAAGGACAGAATTATTCCAAATTAGCCAAAGAATGAGAGCCACCTGTCACTGCGCATAACAAACTCTGATATTGGAATGCAAATTACAGAATGGACGTGAATACATGTACTATTTGCATGCAGGCCCCTGAACAATTTGAAAGTTCAAATTTATGGATAAGTTTGCTATCTCCACCAACGAATAGTTTGCTTCATCTATAAATAGGCCACATCTTGAATCATTTCAAGTGGAGAGACGGGACATACATCAAGACACAAGCCATACGCGTTCTATAGCAATATTTTAGCATTCAAAAGCATTCAAAACACTCGAGAGATTAAAAGCTTTTAAGCATATTCATTTGAGAGTGTTACCTTTAGTCCCCACTAGGCAAGCTTATTGTTGATTATCCAAAGCCTAGATAGTGATATCCTATCCTTTATATTCGTTCTTAAATTGTAAAGGATATCACACAATTAGTTGGTACTAGAACAAAACCCTACTTTCACCTTGAGAGATAGATTGAGAGTATTGTTGAGTTCGTAGTAGAGATTGAGAGTATTGCAACGAGAGAAGGTTGTAAGAAATCAAGAGAAGAGAAGGAGAAGAAGTAAAGTGCACCTTGGCACTGTAAAAACAAGCTAATTCCAAAGTGATTAAGGAATTATCCTATTAAATTAGGAGAGTGGACGTAGGAGCAGTTTAGTCTCCGAACCACTATATTTCTTGTGTTCTTACTTACTGCATTTATCTTATTGCTTTAGCTTTTGTGTTGTTATAACTGCTATTTGCTATTTGATAACTTAGTATCTAAGTGCATATTAATTAAGGAGTATAAAAGGGCCTATCATTTATTCCGCATACAAGTTGCATACTGTTAAGAATTCTTAGAATCTATTGTTAGTATTTTCATAGGACTTGACACACTGTGTAACTTACTTGACTCTGATTATTTGTGTTGATTACTTGCAAAAGTTTTTGAAAAAAACACACACACGTGTATTCCCCCCCCCCCCCCATACACGTGTCACACTCCTTTTGGGACCAACAAGTGGTATCAGAGCAGGGGTTTAAAGACCACTGCTTTGAGGATCAACTTTGGTTACCTAAACTGATCTACTTGTGCACTTTTTGTGATATTCATTATTTCTGATTATTCACTATGCCTAACACATCTTCTTCTGAGAATTCTGGTGTAGCTGTTCCACCATCTACTACTATGGGAACCAACCCCATCAACAAGATATCTTACCAGAAACTGCCTATGTTCTCTATTGAGAATTATGACTTCTGGAATATAAGGATGAGAGCTCACTTGGCCTGTCTCCATGATGAAATGCTAAGGGTGATCACTATAGGTCCATTTGTGTTCATGAAACCCAACACAAATGTTACAGAAGCCCAAAGAGCAACTAGAGCACAAGAAATTCCAAAAGATGATGATGAGCTCACTCCTGAAGAAAGAAAGAAGCAGAATCTCAACTATGTTGCAATGAACACCCTATATCAGACCATTCCAGATGCTATAATGGGTAGAGTGTTTCACTGCACAACTGCAAAGGAGATTTGGGACACATTAGCTCTAATGTTTGAAGGAACTGACAAGATCAAGGAAAACAAACTTCAAGTTGCTGTTCAAAAGTATGAGCAATTTAGGATGAAATCTGATGAAAACATTGATCAACTGGATGGAAGGTTCACAGACATCATGAATGAGATCAATTCACTTGAAAAAGTATACTCCAAGAGAGAAGTGGCTCTGAATATACTTAGGAGCTTGACAACCAAATGGAATGTGTATGCTGTCATGATGCAGAATACAAAGGATTTGTCAACAATGCCAATGCAACAAGTGTTCTCAGAACTCAAGGCCTATGAATATGACTTGAATAGAAAGAACAACACTGAGGAACCTGAGAGCAAAGGGATTGCACTGAAGGCCAAATCCAATGAACCTGATTCCAAGAAAACCAGCAAATCAAGCAAAAGTGGAAAAGGAACTTACAAAGCTGACTTTTCAGATGAGTTGGCCATGATGGCTAGAAGATTTGAAAGATTAAATTCTAGATTTGGTAAATACAAAAGGTTTTACCAAGATAGAAGAAGAAGGTTCAACTCACCTGAGAAGAAGAATGATGAAAGGAGATCCAGAAGGGACAACTCCAAAGAAGATCCATCTTCATCAACCAAGAAGAGAGATGCTGAAAAGAAGAAAGATGAAGATGAGGATACATGCTACAACTGCAAGAAGACAGGACATTTCCAATATGATTGTCCAGAGCTAACCTCCAAGGAAAGGAAGGAAAGACAAGCTAAGAGGGACAAGAAATATGGAAAAAGAAAAGCATTGAAAGCTGAAGAAGAAACCTCTGAAGATGATCAACTTCCATCTTTATCATCTGAGATGTTTACAGACAGCAGTGATGAAGAGTGTCTAATGGCTATTGAAGACAATGATGAGGTACAATCTATTTCTAGTTCTGTCAATTCTAGTAGCACAATGATGTCAAATGAAGACAACCTGAAACTCACTTTTGGTAAGTTGATGGAAGACTTCATGAGACTACAAGAGATTCATGATCAAACCTTAGAAGAAAATAAAGTCTTGAATGCTAAGATTGAAAGAATTACTCAGGT
This sequence comes from Galeopsis tetrahit, assembly GCA_963675135.1. Taxonomy (NCBI): domain Eukaryota; kingdom Viridiplantae; phylum Streptophyta; class Magnoliopsida; order Lamiales; family Lamiaceae; genus Galeopsis; species Galeopsis tetrahit. The sequence continues at coordinate 39,179,771 of OY776123.1, forward strand.
TGAAGCTGAACATGATCTGAGAACTAATGAGTTGTGCAATGACTTAACTAAGGAGTTGAATACTCTAAAGGACAAGTCATCTGAACAACTTATTATGTTGGAAGAAAAAGTTAAGCTTCATGAGAGTAAGGATTCAGACTACCAAACATTGATGGCAAAGTTTGAACATCTTTTCAAGGAACATGAATGTCTTAAATCTAGTGAAGAGAGTCTGAAACTTAAACTGGCTGCCATGTATAAGTCGTCCAATTCAATAGATGAACTACAAGGAATGCAAAGGCCTATGACTCAAAGATCTGGACTTGGTTACAATCCAGATAAAATATCTTCACCATGCCTCAGTAATACTTCAACAAGTATTACTAAGAGAGTCTTTGTAAAATCTGTGGCTGAGACTGAAATTGTTGAACCAAAGCTGCTACAGATAAAGGACAAAGGTAAACAACCCATTGTACCAACTATCCTGAATCACAAGTCAAAGGTTGCAAGACCTAAGACAAGATTTCAGAGGCCTGAGACAATTCAGATGAGTAAAGGTCAATGGAAGACAACTCAGCTGAAAAACTCTCAGACTCAGGCAAGAAAATCACAAGATATTCAAAGAAGACCAACTCAAATGAGAAGGCCTACAATGAATTATCAAAGGAATTTCCAGCCTAAGTACAATGAGTACAGAAGACTTGAATCCTACATGTCAAGGACATCAAGTAATCTGAATGCCTATCCACAAAGATTCAAGCATGCTGCACATGAGTCAAAAGATAGATTTAGCAGATATATTCACAAAAATAGATATAACTCTTCTAAATCATCCAAGATTCACACTAATACTCAATCTCAACCTAAGGCATTTAAAAGGAAGATTTTGTATTTAGATGTTTATGGAAAATAAATTAGCCCTTTTCAAGTAATGAAAATAAGGCAAGTTTGGGTTCCAAAAGGTATATCTAACCCTTTAGGACCCAACTTTCAAAGGGTACCTAAGTTTTGATTTGTAACAGGTTCTTGTGGTGCCATCAACAAAGAAAAGAAGTCCTAAAGAACTTACATGGTACTTGGACAGTGGATGTTCAAGACATATGACTGGAAATAGGGAACTTCTGTCAGATTTTGTTGAACAAGATGGACCACAAGTAACTTTTGGTGACAACTCACAAGGAACAACCAAAGGTTATGGAACTCTCAAAATTGGTACTGTAAGTATTTCAAATGTTTCATATGTCTATGGTCTGAAACACAATTTATTCTCAATAAACCAATTTTGTGATAAAGGTTTTGATGTTGAGTTTTCTAGTAACTTATGTTATATTAAGAACAAATCAAATCAACAGTTACTACTAACTGGGTCAAGGAAAGGTAATGTTTATCTTGCAGATTGGAACAAATCCCCTAAAGATATCTGCCTAGTTGCAAAAAGCTCTAAAGATCTCAGTTGGCTATGGCACAAAAGGCTAAACCATCTGAACTTTAAGACCTTGAACAAACTTGCAAGATTTTCTTTAGCAGATGGCCTACCAAATGAAGTATTCACAAAAGAACACATTTGTCAAGCATGTCAAGAAGGAAAGCAAGTCAAAGCATCTTTCAAGACAAAGGCTGCCATCTCAACTGCAAGAGTATTACAATTACTTCACATGGATTTATTTGGACCCATTACCCCTGTGAGCATCAGTGGAAAGAAGTATACACTAATAGTAGTGGATGACTTCTCAAGATACACTTGGGTAATATTCATGCTAAAGAAGAAGGAGACTCAACAGAAGCTGCCAGAACTTATGAAGAAAATTACAAATGAGAAAGGCTTGAACATTGTAAAGATCAGATCAGACAAAGGAACTGAATTCATCAACTCTTACATAAATGAATACTGTCAAGCAAATGGAATCACTCATGAAACTTCATCAGCTAGAACACCTCAACAAAAAGGTGTAGCAGAAAGGAGAGTTAGAACACTCAAGGAAGCTGGAAGAACCATGACAGCAGAAGCAAAGATTCCAAAGAGGTTTTGGGCAGAAGCAATCAATACTGCTTGTCACACCCAAAACAGATCCATGCTAACAAAGGAACAAGGAAAAACTCCTTATGAACTCTTCAAAGGGAGAAAACCAAGAATCTCTTACTTTCATATTTTTGGATGTACATGTTTCATTCACAATAATGGGAAGCAACAATTAAAAACATTTGATAGCAAAGCAGATGAAGGAATCTTTCTAGGATATTCTTCATCTAGCAAAGCTTTCAGAGTTTATAATTGTAGAACTCTTATTGTTGAAGAAACACCTCATGTTATCTTTGATGAGTTTTCTTTCAAACACAGGACCTCAAACAAAGAAGACAAATCCCATGATGAAATCAACACAAGAGTGACAAGGCTAAGAGATGGCGAAAGAAAAGAATCTACATTTACTGATGTACACTATCCTGATTTGGACAACCTCGAGATATTCAACATATCTAAAGTCAATCAAGATAGAGACAACTCACCTGAAGCCAACATCCATGAGGAAAACTGCAATGTTGAGTTGAATGAACCCACTCAACCTGAGGTAAGTTCTCCCAATGACGAAGCTGGTAATGCTGAGGGAGTACAAGGATCAAATGATTTAGGGGGAACTCAACCTGAAAATGCCAATGTCAATGACATGGACAACACCCCTGAATATGAAATTGATCCTGCTTTTAATTTTCCTGAATTTTATGTTGAATTAAATGTTGAACCAAATGAGACTAACTTATCTGAAAATGATCAGTCTAGAAGGACATGGCTAGATGCTCATCCTTCAGACCAGATTATTGGTGATCCTACTAGTGGTGTAATCACTAGGAGACAACATGGAGAGAGTGCTTTATTTTGTTGTTTTCTTTCTGAAACAGAACCCACAACCATTGAAGAAGCAATGGCAGACTCCAACTGGATTACAGCAATGCAAGAGGAACTAAATCAGTTCAAAAGGAATGATGTTTGGGAGCTGGTAGACAAACCAACAAATCAGGATGTTGTAGGAGCTAAATGGGTTTACAAGAACAAGAAAAATGAAAATGATGTTATAGTTAGAAACAAAGCCAGACTAGTTGCCAAAGGTTATAGTCAACATGAAGGAATAGACTATGATGAGACCTTTGCCCCTGTAGCTAGGTTAGAAACAATTAGGCTGTTCTTAGCATATGCAGCTCATATGAAGTTCAAGGTATACCAAATGGATGTGAAGAGTGCATTTCTGAATGGTGTACTTAAAGAAGAGGTATATGTAGAGCAGCCACCTGGTTTTGAAGAGGGAGACAAAGTGTATAGATTGAAGAAATCACTTTATGGTCTCAAGCAAGCACCAAGAGCTTGGTATGAGACACAATCACAATTCCTACTGGAGAATGGTTTTGTGAAAGGCACAGTTGATAGGACCCTATTTAGGATAAGTGAAGGAAATGATATTCTGTTAGTACAGATATATGTTGATGATATCATTTTTGGTTCACCTAATGAGGATATGTGCAAGAAATTTTCAACTCTCATGCAAGGGAAGTTTGAAATGTCAATGATGGGATTGATGAACTTTTTCCTAGGTCTACAAGTCAAACAATCTGAGAAAGGAATCTTCATCAATCAAGCTAAGTATACTAGAGAAATGATCAAGAAGTTTGGCTGTGAAAATAGCAAACCAGTTAGGATTCCTATGAATACAAATTGGAAAATGGATCCTGACATTGATGGATTAGATACCAACCCCACTGAATATAGAGCAATAATAGGTTCTTTATTATATCTAACTGCAAGCAGACCCTGATATTACTTTTGCAGTTGGTGTATGTGCTAGATTTCAGTCCAATCCAAAGAAAAGTCACTTAGAGGCTACCAAAAGAATACTTAGGTATTTAAAAGGTACAGTGAACTTAGGATTGTGGTATCCATCTGAAGACAACATTGAGTTGACTGGTTATTCTGATGCTGACTATGGAGGATGTAGGATAGACAGAAAATCAACTACTGGCACTTGTCAATTCTTAGGAAACAAATTGATTTCATGGTTTTCCAAGAAACAAACTTCTGTAGCTACTTCAACCACAGAGGCTGAATACATGGTTGCTGGAAGTTGTTGTGCTCAAATCTTATGGCTCAAACAACAGCTAAGAGATTATAAAGTTGTCACAAAAGATGTACCTATCTATTGTGATAATAATAGTGCCATGGCTATTACTCAAAATTCAGTGTTACACACAAGGTGTAAACATGTGGATATTAGACATCACTTCATAAGAGATCATGTAGAGAAAAAGGACATCAGAATGGAAAAGATTCATACTGATAAGCAAAAGGCTGATATTCTAACAAAACCCCTAGCTGAAACAAGGTTCAAGGAACTTTCAATGGAACTTGGTTTATTAGATCCTGGAGAGAATGTTTAAAGTATAAGGAATTACTTTACTCATGCCAGAGATACTAGTATTAATCCAAGGGGGAACTTAGAGTGAAGTTTTAGGAAGGATAAGTTGATGAGACAATACAAAATTCATTAATTTACTTTTCACATTCTGATATTATTTTCAAGAATTTTCATGCAGGAAACTTGGACAAAGTACATGACATACAAGTACGAGGAAAACTACGAAGGACAACTCAGAGAATGACAAAGAACATGAGAAACTTCAATAGAAGTTGTCAAGGGTTATTCAGTCAAGTTGTCACTTGACTGTAGATAAGTTTTTCTTTTTCATAAAAGTTAAACTCTGTTCATCTTTATAGTACGCATTTAATGCTCATAACAGACAAACAAGAGATTTTTGCTAAAAGACGATCAATTGCACGATTTTCTGAAAAAGCAGCTCACTGTGCGAAGGACACGACATTTGCGTCCTTTGGTGTAACAGAATTGATCTAAACCATTAAATCTTATCAATTCAATCTCAGCCCTACACCTAACACTTTTCAAATTGTACAGTTGAGGAGATATAAAAGCATAACTTAGAATTTTTCACAATTTACGTTTTCAAAATTTCTGAAAAAGCCCTAAGCTAAATCGCTCAAGATTCTTCAAGCTCATCTACAAGTTTTGCTCAAAGCTCTATAACTTTAACAAAAATGTCTTTGGAAATGGGTTAGTATTTCTCATAATCTTCTGTAAAAGACATGCATATTTGTAAAGCTTTCAAGAAAAATAACATGCTCTGTTTTTAGCTCTAAATGAATCTGTTTGAATTTCTTTAGATGCTATATTTACGGATTCGTCATTTATTGAATGATATGTTGTTAGATACATGTGTAATGCTTAAAAACGTGTTAGATTCATACACATACTATGTCTAGAGAACATGATTACAAGTTTAAAACATTGTTGGATATGGTATTATGATGCTATGAGCTTGTTATCCACAGTAAATCAGAGACATAAATGCAAGATACTGTTCAAAGATAGCCTAATCTTGTGTTTTAGTAGTAATATTATGCTATTAAACCATACTAATACTGTATATTGCCTATATCTTTAGTTGACTTCAATGCTCCTGATTTGGACATCAACTGGAATTATTTGAGTGAAGCAACCATGCTCCACTTTGAGCAGACTTTGTGCTTTGACAATCTGTCAAATAAACACACAAGAAGAATAGTTACTTGGCTAGAGCAAGCTGGATTGAGGAAATGGCTCGAGGCCATCCCCAAGACATGCCTGGAACTTTCAACAACTCAGTTCTTAGGCACTTTCACTCCAAAAAGCTCAGGATCTGGTTATATTATGACTCATGAACCAGACACATCCAAGAAGACTGCTGAGAAGTTTGAATTCACTGAAGAAGACTTTGATGAATTCTTTGGTTTGAATGCTACTGGAGAAGATCCTGAAGAGTATATGAGGCACAATGAACAAGAAGTTGCCAATCAATGGATGAACAAGCCAGTACTTCTCAAATCTGGTCTACACAAAAGAGTTCTAAAAGAGGACTATCAACTTTTACTTGATGTGGTTGCAAAGACTGTTATGTGCACCACAGGAAGCTATGACCAGATCAGCAAATCCAAGGTGAGACTGATGAAAGCTATCATTGATGGAGGAAAGAAGCCAATGAATTGGAAGGGTTACTTTCTGAAGAAACTTGCAGAAGAGAAAGCAAAGTTCAAAATTGTGGATGTAAGGAAGGTAGTCAATGAGAAGAAACTAGCCTTCTGTACAAAAGTTGCTGCATTCTTATACAAATATGGACCTGAGGACATTGTTGAAGATGGAGTAAAGTTCAACACCACCAAGATATTGTTTAGACAATTATCTGTGAGAACTCAGAAAAGATTGGGGCTGGAGATCAAGTCACCAAAAGCCTCAACAAGAAAGAAAGCTAAATCTGCCAAGCAGAAGAGTGAAGAAGCAACACAAATGGTGATCAGTATTCTTGAAAAAGCCAAGAAGGAAAGGAAAGGAAAGGAGGTTGAGACAGCCTCAAAGTCCAAGAAAAAGAGGGCCATGTCAAGCCCTAGTTTGAGTGAAGATGAAACTGAAGAGGAGTATGTTGATACTTCTGAAGAGGAAATGGATATTGAAGAGCAAGCTGAACTGGAAGGTTCAGATGAAGATGATGAAGGTGATGATGATGGAGAAAGAGCATCATCTGGAAACTTAGACTTGAATGAACCCTCAAGTCATAGCCCAAAAGCTGTTGAAACCACCCCCCATTTGAATGATCCAACCATTCAAAAAGTTGCCTATAAGTCTGATTCCCCCATACCCATTCTTTTTTATGAACCTCAACCCTCATCCAAGTCAGATACAGCCCCTGAATACACCTATGAAATGTCATTGAGAGATGAATCCAAATTTTTCCTAGACCAACTTTATCCCCAATTTACCAAATATCCTGATTTAAGATCAACCTTCTATGATCTTAGATTGATTGTTGATATAAGGAAGAAATCCATGTATAATATTGGGAAAGTGATTGAGTCCAAGGGACTGGACTGGTGGGAGAATGAGGAAGCCAGATTAACAGATTTTGCTGAAGTGGAATCCACTTTTGAGTTAACTGATGAAAGGTTGTTTGCCAACTTGGTGAACATTAAGATTCAGAAGGAAGCTATTCAATCCATTATTGCTGGGATTGATCTGAACATTGAAGACTTAATGGAGGAGGATGATGAGTTGTCAAAGCAAGCTGATGGAGATGTTGAAATGTCCAAGAGCACTGAGGACAAGCCTGAAGAATAGTCCAAGATTGTTGAGGACAAAGATGATGGAGAGATTGCTGCCATGGAGGTAGACATCACTGAAGGAGAAAATGAGAGCCAGAAGCCTGCTGAGAAAGATTTCTTTGATGGAGTTGAGACTGCCATTGAAGAATTAAAGATTGGAGAAACCAGTGAAGGAGGAAAGATTGATGAAATTGACCAAGGTCAATTGATTAAAAATGTTGAAGAAGAAGTACAGCCAGCTGTAGAAGCCACTACATCCATGGAGATTGTCATTTTCGAACCTCCAATTGAGAAAACTGCTGACAACCCTAACACTCATGATGCTGAGTTGAATGAGTCAACTCCTGCTGAAGTCACTGAAGCTGAGGCCAAGAAAGATGAAGTTGAGGCCAAGATTGCTCAAAAAGAAGCTGTGAAGACTGAGGAACCAGCTGCTATGAAGAAGCCCTTGGAAAACTAGGCAATAGCTGCAGCACCATCAACTTCGATGGAGTTCCCAATTCACTTAGATGCTTCTCCATTGACTGAAGTCTGCATCACTGATAAGGAGGATGGAAGAATGAAGGCAGTGATGGAGGAGTTCAATTCTGAGATTGAACAAATCAATGAAGTTGAGAGGAAGAGGCTGGAGAATGTTGTAGGCTTATGCCTAAACATGGGAAAGTATGTAAGAGATAGTTTGGATGAAACTACCATTCCAACAAATGAAGCCCAGCACAAGTCTTTACTCAACTTGAACACAAAGGCAAGGAGGATGACAAGAAGGATGGAAGATTTGGAAGAAACCATTGATAATAATGCTGTGGACTTATGCATTAAGGTGGAGAGTTTGGAAGAAAAGATGAACTCCACAACTATCAAGCTGGAAGCTGTTGAAAAAGGTTTTGAGACCTTTGATAAGAAGATGGAAAGTGTTGGAAAGGATGTGAAGGACTCTACTCTTAAGATTGGAGCGTCATCAAAGATCATGTCAGATGTTGTGACCACATACTTCCACACAGAAAAAGAGTTGATCAAGAAGGACAGAGAGGAAATTCCAAGGCTAAAGGATGATGTTGCCAAAGAAAAGGAGGAGATTTCCCAGATGCTGTCAAAGGACATTGAAAAGCTGACTCAGTCTATGCAGAGTCAGAGAGATCAATTGATAAGAGAGACCATCAAGAGTTCACTGAATACTGCTTCTGATTTATTCAAAGACAACTTGGAAGGCATAATCAAGATGATGAGGAACCAAGTTGATCAAGCTGTGAAGAAGCAAGTGGAAGAGTCTGTAAGTTCCACCATTTCTGCATTTCTATTGAATCATGTTGACCCCATTTCTGTCCAGATGAAAAAGATGGACACCTACCAACAAGAGCTCTCACTTACTATGGCTAAGATTGATGCCAACCCTGCTGACCCCATCAACCATGAGGCATGTGATGATGCCAAAAAGGGGGAAAGTGAAAAGAAGGGGGAAGATCTATTGAAGAAGGGTGAGAAGAGTAAGGGGGAGGGTAGCAAGGGAAAGGGGAAAGCACAAGTTTTGGAAATTACTAATGTGACAGAAGAAGAGGACTGTCCCAAAACTAGAAGTGGAAAGATAAGGAAGCCAAATCTGAAGAGAAAGAAGATTGCTGACATTTCTGATCATGAGAAAAGCAAGAAATACAAATCAAGTGAGCCAGATGATGATGAAGAGATGGAAATTTTAACATTGGTTAGAAGAGAAGATAAGCTACCTGTTAGAAGAGCTTCTTCTGAAGTTACTGCTGCTGATCTTGTGAAAGACAAAGCTCATGTGTTTGAAGAAGTTGCAAACATCTTTGCAGAAGGAGCTGGACAAGATGCAAAAACTAGAAAAGGAGTAAGGAAGCTTGTTATTGAAGAAAGAACCAAGATGTTCAAAGATGCTGAAGAGTGCAGGTTGAAGAGGCACAAAGACTTCAATCCAGGAAATTCTAAGTCTTACAATAGTTCTTATGCCTTGATGATGGAAAATAGAGCCAAGAGGAAGTCTGAAACCTTGAAAAGGATCCCTCATATTGACAGCTGGGTTCCTACTGAACTCAATGGTGCTTGGGATGAAGCCAATCGAGTATGGGATCATCTCTTCTTTGTTGTGAAGAGATGGGGAGACTTTGAAGACATTGATGGTCTTTATGAAGGTTTTATGATGGAGAATTATCCAGAGTTATACACAAAGATTCTTGGAGCTGCTCAAAAGGAGAAAGTGATTGTCAAAGCTCCTGAACAGATTTTCTGGACTCCACCAATGAAGGTTGATGGTAAAAGCATTGATAGGAAAGCAATTACTGATGAGTTTGTGCAACTTGTCAAGGATGAAGATTTGATTGGGAAGAACGAGGAGGTCATGGCCTTGAAGAATAGGCACTTTGCATCGTATGGGCTAACTCCACTGTTCAAGGAACTCCCATCTTTCCTGAAGAAGAAGTCAGATGCAGCCAAGTGATGAAGCTGCAGAAGGTCAAGTCAAGATTCAATTTCGAACAATCATGAACTTTTTAATCTATGCTTATTTTTATTTCCAGAAAATTGTTGCTCCTTAAGAGCTAGAACTTACAACTTTCTGCTCTTACTACTGTGCTATCTTATTTCTGATGATGATTATCAATCATATGCACTGGACAACAATTTTTGAGTCTCTATACTTGTGTTATTTTTTATCTGAAAATAGGCTCTAGCAAAATGATTTTAATAGTTTCTTGCTTAGATCAAGTTTTATAGAACTCAGAGAACTTAGCCCTTTTTAGGTTAATTATCTGAATTTATTCTGTGAAATTTTTTTAAGTATAGAATATACATGCTAGTTGTCCTGTTTTTGTCAAATCTACTGAAAAAGAAATCCCTATGGATCTTTTGAAGTAAGTAGGTTTTGGCATCATCAAAAAGGGGGAAATTGTTGGGATATGGTTTATATTAATAAAAGAAAATTTGATTTTGATTTGATACCAAAACCCTAAGTAAAACCCCAAGTATGATGATTTGCCAAGTCTAGATTTTCAGGTTAGAAAAGCTCATATATGTTAGGGAGCTTTAATTTTTATTAGATAGATTATTCTTTGAATCTATGACAAATGACCTGAAAGCAAAAAGCACATGAAGACAAGTATCATTGAAGACAAGGAGTTGAAGTGTTATGAAGAAAGTGACAAGGATTCATGAAGACGAGTATGTTGAATAAGATAAGTCAAGTATGATGAATTTTGATATTCATGTATCTTAGACTTGGCATACTTATGGTCAAAGACGAGGAATGACTAGGCATTTTACCCAATACGAGGCCGTTAGCGGGAAGGACAGAATTATTCCAAATTAGCCAAAGAATGAGAGCCACCTGTCACTGCGCATAACAAACTCTGATATTGGAATGCAAATTGTAGAATGGACGTGAATACATGTACTATTTTCATGTAGGCCCCTGAACAATTTGAAAGTTCAAATTTATGGATAAGTTTGCTATCTCCACAAACGGATAGTTTGCTTCATCTATAAATAGGCCACATCTTGAATCATTTCAAGTGGAGAGACGGGACATACATCAAGACACAAGCCATACGCGTTCTATAGCAATATTTTAGCATTCAAAAGCATTCAAAACACTCGAGAGATTAAAAGCTTTTAAGCATATTCATTTGAGAGTGTTACCTTTAGTCCCCACTATGCAAGCTTATTGTTGATTATCCAAAGCCTAGACAGTGATATCCTATCCTTTATATTCGTTCTTAAATTGTAAAGGATATCACACAATTAGTTGGTACTAGAACAAAACCCTACTTTCACCTTGAGAGATAGATTGAGAGTATTGTTGAGTTCGTAGTAGAGATTGAGAGTATTGCAACGAGAGAAGGTTGTAAGAAATCAAGAGAAGAGAAGGAGAAGAAGTAGAGTGCACCTTGGCACTGTAAAAACAAGCTAATTCCAAAGTGATTAAGGAATTATCCTATTAAATTAGGAGAGTGGACGTAGGAGCAATTTAGTCTCCGAACCACTATATGTCTTGTGTTCTTACTTACTGCATTTATCTTATTGCTTTAGCTTTTGTGTTGTTATAACTGCTATTTGCTATTTGATAACTTAGTATCTAAGTGCATATTAATTAAGGAGTATAAAAGGGCCTATCATTTATTCCGCATACAAGTTGCATACTGTTAAGAATTCTTAGAATCAACTGTTACTATTTTCATAGGACTTGACACACTGTGTAACTTACTTGACTCTGATTATTTGTGTTGATTACTTGCAAAAGTTTTTGAAAAACACACACACGTGTATTCCCCCCCCCCCCCCCCAATACACGTGTCACACTCCTTTTGGGACCAACATCAAGAGGTGAACTTGGAGGTTATATAGGCTGCAGGCCCCTCAAACAAGAATTTGATCCAAAGAGTTTTTGTCATTATTTGGAGACTCTAGGTGCCACAAAAGGTGCGGATATTTTGCTGGAAATTGGCACAAAATATAATTGCTTCAGAAGGTAATTTAGTCTTTCATCATGTGCCCATTAGCACCATTTGTAGATGTTGTGGAAAGAAAGATGCAACATTGGTAATCTGGAAAGAAAGATGCAATTACATTCATACGGAAACACAACTCAAGAATGGTATGTTTGGTAAAATAAATTACGATATTGAATGGGCGGCTTCTTATTGGAATGATTTTATGAGCTCAAGCAACATTGGTAATATCTTGACAGACTTTGTTACCAAACCGAAAGAAATATATTCCACTCGTGGGGAAGGTAATCTTCTTTTCATGGATGCGGCTTTTAATGAAGAAAAACATTTCTTTGCGGTTGGCTATGTGGTTGTTTGCCCTAATTATAAGATCTTATTGGCTGGTGCTATGCGGATTGAGAATCCAGGCAATGTTTGTGGAGTGGAGTTGAGAGCTATTGAAAAGGGTCTTGGAAGGTGCATTCAGAAAAATATCAAGGTTAGTGGTGTGCGTTCTGATTCCATTGAGGCTATTAATGCTATCATGAACGTTACTCAATTAGAAACCCTGGAGAGTCGCCTAGTTAATAACATTACAAGCCTACTTCAACAAGAATTAATTTGGGATTGTTAGTATATTCCAAGGCATTGGAATCGAGTGGCTCATGAATTGACATAAAGTTTACTGCACACTTCACTTCCTCATGATTGGAATGAAGATGATTATCCACAATATTTCAAGGATTTTGTTGTTTCTTCCTCTCATTTGTGAGATTTTTATGGTTTTGTAATCCCTGTTGTAAAAAAAAAAAAAAAAAAAAAATTACACTACTCTTCTAAAATGTAATTTTATTATTTTAATATTAATAAACAATTTCTACATTAATGTCGTATAAATAGTAAATATTGTATTAAATGATAGATTTAGAGATAATAGTACCCTCCCCGTCCTATGATTACTTTCATATGAACACGCATATTAAAAAAGTGTAATAATAAGTGGAATTTTAAGGTGTGATTTTGTAAAATTTTATGTATAAAGTAAAGAAATAAGTTGATTTTTGTGTATGTGTGAAAAAAAAATAATGACATTTATGTAAAATTGAGGATATTGTGAGGGTGTAGTTTATAAAGTATTTTTCATTTTAAGAGTGAAAGTTATTGTAGGACATGAAAAAAAAATGTGTTGAGGTAAATATGGTTATCTAAATAGAATGAAATATTATGATAATAGATATTTTGCATGACAGTGATACTTGGGTGCAACTAAATTGTACCTATACAATTGAAATTTAATAAATTGAGTTAAAGTATTAAATTAAGTAAACTAAATATTAAAATACAAATATATCATATATTTTCTCCGTTCCACAACTTTTTGCACATTTAATTTATTTGTTTGTTCCACAATTGTTTGCACATTCATAAAAGGAAATTGTTTCATAAATCTCACCCTCGCAATATTTACATATTTACACAAAATGTTACTCCCTCCATCCCACAATAACTTTCACACTTTTCTTTTCGGGACGTCCCACAATAACTTTCACACCCTTAAAATGGAAAACCCTTTATAAACTTCACCCTTAAAATATCCTCAATTTTACACAAATGTCATTACTTTTTCTCCACACATACACAAAAGTCAATTCATTCTTCACTTTATACATAAAGTTTTATAAAATTACCCCTCAAAACTCCACTCATTATTACACTTTCTTAATTTACGTGTCCACCTACCTATGAAAGTTAATACGGGACGGATGGAGTATTGTTGATGTTGATATATGTGTTTTGTTTAATGATCCAACACTAACAACCGAGTGTTGTATTTAATGTTCCCAACACTTATGACAACATCAAAATTTGCCCTTCCTTTTCTCACTAACTCCGATCTTACACTTGTTGTCTAATAATGTCCGTAGAGTAGTTAGAAGAACTGGCAGTCATGCAACTGCGTGGGAGTGAGAAGTTAGAGTTTATTAATAATATAAGACAATCCATAAGACCTATAAACAAAATAAGCTAAAAAAATTTAGTAAAACAATTAAGACCAAAACACCTTACAAAATTCTTAATATGCCCTTTATATTATAATTCGAATTCGGTCATTTTTCAACTCTTTCCAAAATTACAGCTTCTCTTTCCTTTTTGAATTTAAATCTAATTTGAATAATTCAATTCAATTTAATTCATTTCATGCATTTCTCATTTCTCATAAAACCCTAATGGTGTCTCCCTTATTTTGAATCTGGGTGAGTCTCGCAGAACCGAGACGACGGACTTGCGTGTGAGTGGCGGAGATGAATGAGGGTGGTCGTGTCGACGCAGAATCGGCGGCGGAAGAAGAGTTTCCGGCCCCTTTCCTTCATCTCCGATCCCGCCTACCACTCTCTTTCTCACCTCTTCCCCTCACTTCTCGGATACTCTTCTCTCCTTTTCCAATAAAAACTTCAGAATTCAACACAGGGAATCGGGCTCGGAGATTTTCGAATACAGCGGTTTGAGAATTGAGGCCGTTTTGGATCTTCGTCGGGCCAAGTACGAATCGGGGCCCGAACCGGTAACCGATTTTTATGTGGTGCTTTTAGTCAATTCAGAGGTGTGCTTGATATTAGGAAATATGTTGCATGCCTTGGAGGTTAAGAAACGCATTTCCGATCTGAAATTACCTGAATTTTCATTATTTTCACGGAATGAATTTTTGTTTGGTCTCGAAACTCGGCGGTTAGTCGATTAACCCTACCTTAGCATCGATCAGCAGTTGCATGACTGCCCAGTTCATGCAAATAAACTTTTATTAATGATTGTTTAATTTTGATTCATATTGATCAGCAGTGGTTTCGCCTGATTTGTAGTCAATTCTAAAAAATTGACACACAATTTTACCCAAATCGGTCCAGATTTTTTTTATTGGTGATCCATAGTTCTTGAGGTACATTACCAACAATTCTTATGTCTCTTGTCTGTAATTTATCTAGGCTGTGTATTTGTTTTTTTTTAATATATACATACATAGATGTGTATCTATTATGTAACCACAGGAGTGATATTGATTGGCTCGTTGAATGGGTTTTGGCACAGGTTTGTCATCCGCTTGCTGCTTTGTAACCATTCTATGATTTTTATGTTCATTATGGATAATTTGTCTTTGACTCTTTTTGCATTTCATGAATATGCTTATGTATTATACACTCGTATATGATGCATAAATATTTTAGGCAAAATTTAAGTATGCTTATAGATATATATTTATAATGAACAAATACATGCTGGGAGCAGACAACCATCTGAAGCTTTTAGAATTTCATTGACAGTAGTATGTGGAAATGAGGCAAGTTTTGATTTATCTCATTCTGCACTTTATTTTCGGCACTGTTGGTGCTATGTTTTAGATCTTGTATTACCTTCTAATGAACTTACATCATTAATAAAAGTTTATTTGCTTGATTAAAAAAAAAGCATATGTGTATTTTTTATGTTATCAGCGCATTTAGTTTAATTTTGGATTTAGTCCTTGGAAGATGGTATTGTTTTGATTTCTAGTTATTCCAACTTGATAGATAATAAAAGTTTCATATATATATTATTGATGAGTATTTCTAGTTAGCACCCACCACTACCTCCCACTCCCAGGCCCGGTTAATCTTTTTGTTGCAGGAAGCTGATGTTATGAGAAGCAGATTCTAGGAAGCTAAATAGAGGAAGGTGATTCTTGCTGTTGATGTTGGGTACACACTTGAAGTTGGGTATTGCTGATAACGCAGTTTGTAATCAAGGACGGAACCAGGATTTTTGGTTGGGGGGGCAACATATAAAATTTAGCACTAACATATGTTCATTAAGAAAATTTAAATTTTTTTATATTTGTACTAAGTATATCAATATTTATCGTTAAATATCTCAAAATATATAAATATGTCTTTAATATACTAAAACTTTGAACGTCTCTCTTGCATATCACGAAAATCAGCTACAATTGAATTTATACTGATTTTTTTTGCAATTTGCCTCTCAATATACACTAACATGTAATCTGAAAGAAATTCATCTTCCATCTTTCATTAAGAACACATTGAAATGGTCCAAATTTAATATAAGCTCTCCTCACTTCATCCCGTTGTTCAATAGGATACTCCCATATTGGTGGTCGTAGTCCTGGATCACGTACTAGTGATTGAATATCAAAATTTTCTGTAATTTCGACTCTGGGTAATTTTGTAGGCCGATTTTCAGAATTTGGAGAGTCGTTTTCAATTAGCAAATTTGACTCTGACTCCGATGTTGAGCCTTTGACATTCTTTTTTTGAAAAAATGAATCAATTGTTTTCGTTTTTTTCATCTACAAAAGAAAGAAAAAAAAGAATACAATACATAATTTAATATTTTAATATATATAAATATTACAACATTACTAATTCACAAATTAAATAAAAAACCCTACAATTTCAATTTCAAAAATTTATACTAATCTGAAATTAAAAATAAAAAAATAAATAAATAATAACTAATATAAAAATTACGGTAATATTTGAATGGAAGAAGAAAATACCTGTTACAAGAGTCCTTTCCTGCCTTACACTTTCTCCTAATCTCCTCTGTTTTGTTCTCTGGCGAGTGGCGGCTATTGGCGGCTGTAGTTTGATGATGATGATGATGATGATGATGATGATGATGATGATTGAAAGGCTAGGAGTAATTAAAGAATTGATTTGGGCTTTCACTTTTGGAAATTACGTTGATGGGCCTGATAAAATTGGTAAATAGTTAATGAATACTATAAATAGTAAGTGGCTATAATTAAATATTAATATTACTATATATAGAATAGTAAAAAAAAAAAAAAATTGGGGGGGGGGGCCAGGGCCACCCCAGCCTCCCATGTAGTTCCGTCCCTGTTTGTAATTTCCGTTGCATATATAACCCAATTGATTGCATATATTTGTATGTATAATGCATATTTCGTGTATTTTCATATAATATAATTTTTAGATTCAATAGTTTATTTACTTCACGAACTAGAAAAATCATAATTATTATAGCATGTATGATCAATTATTATATTATTATTATGCAATGCACATATTAGATATATGCATGTCACTGAGAATATGCTACAATTTTTTTATATGCAAAGATATTACCTAATATATTTATGACTATATTTGACAATTTTCATAGCTAAAATAACACATGCACATATTAAAGTATATGCAATTATTGATTGCATATAT
This sequence comes from Galeopsis tetrahit, assembly GCA_963675135.1. Taxonomy (NCBI): domain Eukaryota; kingdom Viridiplantae; phylum Streptophyta; class Magnoliopsida; order Lamiales; family Lamiaceae; genus Galeopsis; species Galeopsis tetrahit. The sequence goes on from OY776123.1 coordinate 39,196,609, forward strand.
AAAAAAACGTATACATATTTGAAAGTATATGCACTTATCGATTGCATTTAATAAAATATGCGTATATGCATCTTGCAAAAATATTATAGACTTATTCAACAAGTATTTGTTAATACAAGTTGTTCATCAAATTATTTAAACACTTTTAGAGGTGTATCGAGTAAAATAATTTTTTTGAATGTATTAATTTTATTAAGTATTTTATAATATAATTTATATTTTAATAAAGATATGGTATACAAAATAATAACAATATAATATTTAATTAATTAAAGTATATTTCCGATTAATAAGAAAATTATTGAATATATAAAAATATGAATGTGGACACGTAAACAAAAAAGCTATTTCAAACTTACCCACGACTATTTCGATTTTGCAACAATTCAAAGCTTCAAAAATTTATATGAAGATGAGCACAATAATCGAATATGCACATAATGAAGGTATGTGAAATATTTTATGGATTTGTTCCTATGATTTAAAACCAACGCGAGAATCAAGGAAAATTTTCTCTAAGCTTATTTTAAATTTTCAATGTTTGACTTTACATATTTAGAGTACTCTATTTAATTATGTTTGAAATTCGTAATTAATAGAGAGATAAGGGCAAAATCGACCATATAAATTGAATTTTGTCTTTATTTGTATCATTAAATAAAATTAGCTTGAATCTTAAAATCTTAGGGTGGTTTGTCTCATATTGTTTTTCCCCGAGAAGTATTTAACATAATATAACAAGTCCTACATTTAAGGAGGAGTGGAGAGAAGTTATTATAACCGCTTGATCTCACGGCTGTGATGATCATAGGAGTTGAAGGCAGTTCGTCCATGAAGCCTATAAATACCGTAGTTGCCTCAACACAAGATACACAAGAAGAAAAGCTAAATTCGATTACTAGTCTATAGAACACTTTTTACGCTTTTAGTTAGGAAAACACTTGTTTCTTCTTGTAGATTCGCATTCTATTTGTAAACGCGAATAGTAGTATGTTAATCATGGTCTTATTTACTAGGTTATATGCATAGATCTATGAGGGAGATAGTTTCATAGGATCTAATAAATTATTTACACTCATTATAGTGTTATTGTACACCTCTAAGAGGTTGTAATCGTTTCACATATTTTTATTAAGTGAACATCGTACATTATTTAATCTACGTAAATTTTGAATACTTCCATTTTCACTACGTGCATTTTAATTTCCGTTGCATAGTGTTTTTTGGATAGTGCCAACACGACAGACAACATCTCTGATTTCGCACGCGCACACACACACTTTCAGTTATTATTTTTACGCTCTTTTCAATCTACCTTTATTCATATAACTTTACAAAATTATCTCTCATGACTCCACTCATTATATATTTTTCTCTCATAACTCCACTCATTATATATGTTTCTTAAAAAATGTGTCCATTTTATAATGCAAACGCTCATGGAGTGGATATATATATATACACTGTTTCCCTCATGTTTTCATTACAATAAATCAGTCGAACTGATACTGATTGATAAGATCGCACCGACTGCCTGCATAAAATTTAATGAGATAACACATGTCCTCATGTACAGTCCCTCTAACACTAAGCAGTAAGTAGGGAGAATTACACTATAGACCATTTCACCCTAAATTTTTGTAAATCAAGGAAAATTTATTTGCTATTACATATCAAGTCAAAATAACAAATTGAAGTACAATTATACCCCTAATGTGTTGATACAAATTTAAATTTTGAAATAATTAGATTTAAACTCTATAATTATTAGAAAGTCAACTAGTAGAAGAGAATCAATAAAATCTAGAAGATATTGTCCTCGAAAATCGCGCACTCCTATTAATTCAAAAACACTTTCCTTATACATCAACTCCACATTAATTCCTCCCAACATTGGAATTCTCTCGCCATTGAAGGTGAAAGAAGATAACGCAGAAGAAGAAAAAAGCTTGTGCGTAGAATACTTAAAGGTATTTAGAGCACAAATCGTGTCTTGCATGTTACTCCCTCCGTCCCATACTTGAAGCTACAAACCAAATTGGCACGGGTTTTAATAAATGAGTTGTTTATTAGTATTGTGTAAGATAAAGTGGGGGTAGTAAAGACTTTTCAACTTTATAAATAGTAATAAAGTAGTGGCATTTGTTGTAATATTGTGATGTATTAAGGAGAGTGTTTAAAAATGTTTTTGCTATTTTAGGTAATGTGGCTTCAAGTATGGGACGCCCAAAATGGTAAAATGTAGCTTCAAGTATGGGACGGAGGGAGTATTATTTTTCGATTGTTACTAATTAAAATGAATTTCGAATTTTAAAAAATTAATTTCAGCAAAATTAGTATTATTATTATAAAGTCAACTATTAAAAAACAAAATCTGTAAAAATATTTCTAAAATTCTGCCCATTTATAATTTTCCAAAATTTAAAAAAAATTATTAATCTCCAAATTCGATTCCCATAAATATGTTGCATATTCTCATTGACATTAAAAAAATGTTGCATATAGAAAAAATTGTTGCATATTCTAATTGATATGCAAAAATATGTTGCATACTACTTTTATAAATATGTTTAATTTATTATATTTGGAAATGTCAATATGCCCAAGATTATTATTGATAGTTTAAAATTGTTTAATATTTAATTTTATATAATTAAAATACAAATCTATAGTATATGAAAATTAAATAATCTCGAAAGAAAAATTGTATAACAGTACTATAAAATTTATAATTTATTTAGATAAATTATTTTAATACATTTTTTTTTTGGGCGGGGGATTTTAATACATTATTTTGATAACATGCATATTATTTGACTGTGTGGCAAAACAAGATATTGTGATTATATTTAACACTATTTGAAAAGAATATATTTAACGCATATATTTTGATATATGCATAAAATAGTGCATACATTAAATGCATATATAAAATATGCGTACATATAATTATATACAGTCAAATCTTCAACTTGATATTTAATCTCCTCCTCACCGTGGACGATCTCCTCGAACCCGTACGACCGCTCCGGCGACCTTGCCACCGTTTTCTTCTTCTCCGGTGCAATCACAAAAATTCCATCGGCAATAAACAAAACCAGCTTCATTAAATCTGGAGAAATCCCATGATTGATGACTTCAAAACACCCCACTTGCGAGATAAGCTCGCAAATTTTAAAACACAAAATTACATACCTTGAACAGATCGACGACGTCGTATTCGAGTGGATCTGGTCGAACCTTGGACAGAATTACATAGCTTGTCGGTGCAACAATGACAGTTCGTGACGGATTTGGCCGAACCTTGAACAGATCGACGCCAATTTTTTAACAAAAATAAATGACGATGATAGAGGTTATCATCGATTCATGGAGATAAACGCTGAAATTGAATGCAGTTTTTTTTGGAGGAACTAAGAGGGAGACGATGAGAGATATTGATTACGCTGAGAGATTTTTGGATGGAAAATTGGAAATGAATGATTCAATTGGAAATAAATCTAATAAGGAAAATTCGGCAAAAAACAAGGAAGGTTCATTCAATTTTAATATTAATTCTTTTAATATATTGATTTGAGGGCATATTAGGAATGTCAAATATGGATTTGTCTTAATTTGTTTTTTTTTTTTTTTTTATGGAAGTTAAATACCCATCCCTTTTTCCCCTCCCCATGACTCGAACCCAGGACCTAAGGCATAGGTAGTGGTGCTCTAACCACTTGAGCTATCCCACTTTGTCAATTTGTCTTAATTTGTAATATCAATAATTTTTGTCTTGAATTAAAAGATGGGCTAGGATCTTGGTCTATAATGTCAATAAACTCTAGTACGTAAGCATGTCTACAAAAATTACTACTCCATCCGTCCAATTTTATTATGCCCACTTCTTCGGGCACGAGTTTTAATAAATATTGATTAGTTTATGTATAAAGTAGATAAGTTGGGGGTATGATGGGATGTTGTGGGGTCCATTTATAGGTAAATTAATTATTTATGAATAAAGTTAGTGGCAATTTGAGTAAATAAGTGATGGTTGGAGGGTGGAGATAAAGTAGTGTGAATAGTATTATTTTCAAAAAGGGAATGAGTATAATAAAATTGGACAACCAAAAAAAGAAAGTGGGAATAATGAAATTGGACGGAAGGAGTATATATTTTTTTAATTCGACTTTTTTTTTAAAATAATATTATTCATATTTTAATTTTAATATTCAATCATTTCTTATTTATTTAAATTAACATCACTTTATAAATAAATAATAATTTTATTTACAAAATAACCCTACAATATCAAATTATATCAGCCAACTTATTTATTACAGTCCATAAAAAAAATCATCATTTTCTTTTTTATTTTTTACTCAAAAGTTTACATACTTCTAATGGAAAACAATTATACTCCCTCCTTCCGCCTATAAGCTTCACGTTACTTTTTGGCACAGAGATTAAGAAAAATGATTAAATAATATATATAGTACAAGTGATGTGATTGAGAAAGGAGAGAGATAGAGAGAAAAAGTAAGATATAAAGTGAAGTGTAAGAAAAAGTACTTACCAAAAAAGGTATGAAAAACTTATAGACGGACGGACCAAAATGGTAAAATGGAAAACTTATAGACGGACGGAGGAAGTAATAATTTTCACCATCACAATATACATGAAGTATATTTAATATCCATATCATTACTTTTGAAACTTAACATACACTCAATCCAACAAATTTATATATATATACTCCCTCCGTCCGCCTATAAGCTTCTCATTTTACCATTTTGGTCCGTCCGCCTATAAGCTTCTCATACCTTTTTTGGTAAGTACTTTTTCTTACACTTCACTTTATATCTTACTTTTTCTCTCTATCTCTCTTCTCTCTCAATCACATCACTTGTACTATATCTATTATTTAATCACTTTTCTTAATCTCTGTGCCAAAAAGTAACGTAACACTTATAGGCGGATGGAGGGAGTAATTTTTTAAAATTACTCATCAGCACTCTAATCATTAGACTTTTTCCTTAAATTCGTTATACTCCCTCAATTTCACAATAACTTTCACACTTTTCTTTTCAAAACGTCCCACAATAATTTTCACACCTTTAAAATGAAAAATCGTTTATAAACTTCACATTTACAATATTCTAAAATTTACACAAAATATCATTGTTTTTTACTCACACGTACACACAATGCAATTCCTTTCTTTATTTTATACATAAACATTTACATAATTACCCCTCAAAACTTTACTTAATATTACTTCCTCCATCCCTTACTTAATGACACAAAACTATTGAGTACGGATTTTAACGAATATATTGTTTATTAGTATTATGAAAGATAAAGTGATGGTAGTAAAAACTTTTCAACTTTATAAATAGTAGTAATAAAGTTACTTTTTTAGTGCAATAAAGTAGTGACATTTGTTGTAATATTATGATGTTTAAAGGGGATTGTTTAAGAGTGTTTTTGTCATTTAAGATAACGTGTTATCAAGACTAGACTAAAAAAAGTAGTCAATCCTTGCCTATCTTAGGTGGGCCTCTGAAGTCTGACCCCGCAATCCGATCTTAGGCCCAGGGCGAGATGGAGAGAGAGGAGAAGGACCAAGTATTCCTTAATTTAGTTGGGAAAGCCATATGCCGTAATGTTTCGAATGTTTAATGCGCGGCTCGGAATGCCGAAATTTCGCTTTTGCAGATAAAGAAAGTACGATTTAGTTTTACTGGGATTTGAAATTGAGAATTTATGCCTATTTTTAGGCGAGAGAGGGACATTCGAAATGACAAAATAGGCCATTAAGTAGAAAACAGAGGAAGTACATTTTTTTTAACTTGCATGTCCATCTACATGTAAAAGTTATTAGTCCCTCCGTCCCACAAAGATAACCACATTTGACTTTATACACAAATTAAGAAAAATCAATAAATGCAGTCAAGTTGAGCTAATGTGTCAATTTTGCCCTTAGAATCTCATACTCCAAAATCTACTAAGCATTAATTACTCTTATTAATTAAAGGTAAAATTGACAATAAAACATTTAATACTAAAGTAAAAGAGGAAATGTGGTTATAATTTGGGACATCCAAAAAAGGAATACGTGGCTATCTTTGTGGGACGGAGGGAGTACGAAACAAAGTATTATCTCCGTTCCATAAGTGTTTGTACCACAAAATGGACACACTTTTAAGAAAAAAGTGTAATGAGTGGAGTGTTGGGGGATAATTTTATAAAGTTATACGGAGAAAGGAAAGAGAGTAAAAGTAATACTCATTTTGTGTAAATATTTGAATATTGTGAGTGTGATATTTATGGGAGAGTTTTCTTTTATGGATATGTAAATAATTATTGGAAAATAAGGTAAGTCTTAAAACAATTGTGAGATATTGAAGGAGTATTTATTAAAACTTGTGCAGTGCGAATTTAAATTGTGGGAGTATGTGTTGTGGAGTTCCCATTACCATACACAACAAATTTAAAGAGTGGTCCCCCTCCCAACCGACCGACCGGCACTATTCCATTGAGATCCACAACTCTCTTTTCCAATTTTATCAGCACAGAAGAGAAAAAAGGGAAAATGGATGATGAGGTGATTCTGCTGGATGTGTACGCTAGTATGTTTGGGATGAGGGTTAGAGTGGCTTTAGCTGAAAAGGGCGTTCATTACGAATACAGAGAGGAGAATTTGGGTGACAAAAGCCCTGTTTTGGTTGAGATGAACCCGGTTTACAAGAAAATCCCCGTTCTGATTCACAACGGGAAGCCCATTTGTGAGTCGCTTCAGATAGTTGAGTACATAGATGAAGTGTGGAAGGATAAATGTCCATTGATGCCTCCTCAACCTTACCAGAGAGCAAGAGCCAGGTTTTGGGCTGATTTTGTTGACAAAAAGGTACTTCCCTCCCTCTCTTCATTTCACTTTTAAATTATGAGCTTGATTCTCTCAATTTCTTTTAGTAAATTTAATTGTAGTTGGTCCTGTTGGATCAATTAATTTGTTTCATTTTCACTATTCACTTTGTATTTCACCCTCGTTTTTTTTTTTTTTAACATAATACATGTCAATAAATATGATAATAAAATACTAAAAATGACATTCGAATTTTTAACATGACTTAATTGTGAGAAAATTGCCAACTTTAGGAAGTTACTTTGAAGTTGAAAGAAGGCACTACCTTTTTTATAAAAGGAATTTTTGTGTTGACGAACAATGAAATTCAAAGATATAATAATAAGTTTTTATATTTTAATTCTGGATACGTTATTTTCTAAAATGTTAGGTTGAGATTTAAAAATCAAAAATTTTATTTTAAGATAAACATCACATTATTAGGGTTTATAGTATCAAATGATTTACTCCATCAGTTATATTTATATGAGGGTGTGATTGTCATTTTATGTATATTTATTTTTTTCTTCAAAATTACGAGGTGTGTATATAGATAATTTTAAGTTTGGGGGTGTGGCTCTCTTTTGAGAAATATTCCCGTGTTTCATATCGTTTTAGAAGTCAACTTAATTATAGTTTTAGTTAGTATTTCTCTATATTTAATTTACCCGTCATATATCTTAAAAGGTTTCTAATTTAATGGAAGAATATTTTTTCAACTCATACCTTTAATTTGACAGTGATATGTTAATATGAAACATATGGAGATCATCATTTTTTTCTTGTTACATGAGATGGTCCCACACGATTTGTTGTATTACTTGTATACACAAAAATATTGGAAATATCTATAAAATTATTAAAGTCTTAATTTTTTTTTTCTTTTGGATTTTAAGTAGTTATATTTACTTGAATAAGAATTTTGTTGTCATTTCAATTATAAGTAAATGTACTTGAGAAAAATAAATTTATATTGAGTGGAAATGGTTCAAATAAAGAAGCAAGATTTAAAATTGGCAGAACTTTTATGAACTTGAGCCTTTTTTTCTTTTAAGTATTTCTGTTATGCATGAAATGTTTTTAGTTAAAAAATAAGATTTTTTTTTTAAATAATGACACTTCATATGCATAAAAGTGATATATAATTTGTATGTGTAACAATAACACTTAAAAATAATGTTTACGTGAACTCAAGTTCACACAAGTGTCTGTTACCCTTCAAAATGTAGAAAATTCACTGTTAAAGGACATGTGTTACGTAAACCATTGTCCTTGTTTCATATAGATCATTGACAATGAAGCTAATGTAATGGTTGGTGCAAGTCTTCTTATTTCACTAACTACTACTATTCCATAGGCAAGTCAAACATGATCAGTTCGACTCCAAAATGTAATTTGAATCGTCGTTTGGACTACAAATCTTCGATTTGAATTTGTTAAATTTGGCATTTTAGGTATTTGATGCAGGAAGAAGATTATGGACGCGAAAAGGCGAAGATCAAGAAGCAGCTAAGAAAGAATTCATCGATGCTCTCAAGTTGTTGGAAGGAGAACTAGGAGACGAGCCTTACTTTGGCGGGGATAGCTTTGGGTTTCTCGATGTGGCCTTCGTTGCTTACTACAGTTGGTTCTACGCATACGAGAAGTGTGCCAATTTCAGCATCGAAGAGCATTGCCCCAAGCTCGTTGCATGGGCGAAGAGGTGCATGGAAAAAGAGAGTGTCGCCAAGTCCTTGGCCGATCCATATAAGGTTTATGAATTCACATTGATGCTCAAGAAAAAGTACGGCTTAGAATAGTATTATCACCATCCATTTCATACTAAATGTTAGGGATATTTATCTAATTTGGCTTGTCTTAATATTTTATTTCATACATTAGTGGAGCTTGTCTTCATATTTGGAATATTTAATAGTTCCAGTTCTATCTTATCTGTTGGGTTAGGAGTCACATTCTTGTGTTTTGTGTGTATCTTTAATTTAATGGTATCAGTTGTATAATTAAATAACATACTTTTCGTGCCAAAAAATGGAAATAACCCTCACAATGCACACTGAGCCACAAAGGCATGAGCAATGTGGACAGCCTGAGATAGAGGGTCTCGAGACAATGATTGGCATCGTGAGGGGCCATGCAGATCTGGCTTTTATAAAGATTTTGCCATGTCTTTAATTAATCTCCTAATAAGTATATTATTTTTATTAAAAAGAAATTCATGTACATGGACAAGTAGTGAAGATAAAGTATATCAAACAATTAATATGTTGTTCTTTTTAAAGGGCTAGTCTTGGGTGAGATTCGTAAGACGGCTTTTATATATAAAAAGTGATAATGTTTGAGCAAAACAATGATAGTGTTTAAGTAAAAAATGATAGTCACTTTTGTTAAAAATATTATCACTTTTTACTTATACAAGTTTATCACTTTTTTTACCAATCAAAATTTGGAAAAAAATATGGGTTATCCTACCCGAAATTTTAAAATATGGATTAAAAGGATTCGTTTCACAAAAAAAGATTTGTAAGACGGTCTCACACAAGTTTTTGCCCTTTTTAAATTATGCTAAAGTCATTGTTGTACACTACAAAAAAATTAATTTTTAGTGACGAGTCCTGTCATTAATTCTTAATTTCCTTTCACTATAGACTTTTAGCTAGAGAAACAATAGTGAAGGGACTTTGTTACTAAAAATCAGTTTTCTTGTAGTGGTAAGAGTGCATAGTCAACATTGTACTTTTTCATAATTTGGTATCCATTTGTAACTTACACAATGCTATTTTTTTTTTTTAAATGTATGTCCCTTATTTAATGCTATATTAAAAAAAAAAAACTTTATTCTATAATAACTTTCACATTTTTCTTTTCGAAACATCACACAATAACTTTCACACTTTTAAAATGAAAAATCCTCTAAAAAATTTACAATTTTACACAAAATTCAATTACTTTTGAACCCACACATACACATGTCAACTCTTTTATTTACTTTATACATAAAGTTTACATAATTACTCTTCAAAACACTGCTTATTATTACACTTTTTTAACATGTGTGTCCTACATGTGAAAGTTATTGTGAAACGAAGGAAATAATCATTATCATATTAACAATCTCAAATTACACAATATGTCATTAATTTCTCCACGGCGTCCAACACACTTTCTCCTTTACTCTCTACAATAAAGTAGACAAGATTACATTTCCAAAAAGTAATTTCATCACTTTAATAATAATGATTTAGTCTCATAAACACCCTAAACATGAAAAGGGGATCCATGCACACACTCTTTGACCCGACACGATCGGTCCAAATTACTAAACAAAGTTTGATCTATTGTCTTCTGTTTTTCATTTTTTGTAGATACATGATGGCGGAAAATACAATATTATAATCGATAAATTTAGTGCAAACGACATCCCGTCTCGCAATCTGTAGGTCTTTTATTCTTTTGTGATGGTGGTGGTCTAGCAACCTCTTCGACTTCTTCTTCTTCACCATTATCATGTTGATCTCTGAACAACATACTATCACTATATTGAAAAGGAATATGTGTTGTACTTATGTTCGGATGTTGAGATGAACTTCCCCCAACAATCTCAAAGTTCCCAAATAAAGAAGAATTAAACATTTTTGAAGTATCAAATGATTGTGTGAAGTGCAGGTTACAGAAGTATTGAATTCGGGTAACATCATTGCGGGCCTATACACCTCATCTTCATCAACTTGAGGTGGTTGATGAGAGTTTGATGCCTAGTTAGGATTTGGAGGCATTTGACTTGAACCATGATGACCCCTCTTATATGCTTGTTTCAAATTTATTTGTGACTCATACATTTGTTGGTGCACAGATTGCATGTACGAAGCATGTGGTTCATCAACATATCGAGTACGACATGTTTGATCCACATTTTTCCAAACATGTAGGTCAAATATATAATTTAATTTTATAGTATGTAAGAGTATGTTTTATTTTTTTTTATTGTATTTTATAACTTAAATTATATGTTTATATATTACAATACAACAAATTTATATATTTTAAAATTTTAAAATATCATAATATTAATGTTACATAATATCAAGTACAAAATAATATTAAATTAAATAAAACACAATAAATATATTTTTAGAAAAAAAAAAAACATTTCAATCCAAAACAAAAGAAATAACTTGAAAACAAAATTTGTGCTTGTGAACAGTAGGTGACAAATTTGCCGCATACTGTTCAATTGTGGCAAATTGAGTTGAATTTTGATGCTGCATTGGAGGAGGTAGTGCCACTTAACTTGGGTTTGAGTAGTGTGTTGGAGATGCCCTTAGTATGAAAATATAATGCACCTGATCGTTAGTTTGTTCAACATCTCTCTAAATAACTTCAATTGGTGGTAATTACCAAAATGAGTATATCTATTGTTCGTATTCCAACTGCAAGTATTAAGTAGTATATAATTTAAGTGTTTATTTTATAATGAAACTAACCATTGATATAATATGAATTAAAACTAGTATCAAGCACCGAAAGGGCCAGCTGGAAGTTCCTCAACGCCCCAACGTTGGGGGACTTGTATTCGGTGAACATCCACACGTAATTCAATCGGTTGGGGGCAAGAATACAGAAATCATCGATATTGCCCAAGTCTGAAATTGCCCAAATAATTTAGAAATATTATAATACTAGTACTTATAGAGTGAAACAAATAATTTAATATTACACATATGCCTGTAGCAATTGACACGGTCCAGAAAGAGTGTCTTTTTTTACATAAAGTCACGTCACACATTCCCTTATATAGGGATGTTAGACATGCACTTTTCCAGCTGTAGTTACGTGTATTATCTACGTTGTCTAGGCATTGTAGATATATTCATGGGCTTACCCTTTCTGAATATGTCAGGGCACATGACACCACATAACAAGAAAAATGCCCATGCCCTAGCATATTGTTGAACATGTTCCTCTGTGTTGCTATTTGTAACTGGATTGTTGGACATGTGTAGAGTAAGTTTTTTGGGCCTGCAACTCTTTTCTTTTAGCTCTATTTCAGTTGGAGAATAACTGAATATCAACTGACAGTAATCAGTCAACTCGAGACCTCGCATGGTTAACTCAACACCAGTAACTGGGTACCCGTCTAAGGGTAATTCCCATATCATTCCAACGTCGTCGAATGTGATTGTTGCCTCGCCCATAGGTAATTGGAATGTGTGTGTTTCTGGTCGCCAATGCTCAACCAAAGCTGTCAGTAGTTGAAGGTTTGGAAGAAAGTGTCCACACCTAAATATATGACAGAAACTCATTCTCTTTAAGCATTGTAACACACGCGGGGCATTGGATTATTTATAGGAAACAATGACCAAAATTGTTCATCTACTCTACTTGCATTCAATACTTGTTTAGTGGCCTCACCACCCATGAATATACGCGTGTTTTTTTTTTTTAAATAAGACCTCAGTTTCACGTTGTCCATAAAATTGGTTGAGTTGATATTCCATCTTTATAAACCCTGAAACGTGAGCATTTACACATACATCATTATATTAATATATAGATCATAACAAGTTTTGACATACGTTGAAATTTTATGTCGCAACATTTTCCGATCTTTATCCTTTGACAAATTCATGTAAAAATCTAATTCTAAATTTTTATTTTCAAGTTGAGATTCCAATAAACTAAGCTTTTTCGCATATTCTTGGGTTCGTATTTGGAATTGCAACGTCGAATTTGACTTTTTAACAATTGAACGATATTTTTTGAATAATTGTAATTATTTATTGGAGCAAATGGAGTAGGATGTGTTTGGTGTTGTAGTAGACGTCATACCAACTGATTTGGGTGGAATTTGCATATTTTTATGACACATTTTGAGCTCAATTTTCTTAGAATTTCATGCTTTTATTGCTTAATTTTGACTAATTGCACTTGATAGAGAGAAAGGTGGCGTTTTGTGTATTTTGTAGGGAAAATGGTTATTTTGGAAGCAAAAACACTCATCTAATTTTTAGTGAAGCCAATCGAAGGAAGATATTAAAATCGAGGGCAAAACGAGTAGAAAATGGAGGATGAAAATTATTTGAGCCAACAATTAAATTGTTTGGCCCATTTAATTAGCTGAGCAGCCCAAGAGGGGCCATTGCCAAAAGCAGCCCATTCAAACAACCCCATTTGGTGAATTACAGCCCATGCTTTATTATTTTGGACTTGTGGAAATTAAGGAAGGGGGGCCATCTCCAGCAATTGAGCCATGGGCCTTAGGCCCATTAATTAATTTATTTGAGGGGTATTGGCCAATACAGAGAGCACGCAACAGTAAGCAGATTCGGATTGGGCGAAACAGGGGAGCTGCACGCGGATTCACACACACTCACACCTATTAGGATATTTGGAGGTGTTCTCCATTGAAGCTTCAAATGGTGGATTAACTTGGAATTTTCACACTCCATCACCTACCCTATTCTAAGCTTTCTCTATCCCTTTTATTTAATTTAGTTAATTTTCTTTTTATTGTATTTGAGATTATGTAAAAAAATTTAGGTTTCAAGACTTGTAATTATTTGAATTGAAGTTTATGGATTAATATTTTACTTTATATGGTGTTTGTCTCTTATTTGTGTGCTTAATTATTATTTGAAAGCATGTTATTAGTGGCCATGATAATATGTTTTATTTATTGTTAATTGGGGTAGTATCGAGAGATTTATTCCATTAATCGTACATAAGCATGCAACCCAATATTATTATGATCTCGAGAGAGGATTAATTATTGGGAGGGAATTGAATGATTCTTTGGGCTAATTTAGGTGATACAATATTTGTGAGGTAGGGATACGAACTTATATTGTGTTTTCCTTTGGATTAATTAGATCGAGAGATTAATTAATTTTTCTTTAGTGATCAACCCTATAAAGACAAACTTAATTGTCATTTGAATGAGTCATTATTCATAAATGAATTTCTAAATATTGCATATGCCTTGGAACCACATTTTTTCTTGATTAGTTTTGTTATTTTCATTTCATTAGTTTGTTATTGATTTGGATTTGACTAGTTTTATTTGCTTTCTTAGTGACATTTATAGATAGCATTAGAATTAGTCTTAGTTTTTAAACCCTCCTTGCAAATCAATCGTGTCTAGATAGAATCGTGCCAACAAATATCACTTTTACACTAACCCTTCTCTGTGGGATCGACCTCGTACTTATCACGCTACGATAGACGTCGTACATTTGCGGTTGTTTATTTTAGTGTTGTATAACACGTGAATCAAGTTTATGGCGCCGTTGCTGGGGAGGTTTTTATAGCTCTAGAGTGTAGGTTAATAGAGTTTTAGTTTAGACATTTTACTTGCTTTCTTTATTTGCAAAAATCCAAAAATATTTGTGTGTTTTACTTTGATTCCACTTGTGATTCTTACTTTCTTTTGAACTTTTGTCTAGACATGGCATATGATCACCCGAGCTAGGAGAGATCAACAAGTTTTGCTACCTCTAGACCCGAAAATCGAAGCTCGTTGTCGAAGACAAAATGCCGAAAGAAGAAGAATTAATTTGGAAGCCATGAATAGAAGAGAGAATCCAATAGTGGAAGAGATTGAGGAAGAAGTTGAGAATCAAGGGTCAAATGTAGAGGAAAGAGATAGAGCACCAAGGGTGAATGAGGGACATGGACCTCAAAGAGTTTTGAGGGATCACTTCCGTCCCATTCCAAGGCCGTATGGAGGAGCGGGTAGGGAACCCGTAGACGCTCATAACTTTGAGCTCAAACCGGCACTAATCATGATGGTCCAAAACAACTAATTCGGAGGGTTGTCGAAGGAGGATCCTAACCTCCACTTATCTCAATTCCTAGAGATAAGTGGAACGGTTAAGATCAACCGTGTCCCTCAAGATTACATTCGTCTCCAATTGTTCCCATTTTCCCTCCGTGATCGTGCAAAACAATGGTACATGTCTCTTGATCTAAGGACGATTGAAAATTGGGCCGATCTCGTTGATGCGTTCCTTATGAAGTACTTTCCTCCAAGCAAGACCATCAAGATACGAGGAGAGATTTCTTCCTTTATGCAAGACGACGATGAGTCATTAGCCGAGGCTTGGGAGCGTTTTAAGGATCTCATAAGAAGTTGTCCTCAACAAGGGTTTTCAAGAGACCAATTGATTTGTTATTTCTACAACGGGATGGACCATCGTACGAGAGGGATGGTGGATGCCTCGGCCGGTGGAGGTTCTTTGTTGGGCAAGACAACAGAAGAGGGTTATGTGCTCTTAGAGGAGATGGCAAAGAACGGGAACCAATGGCCATCCGAGAGAAGGCAAACCCGAAAAGTTGCTTCCACAAGAGAATCGGAAGATTTTGCTACTTTATCCAACAAGATGGATAAATTGACTTCGATGATGGCGGCCGAGTCATTAATGGGACCTAGTGACGATCAATATGAAGAGGCCCATTATATGAACAATCAAAGGGACCGTTATTTTCGAGAAAAAGGTTGGAATGAGAGGCAAAACCCTCCTAATCCGAATCATTACCATCCCGGGTTGAGGCAACATGAGAACTTCTCTTATGCAAATACAAGGAATACCATCATCCCACCTCCAAATTTCAATGTAAGAGATGGTGCAATTGCGGAATCCCCATCAAAGTTATCGTTGGAAGACATATTTGGAGCATTTATGGGGGAAACCAAAAACTTCATGAGAGAGACTAGGGATAATGCAACCAAGACTTGGCAAAGAATTGATGAGCATGGTGAGATGATCAAGGATGTGACCACCCACATGAAGGCTATAGAAAAGCAAATAGGTCAACTTGCTAACATCATTGGAAAGCAACACGTTCAGGGGCAATTTCCTTCAAACACGGAGCTTAACCCCAAGGAGCATGGCAAGGCTATAAAGCTAAGAAGTGGGACAAGCTATGAGGGGCCAAAGATGCCACAAGAGGAGGAAATGGTACACCCGAGGGTGTTGACAAAGAAGATGGCCAAGTGAAAGAAAAAGAAGGGGAGAAGAAGAGTGAGGAGGCAATCCCTCCTCAAGACAAAGGCAAAAATGAGATACCTCTTCCATACCCTCAAAGATTGAAGAAGAAGGGCTTGGACAACAAATTTGCCAAGTTTGTGGAAATGTTCAAGAAGATCCACATCAACATTCCCTTAGTCGAAGCACTTGAACAAATGCCCCACTACTCCAAATTCTTGAAGGAGATCATGTCTAACAAAAGGAAGATGGTGGAGTATGAAACGGTGCATTTGACCGAGGAGTGTAGCTCGATTATTCAAGCCAAGTTGCCTCAAAAACTTAGAGACCCCGGATCTTTCACCCTACCATGTGTCATCGGGGATGGAGGTACATTTCGAGCCTTGTGTGATTTGGGAGCGAGCATTAATCTTATGCCTTTGTCTATATGCAAATCTCTTGGTTTGGGAAAGCTTACACCAACCACAATGAGTCTTATATTGGCGGATAGATACGTGACATACCCTTTGGGTATAGTGGAGGATGTGTTGGTTAAGGTTGATAAGTTTATATTCCCGGTGGACTTTGTGGTGTTGAATATGGAGGAAGATAAGTATATTCCATTGATCTTGGGAAGGCCATTCTTGGCAACCGGTGGGGCTATCATTGATGTAAAGAAAGGAGAGCTAGAACTTCAAGTGAACGATGAGAAAGTCGTGTTCAACATCTATAGAGCTATCAAAGTCCGGAATGATGAAGATGGAGAGTATGGGTATTCTAGAGGAGATCACCCTCCAATGCCAATGAAAGAGGAGGTGGAAGAAGATCTCAATGTCAATGTTGTGAACGAGAACCTCCAAGTGGAAGAGAATGAGTTGAAGATGGGCAAGAAGGCCAAGTTTGGGGGAGTTTTCTTTAAAAACTCCCCCAAAGCAAGAAAAGTCACTTATACAAACTTGGGGGTGAATGAGGCATCAACCTCTTATGACATGATTGAAGAGCCGGATGGGCTAGCTTGTGGATGTTTGAATGGGTTTAAGAGGGTTGCATGGGCCAAGAAGGTTAAGAAGCAAGGATGACAAGGGGGTAACTTGATATTCCCCTCAAGGAAGAACCGTCCGGCATAGGACGTTAAAAATAGCGCTTCTTGGGAGGCAACTCAAGGTTTTATTGCTTTGTGTTTTTATTGCTTTGATAGTGTTGATAGCTTAGTCTATTTTGTAGGTATGGATGAAGAATACTGTGGATACCATGTCTTGGAGAATGAAGAAGAAGCAAAGCCAACTTTAGAGAGGAGGAAGCAAGTGTTGCAATGGTGATCTTTGAAGAAGCATTGGATGTGCAAGGAGGGATGTAACAACTTGTAGCCCCAAACTTAGAATTTTTACATAGTAAAATTCTAAGTTTGGGGGAGTTATTTTTCTTTTATTTTTTTTTACTAGTTGTTACCCTTGCACCGGTTCGTCATTCTACTTGTGTCACATTTTGCACCGGCGCACACTTGGTTTTCACATGCTTATATTGTTTAAGTTGGTTTTGATCATATGTTGGGTAGTGGATATTTGGTGAAATGTTAGCATGAATAATCATTGGAATCCATAGTTGAGTAGTTGTGGTGATGTCTATTTGCTTTGAATGTATGCATGATTGGTGTTGGAATATAGTATCATGATTGTGTTCATATTTTTGATCTTTGATAGCATGGATGCATGATGTGTTGTTGTTTGGGGACATTTGATGAATGTGAGAGTCCTATTGAATAAACCGGTGAGAATTGAGCCATAAATCGAACATATAATCCGGTTTAGTTCATTTGAGAGTGGACTATGTTATTGCTAGTAATCCTAGAACTTGCCTAAGTTCTTGTTTGAAAGCATAATTGTGTGAGATGATGTGATATGATATAGGCCATCTTGTTCTAAAAGAGTCACTTAGCCAAAATTTCCCAAAACCGAAGTAATCTTCCGTAGTTAGCCCCTTGAGCTTAATCCCTCATTTTCTTGGCAAACTACAATGTTAACCACTTAGCCTTTTTTAGCCTTTGATACCTATATCTAGTGGGGGATAAAAGACAAAGTGGAAAACATGTGCTTGAATGAATATTTTTGGTGAAAGGAGAAAGTGGAAAAGTTGAAAGAAAAAGAGAAAGATGAAAAGAAAATCAAGGGAAAAGAAAAGAGGGACAAAGAGCCCCAAAAGCTTGAAAAGAAAAAAAGTGTTCAATGGTTTTGTGGTGTAGAAGGTGCTTAAAAGAGAACAAATAAATTGTGGAAGTTAGAGTTTTTGAGTTGCAATCCGCGCAATTGTAACTTTAACTTGAGAAGTTTTTTAGATGTGTCTATGCGTCTTTATCTCTCGCTCTCCACTAGTTTATGAGTTACTTCATCCAAATTTACCCTACCTTGACCAAAGAGCCAATGTTACATCCTTGATTAAGTCCTATTGATCACATTGTTGAGCATTTGAGTGTTGTGAAAAGTAGAAGTTGGGCAAGCATATGGTGATTGCATAGCATAACTTGGTTGATGAGTGCATTAATATCCTTAATTTGTTTGTGTGTTTGAGAGAAACACTCCATCATGTGAGTAGAGGATTTGAACATTTGGATCATGTTTCCCATCACAATGTGTTGTGTGTTTGTGCATTCTTTGATCTATGAATGTGGATTGCAATAATGAGCCTATGACCTTCATTGAGAAATGCACTTTGAGAAAGAGACATCATTACATCTTACTTTGCATGTGTGATTTGCATTGAATATTCCATTGTGATCATTCCACCCTCATTGCTTTAAGTGCTTAGTTGTTTGAGGACAAACAACATTTTAAGTTTGGGGGAGTTTGATTCGAGTGGAATTTACACACTTTAGATGCACATGTGAAGCGTATTTTGATGTGAATTTTATTGATTTATACATTGAATATGATTGTTTAAGCCAAAATGAGATGAAAGGTAGTGTTTTGTTGATTTTGTAGGTAAAACGATGAAATTTGGGAGCAAAACACATACCAAAAGTGATTGGATCGGAAAGATGAGTGAACCATTGGATCCGGCTCGAAAAATGGAATGGAATAGCAAAACGAATCGAGTCGATCGGAGGTCGGAAGCTCAAGATACGGAGGAACGAAGTTGGAGGACGAAAACGAAGGACGGAGCCAAAACGAAAGTTTGGCCCGGCCGGGCCACTATACCCACCCGGGCGGGCGGCCCAAATTTTTTAGCCAACATACCCGCCCGGGCGTGCCACTATACCCGCCCGACCGGGCGATAAAATATTCAATTTTTGGCCAAAGACGAAGGTTTGGCCCGGCCGGGCCACATTCCCACCCGGCCGGGCCACTTACCCCCTATTTCCAAAATTTTTGGCCAACATACCCGGCCGGGCCACTTACCCCCTATTTCCAAAATTTTTGGCCAACATACCCGCCCGGGCGTGCCACATTCCCACCCGGCCTGGCCAAGCCATTTTCGGTGCCAAACGTGAAATTTCTCCATTTTCAAAGGATCAACTTGCAATTTTCACATCCAAACCCTACCCCAACACTATAAATACCTCACTTCTTGAATTTAATCCCATCTTACCTCTCCTTCAAGCATCAAAACACACAATCACACACACTTGGAGGTTTTCCATTATCCACCCCTTCAATTCTCCATCAATTCATGCAAGGAGGCCACCACTAGCTTGGGAATTCAATTCCTCACCACACCATAGTCTAAGCTTTCTTTTCTCTTTACTTTTTATTGCTTTGATCTTAGTTTTGATTGTAATTCGAACATGTGGTTGATTGGCTAGAACACTTTTGGTTCTAGAGCCTAGTAAATACTTTTGATGAAGTTTATGAATTAATGTTTTGCTTATTTGGTGTTTGTGTGACTTAATTCTATTTGAATGCTTGGTTTATATTGCAAAGCATGTCATTATATGTACAATGGTGATGTGTTGATCATAGTTAATTGAATTAGGTTGAGAAATCTAGTTTGGTTGATTGATTGCAAGCATTTGACCTAATTTTATTGTGAGATTGAAAGATGATCAATGATTAGGAAGATGTGTGATGATCTTAGGAGCTTCATTGGGTTTTATTGTGCAATTTAGGTAGAGATACTAAGTTGTGTGGTATTTTCTTTGAATTATTTGGATCGAAAGGACTTTTAATTCATTATATTGTGATCAATCTTATAGACAAAGCATGACCACCACTTGAGTAGATAGTTAATCATAGATGGATTCACTAGTATTGCATGTGCTTTAGGACCTACCTTCTCTTAATTGAGTTTTCACCCGTTTTACTTTCGTTTTTGTGATACGCATGGTATTTGATCGATTTCTTATTTACTCTTTCGTTGTCTATTTGTGACATATTGTTAGGCAATCTTAGGGGTAATTCAACATTCAATCTATTCGATCACGTCTACTTAGAACTCAATTAACAAACTATCCTTTTACGCTAAACCTCCCCGTGGGATCGACCTCGTGCTTATCACGCTACGATAGACGCCGTACACTTGCGGTTGTTTATTTTAGTGTTGTATAACACGTGAATCACCTACCCTCATATAATATAAAGAGTTTTACTTTATATTGTTACAAAAAAGTACGTTTAGAAAATTTTGTAGAATTATTATTTTTTAGAACAATTATAATTCAATGGAAAAATATATTGTGTTGGAAACTATCCGCCGTGATAGTGTATACTGCAATATCGAAGAGTCAGATAACAAACAAGTCGAGTCAAGGGAAAACCCTTTTCCCGCAGAACAGAATACGCCCAGGTAGTGCTCGACTGGTATGGCGTTCCGTTCCCAAAGGTAAAACGACTTCTACTTCGTAAACAGTAGCACCACTGTAGACGAAGCCTCAACGAACGTACTAGGTACGAACTGAACACTCTCGGAAATAAATCCGGCACAAGAAAGAACAATGTGAGGCTTTCGGGAGCTCAACACACTGCGTAGGGACGAGAGGAGAGTAGAGGAAGAGAGGGGCGAATTTCAGCGTAGGATATTATGAGGGAAGAGACTGATATTTATAGGCAGAAGAAACCCTAGGAGGTTGTTGAAATAACGCGTGGGCCCACGCCCGAATCTTGGGATGATATCGCGAAAATATCGCAAAGATTGCAAAAATATTGCGCACGTGGATAAGTCTTGAAGACCGAGTCTTGAAGACTTGAAGACCAAGTTTGAGACTTCCAGATAATTCTTGAAGTATTTCGAATGGGCCGAACCAATACCTGAGTTGGACTTTCGGAGTTTTTGGGTCTGCAAAAAGATAGGCGGGCCCCAAAGACCACCAAAAACCAATTGCCAAATCCGAAGCCGAAGCCGAGCCGGCGGGCGCGCGCGCGCGCGTGGCTCTTAGAGGAGTGTACCTCTTATACATAGTTGAACTTCAATGCTACTTCAATGCCTTTAAACCTCATAAATGTTTTGTAGGCTTCCTATGTGGGACAAGTTCCCACATACCTCAAACTTCAAGTTGAGACTCTCAACTTCAACAATTAATTTCTCACTCACCTTAACTCGGTTTTGAGATATTAAATATACCACGTTCATCTACTCCGCGAGTAGATCGACTATGTCACGTTCAATTATTTTATAATTAACGTTTACTCCATCTAATTAATTAATTAGATAAGGGTGTCAAAACCCAATTAATCCCACATTAATTCCAACAATCCCCCACATGAGTGAAAATCGTATCTATACAACATCAGACTCAGTGTTCAGTTCGATTGAGATCTCTGTGCGTCCGGAAAAGTAGTTTTTGGCTTTGAACTTTCCGTAGCCAAGCACTATCGGGTACACCGGCGGCTTAGTGGACGCAGTGCCTTGAACTACTCCTCCATAGTGTATACCTAATCAACAGTGTCAGCACACTTCAATCTCGTCTTTGTAACGTTCTCACGTTTTTGTCCGTTTTGGCCATGGACGTCCTTTGTCTTCATAAATATTTGGTCGAAGCGGCCCTCACTTCTCATTTATATAGGTAACCTCCTTTCGAGTATCCCGTTATACTCTAGGAATCATTAAGAGTCGAAAACTCAACCTCTACCACATCTTACGGGTCGTTAACACTTGAGATAGTGCTGTCAGGAATAGTCGTGTTTTTCAAGTGTTTTATCACTAACTTCCACAGTTTCGTTTTCCCATTGAACCAAGTTCTTGGGATCTCCAGTCATCATGGTTGGGTTTCCACTGCTTTAGTTTTTCTTGTGGGTTTTAGACCCATTCCTTCTACCAGCTTGTTCAATTGATCTCGGTTTATGCTCTTCGTGAGCGGATCCGCTATATTGTCCTTTAAATTGACATAATCAATGGACATTACTCCAGTGGAGATCAATTCTCTAACGGAGTTGTGTCGACGACGTATGTGTCTCGACTTTCCGTTGTACATGACATTCGTAGCTCTCCCAATGGCAGTTTGACTGTCACAGTGTACCGTCACCGAAGGTACTGGTTTATTCCAACATGGAATGTCTTCTAGAAAGTTACGCAACCATTCAGCCTCTGCAGCGGCTAGGTCTAAAGCGATAAATTCTGATTCCATTGTGGAACGTGCAATACACGTTTGTTTCTTGGACCTCCACGACACTGCTGCTCGTCCAATAGTGAATACATATCCACTAGTGGATAACGAGTCTTTGGTGTCTGATATCCAATTCACATCACTGTATCCTTCGACTACAGCTGGATGTCTTGTGTAGTGAAGCCCATAATCAAGGGTGTACTTCAAGTATCTTAATACCCTTTTCAATGCTTTCCAGTGCTCATGATTTGGATTGTTCGTGTATTGACTCAACTTGTTTACTGAACATGCAAGATCAGGGCGTGTACAGTTCGTGATGTACATCACACTTCCAATGATCCTTGCGTATTCCAGTTGAGCCACTGGTTCTCCTCTATTCTTTTTCAAGTGAACATTGAGATCCAAAGGTGTCTTAGCAGGTGGATCGTTAAAGGCATTAAATTGTTTTAGTACCTTCTCCACATAGTGAGATTGTGTCAAGGAAATTCCATCCGACGTTTTCTCTATCTTGATTCCAAGAATCACATCTGCTAGTCCCATGTCTTTCATGTCAAAGTTTCTACTTAACATGTTCTTCGTATTAACTATGATATTGTGATTGTTACTCATGATTAACATGTCATCGACATATAAGCATACAATAACAAATCCATTAGGTGTATCTTTCACATATACACACTTATCACATTCGTTAATTCGAAACCCATTTGACAACATTGTATTGTCAAATTTCAAATGCCACTGTTTTGGAGCTTGCTTAAGTCCATACAGTGATCGAACGAGTTTGCACACCTTTCTCTCGTTTCCAGGAGCAACATATCCTTCAGGTTGATCCATGTATATTTCAGCATCCATCTCACCATTAAGAAACGCCGTCTTAACGTCCATTTGGTGTATTTCAAGATTGTGCAAAGCAGCAATAGCGACTAACACTCGAATGGAGGTGATTCTTGTCACCGGTGAGTATGTATCGAAGAAATTATACCCTTCCTTTTGTTTAAAACCCTTTGCAACTAGACGAGCTTTGTACTTGTCAACAGATCCATCTGCTTTGTACTTTCTTCTAAGGATCCACTTGCATCCTAAGGGCTTACAACCTTTAGGGAGGTCGACCAACTCCCATGTGTGATTTAATAGAATAGACTCGTATTCACTTTTTATGGCTTCCTTCCAGAGGTGTGCATCTGGTCTTGCCATAGCTTCTTTGATAGTTTTGGGTTCATCTTCCTCCAAAACATAAGTAATGAAGTCTGAACCAAAATCTTTATCAATTCTAGCTCTCTTACTGCGTCTCGATTCTTCACTCTCTTGAGTGGAAGGACTAACAGTGTCATCTGTTGATTCAAGAGTTCTCTTATTCGAACTCACTTCCTCTTTTTCCTTAAGAGGAAAAATGTTTTCAAAGAACACTGCGTTCCTTGACTCAATTGTAGTGCCTTCTGTCATATCCGGTACTTCAGATTTGTGAATCAAAAATCGATAGGCACTACTGTTTGAAGCATATCCTATAAAGATACAATCGACGGTTTTAGGACCGATTTTAACTTGTTTAGGAAGTGGTACTTCAACCTTAGCCAAACACCCCCACACTTTGAGGTATTTGTATGAAGGTTTTCGTTTCCTCCATATTTCATAAGGAGTTTGATCCTTAGTTTTATGAGGAATCTTATTCAGAATGTGATTAGTCGACAGAATGGCTTCCCCCCACAAGTTCTGAGGTAGACCAAAGCTGATTAACATTGCGTTCATCATCTCCTTTAGTGTTCGGTTTTTCCTTTCCGCAACACCATTAGACTGAGGTGCTTAAGGGGCTGTCGTTTGATGTACAATCCCTAATTCAATACATAATTGTTCAAACGGAGCTACGTACTCTCCACCTCTATCACTACGAATTGATTTAATTCGAGTGTCCAATTGATTCTCTACTTCATTTTTGTAACGTTTAAAAGCTTCTATAGCTTCGTCTTTACTTCTTAAAAGGTAAACGTAGTAGAATCTTGTACAATCGTCTATAAAAGTAATAAAATACTTTTTCCCTCCTCTAGTTTGTACAAACTTCAAATCACATATATCCGTGTGAATTAAGTCTAGAGGAGCAGTGTTCCTTTCAACAGTTTTAAATGACAGTTTGGTCATTTTTGCTTCCGTGCATATTTCACATCGTTTGGATGTATCAATATTGTCAATTTTAAGTAAATCGAGATTTACTAATCGTTTTATGGATTTTAGATTCACATGTCCTTATCTAAAATGCCATAAAGAGGAACACTCAACGATATAAGCAGAAGTGGAAGCAATTTCATTAATAACTTGTTTGCCTTTGGGGCTTACAACCATTGTGCTTAATTTAAATAAACCATTCTCGAGATAACCCTTCCCGAGAAAGTGACCAAACTTACTTAGAACTATCTTATCAGACTCAAAGACTAGTCTAAATTGATTGCTAACTAGAAAAGACCCCGAAATCATATTCTTCCGGATGTCTGGGACATGCAACACGTTCTTCAAGGTTAGCTCTTTTCCAGATGTCAGCTTTAGCACCACCGACCCAATTCCAGCCACTTCAGATGAGGCTTGATTGCCCATGAACAACTTTCTCCCATCAGAAGGAGAATAGCTTGAGAATGCAGATCTCTCCGAGCAGACGTGGCAAGTGGCACCAGTGTCCACAAACCACTCTTTCTTATTGTCCACCAAGTTGACCTCCGTCACTACTGCGGACATATCCAAATCTGTAAGGTTCACAAAATCTTGTACTTTCTGTTTGCCTTTTCCCTTGTCGTCACGACGGGGTTGACGACACTCACTGGACCTGTGGTTTGGTTTCCCACAATTATAGCAATTTCCAGTGAATTTCTGCTTTGTGGCTGGACCCTTCCCCTTCACAAACTTCGTTGTGTTGGAAGCAGACTCATTGGGACGTTTTCTTTTCCTTGACGGACCCTCTTGTTCCATCAAGTTAGCCTTGGCTTCAATCTGGAGGGCAGATCCCTTGCCTTCTCTCTTTCGATTGTCCTCCTTAATCCTGAGACGGATAATCAGATCCTCCAAGCTCATAAGCTTTCGTTTGTGCTTTAGATATGACTTGAAATCCTTCCATGATGAAGGCAGTTTCTCGACCACGGTTGCTACTTGAAATGCATCAGGTAACGCCATATCTTCAGCGGCTATCTTATGGAAAATAATCTGCAGTTTCTTGACTTGATCCACTACAAATTTGTTATCCTCCATCTTAAAATCGTATAGTTGTGCAACGACGAATTTCTTCAATCCAACACCTTCAGTTCTGTACTTCTTCTCCAAGGACTCCCACAGTTCTTTGGCAGATTTTATGTCGCAGTAGACACTGTAGAGGGTATCAGAAAGTCCTTCAATTATGTGATTTCTGCATAGATAATCACCACTTGACCACTGATCATAATAGATCCTTTCCTGTTGGCTAACACTTGCCTCAGGCTGTGTAGGTTTCATTTCGGTCAAAAACCTATCCATA
This sequence comes from Galeopsis tetrahit, assembly GCA_963675135.1. Classification (NCBI taxonomy): domain Eukaryota; kingdom Viridiplantae; phylum Streptophyta; class Magnoliopsida; order Lamiales; family Lamiaceae; genus Galeopsis; species Galeopsis tetrahit. Next base: position 39,222,480 of record OY776123.1, read on the forward strand.
CCAAGCATGGTTAAGTAAAATCGCATCTTACTTTGCCATCTTTTGAATTCAGTTCCGGAAAATTTTTCCGGCTTTTTCCTTGTACGACCATTGGCCTCGGCCCAGGTGCAGAGAAGGTAAACATCTGATCCCTTATGGGATTGTGGAAAGGAGGAATTGGTGCAAACGGATCGCTTCTGTTCCTAGCCCTTTCAGCATGGTCATTATGTTTTCCTAAATCAGAACTGTGTGAAACTGATCGATCAGGAGACGTTTCGCTTCTGTTCCTAGCCCTTTCAGCATGGTCATTCTGTTTTCCTAAATCAGAACTGTGTGAAACTAATCGATCAGGAGACGTTTCCTTATTGGCATCGTTGCCAATATTCTCAGTACCATGCACGACCTCCGTATCAGTGGGGTCAACATCCATATTATCATTCGACTTCGACATTGCAGTAAATTAATTAAGTTAATTAAGTCCGAAAATATTATTTATCTATTATGTTCTGCGATTGTTGGAAACTATCCGCCGTGATAGTGTATACTGCAATATCGAAGAGTCAGATAACAAACAAGTCGAGTCAAGGGAAAACCCTTTTTCCCGCAGAACAGAATACGCCCAGGTAGTGCTCGACTGGTATGGTGTTCCGTTCCCAAAGGTAAAACGATTTCTACTTCGTAAACAATAGCACCATGATACACGCGTTATGCAACACTAAATAAACAACCGCAAGTGTACGGCGTCTATCGTAGCGTGATAAGCACGAGGTCGATCCCACGAGGAGGTTAAGCGTAAAAGGGTAGTTTGCTAGTCGAATTCTAAGTAGACGTGATCGATAATTTGAAGGTTGACTTACTCCTAAGATTGTCTAACAATGTGTCACAAATAAACAACGAAAGAGTAAATATGAAATCGATCAACTATCATGCAATTCAATAAAACAAAAGTGAAATAGATGAAAACTCAAAGAAGAAAAGGGTGGGTTCCAAGGCATATGTCACACTAAAGATTAAACTTATGATTAAGGGCTTAATTAAGTGGTGGTATGTTGATTACTATAAGGTTGATCACAAAATGGTGAATTAAAAGTTCTCTCGATCCAATTAATCCAAGAGACATATCATACAAACTAGCATCTCTACTAAGCATGCATAAGAAATCCCCAAAAAGTTCCTAAGATCATCTAATACCCTCCCAATAATTGATCCTCTCTCTCGAGCTCACAAGAATATTGGGTCGAATGCTTAAATACGATTAACGAAAGAGATTTCTCAATCCAATTTCAATTAACAATAGATAAAACATACTATCATGGCCATTGACAACATGTTTTGCAATGAAAGTTAAGCATTCAAATAGAAATAGCAACACAAACACCAAATAAACAAGAAATTAATTCATAAGCATCATCCAAAGTATAAACATAGTCTTAGAACCACAAATTGTTTAGCTAATCACTAACATAATGAAATTACAAAATCCAAATGAAATAACTAAATAAAAAGGAAAAGAAAGAGAAAGCTTAGTCTAGAATGTGGTAGGGAATGGAATTTGGGAGCTATTGCATCCTTTCTTCCTTGATTTGATGAAGAATTGAGAGAGAAATGGCCAAAACACCTCCAAGTATGTGTAACTATGTGTGGATTTGGGGGAGGATGTCTTGGGTTTCAAGAATGAGGTCTTATATAGTGTTGGGGAAGGGTTTGGATGCCAAAATTGCAAGTTGGTCCCTCAAAAATGGAGAAAATGGCCAAAAACCCCCGAAAATGATGTCACCCGGCCGGGTGGCTCCCACCCGGGCATGCCACCCGGCCAAAATACGAAGCAACATCAATTTTGGCCTTGCCCGGGTCGATACCACCCGGCCGGGTGGGTTTCACCCGGGCCAAATTCGAACATCCATCAATTTTGGCCTTGCCCGGGTGGTGTTGACCCGCCCGGGTCGTTTCTACCCGGGTATGTTTTTTTCGTCTCTTCGTATCTTGAGCTTCCGACCTCCGATTGACTCGATTCTTTTTTTCATTCCACTCCATTTTTCGAGACGAATCCAACGGTGCACTCCTCTTCCTGATCCAGTCACTTGTGGTATGTGTTTTGCTACAAATTCCATCGTTTTACCTATAAAATCGACAAAACACAACCTTTCTCTCATTTTGGCTCAAACAATCATAATCAATGCATAAATCAATGAAATCCACATCAAAATACGCTTCACATGTGCCTCTAAAACGCGTAAATTCCACCCGAATCACACCACTGTAGACGAAGCCTCAACGAACGTACTAGGTACGAACTGAACACTCTCGAAAATAAATTCGGCACAAGAAAGAACAATGTAAGGCTTTCGGGAGCTCAACACATTTATAGGCAGAAGAAACCCTAGGAGGTTGTTGAAATAACGCGTGGCCCAGGCCCGAATCGGGCACGTGGATAAGTCTTGAAGACAAGAGTCTTGAAGACTTGAAGACCAAGTTTGAGACTTCCACGTGGATAAGTCTTGAAGACAAGAGTCTTGAAGACTTGAAGACTAAGTTTGAGACTTCCAGATAATTCTGGAATATTCTAGAAGTATTTCGAATGGGCCGAACCATTGCCAAATCTGAAGCCGAGCCGGCGGGCGCGCGCGTGTGGCTCTTAGAGAAGTGTACCTCTTATACATAGTTGAACTTCAATGCTACTTCAATGCCTTTAAACCTCATAAATGTTTTGTAGGCTTCCTATGTGTGGGACAAGTTCCCACATACCTCAAACTTGAAGTTGAGACTCTCAACTTCAACAATTAATTTCTCACTCACCTTAACTCGGTTTTGAGATATTAAATATACCACGTTCATCTACTCCGCGAGTAGATCGACTATGTCACATTCAATTATTTTATAATTAACGTTTAGTCCATCTAATTAATTAATTAGATAAGGGTGTCAAAACCCAATTAATCCCACATTAATTCCAACATATTGTGTATTTCTTTTCAATAAATATACCATCAACATATTATTTTTCAATAAAACGGAGTATTTCTTTGCTCTCAGCCCATAGGTACAGGCTTGAACCCTGCCTCTTACAACAAACATTGATCTCTTGGTCTTCTATATTATTATTTTTTTCTCTCTTCTTATTCTTTATATACAGATGTTAAGCACACTTTTTGTGTGTTTGACCCGATTTATCTAGAGAGCATGCTCTTCTTATTCATAATTGTTTTCTCCTTTAATTTATACATTGTTTCTATCTAATTTTCTTTACAAAATTTGATGCACGTTGATTTTTATATTTCTTAAATCAGTGGCAGTGTTTTTATCATGCATTCAAGTATTTGGGTAATAAATTATTTTAAAAAAAATGATATTACGGAGTAAAACAATTCTGACTTATTCGGCTACTACATGAATAAAACTATGTTACTACAAGATCAATATCACTACAAGGTCAAAAGTGTATTATTACATGTTCAAAAATATTTTAGACAGTTAATTTTTTGGGTGAATTTGTCAGAATGTTTTGACATGTAGTATTAAATTTTTGGCAGTGGTATTTTTTTTACTTTGTAGTAATAATATTTTGGTCATGTAGTAAACCACTCATTTGCGATCCGCAAATTTTCTGAACAACCCGGATCCGGGCTTATGACCCGCGAATTTTTTAAAATTATCTTAATTTAACTTTTGGGCTAAATGAACTTAGAATTTTAACTTGTTTTAATTAGGATGAAATGCATGTATAAAATATTTCACATAAGAATAGCCTAATTAAAATGCAGTCTCTAAATTTTCTAATGGTTGTGTCAATAATTTTTAGGAATGCGTTTTCTTTGTTTTCAAGTTTTTTTTTTTTTTTACTTAATACATTTAAAGGCTTTTTCCTATGCATACACCTCCCAAATTTATTTAATACTATTAATTGAGGGGTAGTAATCCACGTCGGACTTGAAATCGATATTAAACAGAATTGGATACTATTTCAGGCTAAGAGTTGAATGCTCTTTAATTTCTTCATATATTGTTCGGTCATATTCATACAACTTTCTTCTTATATGGTTTGAGAAATGCCGTGCACAATTGTTTGATGGTATGGAATCTTAATATAGAATGACATTTTTAAGTTATATAGAGATAGAGTGACACATTTCAATAATTATAGAAAGTAACACGTATTAGACTACACGTTTCAATTATATTAAGTGACACGTAAAAAAAAAGGTTTCGAACCCATGATTTTTCATTACCGTTATGCTGCTTTCCGTTTCTATTCATAATCTCGCGTAATTAATATATGAGTTGATTCGATTTTAAAACGTGCACGAAAAACACACTAAACACGAGAGAGCAAACCCTTAAAAGAATTACTCCCTCCATCCATGAAAAGTAGGGACATGGGGATGGGGCACAAGTTTTAAGAAAATGGTAGATAAAGTAGATAAAGTAAGGGTATTATAGGGTATTGTGGGGTCCATTGTGAATAAAGTGATTGTTTAGGAATAAAGTTGATGGCAAATTGAGTAATTAAGTGATAGTTGAAGGGTGATAGTTTCCATAAAGTGCATGGGACTACATTTGGTGGACAAAGAATATGTGTCAAATGGGACTACTTTTCGTGGACGGAGGGAGTACTATATTTAGGGTTATCTTACTCATTAAATATGACTTATTGTTATTGAATTTGAATGAAATATTATGATAATGATCACATATTTTGCATTACTATGAATCAGTAGAGTTGGGTTACAAATTTGAAGAGTGGTCCGACCCGACCCGACCCGCTATTCCATTGAGATTCACATAAATAAACCACTCTGTGTTGCAGTTTTCTCACAATTATAATAATATTGTTGCAGCACATAACAGAAAAAGAAGAAAAATGGGTGATGAGGTGATTCTGCTGGATGTGTACGCTAGTATGTTTGGAATGAGGGTTAGAGTGGCTTTAGCTGAAAAGGGTGTTGATTACGAATACAGAGAGGAGGATTTAAGTGACAAAAGCCCGGTTTTGGTTGAGATGAATCCGGTTTACAAGAAAATCCCCGTTCTGATTCACAATGGGAAGCCGATTTGTGAGTCGCTTCAGATAGTTGAGTACATAGATGAAGTGTGGAAGGATAAGTGTCCATTGATGCCTCCTCACCCTTACCACAGAGCAAGAGCCAGGTTTTGGGCTGATTTTGTCGACAAAAAGGTACCCCTTTCTCTTCCTCTTCGTTTCTTTTCGTAAATTTTAGAGAATTAGACACATCTATACTTTTGCATTTTTTTTTTTTTAGAAATTTACAAAAAAAATAACAAATGGGGAAGATCCAAATCTTGCTTGGTTTCGATTTTTTTTTTGTTGAAGAATTAATTGCAGGGGGGTGTTGTGTTGTGTTAGATCAATTAATTTTTACGTCGATCAATATGTATTTCACCCTCTTGGTCTCTAACATGTATTGTATCTATTATTATAAAATGTTGATTAAAACATAAAATGAAACACTTAAACCGGCACGGGTAGCATGATAAGGTGGTTTGGTAGAATTTAAATTTTAACATGACTTTATTGTGAGAAAATTTGGTGTGGAACATGAATTAATTATGAGAAATTCGTTAATTATGTAGACGAACGATGAAATTCAAAGATATAATAACAAGTTTTTATATTTTAATTCTAGATAACTTATTTACTAAATATTTTAAGGTGATGTGTATTTTGGGATTAAAAAATGGGATTTTTAGTTTTAATTTGAAATTTAAAAATTATTTTTAAGATTAACTCTATTAAATATATTAATTTAACATAAAGTTAAATAATTATAATATCACTCTAATTATTATAATATCTCTTAACAATAATATTATAATAATATAATCATTATAATATTATACAACAATAATATAATAATATAATTTCATTTAATTTTACACATTAATTTACAATAAAGTTAAATTCTCAAAATCATTCAGTAAACATCATGTTAGGAATTATAGTATTGTTTTAGTAATTCCATCATAAGCTTTTCACTTACCTATTTTAAACTTTTTATCATAAGCTTTCAATTTTTTTTAAATAAAAAAATTCACTATCTCTATTTATATTTTTTAAATGAAAAATCAAATGAGAAACTTATGATAAGATGGAGGGAGTACATTTTTATGCTGATTCGTATTGATAATGATACTATAGTATATACAAATTGTAAGTGAACGAATTGTAATTCAGTAATTGTAACAAAAAAATAATTGAATTTGGCAAGTTGAAATCATATGGAGTACGGAGTACTTTCTATTCTTACAAAACATTTTTTTTTCTGGTTACATTACATGAGCAATGTGAGAGAGTCTCACACATCATTTGTTAAATATTGGAAATAATGAAATATTTATAAAATTAGTAAAGTTTGAGTAATGTTAAAATTCTAATTTTTTTAAAGATTTATAATACTTATTTACTTAAATACAAATCTTGATGTCATTTCAATTCTAAGTAAATATACTTGAGAAAAATAAATTCATATTGAAAATTGAATGGAAATGGTTCAAATGAAGAAGCAAGATTCAAAATTTGCAAATTTTTTTAAATTTGAGTTCACTTGATTTTTTTCTTTTTTCAAGTATCATTGATATGTGCGCATATAATTATCATTCTTATATGCATATAAAATGTCACTATGACGAAGTTGGATAGCTCAAGTGGTTAGAGCACCACTATCTAGGCTTTAGATCCTGGGTTCGAGTCATGGGGAGGGGAAAAGGGATGGGTATTTAATGTAATTAAAAAAAAATATATATATATATAAAATGTCACTGTTTAAAAAATAAGTATTTTGCTAATGTAATGGTTGGTGCAAGTCTTCTTATTTCACTAACTACTACTAATTCCATATGCAAGTCGAACATGATCATTTCGACTCCAAAATCTAATCTTAATCGTCGTTTGGACTATGAATTTTTGAATCGGAATTTGTTAAACTCGGCCTTTTAGGTATATGTTACGGGAAGAAGATTATGGACACGTAAAGGCGAAGCTCAAGAAACGGCAAAGAAAGAATTCATCGATGCTCTCAAGTTGTTGGAAGGAGAACTAGGAGACGAGCCTTACTTTGGCGGGGATAGCTTTGGATATCTCGATGTGGCCGTCGTTTCTTACTACAGTTGGTTCTACGCATACGAGAAGTGTGCGAGTTTCAGCATAGAAGAGCATTGCCCCATGGTCGTTGCGTGGGCGAAGAGGTGCATGGAAAAAGAGAGCGTGGCCAAGTCCTTGGCCGATCCATATAAGGTTTATGAATTCTTATTGATGCTCAAGAAAAAGTACGACTTAGAATAGTATTGTCTCATCATTCCCACCACCCTACTACTAAATAAATGTTAAATTTGCCTTGTCTTAATATTTTATTTCATACACTATTGGAGCTTGTCTTCATATTTGGAATATTTTATAGTGTCGGTTCGATCTTGTCTGTTGTGTTAGAACTTAGAAGGCGCATTCTTGTGTTTTCTATGTACTCAATATCTTTTAATGGTATCAATGTGAAATATTGCATATTTATTTCACTCATTCATACTCACATTCTTTATAAATACACCCACGGACAATTCAACCCACATTTTTTATAAATACATTCACTGACCGTTCAATTCACACCCATATTTTTTATAAATACACCCATTAGCAGAAATTGTACTTAGTCGTCTTTTCCAAACAGTTTTCGGCCACCTCAGGTCGCGACCGAACGCTGCAATTTATGACGGCCTTAATCTTTAAATATTTTCTATATCTTTAAATATTCTTTAATTATTATTATGGATTAAGGTTATTTTATATTACTACATACAATAATATATGTTACTATATGTTATAATGTGAGTTACTTAATCAATAAAAAATCTAGAAAAAAATACTACATAAAAGAATCAGTATTACTATATAAAAAATGATATGTTACTACATACTACAATTTGAATTACTACATTAAATATGCGTTTGTTACTATATGTAACTTTATCAAATGATTTGCATTACAACATGGTTATTTTGTTTACTACATGCGGTAATATATGTTATTACGTATTATAATGTGAGTTAATACATTAACAAAAACATTAGAAAAAAACGTGTTACTAAATAAAATAATTTGTATTATTATATAAAATAGTTTGTGTTATTACTGCATAAAATAATGTGTGTTACTACATATTACAATTTAATATCCCGCGTTCGGCAATAAAATAAAAGATTATAAAAATCACAGAAACTGGTAAAATAAACTGGTTAAAATTTTTGGTGAAAATTAGAACACAAGCGGACAACAAATAAATTAAGAATTAACCCAAATGAATTAATGGTGGCCCAATAATATATATTTTCAGCCCATTGACTTAATAAGTCAATAGTTTCAGCCCAATTGACTTAATTGGTCAATATTGCATGTATGCAATATAAGTTTTTTTGTGTTTTTTTTAGTCTACCATACACTTAAAATTAACCAAATTTTATTAATTTATATAGAAAAATTTATTAAATTATTCCTCATCACTTTACTTATTACACTTTTTTTTTAAACTATTGGTTCAATATTCTTCGCAAATTTTTATAGGACGGAGGGATTAATTTGATAGTATTAGTTACTCCCTCCGTCCCATACTTGAAGGCACATTTTACCATTTTGGGCGTCCCATACTTGAAGGCACATTACCTAAAATAGCAAAAACACTTTTAAACAATCTCCTTAAAACATCACAATATTACAACAAATGCCACTACTTTATTACACTAAAAAGTAACTTTATTACAATTTATAAAGTTGAAAAGTCTTTACTATCCCCACTTTATCTTACACAATACTAATAAACAATTCATTCATTAAAATTCGTGTCCAATTCATTTGTGCCTTCAAGTATGGGATGGAGGGAGTATTTCTTTAAAAAATATTAACTATTTTACTATAGAGTATTAGTTGTAAACCGTAAATTAAAAATTGGTTAATAATGTAGCAATACGTAGTGTAGTTGGAAGAAATATGATAGTGTAGAGTATTTGTTTTGAGATTTTGAGTAGAATATGGAGTAATATATTTTTATTTCAAATCAATTGTGTAAAAGTGAAAAAAATTGTATTATAAGATGTAACTCTATTAAATTAAATGTGTAAGAATGAGTGATATATTATTGTAATAGTATGATATGTATGTATTTTTAAAGGTGAATGCAGTTGAAGGGTGAAATTCGAATGATCTAAAATTAAAACAAGACGAGAACGTAACATCCTATCCTACATGCATGCGGATGAATCTCAAAACAAACATGTACCAACAGCTACATATCTACCTGTTTAAAGATTAATCTGATGGGCAACTGCACAAAAGAAGATGGAGTATATAATAACTATACAAGAAGACCAAAACTACAAACTCTTATTTGCAAACAAAATCAGGCATTTCTTTCACACACACTTTAGAGCTTGATTGATTAAACCACCATTTAATTTGTTATACAATATAAACCATGCCAACCTCAAGTAGAGATGCTGGAGGCACCTTCAATGACACATCTGCCCCTCTACAGTTTCTCCTTAGGAAATTATACCCCAGATTTATGGCCAACCTCTTGAATATCGACGACCCTTGTTTAGCCCGTACGTGCGAGTGCCCCATAATGAACGCCGTCCCTGCTTGCTGAGCTTCGTACAAATCGCGCAGCTCTTCCTGCAATCGAACCTCCGTTTCTGACTCTTCATCATCGTCCATACTTGCAAACCGAACCCTTCTTTCATCCACGGCCTCCATCTCGATTACATCGGTTATGCTATCTACTGTTGGAAAGCCAACTGAAACACTGGTGGGCCCCACACTGTCCTCTACCTCGAAGGCCGGTGGGCCCACTAGCCCGACCGTCCCTATAACTGCCAACCTACACTCACCTGATGATGCACCATCATCCTCATTGCTGATTGTATCAGCGATGATGCCGCGTGCCTTGTACCAGTCGTAGCGGATGAAGTCGCCCAGCCGACTAATCAGTTGTGTTTCGAACGAGTCAACATCCTGGTGAACGTCCCGGTATCCATACCGTACGATGCACCGGTACGAGCGGTGAGTTGCGGGGCCCACACGGCCGATGAGATACCGCTCGGCTGGGGGAACAAACGGGACGGGAACAGACTTTATGCAAACGAAGACGAGTACACGGTGGAAAGCGGGGAGATTGGTGACGAAACGGGAGAAGTTGGCGGGAATACCGGAGGTGAGATCAGTGAAAACAAGACCAATACCAGGGACACGAGCAATGCCTAAGGTGGGGCCTAGAGCTAGCAGCCATTCTAGTGAAACCTTGTTATGGAGGTCGTATTCGTATTTTTTAACAGTGGCGTAGTGCCAGACGAACATCACAGTGACGAGGAAGAGAGCGAGTAGGATGGGAAGCCATGCACCTTCGAGGAATTTGATGAGGGAAGCAGAGAAGTAGAGCAGTTCAATGGATCCAAAGAAAAACAGAAAACACAAGGCAACAAGTGGAGGTTTGTGCCAACAAAGAATAATCACTAATGAAGTGAGGCAAGTCGTCACAAGCATCACAGCCATCACCGCCAATCCTGCCAAATTGACACCAAAACGAGTGTATTACTATTTCATAAAAAAGGTAAATTTTGAAGAGAAGGTGATTTGGACGTACCTGATGCATTTCCCATATGTTTTATGTCTCTAAATCCGATAGTTACTGCAATGCAGAGGACCATGAGCATCCAGTTGATCTCAGGTATGTAAATCTGACCGTGTATCTTTTCGGAGGTGTGAATAACCTTGACCCTCGGAAAGCAACCGAGTGACTGACTCTGGTTGATTATAGAGAAAGTTCCACTGATGATTGCCTGACTCCCCACGACTGACGCTAGTATTGCGACTACAAGTACTGGCCATCTTACAGTTTCTGTTGCACACTCCAATCCATCAGCAACATATTTTTCAAATAGATTAAAACTTTCTTGAATAAGTCACACCTAATATGCTTCCCCAAGCATGCATTTACTATATTGAATGTCAAATTATACCTGGAACAGAGACATAAAAGCCTATCTTATGAATCGTATGATGATGCTTTGAGAGGTAAGCTGCTTGACCCATGTATGCCAATGTTAGGGCCGGATAAACCATAAACGTGAAAGCTATCTGCAGCAGCACCATACAACGCCATCAACTATAATAATCTTGAAATAAGGACAGGCCCTTTTAAATTAAACAATTTAGTCAAAGTACTTGAATTGCTGCATATGAAAAATGGCCAAGATCAGCAAACATTGCTTCAGAGCCTGCAACACGGAGATTGAATGAATTTGCGTTATTGTCTGAATAAATTTGTTATGATCACAAGACTGGATGTGGCCTATATTGAGATAGAATCAAAAATATGTGAACGAATTACTATACCTGTTATGCACAAAAGAATACCGCCCAACGACATCCATCCGCTTTTTCTAGTCTTTTTCAAAAAGCGTATCATGTAAGTTGGGGAAAGTGCTTGATACACGTGTGGATTCCAGTGGAAAATATTATAGATGCCAAGTGCACTTATGCATAACAACCAAGTGAACACTATTGGTGCAAAGCAGAAACCAATGCGATGAGTCCCATAGTGTTGCAAAGCAAATAGGCACACTAATATGAAGCAAGTAATCGGAATCACAGCATCTGCAATATCAACAAACAAACGCTTCCCTTATTTAAATTTTCATAATAAGATATCTATATTTAGCCAAGCAAATAAGACAGATGTATTTCAAGGTTTCACGAAAAGAAACTTACATTGGTGGTGAGACATCGATAACTCTAGGCCAGAAACAGCAGAAAAAACTGCAGGACATAATTGGACGTGCTTTGTTATCTATCACATTGTATGGGATTCTATAAGTAGAATACAAAACAGGCGAAAAAGATAAATGTACCAGATATTGCAGGAGTGAGTAGACCATCTCCAATGACCATACAAGTGCCTAGTAGAACCAAAAGTAGTAACGCAATGTGCAACGACTTGTGTTTTTCGAGTACCATCTTCACTCTCGAGCTGTTTTTCGAGGCTGGAGGGGGCTCCAGTTTGTACGTCGACAGAGCTTCATCGGCAACTTGTCGGTTCGGGAGAAGGCTCACCCTAGCATGCCTGCATATAAGGGTATAAAGGGCAAATGTACCACCTGAAACGCATCCAAGTTAATTAAGCTCAAATTCAACTACACACGAACGAGTCAGAGAATTCAGGAGGCGTTTGGTTCATCATACTTTACACGAAGTTAACCATTACCTCATTCTAATTAGCTACCTGCCCTTGTATAATCATTTCTCCTCAACTAACAATCATTTTCTCTCATTTAGTCCTAAATTAGAGCAAAACACAAATAATGTAACCATCATTCTCATCGTAATTCACTATTCCAATTGAACCAAACGCCCCCTAAATGAATTTGTTGATGGAGAGAGGTTACCTTCTCCATTGTCATCAGCTCGAAGAACTATGAAAACATACTTGCAGAGAGGGACGAGGGTTAAAGTCCAAAAAACGAAAGAAAGAACACCAAAGATCTCTTCATTTGTTTCAGAGTGATGAATGTCTTCTGCAAATGTGCTCTTGTATACATACAGAGGCGAAATACTAAGGTCCCCGTACACTACACCAAGACTCTGGTAAGCTAAAAGCATAGTTGCCTTCCAAGAATCCTTCTGAAATAAATTCCCCCCCAAAAAGAAAAAACCCATTAATCTTACTACAATATCTCTCTAGCTGATTCAACAACATAAACTAAAACGAACCTTTGGGCTGCTCCAACACTTTCCATAGCCAAGATCCATGGTGAATTTCTGCTGAACTCACTGTAGCAGATAATAATACCCCTATTTACTCAGAGAAAACATCTAAATTAATCTAAGTTTTAAAAAGAAAAAATGAGGCAGCATCTCCAAGCCTCAACACCATTTCTATCCTACTCATCTTTCTAACTACAATGCAATGCAATGCATTTAAAAAAATCAAATCCAAAAGAATGAAGCTAATCCCATTTGTCAAGAATCAAGAAGCATGGATTAAATAGCTCAAAATAGCACAAATCAAGGGTGAAAGTAAGCTAAAGTTCCCAAAAAATTAAGTGAAATAAAACATGAAAAAAATATCTAACAGGCAAATGCAAATAGTGTGATGAGCGAGCCAAAAGCACATGATTCAACGACAGTTGAGCCCACCAAAATTAAGTACCACCACCCACCTTCATTCTGCAAACCTATACATACATACACTTTGTATTTCTATTTTCAAGTTTCAACAAAAGAGAGTTTTACTTTTACCTGTTGAGTTGAGTTCCTACCCTCACCCTACCAACATTCAACAATGTGAATAATAAAATAAAATAAAAGTAAGAAATCCTGGAATGCTTTTTATTAAAAAAAGTTAAATATTAAAGCTGTGTGGAAGTATGACAAATATGTCATAAAGTGGTTTGTTCCATAGCTTAACATATCTGAAATCTTATCTTCCAATATTCATATTGTTAGGAATTAAATATACAAGAATTAATTTCCCACCTCTCTACAAGTTCGGACTTTTAGATGAGACGGAATTCTTTCATGGTATCAGAGCAAACCGGGCAAACGACCTGGGTTCGATTCCTGTTAAAAGCACTCCACCCATTTAAATTGTCCACTCGATGGGCCTCCTCCCCAAAAAGGGTAAGAGGTGTTAATCCGGCCCACGAGTGAGGGGGAGTGTTAGGAATTAAATATACAAGAATTAATTTCCCACCTCTCTACAAGTTCGGACTTTTAGATGAGACGGAATTCTTTCACATATTCTACGACATTTTAATTAATTTCAAGAAAAAGCTCAAAAGATTAGCAAAAAAAACATCAAACCATGGCCCTTTTACCCGTTAATTTTTTTCCCGTTAATTTTTTCCTTTTTTTCTCTAACTTGAAAAGGAAACATGGAATCAAATCAGCACAAAAGTGTACTTGAAACTTTGTGAAAATATTTGTTCCTTTTTTATTTTATTTCTGGTATTGTTAAGTATTGTCTTTAATGGGAAGCAGCGTCACGTGAATATAACATGGACCCCTCTTCTCCATGTGACAGACCTTTGTCGAATTTTTACGAAAATTTGGTATAAATTGGAACCGGAAAATGGGTCAAAACATGGTCTTTTCTATGAAAGAAAAAAAGAAAAAAAAAACTCTCACCATCACCATAAAAGTTACTCCTCCCACTATAAGTTTCCCACTTTCCTCCCATTTCCCACTTTCCTTTAATGGATGTCCCACTATAAGTTTCTTATTCCATTTTTTGCATATTATTTTCTCTCTCTTAATCACATACTTTTGCTTTATCTATTATTTTATCATACTTCATCTAACCCACATCTTTTATTTTCTCTCTCACCATCACATCACTTATACTTTATCTATTATTTTATCATATTTCTTAGGGTGTGTTTGCAAACTTTATAAACAGCTTAAAAACACTTCTCAAAAGTAAAAGCTGGGAGGGGACAGCTTTAAAAAAAGTGATTTTGGAAACAGTTTGTAAAGTTTTAAAACACCCACTTATGCGTTTTGTACACAAAAGTTAAAAAATACTCCTTCCTTTCCACAATAAATTTTTCACTTTCCTTTTTTTTATGTCTCACAATAAGTTTTTCATTCCATTTTTCTTTCTCTCTCAATCACATCACTTATACTTTACTTCATCTCATACTACTTTACTTCATCTCATACTAATCTATTATTTTCTCTCTCACCATCACATCATTTGTACTACATCTATTATTTTATCATATTCATTAATCTAAACACCCAAAAGAAGTGAGAAACTTATTCCGGGACCGAAGGAGTATGATATACTCCCTCCGTCCCAGAGAAATTTGTACCTCTAGCACACATTTTAATAAATGTGTAAGAAAAAGTGTAATGAGTGATATTTTGAGTGGTAGTTTTGTAAACTTTTATGAATAAAGTAAAGTAAAAGGTAGGTTGAGTGTGAAAAAGTAATGGTATACGGGTAAATATGTGTATTTTGAGGGTGAGGGTTATGACAATATTTCTTTTTATGCAGTGTTCAAATTGGTATGGGACATCCATATATATATAAAAAGTATGCAAATTCCTATGAGACAGAGGGAGTAATAAGTAGATGTATTAGAGGTGATATGATTAAAAAATGAAAAAATATAATGAAATGTTAGAGAGAATGACTTGCCAAAAATATGAATTTATAACTTTCATTTAAACGAACTAAAAAGAAAAATTTGTTAGCTTTCGACGGAACGAAGGAGTAAAGATGAGTTGGTCGAATAGAAGAGAACTGTAGAAGGATTTCTCGATTCTCAAAATATTGCGGAGGTTAAAAATGAAAATTAATTCATGCCGCCATTATTTGCATACTTTTTTTTCATTCGTTTTAAAATTATTTGCACATTTTCAATAATATTTTCATTACATTATTTTAATTTTAAAATTTTCACTCATTTTAATTCCACATTTTACCTTACATGTTACTAAAAAAAATTACACCTCACTAAATCACCTTAAATACCTCTAATATATTTGATCCCACACCTCACTAAATTTTTATTTATTTTAATCATTACTGCAGTCTGCAAATAATCCTGATATTATTAAAAAAAACTATTTATTTATTTTGAAAAACTAATAAAGGTATATAAAGAAAATGTAAAGATGAGTTTGTTAAAAATAATACCACTCCGTTCAAATTCATTATGTTCATTTTTTTGAGCACGAATTTTAATGAATATTAATTCATTTATGTATAGAGTAAATATGTTGGGGTTACGATGAGATGTTGGGTAGATGAAGTAGTGTGAATAATATTTTTATTTTAAAAAGGATCGAAAATAATGAAATAATGATAGTATTTTTTATTTGAAAAGTTGCACTAAATAAAAATTATTCTTAATATTATTAAAAAAAACATTTTAACATCAATATATTATTTTCTTATTTCCCCCTCTCATAGTATTCATTTAGAGTTCGTTTGATTGATTAGTTGGACCAAATTCTAGACGCGCGTGTTAATCTCCCTCTTAATTTTTATCTTCTCTCTAGAGAAAAAAAAATGTTAATTTGATGAGTTACATAAATATTTTTGTGAAACGGTGTCATCGAATATATTTTGTTAGATCAAATAATTTAATTTGATGATGTTCATTGGTGAAAAACTAACAAAAAATAAAATAAAATTGATTAGTGAATAAATTTAACTACTGAATTTAATTATTACATGTAAGATCGATATCTCACACATACACTTATGTTTATTTGTACGTTCTACGTAGTTACCTGCTAAACTATAGAAATGATATTCTATTATTAGGAAAACTTAAAAAATATAAAAGCAGTAATTGTGTGAAATATTTTACATATAAAATATGTTTAATTAAGACAACTTCTTAAAATTCAATGATCATATTTTACATGTGAAATTGTGTTTTGATTTATTTTAATTAGTTATATTTTATGTATGAAATATTTTATATAATTTTTTATGAAAATTATAATGACATTATGCAATTCAGATAAATAAATATTTGCATAACAAGGAATATTAGGAAGATCATTCATAATAGGTGAAAGTGCGACCCAACAATGAGAAATAGGAAATAACTTAACAATTATAATAAGATGATGATATTCTAACAAACTGACATTTGATGGACCAAAACAATAGAACAAGACGTAAAAGAACTCATAATCGGCTTACAATAAAAGCATTGTACGCTAGCTTTGCATCGACTTATGCTATTACTCAATCGAGAAAGTGTTCTATGGAGTCTAATAGGAATAATCAACTTGTGACACACAACAAAAGCTTCTTGATCATCACGCATTATTATACCAATTCGCAGTGTCGGACTTAAGATTTTAAAGATGAGGGTACGACCAATAGATAATTTTAAAATATTTGTATATAAACCAGTAACGGACCTACATAATGCCGGGGGAGGGGGCCATGGGCCCCCACTAATTTTGTAAATATATTTGTTAGGGGTATTTTGATAATTTCACACATATTAAAATTAATACTCTGTTCTATAATTATTTGCACACTTCAGATATAAAAATAATCCACAAAATTAATATATATCCGAACATCATTTTATTTTAAAATCGTCACTCATTTTGGGTCTACATTTTATCCTAAATTTCATTAAATCTATTTTACATCCTACTAAATCCTCCTTACACGTTATCAAATCACTCAAAATACGCTTTCTTATTTGACTCTACACCACTAAATTCAATTGTTTTTTAAAGTGAATCGGTTAAAATGTGCAAGTTATCACGGGACGGAGGGAGTATTAACTTGTACCAAAACATAGCAAAAGTCAATTTATCCGATCAATTTAATTTAATGAAATGTAGCGTATTAACAATTTTATAATATGAAATTTTGATGAAAATAATGAGTACATATTTTTTTTTTATAATAATGTTAATCGGGCCCCCCTACCGAAAATTTCTGGGTCCGTCACTGATATAAACATTATTTTATATATAAATAAATTATATTTTATAAAGTAAAAATAAAATTACAAATTACAATTGAGTAGGACGAGCTTTCATTTTTTGAAAGCGGTCTATGACATCTTTATCGGATATTTGTAAAAACAAGTTTTTCTCAATAAAAGTGATCAGGCAATCATTTAATATTTGATCACCCATACTATTTCGCAATTTATTTTTGAGATAAGTTATTCCTGAAAATACTCTTTTCACACCTGCAGTAGTAATCGGGAGAATCAACACCAACTTGATTAGCAAATAAATTGTTGGATAAGTCACATGCTTCTTTGTTTCTACAAGCTTCATCGATAGGGCGCCAAGATCAAGCAAATCTTTAAACCTATCATCTCTTTGCATATCTTCAATAAATATATCAAGTTGGAATGCAATAGTCATGAAATCAATACATGAAAATTAAGATGGATAAAATGTGACAAGTTTAAGTATTTTCTCCTTATCATAAGAAGAAAATCCATCTTCATGACTCAAGCAAGCCATGCAAGTGAGCAACTAGCTCCATATTAACCTCATCAAACCTGTTATTGATCTCATTGAGTTGTAAATCAATTACCCCCAAGAAAACGTTAACCCAAAAATGTTGTAGGTTCGTCTCTTGTTGAACAAAACGTCTTGATCTTCCTCGTAAGATGTAAGAAGCATACATATCGGGAACAACGGTGTAATATTTAGTGCAAAATGAAGTGACATCGTTCAAGAGAGTTTCCCATCCGCAATCCCTTGATTTTTGCAACAAAGGTTTAGTTAATGAAACGAGGGTCATGGCATTAACAATATTTTGATCATTTTTTTGCGTAATGTAATATTTTGATTTTTTCAACAAGCGTTTATTTAATGACACAAATCATTAGCGTACCCAAAAAATATTCGACATCAAGTGCACCATGAAAATAAAATCAAATGACTCTTATGAGTACAAAATGACTTAAGCTTTAACCTAATCTTCCGAACACAAAGGATTCTCTCTAATCATCACAAGTACCTCAACTAATGTTGGAAATATGTGGATAACATTCAAAAGAGTTTTATGATGTGATCCCCAACGAGTATCACCGGGTCTTTTCAAACCGAACTTTTGATTCAAACCAAATCCACTCTCAAGTTTACCTAATTCCAATGCGTGAGCAACTTTTTGAGCTTGACTTACTCAAATCATTTATCCTCGCTTGCAAGAAACTCCAACCACATTCAACAAGTTTGTAAGTGTTGATGTTGATATAAGTGTTTTGTTTAATGATCCAACACTAACAGCCGAGTGTTGTATTTAATGTTCCCAACACTTATGACAACATCAGAATTTGCCCTTCATTTTCTCACTAACTCCAATCTTACACTTGTTGTCTAGTTATGTCCCCAGTGCAGTTAGAAGACGTGGGCAACACCAGGTCACGCAGCTGTGTGGGAGTGAGAAGTTATTGGACATAATATAACAAGTCCTACATTTAAGGAGGAGTGAAGAGAAGTTATTATAACCGCTTGATCTCACGGTTGTGATGATCATAGGAGTTGAAGGCAGCTCGTCCATGAAGCCTATAAATACCGTAGCTGCCTCAACACAAGATATACAAGAAGAAAAGCTAAATTTGATTACTAGTCTATAAAACGCTTTATACGCTTCTAGTTAGGAAAATTCTTATTTCTTCTTGTAGATCTACATACTATTATATACCCGAATAATAGTGTGTTGATCATTGTCTTATTTACTAGGTTATGTGTATAGATCTATGAGGGAGATAGTTTCATAGGATCTAGTAAATTCTATACAATCATTCGTAGTGTTTTTGTATACCTCTAAGAGGTTGTAATCGTTTCACATATTTTTATATAGTGAACAGCGTAGATTATTATACAATTTACGCAAATTTTGAATACTTTCATTTCTCAAGGTGCATTTTAATTTCCGCTGCATAGTGTTGTCTAGACAGTGCCAACACGACAGACAACATCTCTGATTTCGCGCACACACACACTTTCAGTTGGTATCAGAGCCAACTACTTGATAAACTAAGTAGAGATTCTGCTTAGAGTGTGTAATTCTGAAATGGAGTATCCACTCTCACCCGCACTAAAGTCTCCTATTCTAGATGGCACGAACTATGCCTTCTGGAGGAGTGTTCTTGCTGGTTGGACTCAACCAAGAACCACGACGGATGAAGACAATGAAGCTCAGATCAAGAGAGATCTTGACTGGACAAAGTATGAAATCACAGCTGACAGTTACAATTCAAAAGCATTAAATGCAATCTTCACCTCAACTGATGTCCCAATGTTCAAGATCATCTCAAACTGCATATCTTCGAAGGATGCATGGGATCGACTGCAAGAACATTGTGAAGGATCGGACAGTGTACGAAGGACCAGACTATGTATGCTTGGAACCAAGTTCGAGAATTTGAGGATGAAAGAAGATGAAACCATTTCATTTTACAATGAAAGGCTGACTGAGATTTCAAATGAAGCTCATTCTCTTGGAGATCCAATATCCAATACAAGGTTAGTACATAAAATTCTTAGATCAGTTCCTAAACGTTTTGAACCTAAGATATGAGCTATAGAAGAAGCTAAGGATACTGATGTGTTAAGTCAAAATGAGTTGATTGGTATTTTGGAAACTTATGAAATGAACATTTCTGAAAAGACTGATAATGAAAAGAAAGTGCTTGTTTTCAAAGGTGATGCCTCATCATCTACATCATCAGGTTCTGGAAAGTCTCCTTATGTTACTGAAATTGAATCTGATTAAAATGAAATTGAGGAATAATTTAACAATCCTGATTACATGGCCTTTATTATTAAACAGTTTAAAACTTTCTTGAGAAACAAGAACAATAAGTTTAAGGATAATATTCAACCTAAGGTTCAGATTAATAACACTCAACAATTACCTGTTAGAAAGAATACTTTTAATCCTTCTAGACAATTAGAAAGAGGTAGTAGGTTTAGATCTGACCGAGATTATAGGAAGAATGTTAAATGTGATGCATGTTCTGGATATGGTCATTATGCTAATGAATGTGCCAACACCACACTAAAAAAGAAACTTAATTTCAGTGCTACTTTAAGTGATGAGTCTGATGTTGAATATGATCCTGAAAAAGACCTTGAAAAAGCTTTCTCTGCAAGAATTGAATATGATGATACTTTTGATGATGATCTGGATGATTATTACGATGTGAGGACAAATGAGCCATCATTTGGGAAATCACTGAGTAATAATGCTCCAGAATTTAACTGTTTCACAAGTTCTGTTACAGAAACTGGTACATCAAGTAAAGTAAGTTTATCCAGAAGAGATGCTGACAATCAAGACCTATCTAACACTGTTTTTAAACTGGAAAGTCTTTTAACAAAGAAGGATAAAGAAATTTTTAAACTCAAAGAAAGACTAGAAGTGTCTATTCTTGACTTTAAGAAATACTCTTATGAAAAACTTTTAACAAATGAAAAGGTTCTCAAGATATCTTCTGAAACTGAGAAACTTAATCACATAATTACATCTCTGAACTTTGAAAAGGTATTCTAACAAGAAAAGATATTGAAATATCTATTACCAAGCTTAAAGGTATTCTAACAAGAAAAGATATTGAAATATCTAAACTTGAAGATAGGTTGAAGGAAGCCTCACTGAGCTTTAAAAGATTTTCTGAAGGAAATATGAAATTGGAAGACTCTCTTATGAACAGCAACTCAAGAAAAACAGGTATTGGCTACCAAGGTAAAATTTCCAAAAATTTTGAACATAAGAAACCTACTGTTTTTGTAAAAGCTGAAGTGAATTACAATCCTAGTGTTTCTGCTAAGACTCAAATCAATATAAAAGATGTGGTTTGTCACTACTGTTTTAAAAAGGATCATAAAAGTCCTCAATGTTTGAAGAAGAAAAATCATCTGAAAACTTCGGTATTACCTAAAATGACTCAACATACAAGATCACATAGTAATAATTTTGTATGGATTCCAAAAGAAAATACATCTTGCTATGTTGTTCATATGTCTCTAAAAGCATGTATTCCTGGATTATGGTACTTTGATAGTGGTTGTTCTAAACACATGACATGTCAACTTGATTATCTTTCTGATTATACAGCTTAGAATGGTGGTAATGTCACTTATGGTGGTGGATCTAAAGGTAAAATTATTGGTAGAGGGACATTAAATGTTCCTGATTTTCCTAAGTTATCCAATGTTCTACATGTTGATGGATTACTGGCCAATCTTATAAGCATTAGTCAATTATGTGATGATGATTTGCATGTTAAATTTGACAAAAAATCATGTTTTATGTTAAACAAAGATTCTGAATGTATCATGATGGGAAACGGATCTGCTGATAATTGTTATCTCATTGAATCCAAACTTACATGTAATAAGGCTAAAATTGATGATAGTACATTATGGCATCATAAACTTGGACATGCTAATTACAGACAGCTTGATAAACTAATAAGATTGAAAGCAGTTACAGGTTTACCAGATTTGAATTTTTTAGATAAAAGAGTATGTGGACCTTGTCAAAAAGGCAAACAGGTTAAAGTATCTCACAAAATGTTGGGACACTGCTCAACTAAACACTGCTTCGAATTACTTCACATGAATCTTATGGATCCTATGGAAACGGAAAGTATTGGAGGTAAAAGATATTCCTTAGTAGTGGTTGATGATTATTCTAGATTCACTTGGATTGAATTCTTAAAAGACAAATTTGAAACCTTCTCCATTTTTAAAATTTTGTACAAAAGATTCAAGAATGTTTTTTATTCTAAAGTGTGTAGAATCAGGTCTGATCATGGAAGAGAATTTGAAAATAGTACTTTTACTGAATTTTGTGAACCAAAAGGGATAATACAAGAGTTTTCATCACCTAAAACTCCTCAACAAAATGGCATAACAGAAAGGAAGAATATAACTCTTCAAGAAATGGCTAGAGTCATGTTATGTTCTAAGAACCTATCCAAAAGGTTTTGGGCTGAAGCTCTTAACACTTCTTGTCATATTGCAAATAGAGTTTATATTAGAACAGATTCTACTAAAAATCCATATGAAATTTTGAACAATAGAAAACCTAACCTTAAATATTTTCATGTTTTTGGTTGTGTTTGTTACATCTTGAATGACAGGGATCATTTACATTAGTTTGATTCAAAGTGTGATAAAGGGTTCTTTCTTGGTTATTCAAGAAATAGCAAGGCCTACAGAATTTACAACTTCAGGACTAATACTGTACAAGAATCTGTAAATGTTATTTTTGATGATGATACAAGCATTACAGGAAAAAACATTGAAGATGAAGACATTTCAGATCTGATTGATGTTCCAATCAATACTGAAAAAGTTGAACAGGTTCAAAATGTTGAGAAGAATGATGACACACCATAGGAATCATCTGATAATACAGATCCTGAAAATCTGTACAATCTCCAGAAAACACCTTCCATAAGGATTTAGAAGTATCATCCACATGATCAAATCATTGGTGAACATTCCACAAGTGTTCAAACCAGAAGGAGGATGGGTATGAACTCAAAGGATGTGGTAAGATCTATATGTATGTCATTTATGTGCAGTAAAGTAAATCATGAATGTTATCACTCTATGATTGAACCTAAAACTGTTGAAGAAGTATTAGATGATGAGAATTGGGTTGAAGCTATGCATGAAGAACTAAATCAGTTTGTTAGAAATGATGTTTGTACATTAGTTCCTAGACCAGATCATATTAATGTCATAGGAACTAAATGGGTCTTTAAAAACAAGACGGATGAAATGGGAAAAATTATTAGACTCAAAGCTAGGTTGGTTGCTTAAGGGTATACACAAGTAGAAGGTGTAGACTTTGATGAAACATTTGCTCTTGTTGCTAGAATTGAATTCATTAGGCTATTACTTGTCATTGCATGCTATATTGATATAAAACTGCACCAAATGGATGTTAAAGCTGCCTTTTCAAATGGTATTCTCATGGAAGAAGCTTATGTTGAACAACCAAAAGGTTTTGAAAACCCTGATTTTCCTGATCATGTCTTGTTGGGATATGAATCCTGAAACAAGTCCTAATTGATGATTAAAAGATAAAGATGAAGTTTTGATAAGCCAAAAGTAGTTTGAATATTTTCTAAGTGTTGACTGATCTAGTCTAGTTAAGAGAAGTCATCTTGTAATAGACCAGTAGAGTTCACATAAGACAAGTATTGTTATAAAGAAAAGACAAGTACGATTTATAAGTACTTGATTGTATTTTATGTTTAGTTGTTATTGAGCTATATTAAACATTGTATAGAAGCTCATTGTTTTCATATGTAATAGATATATTCATTGTATAGATTATAAGTTGTCTAAGCTGAGATATAAAGCTTAAAGTAATGTAATAGTCTTGTTAGGATTAGAATAGTTTACTACTGAAGGTTTGTGCAAGACCAGACAAGAAGAGAAGGTGTCTACACAAGACAGGTGCGCAACAAGACTCAACAAGACAGGTCAACTTGAAGTTAGTTATTCAAAACGCGTATAATGATAAGGATTAAAGAGTTAGTTAGAAATAACTAATTACTAACAGTAACGCGTGGAAGGATAAGTATGAAAGGATAAAGTTAGTTTTCAAGAAGAGTTGGTTACAACTAACAAAGTTCTTGAATTCAGAAGTCTATAAATACCTTGGTGTATTCAACGATTGAAGACTACTGATACTACTGCGTACTGAAGCAATATTGAAGATTCAAAGAAGCGAAACACTCTCAGAGTTATTGTGAAGTTCAGAAAGCAAGTCAGAAGACAAGTGAAGAAACCAGAAGGCTGCTACTGAATAAGTTTTACATTTTTGTTTACTGTTTTCAAGTTGCTAGATACTTGTAAATCTCTAGTAAGATCGAAGATATACTTGGTAGTATATTCGAGAAGATCTAAGTCTTTTTCTTGGGACTTAAAAGTACAAGAACACACTGTACTCGATTGGAAGAGTTAGTAGAAACATCACAACTGGGTTTGTGAGAGTGGACGTAGACAAGTTGTCGAACCACTATAAAATCGTTTGTGTTGTTTACTTTACTGTTTTGTTTAATTGCTTAACTGTTTACATACATATCTGAACAAGACTAGTTGAGTATACATAGAACAGAGTTCTCGAATTAAGAAGTTGAGTATAAACTAATTGGGCTCATTGATTGATTTCTGTATTCCGCATATTGTACTTTGATATATCGAAAGAATTTTAAAAAGTCTATTCACCCCCTCTAGACGTTTTCACTAGCTTACTCGATATTAACTCAACTTTGGGGACCTACAAGTGGTATCAGAGCAGTAGTTTACGAACTGCTGTTTCTTGATAACCGACTTAAGACTTAGGGTGAAGTCTTGGTCCGTGATTGTATTTGCTTACGTGTTCTTGATCAACATTCTTGTTATATCTGTTTCTTGTTCCCTGTTCTTGACTTACCTGCTTCTTGATCATAAAACTGATTAACACTAATCTACTTGCTAAACATGTCTCTTGAAATCAGCGCTAACAAGTTACCCAAGTTCCAGGTTCAGGACTACGACTATTGGAAGTTGTGAATGGAAGCAATTTTCAGCTCCACGCACGACCTAATGATATCGGTTGTCACAGAGGGCCCGATCGTGACAATGGTCCCAAATACTGCTGCCCTCGACAAAGACAAACCAATTGGTACTCTCGTCAAGAAACCCAGGTCAGATCTAACCTCAGAAGAAATGCGTCAAAATAATTTGGATAGTTTGGCGAAGAATTACATCTTACACACTCTTCCTAACGAGTATCTAGGAAAAGTGTTAAAATGTAAAACTGCCAAAGAAATGTGGGACAGATTAGCTATCATTTGTGAAGGGACATCCCTGATCAAAGAGAGCACATTATCCACTGCTGTCCAAAGATTTGAATCATTTCGGATGAAAGCTGGCGAAACTATCGACCAGCTGGATACTCGTTTTACTAAGATTATGAATGATCTGGAAGTCCTTGGTAAAACATATACTCCTCGTGAAATCAATCTTAGGATTCTTAAGAGCTTAGATCCTCGATGGAAAATGGTAAAGATGCTTGTTAAGAATACCCAAGACATAGACAAGTGGAGTGCAGAGACCATGTTTCAAACTCTAAAGGCTCATGAGTTTGATTTAGACGAAGATGAACCCGTAGTCAGTAGTGACAGAGAACATGCTGTATCTAAGAACGTTGCCTTTAAGTCTAGTTCGTCTAGATCCTCTAAGGTAGACAAGTCGAAGTCTAAGACTAAGTCTGCTTCTGTGAAAGACGAGTTAGATACTGATCTTAGTCTGAAGGATCAGGTGAACCTCATGGTTAGAAAGTTTGATAGGCTGAATAAGCGTTTCGGTAGATACAAGAAGTTCGATAGAGATCATAGAGCGTCCACTTCTAAGAACTCGTCTGAGACCAGACGAGATCGAAACTCATCCGAAAGGAGAGACGAAGTCTCGAAAGGTAATAGGCGAGATAGAGAGTCTGATGATAGGAAGATTCAGCGTTCTGATAGACGTGATAAGCGTAGGGATAAATCTCCTATTAAAAAGGCTACTAATGATCTCTTGTGCTATAACTGTGAGAAACCAGGTCACTACATTTATGAATGTCCAGACCTGAGCACTGACGATCGAGAAGAACGTAAAGCTCGAAGGGAAAGAAGATACAACCGTGGCAAGAAGGCAATGATGACTCTGATTCAGATTCAGACGAGTTGCCATCGTCCTTATCTAGCTACCCATCTGATCAAGATCACGATGAAGCATTTATAGTAGATGATGGCCTATGATGCATGGCTAAAATCGACCAAGAGGTATCATCTGCTACTTCTTTTCAATCTTGTGATGATTCAGATACTGATGAAAGTGATACTGCCAGTAGTGAAGTAGGGAGTAGTCTTCATCACTCTACTAGTGCTGTTGAAGACGACCTCCTACTAGCTAATCAGGCATTCATTGAAGTCAGTGAGGAGAACATTGCCTTGAAACAAGAAATCATTGATCTTAAGGAAGCTCAGTCTAAAGTAGATCCTAATGTAACAGTCCTAAATGAACGCTTGACTGAAGAGTTAAGGCAACTCAAAGAAAAGTGTGCATTGACAGACAGGTTATATCAAGACCTACTTAAGACATATGCAACTGAGAGAAATGAGTTCAATGTTTTAAAGAGCAAGTGCAATAGGCTTGAAGAACGTAATAAGTTCTTAGAGACCGAGGTTGTCACATTAGATCTCAAGCTTACTGACCTGGTTAACTCTTCAAAGATTAACCTTGAACTGTCAGATAGGTATAGAGATCCAGCTGACAAGACAGGCATAGGTGCTGAGTCATCTAGCTCGTCTACTCGAGTCATTAAGAACCCTACTACTATTAACTCAAGTCTTTTGCCAAATGATAAAGGAAAAGGACCCATGATATACGATATTAGAACTCCGTCTAAAGGTACTGCACCTAAACAGACTCGAGTTAACATTCCGATTACCAAGGGAGGTAAAAAGAATGGTAACAACAAGCCTGTTCCACCTAGAACTAATCTTCAAAGGACCACTAATCGTGGACGACCCAACCAGGTCAGATACGAGGACTGGTATCCTGAGGAGACGAGTACTAGACAGGTACAGACTAGACGACAAGAGCCTAGACCTCCTTTCATAAGGCAGTCTCAGCTCTACTCGTCTAGGCCTAGACAGGTTGCTCCAAAATATCGTATACAAGCTGTCCTATATCCTCCACCTTTGTCATATGATATTATCAGTGAGGAAAGACCTAAACGAGTCTATAAACCGTATGGACCTAATGCATACAAGCCCTATTCTGACTATCATAGACCAGTGCCTGCTCAAGTAGAGATCAAGTCGAAAGGCTATCTCAAACGAGTAGACCCGAACTCGAATGACAGGCTAGACAAGGACAACAAGGTCTTATTTTGTAATAAGTATGGCCGAAAGCTTAAGAGATCGAACTTGTTCAAGACTCCAATGTATATTTGGATTCCTTTGAACTCGACTAACCCCCCAGGACCCCAATAAACAAATGGGTACCTAAATTATTGAATATCTTCATTGCAGGGTCGACTTGACTTGTATAAGAAGGGTGGCTCAGTAGGAGAAACTTGGTACATTGATAGTGGTTGTTCACACCACATGACTGGTACCAAGGCTCTCTTATCAAGTTACCATGAGCACGAAGGACCAAAAGTGATATTTGGTGATAGCTCCACTGCTGTCATTAAAGGATTTGGTTACATCCGGAATGGAGACGTGGAGATTCAAGATGTCTCATATGTTGAAGGTTTGAAATATAATTTACTCTCTGTTTCGCAGTTTTGTGACCGTGGATACAAGGTGCAGTTCAAGAGCCGCAAATGTCAGATCATTGACAAAAGGACACACACAGTCCTACTAGTCGGCGTAAGACAAGGTAGTGTGTACATAGTGAACTGGAATAGCTGTCCGAGGGACACCTGTCTACTTACTAAGAATCCTAAAGAACTTGGCTGGCTTTGGCATAGACGCCTCTGCCACTTAAACTTTAAGGTTCTTAATAAGATAGCTAGAGATTACCTTGTGGAAGGTATTCCCAACGAAGTCTATTACAAGTCACACGTATGCACTGCTTGTCAACAGGGTAAACAGGTGAAATGTTCTTTTAAGTCAATTCCTACTCTCTCAACTAGTAGAGTCCTAGAACTCCTACATATGGATCTTCATGGTCCGATAACTCCTCCAACCTTGAATGGTAGAAGGTACACACTTGTTGTTGTAGACGACTATTCTAAGCTTACTTGGGTAGTCTTCCTACACAAGAAGAGTGATACACAAACACTTCTGCCTGATCTGTTGAAGAAGTTACAAGTTGAGAAGAACCAGTCTATTGTCAAGATTCGTAGTGACAAGGGAACTAAGTCCATTAATTGCTATATCCAAGATTTTTGTGCTAAACGTGGTATCCAACATCTTACTAGTGCAGCTAGGACACCACAACAGAACGGAGTAGCTGAAAGAAGGAATCGAACTCTCAAAGAAGCCTGTAGAACCATGATAGCCGAGTACAACACGCCTCAAAAGTTTTGGGCAGAAGCTATCAACACTGCATGCCACTCACAGAACAGAAGCGCGATCAACAAAGCACTTGACAAGACACCTTATGAGGTTTGGAAAGGTAGAAAACCCAGAATTTCTTATTTCCATATATTTGGTTGTAAGTGTTTCATCCAGAACAATGGAAAGAGCAAGTTGAATGCTTTCGATGCCAAAGCAAACGAGGGGATATTCTTAGGATACTCCTCGACTAGAAAGGCATTTAGGGTATTCAACTACTCAACTCTTTGTGTGGAAGAAACACCACATTTGGTTTTTGATGAATCTCGGCAGGACCAGTCTGCCAACAAGATCAGTGAGAAAGTGACTGATCTAACGATCGAATCTGACAAAGAATCAGTGGTATATGAATCCGTTCAAGCCTACAACCCATTCTTAAAAGCTCTCGAGTCTGATGACAAAGAGAAGGTAAGTGCTCAAGGTAAGTCTTCTAGACCAGTTGACATGCCTGCTCTAGTCGACTCTACTACTCCTGGTAAATCTATTGATGATACAAATGATGTTGATATGCATGATGTTGTACATGATATAGATGATGATAGTGTTCCTGTTAAGAATAGAAAGACATGGAAGTCTGCGCATGATACTGAAAATATTATTGGTGACTCTACTATTGGTGTAAAGACTAGACGACAACTCTTTGAGTCACAAGAACAGCCTAGTCCAACTATATTTTACTGGTGTTGTTTTCTTTCATCTATCGAGCCTACCACTGTTAAAGAGGCATTGGCTGATAGTAATTGGATCATCGCTATGCAAGACGAGTTGAACCAGTTTGTTCGAAACGAAGTCTGGGAACTTGTCGATAGGCCGAAACACCATAATGTAGTTGGCACTCGATGGATTTTCAAAAACAAGAAAGATGAGAATGATGTAGTCGTTTGGAATAAGGCTAGACTAGTAGCCCAAGGCTATTCACAAGCTGAAGGCATAGACTATGATGAAACATATGCTCCTGTTGCTAGACTAGAAGCCATTCGATTGTTCCTTGCATATGCTGCTTATATGAAGTTTACTGTATATCAAATGGATGTCAAAAGTGCATTTCTTAACGGTATTCTTGCGGAAGAAGTGTATGTTGAACAACCCCCAGGTTTCGAAGTCAAAGGCGACCAGGTGTACAGATTGAAGAAAGCCTTATACGGACTAAAGCAAGCTCCAAGAGCATGGTATAATACTCTCTCTCTCTTTCTATTAGAAAATGGTTTTACTAAGGGCAAAGTCGATAGAACCTTGTTCAGAAGACAAGAAGGGAAAGACATTTTACTCGTTCAAATTTACGTAGATGACATCATTTTTGGGTCACCTAACAAAAAGCTGAGTGAAAGTTTTTCAACACTCATGCAAAGTAAATTTGAGATGTCCATGATGGGTGAAATGAACTACTTTCTTGGACTTCAAGTAAAACAGACCCCTGAAGGGATTTTCATAAATCAAGCAAAGTATACTAGAAATCTTCTGGACAAGTATGGTATTAAGACATGCAAGTCTACTGGCGTACCTATGTTACCTACATACAGGATGGATCCAGACGAACAAGGTAAATGTGCTGATCAAACATATTATCGTGGTCTTATTGGTTCATTACTGTACTTAACTGCTAGTAGACCTGATATTGCATTCTCTGTTGGCGTATGTGCTCGTTTTCAAGCTAATCCAAAAGAGAGTCATATGGAAACCACTAAACGGATATTGAAATATTTGAAAGGAACCATCAATCGTGGTATATGGTATCCTTCAAATGATGATTTATCTCTAAGTGGCTACTCAGATTCTGATTTTGGTGGCTGTAGAATAGATAGGAAATCTACATCTGGTTCTTGTCAATTCTTAGGCACAAAACTCATTTCATGGTTTTCGAAAAAGCAAACTAGTGTAGCTACCTCTACTACCGAAGCCGAGTACATGGCTGCTGGTAGCTGCTGTAGTCAACTACTTTGGCTCATGCAACAGCTTAGAGATTACAACATATATGAATCAAATGTTCCTATTTTCTGTGATAGTAATAGTGCCATTGCCATTACACAAAATCCTGTTTTGCACACACGATGTAAGCATGTTGATGTGAAGCATCATTCCATACGTGATCATGTAGAAAAGAAGGATATTCGCATGGAAAAGATTCATACTGATTTTCAAAAAGCTGATATTTTCACAAAACCATCAGCTGAGGCTCGTTTTCGTGAGTTATGCATTAGTCTAGGGCTAATTGATTTAGACCCTACTTGCCTATAGCTATGTACTAACCAGACAGGTACATCAAAGAAATAAGGAGACAAGATCACTGGAATAGAGCACTCGTCTACTCACGCAACAGACAGGTATACAAGGCTAGACTAGATGACCAAACAACCCGATGAGGAAGCTGGTAAAGCTAAGGGTAATACTAAGGGAATAAACATTTAAGGGGGAATCTTTGATTTCTTAAATATCCTTATGTTGACTCTTAAGTTTGTTAAACAATCATCTTGTTCAAAACCTTGATCATTGCTTTAGATTGATATTCATCTTAATTATTCTACTCTACCTGTACCTATGATTATACGTCACATATGATAAGATAGGTACATGAAGTCGTTCGACATTCAGAATAGACAAGCACAGTCGAAGGGGGAACTCGTCTTGTGCGCTTAAGCCTACTCGTCTTGTGTGCTTAAGTCTACTCATCTGTTCTGGATAGACTCGAACAGACAAGATAAGTGTTCATTTGATTTAAATACTCTAAGTATTCGAATTAAGGGTATTTTAGTAATTCGATAATGCTAAAATTGGAAAACCCTAGAATTGGATTTATACACTCCCATTTTAATGAGGTGTATACACCCAGTTCACACCCTACTCTACTATGCTATGTCAGATGAGTACACTCCCCTGTCCTAACTAATAGAAGTGGCGGATTCCAAATTTTACAATATCTAATCACATAATATTCTCGAATCCGTAACCGAATACCAAAAGCCCCAACCGTTGGATCTATGATTCAATCTTGGCCGTTGATGTGCAAGTTCAGTTTTAACAAAACCCAACACTCACACACATCTTGCCCCACGTTTTTCTTAACTCCCCTATTCTAGCTTTCAATCTCTTGAGAATTTCACTCCCCTGTTCTTACTCAAGCTATCAATATGTCGATTATCTCACTATTCGATGTAAGGACTAACATGCAGGCCAAATTCGACCTTGGCAAGTTCATCGCCGAAGGCAAGGTGCATGTGGAGCCCTCGATGTTCTTCAAAGGGCTACACACTGAGGGCAACCAAGAGATTCTGAATAAATGCATAAGGTGTGGGTTAAAACCCTATTTGGAGGCCTTTCCAGAAGTTGTGCTAGAACAAGAGGTGTTGGAGTTCTATGCCAACGCCACCAGAAGAGGTGATGTCATTGAATCATTTGTTGGAGCGAGTCGAGTGGAAATCACTCGCGAGGCTGTATTTGAGCATCTGAAGTTGCCCATCGGAATGATTGATGCGGAAAACTATGCGAATGGTCAAGAGCTGAGATATTTGAGTGTTTTCTGTGGCAAGAAGATTCAACTGAATCGAGATGGCAAAATTCCAGCTGTGAAGAAGAAGGAGTTGTTGGAAAAGTATCGAACCCTCCTGGACATAGCTAGCAAGATGTTGCTATGTGCCACTGGTTCTCATGACGCAGTCACTTTGGCTAAGGCAAAAGTGATGGCTGCCATCTACGATGGAATCACAGAAGGAAATTGGTTTAAATTGATTGCAGACCGGATTATGTACTTCGAGAGAAGTGTCAGAGTCGATACTGACACTTGTAATTGGGTGGTAACCAATGTTGTTGGTTATGGTAACAAGCTGTCTATTCTTCTACCTATCTTGATGCCCACGAAGACTGAATGGAGCAAAGGGAAGCCATTTCACCCTTTGAAGTTCTATTTGAAGAAAGAAGCTATGAGAAAGCAGGTTGCTGCTAGACCAGCTGCACCCAGGCAAGCCCAGATTGATCCTATGGAAGCACTGTCGTATGCTGCCTAGTCTAGTTCTTCGGAAGACGAGTCAAAAGATGAAGAATCGGAAGATGTTGCACAAGCTGGATCTAGTGCAGAAGACTCAGAGGAGACTCAATCTGATGAAGAGTCCGAGAAGGCTGAGGAGCCAAGTGTTGCTGAAGTCTATCGTCTTGTACGAGTGCCTAGTCCTACACAAGACAAGTCGAGTCCTCAGGTTGGTACTTCTTCTCAATCTGTTTCAATTCCTCTCTCTCACCATCCTGTCCGAACCAAGGCAAGATCACATCGATCTCGGCCTAGACCTGCACCCTCATCCTCACAAGTGCTGGCAGCATTACCGCTGAGAGCCAGCATTCCCCAAAACACTTCTATAATTGATACAACTGATACTCCGACAGTTGTCACACCAAACCAAGCTGCATTACAGCCCCCAGAAACCACAGACCAAACTCTCTCCTTACCCTCAACAGAAAATGTTGAACCCATCAACCCATCAACTTCAGAAAAGACGCCAGTTGCCACTGCAACAACTGAGACAGGGACCCCACCTGCTCAGACCCCGTCTGATGTTAGATTCGAATCCCTGGTATATTATCCAATGAGCTTAAGGGAGAAGAGAATCCGTTCGAAGATGAGCAATAATTTGAAGAAACAGCTTTCATCTATCGAAGTAGACTACGCGTCAGAGCAGTTTGAGAAACTTCTCAGAATATGCACATGGGTTGCATTGAAGAAGTCCCCAACAGACGACCTTTTTGAAGTCATCTTGGGAATGGGTGGTATCTCCAATTTCATGGATTGGGAGATGGAGCAGAAAGAGAACAGTGGTGTTCAAGACCACTCTGAACTATTCCCTCGAAGAGCCTTAACTGATCTTGTGAAGAGAATGTTAAGCATTCCTGATGGCGTTATATGCGAAGAGTTCTCTTTTGATGTTGGAACTCAGACTGATCTGGTGGAAGAAGAGTCAAAAGCAGAACTTGTTGATGCTGCTATTCAGACCTCTGAACCTTTGTTAGAGTTAGAAGATGCCCCTGATCATCTTGAAGAAGAGGCTGAAAGTGCTGAAGTGGAAGTAGAATTGGTTGAACTTGGTGAAGAAGATGATGAGTTTGTTGAAGCCATCATGTTTGATGAAGATGAACTTGTTGAGAAAGTTCAAGAAGATGTTGTTGAAGCTCAGTCATCTACTCAAGCATTTCCTGAAGGCTATCTAGAAGAGCTGAAGACGGACTTGAAAGTTGTTGTCCAGACTGCAATAGATGAGTTCTTAAACTCAAAGTTGAAGGATGTACTAGTTGAGCAGAATCAGTCGCTTGTTGACAGCTCTAGAGAGTTGATTGTTGGTGAGGTCAACAAGATGGACTCAGCTTTTCGAGAAGAGATGTATGCTGAAATTGAAAATTTCTTGAAGAAGCAAGTTGATTTCTCAGAAAAGAGATCTATTTCATTTGCAAGATCTTTAGCTGAAGAGTCGAGTAAGATGGAGAGACTCTACAGGGTTAAGATTGAAATCGCTGATGAACAGAGAAGAGAAGCACAAGACCAGTTGGTGCGTTCTCGAGCTGTTTTAACAGAGCTAACAGAGCAAAACAGACTCCTTCGCCAGACAGCTACATTTTTCAAAGATGAACTTGTTTCTAGTTCAAGGAAGTTGGAGTTGGCTACTGATCGTCTTGACAAGATGAGTCACGACAAGACGCATCAAAAGCAGATTGAGATAGCTGCTGAAGCCATGAAGGAAGCTGTTAAGGAAGACATGACTCGCTTTACTAGTCTTTTCACTCTCAAGGCGAATGATGAAGCCAAAAAGGGGGAAGAGGCGAGTAGAGTTGAGAAATTTGAAAAAGCTAAGTCCAGTGCTGAACCAGAAGAGAAAGTAGCTGCTACTGCTATGCAAGAGCTGAAGAGGCCTAAGAGAGGCAAGTTGGTTAAAACTGCAGAGCTTGAGCAAGCTAGAGCAGATGAGCAGAAAAGATTGGAGAAGGGCAAAGGTGTTGCATTTCCAGAAGCAGAAGCTGAGGTTCAGACGAAAAGAAAGATCAAAAGAAAGTTAGCTATGGAAGAAGCTGAAGAACCTACTTCTACTATGATTGTGAAGAAGCAGAAGGTGGTTGATCCTAATGATGAAAGTCATTATGCGAGCCAAAAGAAGATTGGTAAGCATATTGAAAGGCTGCAGAAGTTAAAGGCTGATGAAGATCAAATGGAAGATCAGTTCATTGATTACTTTATTGACAAAGAGCATCGAGCTGATTGGATGAAAGTGAAAAGATAATGGGAGCTAGACCACTGGATTATTAGAAAATTTGGTGATACTGAAAGTCCAGATGAGATGTACTCGATGTTTGATAAGTTCATGGAAGGCCAGAACAAGTTGCTTTGGAACTTGATCATGAGGATATCAACTGCTGCAAACTTTAACATTCTTGTGCCTACTTTTCCGAAATGGAAGACTCCTTTGACCAGCTCAGGTAAAAGAGTTGATCTTAACCAGATCAAGAAATATGAAGAAGAGCTACTAGACAAGGAAAATATAGAAGATGAAGACCATATCAGAGTGATTCACAAGAGACTCCTAGATGCGTTATGTGTTCCTAATCCAGAAGGAGGTACTCTCTCTGATTAGTTTTTTTTTTTTTTTGCTCTGATTACTTAGTATTTGATTTTTGATTTTGATTAAGTATGTGTAATATCTACTGTTCTTATTTGAATGAATGAAAAGATAAGTACTATTTAATGATAAGACAAGATAACTACTTAACTAGTCTACTATTATGAAAAGATTCAAGTAGTTTTGGCTTCATCAAAAAGGGGGAAATTGTTGGGATATGAATCCTGAAACAAGTCCTAATTGATGATTAAAAGATAAAGATGAAGTTTTGATAAGCCAAAAGTAGTTTGAATATTTTCTAAGTGTTGACTGATCTAGTCTAGTTAAGAGAAGTCATCTTGTAACAGACCAGTAGAGTTCACATAAGACAAGTATTGTTATAAAGAAAAGACAAGTACGATTTATAAGTACTTGATTGTATTTTATGTTTAGTTGTTATTGAGCTATATTAAACATTGTATAGAAGCTCATTGTTTTCATATGTAATAGATATATTCATTGTATAGATTATAAGTTGACTAAGCTGAGATATAAAGCTTAAAGTAATGTAATAGTCTTGTTAGGATTAGAATAGTTTACTACTGAAGGTTTGCGCAAGACCAGACAAGAAGAGAAGGTGTCTACACAAGACAGGTGCGCAACAAGACTCAACAAGACAGGTCAACTTGAAGTTAGTTATTCAAAACGCGTATAATGATAAGGATTAAAGAGTTAGTTAGAAATAACTAATTACTAACAGAAATGCGTGGAAGGATAAGTATGAAAGGATAAAGTTAGTTTTCAAGAAGAGTTGGTTACAACTAACAAAGTTCTTGAATTCAGAAGTCTATAAATACCTTGGTGTATTCAACGATTGAAGACTACTGATACTACTGCGTACTGAAGCAATATTGAAGATTCAAAGAAGCGAAACACTCTCAGAGTTATTGTGAAGTTCAGAAAGCAAGTCAGAAGACAAGTGAAGAAACCAGAAGGCTGCTACTGAATAAGTTTTACATTTTTGTTTACTGTTTTCAAGTTGCTAGATACTTGTAAATCTCTAGTAAGATCGAAGATATACTTGGTAGTATATTCGAGAAGATCTAAGTCTTTTTCTTGGGACTTAAAAGTACAAGAACACACTGTACTCGATTGGAAGAGTTAGTAGAAACATCACAACTGGGTTTGTGAGAGTGGACGTAGACAAGTTGTCGAACCACTATAAAATCGTTTGTGTTGTTTACTTTACTGTTTTGTTTAATTGCTTAACTGTTTACATACATATCTGAACAAGACTAGTTGAGTATACATAGAACAGAGTTCTCGAATTAAGAAGTTGAGTATAAACTAATTGGGCTCATTGATTGATTTCTGTATTCCGCATATTGTACTTTGATATATCGAAAGAATTTTGAAAAGTCTATTCACCCCCCTCTAGACGTTTTCACTAGCTTACTCGATATTAACTCAACTTTGGGGACCTACATGTCATTAAACTGAAAAAGGCCCTATATGGCTTTAAACAAGCACTGAGAGCATGGTATGAAAGACTAACTGATTTTTTGATTGAGTTTGGCTTTGTAAGAGGAGAAGCTGACAGAACATTGTTCATTAAACATGAGAAAAATGTTATTATGATTGCTCAAATCTATGTTGATGATATAGTATTTGGTTCTACTAGTGATAGTATGCTCAAACTATTTGTGAATGAAATGACATCTACTTTTGAAATGTCCATGGTTGGTGATTTAAATTACTTCTTAGGACTGCAAATTAAACAACAAAAGGATGGTATTTTTATTTCACAAAGTAAGTATGTTAAGAATCTTGTGAAAAGGTTTGGTTTAAAGAATGCTAAACACATGAAAACACATATGGGATCAACTCAGAAACTGAGTAAGGATAACGTTGGTCAAACTGTTGACCCAACATTATATAGATCGATGATAAGCAGTCTTCTTTATTTGAGCTCTAGTAGACCTGATATTATGTTCAGTGTATGTTTATGTGCTAGATATCAATCTAACCCCAAAGAATCACATATGAATGCTGTTAAAATAATCATTAAGTATGTTGCAGGAACATGTGATCTAGGCATATGGTATAGCAAAGATACAAACTGTACCTTGATTGGGTATAGTGATGCAGGTTGGGCTGGTGATAGTGATGATAGGAAAAGCACAAGTGGTGGTTGCTTTTATATGGGAAATAACCTGATCTCTTGGCACAGCAGAAAGCAAAACTGTATGTCTCAATCCACAGTTGAATCAGAATACATTGCAGCAGGGAGTTGTTGTACTCAATTGTTATGGTTGCAAAAAATGTTTCATGATTATGGTTTACCTAGTGATGTGTTGACTGTGTACTGTGATAATACAAGTGCTATAAATATTTCTAAAAATCCAGTGCAACGTTCATTAACAAAGCACATAAGTATTAGACATCACTTCATTAGAGATCTTGTTGAAAAGGAAGTTGTTAAGTTGGAGTACATATCTACTGAAAAACAATTGGCTGATATTTTCACCAAAGCTCTTGATGACAAGAGGTTTTCATCCCTTCGAAAATCTCTTGGTTTTGTAATATTTGAAAATATGATCACGCATTTGAGACAACACTAAGATATGTCTCTTATTTGTTTCCTATAATTTCCGTAATTATTGAATTAATGTAATTCCTTGTGATTGTTATTTGAATTTTGAGTAACTTGTGAAAAATACTAAAAGATCTTATACACCTTTCAAATGCTGAAAAAGAAAAATCAATTTTAGATGCTTTATAAATCACTGAGTAACTATGGGACACAGAGCTCGCTACTACGATGATCTCTTTTCAAAAGGTGATATAAATTGCATCAAAATATTCACAAATCCATTGAGTAACTATGGGGCACGGAGTTCGCTGCTACGATGCACTCTTTTCAGAAGATGGATCAATGTAAAGTGTGATAGAAAGAAAAGAAAATAGAGCAACACATATGATGTAAAATCATGAAAAAACTGTGTTGGGGTGTATAGAATGCCAACAATAGTCAAAACACTCGTAAAATCAGATTCATATCTCGATTATCTAGGAATTTGTTATTTTTGATAATTATTAAATATTATTCTCTGAAATAATTAATTGACTAAGTCTTACTTTCATTTACTTTCGGTTATTATATATTCTGTTATTATTTTTTATTTTTCAGAAATTTATTCTCCCTACTTCACACGATCTATTAGTGGGGAAGCTAATTCCACTACATCACTTCCCAAATTCCCAAAATCGTGAACTTCTTCCTCTCTCTCTTGTCAATTTTCCCTATAAAATGAGTCTCCATGGAAGTGTTGGAAAATACCTTAAGAGCATTGTTAATTCAATTAAGCACGATAATTTTTACTTTGAATTAATTACAGGGGTTAAAGATTTTTTAGTCCTTTAAGTTGGACTAATTTTGAATTTGATCCTGATGGAATACACATTTTAATTTTGGTCCCATAAGTTGACCCAAATTTTGAATTCAGTCCAATTACCTGACATTGCAGATAAATGAACCGGTCAAATCCTTAGCTCGTGCATTTTTCTGCACATGAGCAAATTCACGGTTATTCACAATTGATTTGAATTGCACACGAGCTAAAGATTTGACCGGTTCATTTACCTGAAATAACGGGTAATTGGACTAATTAAATTCAAAATTTAGACAACATCAAAATGTGTATTCCATCGGGACCAAATTCAAAATTAGTTCTACTTAAAGGACTAAAAAAAACTTTAGTATTTTTGCAAGAAATATCTCGTCACTTAAAGGCTCACTTTTTGAATTTCTCTTTGCTTTTATCTACAGAATTCGAAAGGTTTTCTTGGTGACTAATTTTTGCATTGATTTGTGTGTACAGCTTCTAATATGTCTCAGAATTCTCAAGACTCGGCTGCACAAGCAAATTCGAACTCAGGCAAAAAATCCTCTCCAAACCCTCTGAATATTCTCGCAGAAATGGCACCATCAAACACCCACTCTCCAAACTCACCTTAATTCACCGTTGGAACCATTATTGTTCCATATGAAGATGAACAAGCTCCCTCACAAACATCGCCTCTACAAATCGTCCCATACAACCCGTTCGACATTCGCACAGAAATCGCGAATGCAAACGATGATACTTCTGCTTCAAAATCCTCTCCTAACCCACCAAATGAGTCATCATCTGAAGCCCCCACTCTCGATACCACTCCAGTTACACTTCACTTTCATCTGGGCACTCCATTCAACACATTGAAGGAGGTCTATGAAACCCTAAGTCGCAAAATAACGCACCCTATTATTGTGCTTGAGGGAGAAACGCTGGATAACTCAATGTTCAAGGGAGATGCTCCTCCGGACCAGGATGTGGACATGCAAGATAGGCTGGAATCTTAAGATGAGGAAGTGATGGCTGCCAAATTTGAAAGACTGCACAGACAGAAAAAGGGCAAAAAGAAGGTTGCAGTTCCTACAGCAAGGAAATGACCCGGTGGAAAAAGGAAGTCCCAAAGGAACCTGGGCAAAATTGTGGACTATTCTGGTAAGGGGAAGAAGCCTAGAACCGATGGGAATGCTTCTGAGCCCATTGTTGTTTCTGATTCTGAGCCAGAACCAGAAACAGAGCCTGAACAAGCTCCAGTCCAAGAAGAAGAGGAGGTTAATGAAGCCGATGTGGATGAAGTGGCTGAGGATCTTGAAGAAGAAAGAGAACCTACTCCACCAGTACGAACCAGGAGATCAAAAAGGCTCCGAGAGACCGCTAGTGTTGCCTCACCCGAGCCTTTTGATCCTGAATCATCATCTAGCTCCAGTGAAGAAGATGAAAATGAGGTATTGTTTTCTTCTGATAATAGAAATAGTCATTCAGATGAGGATTACCATAATAATACAAGCATCCAGTATAGAACCATTAGAAATAGGCAAATTATGAGTGAGAGATTGATTAAGGTACCTGACTTTGAGGAAATGAATTTGATTGAATGGTTTAGAGAAAGGTCCTTACTTTATGATCTGCAATTTGTCTGCCCATACATTGTTGATTGGATATTTGAGTTATATGCTAATGTATCTGCACATGCTGGTGATCTTAATTCAACTAGATATGGACAAGTTTGGTTTAGAGGAAACATGCTTATGATTACTCCTAGGATGATTAATATTATGCTTAAAACTAATATAATGGAGGATCCAGTGGTTACAGATCATGATGTTATGATACGTATCTTGACTGGGGGAGTAATCACTAGGTGGAGAAAGAGAATCTTAACCTCTAAATTGACTAGTCTGTATTTTGTGCTGCATAAATTGGTGTGTTTAAACTGGTTGCCTACAACAAACAACACCACCCTCACACTAGAGAAAGCTGTACTTATGTACAAAATAGGTCATTTGAAAAGATTCAACATAGGACATGTTATCTTTACAAATATGATGATATTCAAGTCTGATATGTCTGGAAGAGGCATACTGCCTTACCCTTGCCTTTTGTACAAATTTCTGCTTGATAAAGCCTTTGAAAGGTCAGAAGAAGAGGTGGTCAGTAATTACATACGGGTTCAACATTTCAAATCAATTCACAGTTGTAGGTGAAAGGGTGGTAGACCTCCCTTTGAGAAGGAATAATGATGGTGCAGGTCCAAGTTCAGCTCCCAATGATTTTTTTAATTATCGACGGAATTACCGACATAATTTTTTTTTTTTTTTAATTACCGACGGAATTTTCCGTCGGTAAATCAAATTCAAAAAAAAAATATGGACGCTGGCTCAGCCAACACAGCTGGCCAGCCCGGCCCAGACTTGCAAGGCCCGCAAGGGCCCGAAGCTTAATAGGTTGAATATATTCAGCCTTCGTGGGACCCGAACCCGGGTGTGTGGGCGCCTACCACTCGGACAAGCTTGTTTTTCGTTTATAATTGTAATATTAATTGTATATATACTCATTTTCGACCTATTTTTTTTAAAAAAAATTCACAAAATTAATTTCTTTCTATATTAATATTACTAAATTTGTGATTTATAAATATTGTATATTTAATTTTTTTAATTTATATATTGTAAATCTAATTTATTTATTGTTTATGTTTTGATTCAAATTCTAAAAAGTTCATATCATGTATACATGTTTTACTCTCTTTTTTTAAACAAGTCTATTTAATAATTAAACATTCTTTTATTTATATTAATCACTAAATTTTTTATTTATAACTATTGTAAATTAATTTTTTTTTAATTTATATATTGTAAATCTAATTTATTTATTTTTTGTGTTTTGATTAAAATTCTAAAAAGTTCATATAATGTATACTTGTTTTACTCTTTTTTTTTAAAATAAATCCATTTAACAATTGAACATTCTTTTACTTATATTAATTACTAAATTTGTGACTTATAACTATTGTATATGTGAAAATCTTATTTTCAAATAGTATATTAGTAATTTAATGTATCCATGCATCATATTTTTATTCACACAACAAAAGACTTAATTATCATATAAACTAAATGGATATAAAAACTAAAGAAATTATGTCCAAACAATAAAACATAAAAATTTCTAATTTAATCAATAATTTTCTAATTTAATATAAAATTTCCTAATTTAATCAATAATTTTCTAATTTAATA
This sequence comes from Galeopsis tetrahit, assembly GCA_963675135.1. NCBI lineage: Eukaryota > Viridiplantae > Streptophyta > Magnoliopsida > Lamiales > Lamiaceae > Galeopsis > Galeopsis tetrahit. The sequence goes on from OY776123.1 coordinate 39,264,286, forward strand.
TAAAATTTTATAATTTAATCAATAATTTTCTAGTTAACTTAATCAACAATTTTCTAATTTAATCGACATGTTTCTAATTTAATCAACAAATTTTCTATTTTTTATCAATCATAATTTTCTAACTAACAAATTTTCTTCTTTAATCAATAATTTAATTTTTGCACAATTTTTTTAATTTGTTTTTAATTTTTAATTTTTAATTTTGTGATTATCGACGGAAATTTCCGTCGGTAATCACTATTTTTTATTTTTTTTTTTAATTTTTTTTTATTTTTAATTTTGTGGTTAGAGACGAAAATTTCCGTCGGTAATTCTGTCGGTAATCACGTGTATTTTTTTTTTTTGTGATTGCCGACGGAATATTCGTCGGTAATTACCGACGGAAAACAAATTATGTCGGTAATTATCGACGGAAAATAAATTCCGTCGGTAAATCGGTTGACTTTGTTAATCCGTCGGTAATCCCGACGGATTTCAATCCGTCGGAAAAATTTCGTCGGTATTTTGCTATTTTTTTGTAGTGAACTTTGTTATTTACTTTTTGTAATTATTTAGGATTTACTTATGTTTAAGTTATTTAAATCTAAACAAGTTTTTTTTTGGTTTAGATGTTGTTTTATTAATTTGATCTAATACAACTGTTAATTCAATTTATGTTGAAGTATCAATTGTTTTAAATTCTTAATCAATATGCATGTTGTGCGAACATCAGTAGTGTTTACGTAGAAAGGTCAAATTGGGGGAGATTGTTGATGTTGATATAAGTGTTTTGTTTAATAATCCAACACTAACAACCGAGTGTTGTATTTAATGTTCCCAAAACTTATGACAACATCAGAATTTGCCCTTCCTTTTCTTACTAACTCCAATATTACACTTGTTGTCTAGTAATGTCCCCAGTGCAGTTAGAAGACGTGGGCAAAACCAGGTCACACAGCTGTGTGGGGGTGGGAAGTTATTGGGCATAATATAACAAGTCCTACATTTAAGGAGGAGTGGAGAGAAGTTATTATAACCGCTTGATCTTACGGATGTGATGATCATAGGAGTTGAAGGCAGTTCATCCATGAAGCCTATAAATACCGTAGCTGCCTCAACACAAGATATACAAGAAAAAAAGCTAAATTTGACTACTAGTCTACAAAACGCTTTATACGCTTCTAGTTAGAAAAATTATTGTTTCTTCTTGTAGATCTACATACTATTGTAAACCCGAATAATAGTGTGTTGATCATGGTCTTATTTACTAGGTTATATGCATAGATCTATGAGGGAGATAGTTTCATAGGATCTACTAAATTCTATACACTCATTCGTAGTGTTTTTGTATACCTCTAAAAGGTTGTAATCGTTTCACATATTTTTATATAGTGAACAGCGTAGATTATTATATAATCTACGCAAATTTTGAATACTTTCATTTCTCAAGGTGCAATTTAATTTCCGCTGCATAGTGTTATCTGGACTGTGCCAACACTGCAGACAACATCTCTGATTTCGCACACACACACTTTCACTAAGCGTTTCAAAAGGACAACTGCAATCCTTTTTTTTAGTAACAACTACGAGTGTCAATTAAAGTTGATGGGCAAAACATTGAACATATTAAGCACATGGAGTATCCTTCATAAACAAAGTTTTAAAACCATTTATCTCACCTTTCATGTTGCTAGCCCCATTATATCCTTGACCTCGAATCTTAGATGAACTCAAAGAATACTCCATGAGCAAAGATGTAATTGCAGCTTTAATTGTCAAAACAGTGGTATCACCAACATGTACAAGTCCAAGAAATCATTCAACTACCATTTCTATTTTACCATCAACATAACACAAACAAAGAGCTAGTTGTTTCTTTTGAGCCACGTCACTTGACTCATCAACTAAAATACCAAAGTAGTCATCACCAAGACTTTGTATAATGTGCTTAGTTTGTCTCTTTAGCACAACAATTGATAAGATCTTTTTGAATTTTGGAAGACGTCATTTGATTATTTCTTGGAGCAATTTCAAAAATTACTTTTTTAACACCCTCATTATGTTTGGCTAGCCACTTCAAAAGCTCAAGAAAATTTCCCCTATTATTTGACTCTCCACTTTCATTGTGCCCATGACATGCCAACCTTTGACGCAAAAGAAATCTCAAATAAGTAAGTGAAGCTTTTAAATGTATTTCATACTCACTTCAAACCATTTCACTTGCTTTATCAAAAACATGTACAATTAATTTATCTTTTGAGTCTCTTAAGTTCACATATTTTTCATAAACATGATTATGAGCACTTTTAACCCCACCATCATGCTTCTCAAATCTATCCGGTTTATTCCATGATCTAAATCCTCCATTAACAAATGCATCTCCTCCTACGTTAATTTTCACATCATTCTTGAACAAGAAACAAACAAAACAAAATGCCGCATCTTTCTCAATACTATATTCAAGTCAATCATATTTTTTAAACCAACAAACACTAAATCGACGAATTTCTCCAATACCATTTTGAGGAAAATCATGAGTTTTTGGTTGACAAGGTTTCTTAAAAATGTATCCTCTCCTTGCCGCATTCCGTTCATTTGGAGCATAATCCATTATGTTTATTCTTTTACCCGGATCATGTGGAATAAGTTCAACATCATATACCAATTCTTCCTCTAGGGATGGTTCATTAAAAGAACTTGAATTATCTAATTCTACATTATTTTATTGAGTTTGTGAGGAAGCAATTGATTGGGATGAAGAAAACTCACTAACATTAGAAGGAGTCTCATTATCTTTCGGTGAAGAGCAAGAAGTTCCTTGAGATTTCAATTTCTTAAGCATAAATTGTCGAAAATCGGGTTGTTTTCTCATAACGTTTAATTTCTTTGATTTTGATGTTTCAGCTCTCATTTCCTAATTCAATTATACAAAAATGAGAATACAATCACACATATAAACTTAGAACTTCTGCAATTCTATAAAAAAAAGAACACACAATTGTAAAATATAACAAACCCTAAATCCCTAATTTTTTTTAGCATCAATTTCCTAATGCAATTATACAAAAATGAGAATACAATCGCATATATATATATATATATATATATATATATATATATATATTATAAATTTAAAACTTCTACAATTCTATAAAAAAAAAGCACACACACAATTGTAAAATATAACAAACCCTAAATTTCTAATTTTTTTTAGCATCAATTTCCTAATTCAATTATACAAAAATGAGAATACAATCGCATATATATATATATATATATATATATATATATATATTATATAAATTTAAAACTTCTACAATTCTATAAAAAAAGCACACACACAATTGTAAAATATAACAAACCCTAAATTCCTAATTGTTTTGCATCAATTTCATTTAAGTAACTTGGAAATTTAACAAAATAAAATTATAATAAAAAATAAATAAAATAAAAAAGTAATATTTTTTTACCTCAGTGAAATATATTTGGCAAGTTGGGAGAGCCACTATGCAACGCCACGTCACCGCGAGAAATAGGGGTTATGTTGTTAATTGTTAAATCTGAACACAGATTTTATATATATGATATTTCTTTAAATTTTTTTATAATATTTTTAATTAATAATTTAGTAGTGGTGTAGTGTCGTGGCAAACGGTCAAACAGTCTAAGAATACCCCCAAACTCTTTTTTTTTTTTTTTTTTTAGGGTGAAATACAGAATAGATGCATAAATGTAAATCTTTGTCTTCGTGCTTCTATCTCGTCTTCAAATTTCACCAGAAAAGTCTTTCTCCAAACTCAATCGTGAGAGTAGGGAGAGAAAGTAACCTCCTTAGCCAAGTTGTGTGCTGTCCAATTCTCCGATCTTGAGTGATGACTAACGTCGCACACTACGCTGCTTGCCAACTCCTCCCTGATTTTTGACAGCCACACCCCTTCCGGACTAAGAACCGTGTCCACGTTGTTCATCAAGTTAACTGCTTCCAGGCAATCTGTAAGGATTGTCACTTTGTGTTGCTCCAGATGCCTTGCCTCTCTCGTACCTTCCAATATTGGCACAAGTTCTGCCCCCAAAGGAGACCCTGGGTTTTGTATCCTTTTAGCACCTGTTTTCACAATGTTTCCTTCCTCGTCCTTAATGCAAAACCCAATCCCAAACCTTCCCATCCCTGCGTCGAATGCTGCATCAACTTCAATCACCAGACCCCTCCCCCTTTTCCTAATTCCAGTACTTCTTTTCCCTAACAATTGTGATTGTTGATATAGTTCCAGATAATCTAAAATCCATCTAGTTCCACTAAATGCAAAGTAATTCTCTTCATTACCTCCATAGGTTTGGCGACAGTGTTCATTCCATATTCCCCAGAACATCATCACTCCGGTTTCAGACTCCTTCGTACTCAGCGTCTTCCACCACCAGTCTAGGAATTCCATTGGCTCTAAACTCTTCTTCAATTTTAAGCTTTGCCAAAGTCCAGCTTCCTTCCATGCCTCTTTTGCGAACGTACATCTCCCAATTAAATGAAGCGTCGAAATATCGCTGCTCCCACATTTGGCACACCATTGAGGGACATCCATTTTCCTTTTCATTAAGTTCTCACCCGTTGGTAGAAATTGTTTCGCCAATCTCCAGCAAAAAATTTTAACCTTGGGTGGAATGGTCAGTTTCCAAAGCTTTCGCCAAAAGCCTCTATACCATGCCTGATCCGAGCATCCCACCTGCCCTTCGTGAGACCTCTTCGCTTCACTATTCAGCTTATAGGCTGATTTCACCGTGTAGTGGCCCTTTGTCTCAGGTCCCCAATACTTGACATCCCTGTTCCCTTCAATTGTCGTGTTGAGTATAACATCCGTTTCAAATGGCAAAAAAGCTTGCTTGATCAATTCCTCATTCCAGGTGCCATCCTGCTTAATATATCTACTCACCGACGAGCCCGAAGCGACTTTAGACTTGATTCTTCCATCTTGCAAGTGGTTGACCCATGCATCCTTAAAGATGTGTATGTCCTCCCCATTGCCCACTCTCCATCTCATTCCTTTCCGTATAATCTCCCTACTCCATGCCAGAGATCTCCAAACAAATGATGGGTTTGATCCCACCTCAACCTCCAATATGTCCTCGTGCTTGAAGTACCTTACTTTAAAAACTTTTGCTAACAATGAATCTGGTCTTGTACTCATTCTCCAAATCTGTTTAGCAAGCAAAGCCTGATTAAATGTGTTTAATTTCCTAAAACCCATGCCCCCTTGATCCTTAGAACTACACATTTTATTCCAAGAGCTCCAATGGATTTTCTTTTCCCCTTCTTTACTGCCCCACCAAAAATTGTTAATAAGCTGCTCAATGTCTGAGCATAATGATATAGGGAGCTTAAAACACATCATTGTGTACAGTGGAATCGATAGCAGTACTGCTTTGATCAATATTTCCTTTCCCCCTGCTGAGAAATCCCTAATTTTACACCTTTGTAACCATTTCTGAATTTTGTCCAGAATAAAACCGAATTGTACCCTCTTTGCCTTCATTGAAAAAGTTGGTAGGCCTAGATACATCTTGTGGCCTTGCTCCGTTCTGACCCCCAAAAGATTTGTAATTTCTACCTGACTCCTTCTTGGTGTATATGGGCTATACACGATTGCTGATTTTTGAAAATTAATCAGCTGTCCTGACGCTGCTTCATAGGCTGAAAAGATCTCCTTTAATGTCTGGCCTTGTTCCATTGTAGCTTTTGTGAAAATGAGGCAGTCGTCTGCGAACAAAAGGTGTGAAATACTTGGTGCCTCTCTCGCAATTTGCACTCCTGATATTCTCCCCTCCTCCACATTCTTTTCAATTGTTGATGTGAGTCCTTGTGCACAAATTACAAAGAGGAATGGCGAAAGTGGGTCTCCTTGACGTAGTCCCCTCGTAGGCCAAAATGTCTTTCCTATCACCCCATTCAGTTTAACCGAATAGTTCACTGTTTCCACACATTTCATTATTAGATTGACCCACTTATTGCTAAAGCCCATCTTCATCAGCATATCTCTCAGGTATCTCCACTCAATTCTGTCATACGCCTTGCTCATGTCGAGCTTCAGAGCTGCGTATCCCGTCTTACTTTTGTTATGTCGCATCCAATGAATACATTCATAACTGATAAGGACATTATCAGAAATCAACCTCTCAGATATGAATGCACTTTGAGCCTCTCCGACAAGATCTTTCAAAACTTTTTTCAACCTATTTGCAATTGTCTTTGCAACAAGCCTGTAGCAAACGTTGCTAAGGCTGATAGGTCTGAACTCCGACACCCTCTGTGGGTTCTTAACTTTTGGAATAAGCGTTATGATCGTGCTATTCCATTCTTCAATTGATCCGTCCCCATTGAGAATATTCAAGGCTTCTGTGGTGATATCCTTACCGATTAACTCCCAATTATGATGATAAAATGCTGCTGGCAGGCCATCAGGTCCCGGGGCCTTCCCTGCCTTGAGATCCTTCGTCGCCTGCTCCACTTCCTTACTAGAAAAAGGAATTTCCAAATAGTCCTTCAGTTCCTGTGACAATGAGTTTTTAACTCCTGCAGTGATCATTTGTATGACTCCATCATCAGGGCATTGTGATGTGAATAGTTTCTGGAAATAATCAGTAATAATTTTCTCCACCTTTGTCTCTTGTGTGCACCACTGCCCTCTTTCATCTAAAATCCCCTTGATTGTGTTGATTCTACGTCTTTCTGAAGCTTGTATGTGAAAGTATGATGTGTTTCGATCCCCAGCTTCCATCCATGCTACTCTTGCCCTTTGTTGCCATTTCATTTCCTCTTGTGTTGATAACTTCTGTATCTCCCTTGAGATGGTGATAGCTTCTTCTCCAATCTTACTCCCCTCTGATTGTTCTAGAATCCCATTCATTCTCGACTCTAGATTCTTGATTCGCATCTTGTAGCTATTCTTACCCTTACTTGCCCATTGTCTTAATCCTTCACAACAATGTATTAGTCTTTGTTGTAATGACCTTGTTGATCCTCCTTGCATCCATTCTTTCTTCATCTGTTCCCCAAAATCAGTTTCTAAAAACCATAATTTTTCAAAATAAACTGGCTTGGTCCCTTTGAATTTTGTGTTGCTACTTTCACTCTCCAAATCCAAAATAACAACCCTATGATCCGAATCATAGAAATCACCATTCTTTACTTGTGTATCAGGCCAGACATTAAACCAATTTAAGCTACCAAGAAAACGATCTAAGGTTTCTTCCAAGAGTGCCTCCCCAATTCTTTTGTTCCACCAAGTGTACTTCGGTCCTTGAGTTTTGAATTCTCTCAATTCCAAATCCTCAATAGTATCCTTGAAAGCCTTAATCTGCGAAAAAGGCCTATCTCTACAAGTGGTACCCCTCAGAATTTCACTTTGTTTTAAGACCTCATTAAAATCCCCCCCAATCAACCAAGGTAAATCATCATGTAGCCCATGACTTAACTTAATTGTTTTCATTAATTTCCAAGAGATATGTCTAGCATTTGTTTCTGGTGCCCCATAAAACCCAGTAAACCTCCAAGTTTTACCATCACAGCAAATAAGAGAATCAATATGGTCTTTCGAGTAAGAACACAAAGAGACTTGAACTTCACTAGTTGCATACAAAACAAGTCCACCACTTGCCCCAATGGCATCAACTCCAAAACAGAAATTAAAATTAAGACGCGACATTCTTGCCCTAGCTATCCTAACTGGAAGCTTTGATTCTGAAATAAACAGTACATGGGGTTTGAGATTGGCTACAAGCCTTCGTAAAGAAAGAAACGCACGCTTACTCCCCAAACCACGCGCGTTCCAGGCAGCGAGTCTCATTTGTCTGGGCGGGGCTGCTCGCTGTCAGCCTCCGCCTCCTTCTGCGATTCAGTCTCCGCTTCATCACTCTTAGCTCACTTGTTTGTTCCGGTAGAGCTTTGGCCCACTTCCTTGCCCACCTCTTTATCAACAATGATAATCACCTCCCCTTTCTTAGCTTTTGTAGGTTGCACACGAATCCTCTTCTTTGACTGCAGCATTTCCTTTTGAGATTTTTGAATGTGAGCAAGTGGTTGTAGTTTTCCAATAAAGGTATTGGATTGTGAAGTGACCCTTTTCATTTTTCTCATATCCCGATTATGTGCTGCCTCTTCCTTATTAACTATTGGTGTGGCCTTGACATAGCTTTCAATCACACCTGAGTAGCTTTTCACAAACTTTTCAGTAACTTTGTGTAGATCTCCCATCATTGAAGACTGGCCCACATCTGGAATAGACAAAGGGATGTTGGTCTGATACTGTGGTGTTAATGGGTCCATTGTTCCCGAGATCAATAAATCCGCCCCAAAAGGTGGAATATCATTAAAGAAAGGATTTAAAGCGTTAGGGCTGACGTGAGCGTCCCTCCAAATCCCCATCACTTGCCCTTGTACATCAGCCACTGGTTCTGCCAACACCGGCACAATGTCTGTGATTTGTGGTGGTTGTTGTGTCTCTCCTCCGCCCCTTCCTTGTTCACCAACCGAACTTGTTGGGAATAAAATGAGATATATTTTGATTCAATACCAAAACCCCCTGAGACATGCCTAAGTCAGAGATGATTATGTTCTAAGAATGTTAGAACATATAGAATAAGGCTAGATGAGGAGCTAATATGTTAGGCAGCTCTTAGTTTATTAGATGCACAATTTGAGGGGGAACATATGCTTTAAAGTCTATCAAGAACAAGTCCCCTCAAGGCTCAAATTCTGGAACAACCACTAAGTCTATTGAAGACCAAATATGCTGTTCAGGAAAGTTGTCCAGAGGAGTTGTCTCAGCACAGTTAATCAAGAAGAAGTGGTCTGAAAGTTTTGAGGTCAACCATGCTGAAGATTTTAAGACAACTATACCCTAAAGATCCTTAATGAATCATGCTAAGATCACTTTCAAGTGAAGCAAAGGATAAGAGCCAAGACATCTGAAGAAGAGCAAGCCAACCTTGCTGATAAGCAAGACTGCTGATAGTGATAAGGAGAGTTGTCCAATTCGATAAGGAATGTTGTTCTATCATTGGAACAACCTTCAGAAGCCATGTCCAAATCCTATAAAGAGAATCTTAAAGTCAGATATTGGGAAGAGTGCTGCAGAATGAAGACAAAACTTATACAACCGTTTATTTCCCAAATGAGGACATGTCACTATCAAGAATATGTCTTCTAAGAAGAAGAAGACATTTATGGACATTTGAGGCTGCCTCTCCAACGGGCAAATTCTCAATTGTCTATAAATATAGAAGTGTGAAGACCATTTGAAAGCACCTCAACAATTGACAAGAACATCCAACTATCTTACAAGCAAGGGTGCTTTCTAGCTTTCAAAGACTATCTTAGTCTTCAAACACTTCTAAGCTGAACATATTGTATATCCATACACAAGCTTAGAAAGATATCCTATTCCTTATACACTGATCTTCATTGTAAAGGATATCTCATTAGTTGGAACCTTACTTCAATCCTTACCCCTTTCAAGAGGAAAGTGAGAAGGTTGTTGTAGTAGTAGTAGAAGTGGTAGGAGCTGACTGTTGAGAGAAGAACAATTCAGTTCTGAGTTGAGAAGAGGGTACTAGGACTCTAGACATCCTAGGGATCAATTCACCAAGGAGTGTTGTTATTGATCAAGTGCACCTTGGCACTATAAAACAAGTTAATTCCAAGAGTGAAGGAATTATCCTGTTCAATCAGGGAAAGTGGATGTAGGAGCTTGAGTCTCTGAACCACTATAAACTCTTGTGTTGATTTGCTTTTCAAGTACTTTCATACATTCAACACTGCACACAAAACTGACCTTTCAAAGAACTTATACTTAAGACTGTGCAAAAAGACATTTGGACAAGTTCCCTGAAAAAATTGAACTGTTTGATTCACTAAGTGATTTCAGAACTTCAAAGGAGTCTAAACTAAAAGGGTTAACCACTATTCCGCACATATAACTCCTTTAGATAGTTATTCAACTAAGTACTCAATAGTACTTAGTAGCTTGATTATCTTAGAAGAGTTAATCATTATTCCCCCCCCCCCCCATACACTTGTTATATACTCCTTTCAGGACCAACAAGTGGTATCAGAGCAGGGTATCAAAGACCACTGCTTCTGAAAAACCATCTTGGTTTTCAAAATCACATATTTGGTGTGGTCACTGAACTGATCTATCTGAAATCCTTGATATCCATTGTCTAACCTTTTTCTTGAAGAAATGGCAAGAGGAAACAACAACAACCAGAACCAGCAACAAAATCTTGATCAGAACATTAATGCTGCAGTTCCACCTCCTGCTGTTCAAGGACTAGACAACATGGCCACAAATCCAGTCAATCACATATCTCATCACAAATTGCCCATGTTCTCAATAGACAACTATGACTTCTGGAAAATCATAATGAAGGCTCATCTTGCATCTCTTCACACTGACATGTTGAGAGTGATCACAAGAGGTCCTTTTGTGTTCACCTTTGTCAATCCCAGAGTCACTGAGGCTCAAAGGGCAGACACAAGAGATGTGCTCCCCAAGGATGAAGATGACTTCACTGCTGATGAAAAGAGGAAAGATAATTTGAATTATCTTGCCATGAACACCCTCTACTAAACAATTCCAGATGCTATAATGGGTAGAGTCTATCACTGCACAACTGCCAAAGAAATTTGGGATACTCTTGTTGAAATGTGTGAGGGTACTGAAAAGATCAAGGAGAACAAGCTCCAAGTGGCAGTGCAGAAGTTTGAACAATTCACAATGGAGTCTGAGGAATCCATTGACAAATTTGCTGGTAGATTCACTGATGTGATGAATGAGATCAACTCATTAGGCAAGGTGTACTCCAAAAGAGAAATTGGATTGAAGATCTTGAGAAGTCTCACTCAAAAGTGGGATGTTTATGCTGTCATGATGCAAAATACCAAGGATCTTTCCACCATGCCAATGCAACAAATCTTCTCTGAACTCAAAGCTTATGAGTTCGACCTCAATAGAAGAAAGCCTGTTGAGGAGCCTTTAATTCCCACAAAAGGAGTGACATTCAAAGCCAAAACTGCTGAACCAGAAATGCAGTCCACTCCTAGATCATCAAAGTCAGTCTCCAAGACTGAAATGAAGGAGGAACTAGCCTTGATGGCTAGAAGGTTTGACAAGCTAAACTCAAGGTTTGGTAGATACAAGAAATTCTACCAAGACAACAAATTCAGGAGAAGGTACAACTCTCCTGAAGCTCAGGCTGAGGTCAAGAAGCCTGAAGAGAAAAGATCAGAGGACAAGTACTCTGATAGGAGAAGGTCCAGTAGAGCTGGACCTTCATCATCAAGAAGAAGAGAAGAACCAAAGAAGGATGATGATGAAGACTTGTGTTATAATTGCAAGAAGAGAGGGCACTTCCAGTATGATTGCCCTGAATTGAGCTCTAAGGAGAGAAGAGAAAGGCAAGCAAAAAGAGACATAAAGTTCACCAATAGAAAAGCCATGATGGCTGGTGAAGAATCTGAAAGTGCTAAAAGCTTCAACTCTTCTGATGGATTGTTCTCCAACAGTGATGATGATGATGATGTTTGCAACATGGCTCTTGAGGATGATGAGGTATCCTCTACTTCTAGTTCACCATCATTCATCTCACAAAACACTAGTGAGGTCAACCTGAAGCTTTCCTTTGGAAAGTTGATGGAAGATTTCACTATGTTACAAGAATTTCATGATAACTGTGTGAGAGAAAATGAAAGATTGGCAATTGAGCTTGCTAAAAACTCTGAGGTAGCTGTTGATGTCAAATCTACTGAGTTGTATCAACAAGTCTTGAGAGAGCTTGAGGAAGCAAATCTCAGGATAGTTGACCAACAGAAGGAGATTGATGATCAACTTCTATCTCAGAAGAGAAAAGATTTTGAACTAAAAATTTTAAATGCCAAGTTTGAAAACCTCTCACATGAGTATGATATTCTTAAATCAAGTGAAGAGAGCCTGAAACTAAAGATGTCTTCTCTGAAGAAATCCTCTAGGGCAATAGAGGAAATTCAGAGTTATCAAAGACCTATGGCTTAAAGAAGTGGATTAGGATTTGATCCATTTGAATTTTCACCTTGTCTTAGTGTTGCTTCTACAAGTAACACTAAGAGAATCTTTGTTAAGTCAGTGGCACCAACTGAAAATGAAAACAAACAGCCACTGAACAAAGGAAAGGGCAAAATGGATGACTTGCCTACTAAAGTGCTTCAGGAGACTAGGCCAAAACCTAAGGAAATCGCCAAAGCTCCTGATCACAAGAGGAATGTTGGTCAGCAGAGTAGACCCAATGGAAGGGCAACTCTCCTGAACAGTGTTCAGAGGAGTTATCCAAGGTATAATCAGCCTAGGTCAACTCTACTGAGAAAGCCTCAGCTGACTAGACCTAAGGACAACTATCCTCAAAGACAAAATAAAATGAGACAACCAAAACCCTTCATGCTAAAGGGTAATGGTCATAAGAAAGCCTTTCCTCAAAGATTCCCTCAAGTAGCACAAAGAACTCATAAGTTCAAGAGATTTGACAACTCTCCTGAAACTTACAGAGTTAACACCTTCACACATACTTTCCCAAAGGCATTTAAGGGAAAGACGGTGTATGTTGATGCTAGAGGAAACAACTTAGCCACCTTGAATCAATCAGGGTTATTAGGCAAGTTTGGGTTCCTAAAGGTACAGCTAACCTCTCAGGACCCAAAACTCAAAGGGTACCTAAACCTATCTAAATGCAGGTACCATTGGGCCACAAGAAGAGGAGCATAAGTAAAAAGTCAGCATGGTACCTTGACAGTGGATGTTCAAGGCACATGACTGGAAACAAGGAACTCCTCACTGATTTTATTGAAAAAGAAGGCCCAAATGTCACATTTGGAGACAGCTCACAAGCTACAACAAAAGGTTATGGTACTTTGATGATTGGTAACATCAAAGTATCCAATGTGTCTTATGTGGCTGGTCTCAAATAGAATCTCCTAAGTATCAGTCAATTCTGTGATAAAGATTTTAATGTTGAGTTTTCTAGTGGAAAATGCTTAATCAAAGATAAGACTCAACAAATTCTATTAACTGGAACTAGGAAAGGAAATGTGTATTTTGCAGACTGGGACAAGTCTACTAATGCTGCATGCTTCATTGCTAAGAGTTCTAGTGAACAAAGTTGGTTATGGCATAAGAGATTAAACCACTTGAACTTCAAAACAATGAACAAAATTGCTAGAAATGCATTAGTTAAAGGACTACCTAATGAGGTTTACATAAAAGAGCATGTTTGCAAACCATGCCAAGAGGGAAAACAGATTAAAGCCTCATTCAAAGGAAAACAAGCCATCTCTACTAAAAGGGTACTTGAACTTTTACATATAGACTTATTTGGACCAATTACCCCAGCTAGAATAAATGGTAGAAAATACACATTGGTTGTAGTAGATGACTTCTCTAGGTTCACATGGGTAGTATTTCTCCTTAATAAGAAGGAAACTCAAGTCAAACTGCCTGAACTTTTAAAGAGATTGTCAAATGAGAAAAGCCTTAGCATTATCAAGATAAGCTGATAAAGGCACTGAGTTCATAAATTCATACATCAATGAGTATTGCACATCTAATGGAATAGCTCATGAAACCTCAGCAGCTAGAACTCCTCAACAAAATGGAGTTGCAGAAAGAAGGAATAGAACTTTAAAAGAAGTTGCTAGAACCTTAATTGCTGATTCTAAATTACCAAAGAGGTTTTGGGCTGAAGCTATAAACACTGCATGCCATACTCAAAATAGATGTTTGATTACTAAGGGGCAAGGCAAAACCCCCTATGAACTCTGGAAAGGAAGATTGCCTAAAGTGTCATACTTTCACATCTTTGGTTGTAAGTGTTTCATACACAATAATGGGAAAGAACAGTTGAAAGCCTTTGATAGCAAAGCTGATGAGGGAGTATTCCTTGGATATTCTCAAATCAGTAGAGCTTTCAGAGTCTACAACAAGAAAACCCTTATTGTAGAGGAAACACCTCATGTTGTGTTTAATGAATCTATTCATGAGTTCAGGAATGAGAACTTAGAACCAGAAGAAATCACACAGAGGACAACCAGGCTGAGCCTAAAAAATAAAGACACTGAATTCATAGAAGTTTTCCAAGCCAACCTACCTGAAAAACTCCCATTGGACAACAATCCTGAAGGCAACCTTCCTGAGGCAGATCCCACTGAAGGAAATGGTGAACTGAATGATCCAATCCCAGTTCACATCCAGGTAACAACTACCAATGAAGAAGCAGTCCCTGCTGAGGTAGTTAATGGGTCAAATAATCAAGGGGGAACTCAAAATGTTGAAAATGCCAATGTCCCTGACATTGAGGACAACACCCCTGATTATGATCCTGAAGTAGATCCTGCATTCAATTATCCTGAATTTTATGATCAAAATGACTCAACTTCAGTAGAGGACAACTCTACTGAAGAGATCAGAAAAAGAAGGACTTGGTTGTCTGACCATCCTACTGATCTAATACTTGGTGACCCAAGTATAGGAGTCAAAACAAGGAGATTTCATGGTGAAAGTGCTCTTTTCTGTTGTTTCTTGTCAGAACAAGAACCAAGTGACATTGAAGAAGCACTTCAAGATACCAATTGGATCACAGCCATGCAGGAAGAACTGAACCAATTCACCAGAAATGAAGTATGGGAGCTGGTGGATAGACCTTCACATCAAGATGTTATTGGAACCAAGTGGGTATTCAAGAACAAGAAGAATGAGAATGATGTGATTGTCAGAAATAAAGCAAGACTAGTGGCAAAAGGCTATTGCCAACATGAAGGCATTGACTATGATGAGACCTTTGCACCTGTGGCAAGGCTAGAAGCAATAAGGCTCTTTCTAGCCTATGCAGCCTACAAGAGGTTCAAAGTGTACCAAATGGATGTCAAGAGTGCCTTTCTGAATGGAGTCTTGAAAGAAGAAGTCTATGTGGAGCAACCACCTGGTTTTAAGGTTGGAAACCAAGTTTACAGACTGAAGAAAGCTCTATATGGACTCAAGCAAGCCCCTAGGGCTTGGTATGATACACTGTCACAGTTTCTCTTGGATCATGGATTCATCAAGGGAACTGTGGACAGAACACTCTTCAGAATCACTGAAGGAGAGGACATCTTGCTTGTCCAAATTTATGTGGATGACATAATATTTGGATCCCCCAATGAAAAGCTGTGTGAGAAGTTCTCAAAGCTAATGCAAAGCAAGTTTGAGATGTCCATGATGGGGTTAATGAACTTCTTTTTGGGTTTACAAGTCAAGCAATCAAAAGAAGGAATCTTCATCAACCAAGCTAAGTACACCAGAGAAATGATTAAAAAGTTTGGGTGTACAACCAGCAAGCCAGTAAGGATCCCAATGAACACTAATTGGAAGATGGATCCTGATGAGAGTGGCGTTCCAACCAACTCTACTGAGTATAGAGGAATCATTGGTTCACTCCTCTATCTCACTGCCAGCAGACCTGACATCACCTTTGCAGTAGGTGTTTGTGCAAGGTTTCAAGCAAATCCTAAGAAAAGCCACTTTGAGGCTGCAAAGAGGATCTTGAGGTATCTCAAAGGCACTGAGAATCTAGGCCTTTGGTACCCTGCTGATGACAACATTGAGCTAACTGGCTACTCAGATGCTGATTATGGAGGTTGCAGAATTGATAGAAAGTCCACTTCAGGGACTTGTCAATTCTTAGGCAACAAGCTCATTTCTTGGTTCTCTAAAAAGCAGAACACAGTGGCTACTTCCACCACTGAAGCTGAATATGTTGCAACTGGAAGTTGTTGTGCTCAAATCCTTTGGTTGAGACAACAACTAAGAGACTACAAAGTCAACTCTACTGAAGTGCTAATATTTTGTGATAACAATAGTGCAATTGCAATATCACAAAATCCTATCTTGCACACAAGATGCAAACATGTGAACATCAAACATCACTTCATTAGAGACCATGTGGAGAAGAAGGACATAAAGTTGGTCAAGATCCACACAGATCATCAAAAAGCTGATATTCTAACAAAGCCACTTGCAGAGGCAAGGTTTCTGGAGCTATCAGCAGAGTTGGGATTACTTGATCCAGGGAAGTTGGACAAGTAAAATGGTTTTCAGCAGACTTGGTCAAGTCCACTGAAACTCAGAAGAGATGACCTCAAATGATCAGGACTCTTGTCCATTGAGTCTTAGGACACTTGTCCACATCCTTTCAGGACACTTGTCCAAGTGGGGTCAGATAAGTTGTCTTGGCTATCAAACTATTTTCTTGGTTTGATAAGCACCTAATTTGGGTAATCATTGTCTATTTTGATATCTGTCCCTTTCCTTTTACAGGTATCACCTTTTTGGGATTTTAATTTGTCTCCCACCCAAAAGGTCGCTTTCCATGCATTTAATGCCAAGATTTAACTCTTGTTTGCATTAAACATTTCAAGCCATGATCTATCTCGAGAACTCCCCATCCTTTAACTAGTATTAAATAACTTCCACGTTTTGAATAGAACCAATAACTCACTGTTACATTGGTTTTTTACCATTGGATCAAAACTGGCCAACTCCCCTGAAATCAATCCTGGCCGTCCAAGTGTGTTTTCCATTTTTTACAACCGTTGAAAACTCTCAAAAACTCACCAACTCATTGACAAACATTCGTTTTAGAATATTCTCAAGCCTTAAGATCCCCCACAAACACTTCTTCCCCAAGCATTCGAAACCCTAGCTCTTATTTTTCTTCAAACACTCTCAAACTCTCTCAAATTCATCTCTGTAAACCTTCAATGGCTCCCAAAGTTAGACCAGAAATGATCATTGATTTCTCCAACAAGGCACTAGACCTTGATTTTGGATATTTGAGCAACAAAAATAGTCTTCACTATGAGCCCATAGTATCATTTGAAAGTGAGGATCCTGAGATTACACCAACCTTGAGATGGTTGAGGAGGGCAGGTCTTCAAAAATTTATGGAGGGAAGACCAAGCTCCCGCTTGGAAAGTTACATGGTTGAGTTCTTTGCTTTCCTCAAGTGGAGAGGTAAGCCTGAAGATGGTGAAGTTTCCACCAGACTTTCATATGTGGCAGAGGGAGAGGAGGAAGAGAGATTTCATAGGGTGAAATTCTCTTCAGAAGACCTTGAAGAAGCCTTTGGATTGCCTTCTGAGGGAAGGAATCCAGAAGTTTATGGTACTGGCCTTGAAGATGAAATAGCTCAAGAGTGGCTATTAGTGCCAGGTACTCTCAAGCCAAAATTTCTCAACCTCTTTGAGGTAGTTGCCAAGAGTCTCTTGAGCAACACTGGAAGCTTGGAGCAGGTCAGCCATCCAAGAATAAGGATTATGGTTGCAGTTATTGATGCTAGTGACAAAGGCATCAAGTTTGATTGGAAGACTTTCATCATGACTGAGATGATGAAGGAAAAGGCTAAGTTTAAAGTGAAAGCCCACAACAAGGTTGTATTGGAGGGAAAGCTCAAGTATTGCACCAGGGCAAGCTTGTTGATTGAGAGCTTTTCCCACTATTCACAAATGCAAACCTTTGCAAAGCCCCTCCCTGCTCAAAAGATTCTGTTTAGAAAGCTCAGCAAGAAAACTGAGCAAAGAAGGATGTTACTGGCCAAACCTGCTGAAGAAAAGGTGGAGGAGAGGCCCAAATTGAAAAGGAGGACAAAGGCCAGAGTGGTGAAGACAAGGAAAGTGTCTCAAATCCCCTCAGAGGAGAACTCAGGAGCTTCAACTGAGATTGAAGAAGTTGCTGAAGAGGGAGTAAGTGTGCCTTCTGATAATTCAGAAGAGTTGAGGCAAAAGTACAATGAGACTAGACAAAAGTCTAAGGGTGATAAGAGGCCCAGGGAAGTTGTCCCTGAGAAGGATGGAGAAGGAAGTGGGAGCAGTAGGGCCAGCAAAAGAAGGGCCAAGCCTACTGATAAGGTGTTGGAGCTTCAGGAGGAAAGGTCTCTCCAACTTGCTCTAAGAGAGAGCAGAGCTGAAAGCAGGACCAAATCCAAATCAAGGACCAACTCATCTGGTTCTTGAACTCCAGAATCCAAGGTCCCTGAAGGTCAACCAATAGAGGCCAACATCCCTGAAATTCAGAACCCTGAGCCCAACTCCCCTGAAACCCACATAACCCCAACCAACCAGCCAATCACCCCTATCAACCTTACAAAAAGATATTCTCCAGAAGGGAGTGTGCAAAGAAGTGGGATAGATGTGCTAGCAGATATAGCAGTAGATGAGACAAGATTGCAGTCCCCTCTTGACTCATCTATGCTCAATTATTCAAAGCTTTTAGAAGCTGCACTCTTTGAACCAACCCCCTTGAGCAAAGCCCCTTCAGATCCATTGCTCTCAAAAGCAACTGAAGTTCCTTCAATTGCAACCAATCCTTCTGAAGCCAATATCCCTGAACTCAACCTTCCTGAAGCCACTTTAGGAGAACCCATAGCCAACTCCCCTATAACCCAAAGTCCCCATTCTAGTGGAGATGAGGAGGAGTATACTTATGAAAGTATGCTCAGAGGAGGAGCCAAGGATACTGTGGACAGTTTGTATCCACAACTTGCTGAATTTCCAAGAATTCAGAAGATATTCCATGATTTGAGGATGCTTGTGGATGTAAAAGACAAGACTATTATGGAGATATCACAAGTCATCCAAGATAAGGGTGCAAACTGGTGGCAAGTGGAGGAGAGCAGATTGCTACACTTTGCTGGTGTGATGAAAACAAGATTTCTTACTGATGAGGAAGTTTTTGCAAAGTTGGTAGATGATAAGATCATTGAGGAGAAAGAGAGAAAAGCTAAGGGCATCAAACACCCTGATAGCAGCTCAAATGATGATGATTCCCCTGATGATCCCTCAAACCCTTCAAACCCCAACCCTCCTGAAACCCCTCAAGCCAACCTCCCTGTATCTACTCAACCCAAGTCTTCTGTATCAGGAAGACTTTCAAACCCTCCTAGAACCTATCATAGGAAAGGCTCTGTATCTTCAGAGGTGTTGACCAAGGCTGGTAACACAACCAAAGACACATCTGCCAATGAAGGTTCTTCTGAACCCAAGGCACAGCCTAAAGATGTGGAGGTTCCTATACTAGAGGCTGGTTTGGTTAAGGCCTATTCAGTGTCAGATGAGTTGGACACTGATCAGCCCTTAATCATTCAGGATGACTCAGTGGCTGTTGAAATAAGCACTGTGATCTCCCCACAACTGCCATCTTTGAACCTTGTTGAAGGTGGAGATGATGCAGGTTTAGGTGATGGAGTTGAAAAGGAAAGTCTAGTGAAAAAACCAGAGGGAGTAGTAGATGAGAGAGATGTGGTGATCACTAGGATAGTGAGTGTACCACCAAATGAGGGTGATATAAGTAAGGAAGGGCAGGCTATTCTTGAAGTCAAATCTGAACTTCAGGAATCCCTTGATGAGAGGAGGCCTGTTCCTTTAAGTGAGGAAATTACTAATGAAGGAAGAAAAGAAGTAGTTGAAAATGAGAAGAAGACTGATGATGTATCAGAGTCTTATGTAAAAGAAATTGAGGGTGATGAGTGTGTTTTCACTAACCCTTTTGATTTGTCTGATATTGCAGGTATAAGTTTTGGTCAAATCTTTGCAGATGACTTCTTGACAGATGCTCCCATCCATGTTGATTCTGGATCAGCACAAGCCCTACTTGGCTTGCAATCAACAAAGTTGGATTCCTTGGCTCAACAAGTTCAATCAGCTCATGCAAAAACTTCTGGAGCATTAGATGAGCATGGAAGAATTTTAGCATCTGTAGAAATGAGATTAACTGGCTCTGAAGATGTGGTGTTACCCACGTTGGAAGCAAGAATTGAAGGAGTGGAATCTGGTCTTCAAACCATTTCCACTGAAGTTCACAAAGCCAAAGTCAGTATGAAGAACATCTCAAAGGAGGTCAAGAAGGATCAAAAGCTGCTTAGAGATAACCACAATGCAAATGTTCAAGCTATCAGATTGACCATTAAGCAAGCTCTTGGCAAGAAGACAGCCTTGCAGAAGAAAAGAGCAGAAGCACAAAGGCTTGCTATGGTGAAAGCAGCTTCAGAAAAATTTTCCCAAGAGGTGATGGCCAACATTGTTGAAGGTGCAGTGGCCAACCTCACTGAGCTTCTCAAAACCCAACTTGACGCATCCCTGAAAGTAACCCTGGAGGAGGTTGTCCAACTAAAGATGAAGCCTGTTCTAGCTTTCCTTAGCTTGAGCAGTGATAGGATGCAAAATATACATGATGAGAATGTATATTAGTTGGAAGAGATGAAGTCTCTAACCCAAGCCCAGTCCTTGATGGCATCAACTATGAGTGAGCTCAAGCCTGAATGTTTTGATGCTGCCAAAAAGGGGGAAAGGGAAAGAGCAAGGGCAAAAGGTGCCTTAGTTATAGGAAGCCCAGTGAAAGGAAAAGACAAAGTTGCTGAAGGAAAAGGGAAAGAGCCAGCAGTGCTGAACTTAGAAGATTTGGATGAAGAGGAGCAGTTAGCACTTGCTTTGAAGAACTCAATGGCCTCAGCTCAAGAGGAAAGAGTGAGGTTACAGCAGAGACCAGGTGGTGAAGTGTCTGGTTTGGACAAAGATGCTGAAGGTGTCCAAACTAGAGGAAAGATCAAGAGGGCAAAAGGAAAGAAAAGACAAGCTGAGACATTTACTGATTTTCCCAACAGCCTTGATCTACCACCTAAATTCAGAATTGATGATGATGAGCCTATCTCAAAGAAGGCCAAAAATGCTGAAAAAGTCAAGACTGCTGAAGTGCCCAAAGATGCTGAAAAAGACAAGTCTTCTGAGAAGGAAAAGTCTACTGAGACCAAGTCCACTGAAGGTGCCAAAACTTCTGAAGATGTAGAGGAGCTGTATGAAGAAGGTTTTGGACCAGGACCTAAGAAGAAGAAAGTGGTGGTGCTAAATGATCCATCAAAGTTGTTTCATGAAGGGTATGGCAAAGACCCTGAAACACAACAAAAACTGGCCATGATGAGGGCCCAAGAAAAGATGGATCTGATGGATGAAGCACAAAGAGCAAGAGATAAAAGAAGAGCAGACCTTCAGAAGCCAAGAAGGAAGAGAGCAACTTACAACAAGATGAAACCACAGCTATTGATCCCAATGGACACCAAATATCCTCACTTAGATAAATGGGTGTCAATCCAGTTGAATGACTCATGGGAGGAAGCCAAAAGGGAGTTTATCTATGATCAATATGTCATTGACAGATGGAATGGAAGAGATGCCAACTCCTCTTTTGTTGAGTTCATGATAGAGTATTACAAAGAGCTTTATCAACAACTACTTGCAGCTGCTGATATTGCAAGATTTGAACTCACAGCTCCCAAGCCAATCATATACATGCCTCCAAAGCTTGAAGGATGGATTGACCAGGCAAGGATCCTGAAGGAATTTACTGAGATCCTCAAGCTGAACAAGATGGTTCTTGGACCCAAGGGAACAAACCAAGAAGCCATGGCCTTGAAAAGAAGAGTGTGGGCACAATATGGGATGGTGCCACCTCCTGAGGATGATCTCTGAAATGGCTAAGTCTTCTGACCTTTTTGGATAAAAACTTATCTGAAGATATATTTTAATTGGTCAAATATGCTGAAATTTGGACAAGACTGCTGATGTGGTGTGCTATGACATGTTGTTTGCTCTAATATGCCTTGGATACTCTAATACAAGTATTTGCTCTGATATCTGGTGTTTTGCTCTGATACTAGAAGATGCTCTGATACTTGAAGATCTAGATACTCTTAAGCATTTAGTTGTTTGCTCTGATACTCTAGAACTTATGTTTAATGTATGCTCTGAAACTTTTGTAATGAAATGATCAATTGTAATGATGTTTTGAATTCATGCTCTGATAAGTTATTTTCAACTATCAACATGCTTGTAATGATTTTTATATGAATGATAGTTGAACTACCTTTGAATCAAGATACATTATTGCAGAAATCTCTCTATGCCTATCTTTGAAACCTACTTGCAACATAAACAGTGAATACACTAACACATTGTTTTTCAGGAATATTGACCTTAGTCATGTCTTCTGAAGATAAATGTAATAGGTGTAGTCAAGTCACTTTTGCATAGAATGTATAGGTTTTGGCATCATCAAAAAAGGGGGAAATTGTTGGGAATAAAATGAGATATGTTTTGATTCAATACCAAAACCCCCTGAGACATGCCTAAGTCAGAGATGATTATGTTCTAAGAATGTTAGAACATATAGAATAAGGCTAGATGAGGAGTTGTCCACTAAGGCTATTGAAGACCAAATATGCTGTTCAGGAAAGTTGTCCAGAGGAGTTGTCTCAGCACAGTTAATCAAGAAGAAGTGGTCTGAAAGTTTTGAGGTCAACCATGCTGAAGATTTTAAGACAACTATACCCTAAAGATCCTTAATGAATCATGCTAAGATCACTTTCAAGTGAAGTAAAGGATAAGAGCCAAGACATCTGAAGAAGAGCAAGCCAACCTTGCTGATAAGCAAGACTGCTGATAGTGATAAGGAGAGTTGTCCAATTCGATAAGGAATGTTGTTCTATCATTGGAACAACCTTCAGAAGCCATGTCCAAATCCTATAAAGAGAATCTTAAAGTCAGATATTGGGAAGAGTGCTGCAGAATGAAGACAAAACTTATACAGCCGTTTATTTCCCAAATGAGGACATGTCACTATCAAGAATCTGTCTTCTAAGAAGAAGAAGACATTTATGGACATTTGAGGCTGCCTCTCCAATGGGCAAATTCTCAATTGTCTATAAATATAGAAGTGTGAAGACCATTTGAAAGCACCTCAACAATTGACAAGAACATCCAACTATCTTACAAGCAAGAGTGTTTTCTAGCTTTCAAAGACTATCTTAGTCTTCAAACACTTCTAAGCTGAACTTATTGTATATCCATACACAAGCTTAGAGAGATATCCTAATCCTTATACACTGATCTTCATTGTAAAGGATATCTCATTAGTTGGAACCTTACTTCAATCCTTACCCCTTTCAAGAGTGAAAGTGAGAAGGTTGTTGTAGTAGTAGTAGAAGTGGTAGGAGCTGACTGTTGAGAGAAGAACAGTTCAGTTCTGAGTTGAGAAGAGGGTACTAGGACTCTAGACATCCTAGGGATCAATTCACCAAGGAGTGGTGTTATTGATCAAGTGCACCTTGGCACTATAAAACAAGTTAATTCCAAGAGTGAAGGAATTATCCTGTTCAATCAGGGAAAGTGGATGTAGGAGCTTGAGTCTCTGAACCACTATAAACTCTTGTGTTGATTTGCTTTTCAAGTACTTTCATACATTCAACACTGCACACAAAACTGACCTTTCAAAGAACTTATACTTAAGACTGTGCAAAAAGACATTTGGACAAGTTCCCTGAAAAAACTGAACTGTTTGATTCACTAAGTGATTTCAGAACTTCAAAGGAGTCTAAACTAAAAGGGCCAACCACTATTCCGCACATATAACTCCTTTAGATAGTTATTCAACTAAGTACTCAATAGTACTTAGTAGCTTGATTACCTTAGAAGAGTTAATCATCTTCAGCATAGTTGTCCAAGAAAACCTTGCTGAGCTCTGGTTTGATCAAAAGTTGAAAAGAATTGCATACAAGTGTATTCCCCCCCCCCCCATACACTTGTTATATACTCCTTTCAGGACCAAGAGAACTGCTTTCCACCTCATGCATGTCCGGAATGATTGGCCATTCTTCCTTCGGCACCCCCTTTTGTCTATCCGCTCTCAGCCAGAGTGGAAACTTGTTTGTTGGTGCATGCATCTCTAGCCCAAACATTAAAGGGCAGTCTTTCTCGATGTGGCTTAATAGCCCACATTTATAGCAGAAATCACCCAACTTCTCATACCGAAACATGATAAGAAGAAGTTTACCTTGGATCGTCATCGTCGTTGAATAGACAAGTGGGGTGTTCAGATCCAAGAGCACTCTGACTCTCAAACACCTTCCGATAGCCAAGCCTCTCTCCGGTGCATCGACTTCCAGTACTTCACCAAGAACATCTCCCATCATCATGCCTACCGGTACCGTCATTGACTGGATCTGCAAGCCGTGAACCTGGACCCAGACCGGTGCATGTGTGACTGCTAGTTCTTCATGTGTCTCAGCTCCTGTCAGAATGGTCAGGACGAACCAGCTAGTGTTAAGCAACCATGGTTGACGGTGGTATGCCTTATTACACTCAACAACATCATCGAACTCAAAGGCGAAGAGTCCATCTCCTACTTGGAATGCCGAGACCGGCTTCTCAGTTCGCCAGATCCGTTTCATTGTAGCACATATGTCGATGACCGAAAATTTCCTTGGTGTTGTGAAACGACCCAGCAACATATGTTTTTTCGGTGCTAGCGCAGTAGGTGGGATAGGTGTGCGACGATCGTCCTTCTCCGTCAGGCTCACCCGACCCAGCTGTGAGTTCAGTTGATCCCCCATGGTTTTTTAGGGGTATTTGAAAACGTAATGGAGATTAGGATTAGTGGGTATCAGTAAGAGAAGCTCTTTCTGGGATGAGAAAGAACGTTTGGGTTGCCTTGTACATATAACCAACTTGGGCGATTGCATTGGCCAATCCCGGAGGGGACTAGCACAAGTAGGTGCCGAGGCCATCATTACCCCTAAGAGGTATGAAGCCCGGAGAGGAGAGCGTTCATATCAAATCTTCACCGGAGAATACCCCCAAACTCTTATTTCTCCCTGATAATTCTTACGTCAAACAGCCTAGCTATGAATATATGTCGTGGTAACTTTTCATCAATCAAATAAATTGGGCTAAGTCTTATTATCAACAATACAACATTGATATTTCATAGGCAAAGTTCCCCCACAAATGTGCTAAACACGCGTCTAAACCTTAAGAGGAACATTTAAACCCCTAATTCCCTTTAAATTTTTATTCACATTCTAATTTTGCTAGCTTGGTCGCCAAATTGATAACTAGAGTATATGCAAACTTAATTGTATACAACCCATCCCTTACATAATGCCAAATGGGAGCATCCTATGTTTAAGAATTAAGTATGCAAATGCTCCTAAATCCTATGTTTTAGTACTCAGACTTATAACCTCCAAACCAAGAATAATATGGGAGCGAATGAAGAAATCACCATCATAAAAAAGACACGACTATAACTAAACTTTCACTCTTAACCCATATATCTTCAATTTTTCATCTAGTACCTCTCCTCACCCAAATGTAGTGCGTCTCAAATACTTGTTCATAAAAAGTTTAGTTTGTGACACATAGAAGCATGAAGAAAATAACGTTTTGGGTAGTATTTCACCTTAGGACCTACTTATTAAAGCTAGCATTTGGGTTAGCAATGAGCTTGCGTAATATATCCAGGTTAAAAATGTGAGAATTCTGGAAATTAACATATTCCTAGCTCCCACCTTCTTATGATCACAAAGAGTAGTCCAATTTATACCTTTCGCCATATTAGAATGATGACCCTACCATTTAGCATTCGATGTAGGTAGCTTATCTACAAGCGCCGGAGATAAATGGAACATGCTCATACAATTGCGCGCATTGTTGCCTTAATCAAAACTTTTTTCTCCAACTTTGATATTTTATTTCCATTCCAAGATTGATATATGAAAATATGTCATTCATCCTTCTCGATCCCAATTAACGATAGAATACCCAACATCGGCTTGTGTTTAGAATTTGATGCAATGTCATACGACATGTTACAACTGAAAAGTGTAATTAACTTTCCATAGTTAACTACCTACCCCTATATCCTTTCATAAGTGTCCAAAATTATTTTCAAAGTTCCATGATTAATGGAAGGTGTGATATCTCATGTTTAGTGCAGCAAAAAAAAAAAAAAAAGAGTAAATATTGTTTTTAGAATTACAAGTTGCTAGTAAAGAAATAAGTTATTTTTAGAAAAATGTTCACTTCTTTCTCCTATTATTAATTCATTCTAGAATATTGAATTTTAGATTAGTAAAGAAAAATCATCATAATTAATACTGATCTGTATTACAGTCCAAACACTTCCAGAGAAAGGAGGAGGTCACTTGGAGATATCTTAGGTATACATATGCAACATGGACATATATAAGAACTACCTCGACCTTATTATATAAGAATGAAATTGCTTGGGGAATTTGGAAAGAGAGATGCAAGATAACAAAAATGGATGGATGGTCCACTATCTTTTTTAAAGGACCAGGATATACTATACTAGGCAGCTTTAAGGTTTAAAGAACATGAATGAATCTTTGGCTATCAAGGATGATGGAAACAAAAGAATACAGACACAAAATCATTTTTAGGAGCTGAATTGATGATGGCTATCGTGGTAGAGCTACAAACATGTTTAGAGATTTAGAGAAAGGAATCGAGACTAGATTCTCATTCAATGCAAGCGATCACGGCTTTCAATAATTTGGAACTAACACTGGTAATTAATCATACAAAACATATCAGAATTTAGGATGTTAATAGTGGACCAAAAGTAAACAATATACATAGATGTAAATGAGTTGAATGGATAAACTGACCTTACAATGAATGTGTAATAAAAAAAATTAGATGATAATAAATTAAAAGATTGTTGTCAAAATTTAGGGAATACTTTGAAGTATAATAGATATTGATTCAAATGATTTATTGCCCGAACTAAAAGTGGAAAATGACTTTATCAACTTAAAGAAAGAAGACCCCCCTAAAAATTCCCGAGTTTGCAATTGTTTGAGTTGCTATCCTAATACCTTGATTGCGTATAGAATATTATTGATTATTCATATGATAGTTGCATCTGCAAAAATACGTTTTTCTAATTTAAATTTGTTAAAAACTTACCTACGATCCACTATGTCACAAGAAAGGTTAAATTGACAAACAACTTTATGTATTGAAAGAGATATACTACAACAAATTAACTATGAATATATTATTGATGAAGTTGCTTCTCAAAATGCCAGATGAAGTCATTTTAGATGATTCATTTTATATTTTCATTCGTTTTTAATATGTGCATACATAAGTCACTTATTTTATTGAGTTGGATTTTTGTGTAACAATATTTACATACAATGTAACCTATATTTAACTCAAACACTATGTCCATTCTAATTTAAATACAAAAACCCAGCTCACATCTTATATATCCCAACTCAAAAAGTGAATCTAATTACTTGCTACTATGTACTCCCTCCGTCCCAAGAATATTTGCACTGTTTGATCGGCATAATTTTTAAGAAAATATGATTTAGTGGTTGGTGATGTAAGATAAATGAGGGGTATTTTAGGTGATTTGTTGAGGTGTAAAGTGGATTTGATTAGGTGTAAATTAAAATGTATGTAAAAAATGAGTGACAATTTTGAAAATAAAATGAAGTTGGGAGGATATTAATTTTGTGGGGTATTTCCATATTAAAAATGTGCAAATAATTTTGGGACGTCCTAATAAGGAAAGTGTGCAAATAATCATGGGACGGAGAGAATAACATTTACACGTAAGTATTTGTGTATGTTATTTGATGTTGTTCAAAGAATGAGCCTTTATTTTTTTTTCGCTCCTGCCTACAAAATTTTAGGATAGAATCTGAATCTCCTTCAACTATCTTTCAAGATTTCTCTCTTTGGTGTAGCGGGTAGAAATTAGCTACAGACACTCATGCACTGTACTGATTTATGCTGATAGTAAAAGTGTGGCTCATTTTCTTTCAAAAAAAATTACGTATTCTTTAGTCTAAGTTCTCAAATGTGACGTCCTATAAAAAAATTGTTACTATAAAACACTGTCATTTTATTGTTAATTTTTTTTTTTATCTCGAATTAATAGAAATTAAAGGACACATGGATTTTAGAGTAATTAATGATTTGATGTGGCAATAATCAATGAGTGGGGCCCGATGATTGAACAAAGATCTTAATGCCATAATACTCCAATTTTTTGTTGGGTGAATGTTTCTCATGCCATAATCACACCCATTGAACGAGACTAGTGCCAATTATTCGCCGTTTTTTAAGGGTAATTATTCTAAATTACATTACAAAATTAAACTATCTCATAAAGAAGTAGTATTTTAAAGAAAAAAAATATTCAAAAAATATTTGGAGAACAAATTCTATAAGCAGGTGAAGCGTACATATTAAAAAAGTGTAATGATGATTATAATTTTAAGTATAATTTTGAATTTTTATATATAAAGTAAATAAATGAGTTAACTTGTATACATGTGTAGAGTCAAAATGAATAGAATGGATGCAAATTTGCTGCAGACTATTCATTAGTAGCTATTGGGATCAAACAAATCTCATGTCGAAAAAACATTAAAGGATTATGGAGTATAAAAGGAGTTATAAGTAAAATCGTGAGAGTTTGATTAGCCCAAAACAGACAATATCATACCAAGTGAAATACAGAGCAAAATCTCCGACTTTCCCCCTTGACAACTTTTCCTTTTTAGCAGTTTTTCAAAAAATAAATAAGTTCTCAAATCAATAACACGACCCAACCTCACTAACAATAGAAACAAAAATAATGTCGAGTCAAAAAAAATTTCCTACAAAATAAATACACTTCGACTAGTACTCATAGTTTGATGTAACGTTTTTAGCATTTAATGTTAACATTGCTACCAACATACCGTACATTATTTATCTTTACTATACCCCACGCATGTATTTTCTCTACCTTGCATTAATTGTCAACTAAATAAATATATTTTTCATTTTCTCTTACAAATTTACTCTTGAAATATATTTTGTGATGACAACTAATTGATGTACTCAAGCTCAAATGTTACAGGAATTTTAACTCTAGAGTAGGCTTTTTTAGACTTTCCAAAAGAACTTGCACACATCAAAAATAGTAAACCCTCCATAAACTACACCCTCACAATATTCACAATTTTATTATATAATATCATTACTTTTGAACCTACACATACACACACAAGTCAACCACTTACTTTACCTTAATACATAAAATTTACAAAATTACCCCTATAAAACCTCAATCATTGTACCTATTTTTTATTTTGTGTGCCCAAAAGTGAGTGCAAGTTCATACGGGACGGAGGAAGTATAAAACATGCTAAACACACACATACATTTTCTTGTGAATTTTGATCTGTACTTTGACTAAAAATTGTGTCTTCATACTTCCTCCATATTTTGGTTGTAGGAAGATCCTCCAATCTGCATCTGCAACATTCTCCATTATATTATAAATAATGAACAATTAATTAAATTAGTTCATCCATATATTTTTATTTCAAAAATAAATGTTTCCAAGGACTTTAACCAACAAAGAGAGATAGATAGCATATGCTTTGTAAATTAACCAAAGAGCTCTGTACAAATCAATATTTGTTACTAAAAATATCATCTCTTCAAATCATCGGACGAAAAATTTATACGGATGTTTACTTGTTAAAGAACAAACTTCTCTTCTTCCTCCTCTTTTCACCAGCCTGCATTATTTGTACAAATAATCAGACACAGATTCTACGACAGAATGAAAACGAGTTAGAATTTACCTTTATGATGAATAACCTCAAGGTGAGAACAATAGTATCTCTTAAACTGAACAAATAGAAACAAAAAAGAACTTAGCCAATGAATTACAAACATTATAGTTTCTCAATAACACTAGAAATATTTACCAAAAGAGAAAAATAACATAACCTTCCTAATCTAAGGGATTCATATATTTATCATAGGAACAAAAATATAAAAGGGGACAAAACAAATAGATCTGCTAGATATCAGCCTTACAAATCTTTCCTACAATTCAACAAGATTGAAAAGTAATACAAGCAAATATTAGAGCTTCCATATACTGTTTCTTGCAGAGTAAATGTTGTTTATATCACTTACATCAATTTTGATTTTTGTCAGCTAACTTTTCGATTCCTCAAGTTTACCAAATTCAACTTTTTCTTCATCCTTATAACCAATTAAAAGTATGAAAAAAATTGAATTTTGTTAACCTTCTTTAGGAACTATTTTAAGAGGACGAAAATGCTGAATTTGGTAAACTTAAGGAATTATTTAAAAAGTAAAAAAAGTGGGATGACTAAAATTAAAATTGGTGAAAGTTAAGGACAAAAAAAATTAACCCTATTCTTTACTAATTGATGTTATCCTTTCTAGACATCAATAAATCATTAGGATTTCATCATAAAAATGCCTTTTATATGTTTTTCACCGTAAATTTTCTTCATGGGATTCCCAAAACAAACCACAAGAGATTTTCCTAAAAAAAGAAAATCAATCGCACACAGAGCCATTTTCTTCATGAAGAAGAATACTAACAATGTCCACTAAAGGTAGTCATAACCTTTGTACAAAACATGTCCTAAGGTTTTCAGTTATATTGCTTCAATAAATTTTTAAATTTGAAATATCTATTTTCATGAGTGATGACAAATAATGGACATGGCATAAGACCACAACTTACCCATTTATATCCGTCAAGTTACTGTCCACTCTCAAAAGGCGTTCCGTGCCCAATGAATCAACTATGGAAAATTCTGTTGGACTTCCAAATGGAATAGTGACCTAAAGGAAATATAGAGAAACGGAAAAATAAATTATTTTGAGACTGACAGATAATTACTTGAGACTTCCTTTATCAAATAAAGTACAGAAATGAAACTGGCAAATAAGAATTTTAGGGAAAGGGTACAAAAATCTGTAGAATTAAAGCGCACAGACCACTTTAGTTTTTCGATTTCCAGAATAATGCTTTATTAATTGTACACAAGCTCCCAAGTTGCTAATGTTCTACTAGGCAAGATAAAACTCAGGCAATCTACAGAAAGGGAAACAGCTGTGTTTTGTAGTATATCTAATGCTTACCTATTCTCTTCAAATTGTAAGCTGTAAAAGGGATCTCTCATCCCTTATACCTTCCCTTTTCTTTTAAAAGGGTAGAATTATAATGTGATACAATGAAGGCTAAATAGATAGAAAATACATACAATTGTGGGTGATGAGAACTTTTCAGTGACTACAACACCGCTAGGCCCACTGCATTTTATGCTGTAACCCTCTCTTTTTAGGGTCAATGTTGCTGGCTCCCATATATCAAGATATCCAGTCTTCACAACCAAAACAAAAACAGTCAAAAAGAGTATAAATTAATTGACAACACTTCAAGATGAGAATTAAAATAACTAATCAGCAATGAGATAATACAAAATTATTGCCACCAAAGTTTTTTCTCTAAAATTAAAAGAAGTGCTACCCCGAACAATTGATGATTAACAGAACGCTTTATTGGTTTTCAAGATTTAGTGGTGCCTTTGCAACCCCCTTAAGATATCTTTTTGGGGAACCGGTAATTTCTAAAGTAATGAGAAAACTGGCTGGATGGAAGAAAGAAAGGCTTCCTATAATGGGGTGGAAGATTAGCGTTGATTCAATCGGTTTTACCGTTTTAGAGGAAATTCCTATCTACTATCCCTCTTTGATCAGATTAAGTAGAGGCAGCCAATATTTTGGATAATAAAATGAGAGATTTTTAATGGGATGATGGAGATTCCCATACACATCTCATCTCTTGGGGAACAGTTGCACAACCAAAAGAATTTGGTGGTTATCTTTTTGAAACAAAGAACTATTACGAAGAGTGTGGCAGAGATTCCAGTCAGAGACAAGGTATTTGTGGAACCAAGTAATCAGACGCAAACACAGTTTACAAGAAACCAAGTGGGATGCAGTATTAGCCATGAGGCACAAGGAGTGTTAGAAAATAGGATCATTATACCACAGGTTTGCCCCCAATATATTCAATACTTCCACAAATTTTGATGATACAAATACAATTCTTGAAT
The DNA here is from genome assembly GCA_963675135.1 of Galeopsis tetrahit. Classification (NCBI taxonomy): domain Eukaryota; kingdom Viridiplantae; phylum Streptophyta; class Magnoliopsida; order Lamiales; family Lamiaceae; genus Galeopsis; species Galeopsis tetrahit. The sequence continues at coordinate 39,296,116 of OY776123.1, forward strand.
TTTGTCTCCATTTTGGAGACTGCACCTAAAATCTAACTTCATCAACAGAGTTCTTATAAGAATAAATATTTATGAACCCCAATATAATTGTAAAATCTAATATACATACATACATACATACATATATATATATATATCATCTTTCAATGTGTTTATCATCTTTCAAAACAAGAACAGAACAATATTACGGTTATACGAGGTGTGGAATATGGTATAACTTAGAGTTGCTTGGCGAGTTTCAAACAATAAAAACTCTTGCTTCAGATTTATAAATTTTATGTCCATCCATCGCAGAATATAACGAGATTTTTTATTAATCCTAGAAAAATGATAAAAGAATTATTGGCATTCATACCGAGAGGGATAGCTTGTATGAAGCATGTCCAGAATAAAGGGTTCTCTCTATGCACCTCTGCATTTCAGGATCTGCAAGAAAAGGATTTTTTTTTTTTGTAAGAAATATATTTGATCTCGAGTGCAGCGAAACACATCAAGTAATCTGAAAGCAAATAATTATTGAAAGACATGAAGGATAGAAACAAACACACAGAGATTCTTCCAATGAACATATTTATTTTTTTAATGAGAAAAACTGAATTTCATTAAATAGAAGTAGAATGTGCACCAAGTGACGAACCCCAAGAACATATTATACTATCTAAAGTACATTGCTCCAATTTCTTATAATAACAAAATCTGAACTTCAAAGACAATGATGCAGATATAACGAAGTAATAAGCCAAGTCATAAACAGCATGAGCAACAAGAATCACAGATGTATCAGACAATTCTAATGTATCTAGGCACATTTACAAGGAAGAACTAATAAAATATGAACAAACTACGAGAAGGAAAATGCTTATACGCAACAAAATAAATAAAAATAAAACAAATGCTTTCATTTTCTCAAAAACAAATTTTTTTTCTTCTCTAAAAATATACTCCCTCCGTCCCATAGGAACTTGCACACTTGGGTGGTCACACAATTTAAGAAATGTGTAAGAAAAGGTGTAAAGAGTGATGTTTTGAGGGGTAGTTTTGTAAAGTTTTATTAATAAAGTAAAGTAAAAAGTAGATTGAGTGTGAAAAAGTAATGGCATATGGGTAAATAAGAGTATATTTTGAGGGTGGAGGTTATGAAGATGTTTCCTTTTATGGAGTGTGCAAATTGGTATGGGACATTAATTTATAGAAAGTGTGCAAATTTCTGTGGGACGGAGGGAGTATGATAAATAATAGAGCCTTAACAAATTCTCGACAAGGTATGTACGATGTTCAAAACAAACGCATTGGTGGAAAAAGTGAGCACAACGTGAAAGAAAAATAAATCAATTCAACATGCTTACGTGATTATGGTATGTTCATAAAGATTCAAGAAAATTTTGAAAGTGAAAATCCTTTCTTTCCAATTTTATTTCTTCGAAGCATGTAATTGTAGATGAGTATTTTGGTGGGTGTTTGTTCCAATTTATACTTTATGCTCAATGTTTTAATAGTAACACAACTTATACATTATGAATCATTTATAAGTTAAGATTGTGAAGCTTGTTATCTTAAAGCCTCCAATGTAAAGAAAGAACTATGGCTATGAGCTTGCAAAGTAATTAATACCACATGTAATTTTCCTATGATCATTGGCAAAGACCTTCACAAGTTCACCCTGAAATACAAACAAACAAGAAAAAAGGGTCATCAGAAATTTTACAGCAAACAGAACCATTAATGAGTTATTGCAAGCACACTCATGATTGCTGCAACGTTAAAGCATTTATCTGTCAAACAGCAAATTATTTTAGCTATTGCAGATAATTCATATGGAAACATTTGCAAATATGTCAGAACTACTCAAGTCCAACTCCACTACATCCATTTGGCAGTCATATCTTATCCCATCATTTGCTCTCAGAGAACATGGGCCAATAGGGCAATAAAAGTAGAAAAAAGACAAGGATCGGGAAAACAGAAAATTCTCTAAAAAGAATATATGTCCCAAAAGTTTCCAACCAAACTATTTTGTTCGAGTAACATCATTTTCAGCAGGAACTCCGGACACTTAACTTCACATGAATGTCCCAGTAATCTTTAATTGTACTATTATTATGCAGTATACCAAACCTCTGACAGTGGCCACATCTTAAAAGTACTTTTATGACTATTACACTCGATAAACACCATAATGTTGTGAAGCCACTACAGTAGTTAAGAGGTGAATGAGAAGAAGAGGGATGACAACGATGTTTGTGTGACTGAGGGAAGATTGTATGCACACAACTGCCTTTCTATGGTGATGTGAAAAACTAGAAGAATACTTTATTAAAATCCCACCCAATGACAGAGATGCATTTGCAGTTATTTCTGCTTTCGCACATAATCCTACTGAATCTCCAAAAAGTGAAAAATCTATCTAGTTGGAGGAATGCACAGGACAAGATATCACTAGTGTTGAAAAGCAATTGTTTCACTTAGGTTGGACAATTTATTTGTGTATTCTGAATTTTTCTGAACTGAATGTTCCATTGAAGGCCAGTGGATAGTATTTTTTTTCTCTTAAATGCTAAGAAATTCCGTTTGAGTTGGTTTTCTTTATGTTTCCTTCCTGTGATATATTTAAACCCTGAAATCATAGACTTCCGAAAGTATTATGAGGTATGTTTGCAAAAAAAAAGCAATAATTAATCACTATTATTTGAAGAACAAGAAACCAAATCCAATCTGCCATCAGGTAAGAAATGATTTCAGCATTTACCACCACATGTTTATTTTACATGATCCATACCATCTAAAACCAAAACAAAACAACCAGCCCACACACTTTCAAACCTATATTATAATACCTTCCGCTTCCTATCGTCTAGTGGCTGGACTTCAATTGCAAGATATGTATCAACATCATCTGCAGTAATAAGATAATTTGGTTGCTTTGCCCCTGCCATTAATATTTTGCAAATAAATTAGTGATCGGGATTAACTTGGAAGAGCTAGACCGCACTTGAAACAAGAAAAAACAATAAAATGAATACCTTCAACGTAATTAAAAGATCCATCATCCAGATGATGTACCCACTGCAATATCAGTATGTGATTAAAGAAAAAAACAAGAAATAAAAAAATGCAAGTGAAGTAGTCCCCATTGCAATTGACAAAAAGAAGAAATGTTAAAATATATAAATAAGAACAGCTAAAACCTCAAAATTACAACTTGTGGTCCCATTAATTGAGTAGCCACATGCTTGGAGCTGCTGACCAGGAAATGCTTCACCTGAAATTTGTAGACCTTCTATTGCTGGTAGTGGATCATCATCTGCAGCTGGTTATTGATTGATATTTAAAAAAATTGATCACCAAACAAAACTCAAAGCAGAAAAGAAATTGAATTCAACAAGTTCAAACCCTCAGAGAAGGAGGACGATGGCTCCTCAAGAACTGGTGGTAGATAAGGAGAAAAGGAGGAGTTGGGATCATCCATAGTACTCGTAGCTGCAGTATTAGAATTCCAAATAGTTGACGGCTCTCTATCACTGTGTTGTCCTCGATTTTCTACTTCATCCATCTCACTACTTCTAACAAGGTCACCAAATGTGACTTTTTTACTGACTGAGCCTTCACTATTTCGAACTTGGTGTGGATCAGTTTGGCTGAATGCAAGCTGTGAAGATTCTTCACGGGATGCTGCTTTCCTAAAGAAGAACAGGGGTGTAATGTTTCATGTTTGAAATAAATAATCAAATACTAAGAGAATATCACAATACCAATCACCAATTTGAGTATAACATTAATTCATTTTCAATAAAATAGGATCACATTTAACTTCAATTTTTAATTACGAGAAAAATAATACGGAGTACATTCGACAGAAGGTCAACTATGTTTAATCACAGAGATCCTATCCGTTAAAGAAAATAGACAGATTAATAGAGAATTCCTTGAAAACACAAGACAGTTGCATCAAAATAGCTTGGAAATCTTTAAATTTCCCCAAAACAGATCTAATTCTATGCACTAAAGTTAGACAAGGTGTAACTTTGTCAAATTGAGTACATGTATCAGAAGTTCCAATGAATTCAACGAAGTCAACTTTTTAAAAGTGCAAGATAGACTACATCAGAAACAAATAAGAGTAGAAATAATATACTTAAATTACAGGCAATACCAGCTACTTGAATGTAAACCTAAGAACTTCACTTTCTATCTTTACAATGTTTGCCTCCACAGAGATCAATTATAAAATCACCATTAGAAATGTTCATTTAGAATATGAAACATATATACAACCAGAACTCATCAAAAGCAAGGGACTGGAATAGAACATGCAGTTCAAATTCAATCTTCATTTCAGCAGCTCACCTGCTTGCTAGAGTTGGATGCATCCCTAACTCGTCATGCTCCAAATTCGTCAAATTATCATGTCCACTTTGAGGAAGACCTAGAATATCTCCAGCCATTGTTGTCTGAGAATCAGAAGATGTCATCTTTCCATTAGAATATGTTTGTTGTGGTAACAATTCCAGCCTCTTATTGATCTGGAATGATAATTCACGACCTTTATCAGAGAATTAAATATTCAGGAATTAATTCTTAACATCATTTGGAACGAAATGCTACTTCTTTTCCAAAATTGGCTTCCGATTATTTCATATAATCTTTTATCAGGTATGCAATTGAAACACGCCAACCAAGTTTCCATCTTCCTTTCGATGAAGACAGTTGCACTACTGATGCAATATAACATAAATGTGAAAAAAACTAAAATCCTACCTTGTCAGAATTTAAACAAATTAGGTAAATCAAAAGACTGACACTTTGAGTTACAAATCATAATAACATGTGTTACATGATATACATTTTAGAGTAGGTTTCCTGTGAACTGACGTAAACTCTCTTTTTCGAGTGTCATTGTTGTGCAAACAAAGCGTCAAGAGTTTTAAAAACACATTTTAGTATATTTTAGAGTAGGTTTCCTGTGAACTGACGTAAACTCTCTTTTTCGAGTGTCATTGTTGTGCAAACAAAGCGTCAAGAGTTTTAAAAACACATTTTAGTATATTTAAACCATACTCGATAATAATATAACATCATTCACTTACACATTTACACATAAAGTCAAATCCCCCCTACTCAAAAACCCAAAAGACACTCACATATTACTATTCACATAAGTATTTCAAGAACCCAAAAATTTCAAACACCAATTTTCAAAAGTCAAACATCACCTTAATATTTTTTTTGGTCATATGCACATACATGTATAAATACATATGCACATCCAATAAATACAATAATTAACTCCATATAATTAATTAAACACAATTATTATAATTCAATTAATATTAACATTGTTAATTAATTAATGCCATTAACTTCATAAGATTAATTAGATATAATTAACATGAATAGATGGATTGATAAATAAATTATTTATTAGGTTTTATATTAGTATATAACTAAATATAGAGAGGATAAGTTGTCCAAAAAATGTGCCTACATAATTTCAGGTTTTTTGTCATATTTCTTCTGTTATTAAGATGTTGAGAGCACACTCCATTTGTATTAAGAACTTCTTACAATCGATTGATGGTTAAATTAGTTTGACAATCATCTAAAAACGCAGGTATTGTCCCGATTATTTCTGAAAGCTCTTATATCCAACAGACATTTATCTAAAATATCAAGCATCGGGCATGCCATATGCTTCAACCATTAGTTAAGGAAACTAAAAGTTAACCATACCTCATTAGGATAAACAGGCGACTGGCTGAAATTGGATGGATTCACATCAGAACGCCAGGGTGCTAGCTGGTACTCGGACTCTTTTAACTTTCCCTACAAAGCAATTCACTACAAAATGATGCCCCAACAAAGAAAGAAAAGTAGATGAGGTACGCAATCAGTTATTGGGATCTAGAACAGTTTTTGAACCACTACAACATACCTCAGTCACAAGAAGCTGTTCTTGAAGATGTCTAAACAAAACCTACAATGAAGATTTCCAAATAATTTAATGCAGCGATAACCTCAACTATTATCAACATTTCATAAACAGCTAGAGATGATGACCAGCCCAAAGAAAGAGTATTATCAAACCCAGGTTCATCAGACCCTTATCAAAAGGAAAGTGTTCAACCCCGCCTTCAGCGCTCTCTACTAAGAATGCTGAATTTATGCATCAAAAGAAGAGCAACCATCATGAATCTTACAATATTTGGACCGATATAAGTCAGCATTTATAGTCAAAAGTTTGGTTTTGTATCAATTAAAGAGCTGTTGGAATTTCACAGGGCACATTTAATATGTTACAAAGAGCTGGGATTTTAGTAATACTCCCTCCGTCCACACTTAATATGCACTTCTTCCTTTTTTAACTGTCCACACTTAATATGAACACTTCTATAAATGAAAATATCTATTCCCCCAATACACCAATACACCAATACACCAATGCACCCTTCACTTTTTACTTTACACATCTACTTTTTACATAAACTACCAATATTCCTTAAAACATGTGCACAAAGAAAAGTGCATATTAAGTGTGGACAAGGGAGTACGTGTTTAGAAAGCTACAGTGAATAGTTCTTATGAAACAGTACAGTCCAACTTTAGTTTCATTTTTAATGATTGCGATAAAACTGATTTAAGTGACGAGTGTTCCCATACTAAAAGAAACTAAGAAAAAACATTACTCCAATTCATAATTATATCTAACACATTTTTTTCTACTAAATGAAAAATAATCTAACGTGTTAGTAAAGAGATTTAACAAAGCAAACTACCAAATACATATAGATTCACTAATATAAATGGCCCATGTGCCAGTAAGATCTTTTGATGGGAAACTGATTAGTAAAGATTCTAATATTTCTCTCTTTGTTTTGACATTTTTTGATAAGAAACAGAATTTTATTAATTAGGAAAAATGGGTGTAAAGGGATGAGGAATCCCTCACAATACTGACAATATCATCTAGAAACCTTTCCCCAATTCACAATCTTATTTGTTTTCAGAGCTAAGTCAATATATCTTTTATCTCAGATATCGGTTCCAGCATTTATTATACTCCCATCGAATCAAACTAACACCAAAGGAGATTAAAGAGCAGTCAAAACAATTATAATCTCTCACACAATCTAGAAATGCCCAAAAATAACAAAAAACTGGCTTTCTAATTAACTTTAATTCCTATCCTTTGGTGTTTTGCAACTTCACACAATCACACTCATGCCCCCACCAACCCCAATCCTGGGAAAAAACACACCAGCAGCTTCGCATGTATACTGCAATAACTGGGATAGTTCATCTCAACCAAGTACAAGAATAGTTGAAAAGCTTGTCATACCTTCACATTACTGACAATGGACTGAGCATCGGCAACAGGTGGCTGAAGAGAATACTCCGCAAGAAGAGGCATTAATGAAGTTACAAATGTTGATCTTTCTTGTTGTGCTGCCTGAAAAAGAAAATTGTTCTTGATTAAATATTTAGCTGACATTTGTAGAGAAGGAAGAGGGTCAAAGCTGTAATTTACTATTGATTGGTTGACCAAGCCTTGGACCATTAATTAATGTTATGAATAAGGGGGAAATCTAGAGTAATGATTGTTAGAGATAAAGAACCAAGAAGAAGATTTTTATTAAATAAGATAACCTGGAGGATGAAGTATTGGAAGAACAGTTTCCTCCCCATCCTATGAAAGTCTCCATTTATAAAGAAAGCATATAAGGTTAAAGATTACATATCCTAATTACTATCCATGAGTTATACTTAATAGATCCCAAACATCAGCCACTCTTCTATAAATAATACATTTACTCCGCCCTACTGCTGTGCACATATAAAAGAATGAGAAGGCATGGGAACAATTGTAAGTGGCTTGCTGAAGTCATTCGGTTGGTCTTGGGCTGCAGGAATTTTGTGATATAAATAAGATTCTAAACCTTAACCCTAACTTAGCCCACAAGCAATAAAGCTCATGCGCTATTTATTAAAGAAATTGAACTTAAGAGACCCTAAGTCCCTAACTATAATAATAATAATAAAACAATAATATAAACCATATCACTATCCCACTCTTCCTCTAAAGCTTCCCCTTGCTATTGAACCTTTATAATCATTGTGATCAACAGTTCAACGCCCATACACCTGCCTCCTGCCCCCTGTCACTAATATATCCCCTAACCCCAAATCATACAAATAAAGAGATTAGAGGCTGTTCCAGGTAGGATGATCTGCAATAATCCTATCACCTCCAACACCTTGAGCCACAAAGAGAAACCACTACAATTTGAACTGGCACTATAATAAGCAGTATGTTGGACTTGCACTTATTACAGGGTTCACATCATCCATAGATGAGCTAAAAGGCCAGAAACATGCCTACATATACACAATCAAGAGCAGTTTTTAAAAATAAATATACCTGTAATGCATATGTAAGACGAACATTCTCCTCCATTATGTCTTGTCGGTAGGAAATTGCTTTAGACGCAGCAAGAATGAGATCCTGCTGTTGCTGATCAAAGGCCTTTGGAAGGAGGGGGAGTATTCCATAACTATTCAAAAACAAGTTTCATAAACAAGGTTCAAACAAAATTCCTGCTTACCAAACGCATATATGATATACGCTTCTCCAGGGAAAATTTCTCATTGCGGATTTGTGATTCCTGTCAAAAGAAAACAATAAATACAAAGTTGGTGCAAAGGTAGCCTAAAATTAGTACTCAAAACACTCTTCATTTCCTACCTTCACTGAGAATTCTGCAAGATGTTTTTTCAATTGTGAAATCTCCTCCTCATTTTCCTGAATCTTTACAACAATATCCTACAAAGATGTAATGACAAAATGATGCTAGAGGTATATAGTCTATCTCAAGGAAGTAAAGATGCATTCTACATCCATTCTCAAAACTTTGAAATCATAAATTGTCTGAGCCATAGTAACATACCTGCTTTGAAGTACTAGTATCACTAACTTCAGCAAATGAAATCAAATCTCTTCCAGAGTACCTGACCTCTGAATCCGTAATGCCCTCTTGCTGGTTCCTATGAAATACAATAAAACAAATTATAACAAACCACATGTATATGGATCGCATTTTCTTCTGGTATACCTGGTAGGGTTATATAATGTCATAGACGGTGCCATAATCTGAGAATTGTCTGACGCTGCACCACCACCATGAATCAAGTTCAACGATCCATTGACCTTGCTGCTATCAAATTGGTTTCCAGTATGATCTCTATTACTGCGAATGAGATCTGGTAAAGCATGTCCAAAATTGGTGTCTATATTTCCGCCCCCACCTATTTGGTTTTCTAAATTAAATTGGTCACTCCATCTATCACCTGACTGAGAATTTGGAGAATTTACATCACCTGATTTCTGCAAACAGCAGTAAACAATAGATAAAGAGATTGATAGAGTCAGCCAGAAATAAACATGCAATGCATCATGAACTTTTTAAATGATCTTATCTAGACCTATGCAGTGCAACAACCTACACATTCAAGGAGATTTTGAGCAGAGAATAGGATAAAAAATCTGCAAAAAATGGAAAAGCCTTCCATATTTGTAATTCTTTGACTCAGTCAAAATAATTGTCAGCTCCCATTAGGTTGTTAGAGCTCTCAATCTCCATCATAACATATATAAAAGAACAGTACAAAATTTCTAAACGTTTTCTCCTTTCCCAACAATTTCTTCAGGCTGATCCACTCTAGAGGCAATATTTGTATCTTCCATTTCATTCTTCTTTGCAGTAAGTAAATGAAGGCCACATGGGATATGATAAATAGCTTATAAAATGTCCTTGGTACAAATGAAAGATGGCAGTCATAATCTCCATTGAATGAATTATGTGATCATGTGAAGCATTCAGTCACATTAATTATACATTTGATAAAGATTGTACTAATGGAACTGGAAAAGATAGTGGGATCATGTCACATATTGAAAATTTATCTTCTCATCTTCACTCCGAAATAAACTATACAATTTTCCTTCTCGAAATAACATCATAAGTTCATCATAGCAGCAGCCTGAAACAGTCCAATTCAAAGAAGAATGCCAATGTCAATAAGAACATATATATGACACTCTCAGCCCAGGGGAATTTCCAGCATAGTAATAGTCTCATTTCACAAAGGCATAATAATGACTGTTTCCAAATTTTCAACTTTACACCTGCTTAGCTGAAACATTATGAAAATTGCAAAATATTTTATTAAGGTAAAGAAAGTATAAGTGATAAGAAGCCCCTTATACGGGTTAGGTGAGTTACACCATCACTTATAATGCGTAGCACCAGGCTTTGGGTTTTAAGATCCTACACCGGCTTTACTTCGGGATTTAAAAACCAGTTTTAAAAAACCACTCAAAACTAACCCTATCAAACATATTGATTTGACATAAAATTAAAACCTTATAATATTACTATTAATCAGAATTTCAAGAACCGGTTTTCAAAACCACCCAAAACCCAAAGTAAACATCACCTTAAACCCAAAGATCCTTCTATAAACCTAGCTCAATGATACAGAAGGCAACACAAATGTAGCATGCATCCTCCATAAAACCCTTGGGTTATGTGAAACTTTCTTTCTTTAATTAGGAACAGAAATGTATTAACATACAAGCATGGGCCAAGAAGTCCACAATTACAGAACTTGGCTTCCGCAAAACTCCAGCATGCTCTCTTTCTACCTCAGGATTTATAAATGGCAGTATGATTTATCAATTGTCTTAGCATTTTAAAGAGAGAAAAGAGAAAAATGCTCACATAAATTTCAATCAGCCATGTAGGAAACACTGAAATATTCATACTCAACTTTTTATTTTATTAAGGAACAAATAATTTATTGATGTATAGAATAAAATGAGTACAAAGGGGGCAAGAACCAGAAAAACAAAAAGACCTACAAGACCAATCTCTCTCACTATCTGACACGTTAAATCGTATAGTCTCTGTGGTTAAACATGGACAAGGCAACTCAAAGCTCAGTCCTATCCCACACTTTCTTCATGTATTTCTCACAAGCTAAAAAAATATTTCTACAAAGCATAACACTAATCTCTAACTAGTTCTGAAACATAAAAACCTTCAAAATTCAATGACCTGATAACCAAAGATAAACCCAATATGTAATCCTATCTAAAACAGTGTCTAAGGACTCGCTTGAATTCCAAAAGAATCTCTTATTTCTTTCCCAAAACCTTACCTTATTACCTCCCCTTACACAGACTTTATCTGATTAAGGAAATTCCGGTAGATTCTAAAGATAAATAAGGAAACCTCACCTCATTAATTACTGCACACTCTTGAAGTGAATCATCATCATCATTAGAGCCCAATCCCGCTTCTTGCGGGTCAGCTACACAATTATTTGTTCTCCAAATTACTCGTTCTTTCCACATCCCATCACTTAATCCAAGATCTAGAACGTCTTTCTTAACCTTCGTCCCAGACATTTCTAATGTTCCTCAGTGGATAATTTCAGCATTCATGGGAAGTTTTCTTGCGGGTCAGCTACACAATAATTTGTTCTCCAAATTACTCGTTCTTTCCACATCCCATCACTTAATCCAAGATCTAGAATGTCTTTCTTAACCTTCGTCCCAGACATTTCTAATGTTCCTCAGTGGATAATTTCAGCATTCATGGGAAATTTGTAATTTATGTGTGATTGTTCTTTCATCCAGAAGTTTTCTTTCAGTAATACAATAGACCGTCATAAATCAATCATTTTTTATTTACTTATGCCCTGCATAGATATCAACATATTTCTCAAGAAAATCAAAATTAATACAATTTGGTAAAATACATTGAGGGTCCAAATCCTTATTGAAATTCATACTTTTTGTATATTATTTATATACAACTGATTTTCCTTCTATCATAGAATCGTGGACCTAAATCATCAATCCTTATTTCAAATCATACAGATCGCAACAAAGGCATCAAAGAATATTGTGCTTTAATATTTCCATACAACCTAAATACTGTCAACCCAAACCAGTCTACCTATGTATTGTCGATTATCGCAATATAGCAATAGCAGTTTTGATCTCTTATATTGTAGAAGTCCAATAGTTGTCTTGCTATCCAAACAAAACCTGAACAAAAAATTCTACACTAAAACCACTGCTAAACAAAGGTGGTCCCATTCCGCCTCTTCCTAGAGGTTGATCAAACAATTCTCAATCATGAAATTGAATCCATTATTCTGGACTAGGGGATAATAATTTTCTGAAAGAGAAAATGGATTAGAGAAAGAAGAAAGACATGAATATCTTCTTTCTGAAATGAATTAACACTAAATATAAGACAAAACGTGTAGAAACGAGCAAATAAGTATAATAAACTTGTAGATCAATAATTCCCTAAGAGAGATCTTACATATTTTTCAAGTTCGTCATTCTTTTTCTGAAGTTCAGATCTCAAACGGTTATTCTCTTCCACCTGTAGAGAGAAAAACATGAAACAGAAAGGCCTATTTAGACTGAGCCAATCAATATGTTCAAAGTGCAACTCACAAGTTCGTTTTGTTTATATTATTATTATTGAGGGTGGAAGAAACAGGAAATTTATTAATAAAGAACATATAGAAGAAAGGGACAGGAGGTCCCCATTAGGAGCAATTTTGAATCTATATCGCAAAAAAACTCTTCATGTCTCTTTTATTGATACACAAAAAACTCTATACATCAACCTGTCCCATAAATCATCCTTCAATTCCTCAACATCTTTGAAAGTTCTATTATTTCATTCTAACCACATGGGCCAACACATTATATTAATAATCCTCAATAGCATCTGCACCCTTTTACTACAAAACTCCTAATTCCAATTGAAAGAGGTTTTGACATGAATTTGGAATAACTGAAGACAGACCAAGCTCATTTAATACTTTACTCCATACAAAATGAGAGAAAGAACAATGTAGAAAGGTATGGACCGTATGGTCATGATCATCGGAACAATTTTGCACAGCATACACAAATCAGTAAAAAAGTTAATATAGGAATGTGTGAAGAGTTAAAGAGTGATGTTTTCCAGTATGACAGTAACAAGAGTCTAGGCCCAAAAGTTTTCCTTCCCATTGGCTTTGTAAAAAGAATGTCAGAAGATGATCAAAGAGGACCTCACCTTATAAAAGCTTTTGAAGAGCTTAACACAAAAGTAACATACATATGTTTAAATCCCAAAAGGGAGGATTAAATTATCAGTCTTTTGTACAAGATTACTGCAAAGGTATAGTCACTATAGGTGAAAACATGATGCTAGAAACATGAGCTAAATCCCACAGTGCTTTTATTGAAGGAAGACATCCTGTATTCAGATTATATATTCAAAAAAAGGCACACCTGCTGTTTGATGGTAGCCTCGGCAGCTTCTACTGCTTTCATAACCTGAAACAATCCATCGCTGTCGTAGGTAGAATAGTGGTCGTTCATTGTCAACCCTGCGAATCTGGTTTCTAAATAGAAATCCAGGGGAAGAGGCATCAATTATCCCTGAAAGAGAAACTCGGAAATCACCTTCTTATTGATGCAAATTAATAGGCAACAATGCAAGTACATGCAAATTAATAAGAAAAAATAAATAAATATAGAACAGTAAAATGTATAAATATCGGTTTCTTTCCTCGGTAAAGGATCAAGAACATAAAGACCAGTTAGGTTGAAAATAAATTACTTTTTCGGTGAATGGCGGAATGATGAGATTAACGGCGGGGCGTTGGGTCTTGTATCGAGATATTTTATTTCAGATATTTTAGAACTGGAAAAGTGAAAAGCTGAGACCAATCTGGAAAATTGTTGAGAAAAACATAATAATCAATCTCCCAGAGTAGAAGAACAAAAAACTTGACGCTGAACTCAAGTTATTTTGAGGATAAAACAAAAGCAAAAGGTTAAATACTTAAATATTACCTAAAAAAACACTACCCTCCCACCTCAAGTTCGATCTGTGCGGTTCTTACTGTGATTATGCTAACTTGATCTGTTTCCATTTTCTGTTCCAACGAAAACAAGGGAAAATTGAAAACACCAGATTTCAGGAGCCTCCAAGTGAACAAACCGGGAAGTTGAGCAGGTTGCCTTACTCATCTGAGACGAAAAAGGGAAAACATTCAAACAACCCAGAACGTTGAGAAACGGAGTAATGACTAAGTTAGCTTAGGGATTGCAATAAGCGAACTGACTCGTTTTAACTTAAAACATTATTATTGTAATATTAATATAAAATTAGGAATCCTAATATTAAATGTAGGTTTCCACAATTTCAGGCTGCTACGATTTAGGACACGTAAACAGATACTCTTCCAATATTAAATTAAATGCGTTTCAACATAGAAGCCAAGCACTTTAAATCAAACTTTATTTACATATCCATAAACCGTTTCGCTTCTTAATTCTAATCTAGCGCATTATTCTACTTCAAATTGAGCTCTTAAGCCTAAAGCTCAAATTCTTACCAACTAGAGGGAGCTTATACTTCCACTTATTATGGATATATAATTAAAAATATTTACTTTTAACAAAATTGAATGATTACATTCCAAAACATTAGTATCACCCTTCAAGTAAATCAGTGTAAGCAAATCTTCCACAAAAAATTAAATGAAATCGAACAGCCTAAGCAAATCTTCCACAAAAAATGAAATAAAATTCAAGTAAAAAAAAAATAAAAAAATTGAATACAATTCCAGTTACTACATTTTTAGTATCAGAATGGAATAAGAATGAGGGGAAAAGGTCTTACCCAAAACTGCCCAACAGCCCAGATGCTTAACAAGATTGAGATTATCTGCAGACCTAGCCAAAATGTGAGCATAAATAAAAGGATTAGCATGGAATAAGGAACAAAAAAAAAAATAGTGAAACAGAACCAAAAGAATCATGAAATTCAACTGAACGGCTACATAATCCTCCTCTATTTATTTCAATCTGCTTGCCTAACCATCAAAAACCGCTAGAAAAACAAATTGATGGCTACGAGTGGAGAAGATGTTACCTGAGTGACGAAGGAAGATGGATGAAGAAAAGAAATCGAGCACAATCAGAAACGAAATCGGGCAGAATCGAAATCGGAAAAGAAATCGCACAGAATCGATAGGTGGCTAGGGCTTTTTCATTTGGGAGAAGGATTAGTTCTCGTAGCCTACGTAAAAATTTGTTTTGTTAAATAGCTTTGATTCAAAACATTATTTTTCTCACAATTTAAAATTTTATTTGTGAACTGAAACTTTTAGTAATTTACACATTAGCCTCAATTGTCCTCATTTGAAACCTATTTTGTCCTCATTCTTCCATAATATTTCATCCTTTTATTTCTATTGCAAGAAAGAAAGGGCACTAGTCATCTTTTTGTAAGATTTTGGGATGAATGTATCATGAATTTATTAGTTGTACTTGTACATGAATTTGTGTTGTTTATGTGTTTAATATAATGTCTAAAAGAAATTAGCCATCTTTTTTGTTTAATTTAAATTGATCTAAAGTTATGCAATTGTCTCTTGGTTGATAGATTAGATTGCAACTCTTATCCTCGACAAAATGCTATCATAATATATACATGTGACTCCCACCTTTGGAGGATGATATGATAGCTAATGAAGGCTCCCGGACTTAGGTTTGTGAATTCTTCTTCTTTCCCGAAATTAATATATATTTATAATACAAGATGTGAGCAAAGCTTACATTACAGGATAGAATTATAGAATTTATGTTTTATATGAAATATTGTGAATCATTACAGTATATATATTGTTGCTAAATTACTCTTAGAACTGGAAAATTTATACTTCCTCAGTCTCACAACTGTTTGCACACTTACCTTATTTGTCCGTCCCACAATTGTTTGCACATCCATAAAAGGAAACTCTCTCATAAACCTCACCCTCACAATATTCTCATATTTACACAAAATGTCATAACTTTTATTTACCCTCTCTCCAATCACCTTTTTATTTTATTCATATAACTTTACAAAATTACCCCTCAACACTCCACTCATTACACTTTTTTCTTAAAATGTGTGCCCATTTTTTCGTAAACCCCAGAGTCCGACACCGATCCACCCCTATGCCAATGGCCATCAGTTCCGCTTTTCGGATCGAACCAGGGTTAACCATTTGCTGGAAGCTTGCACAAATCGTCATCCCTTCATTTGATATTAGGACATATCCCACCGCAAAGAAATTTCTTACCAAGTTAAACGCTGCATTCACCATTACTGAGAATTGGATATCATCTGTTGGATAGAATCGAGGATTACCCCTACCCACAATCAAAGCATTACCATCTTGGAAATTCGACAGATAGTGCAAAGCCCACTCCACCGACGATAAACGTAGCACTACATGATGAATATTATCTACGTCCCTTCTATGTTTCCAAAGACAAAGCTCCTTACAAATGGCCCAAGCAATCATAATAATAACATCCAATTTAGGAGCCTCACAAGATTTATGTAATTAAACGTAGCACTACATGATGAATATTATCTACGTCCCTTCTATGTTTCCAAAGACAAAGCTCCTTAATGAAGCTCCAAACTCCCAAGTCAATCCAGCATTGTTTAACATTCGGGCAACCAAAAAAGAATGCACCGTAGAAGCATCAGTTCTCCCACATGCCCTACACCCTGGGAGAATAGGGACATGATGATTATACAGATTTCCTTCAGTGGAAACAAGATCATTGGCCATTTTCCAACCGAAAATACACACCTTCGGGGGGGGGGGTCTTTAGCTTCCACAAAATGTCCCAAAAATGACACTCAATATCCCAATTGGATGGGCCTGGAGCATTCACAGACCGATCTTCACCCTTACTAGCACAGCTCCTCACATAGCCACTTGCAACTGAATAAACCCCCTTGGACCATCCGACTAACACCTAGAATCCTCACAAGCAGGCCCCAAGATTGGGGTTTTGAGAATAGCTTCAGATTCAAACGGGAGGAAAGATTGACGAACTAGATCCTCTTTCCATTCAAAATCATCATTAATGAACTGGTTCACAGTAGAGCCACTGGTAATGTGCAAGTGAACCTTCCCCGACTTTAGACCATCAACCCAGGCATTCTTAAAGATATGAGTTTGCTTACCATTCTCAATCTTCCATTTGACATTGTCAACCAATAGTTTTTTGCTCCAGCAGATTGATCTCCAAATAAAAGAAGGGTTAGCACCAATACCCGCATCCAGTAGATCTTCATGCTTGAAATACCTAGCTTTAAAAAGACGGGCAACCAACGAGTGCGGATTCAGAATCATTCTCCACGCTTGCTTAGTAAGGAGAGTTTGGTTAAAAGCAACAAGTCTGCGAAAACCCAGGTCTCCCTCCTTTTTGGTATTGCAAAGCTTATCCCAGCTTTTCCAATGTAATTTATTTGAGTGTTCGTTTTTACCCCACCAGAAATTAGCCACAACCCTCTCAATGCTAGAACAGATTGTCACAGGGATTCTAAAACAAGATATTACATACGATGGTATGGCCTGCAGAACTGCTTTAATAAGAACTTCTCTTCCCCCTTCCGAAAAAAACTTGGAATTCCAGTTATCAATGCGATTAAGGACTCTATCCAAAAGATAATGAAATTGAATTTTCTTATTTCTCATTGAGAAAGTGGGAAGACCCAGATAGAGTTTATGTCCTTGGGCTGAACGTATCCCTAACGTTTCCTTACACGCATTTCTGATTGGGGTACCGATTCGATTACTAAATGTAACGACCGATTTCTTATAGTTGATCAACTGCCCTGACGCCGATTCATAGAGTCTGAGACATGCCTTCAGGTTCTCACATGCATGGACATAAACTTTAATGAAAAGAAGACTGTCATCAGCAAAAAAGAGGTGAGAGATAGGTGGAGCTCCTTTAGCAATGGTGACACCAGAAATTTGCTTGTTCCATGCCGCCTTACGAATGATGTACGAGAGGCTTTGTGCACAAATCACGAACAAATAAGGGGATAAGACCATCCTCATCCATGACACTCCCCCAACCCAAACCTTCAATATTATATTAATTTCTCTCTCATCCACATATACAATTTACAATCCAACTCAAATTTAATCTTATCATACTTTATCAGTGACACTAACCCAACCCAACTCAACCCAAAAATAATAATAATTTTTTAAATACATATTATATTATTAATTTTTACTATATTTTAATGTGTAAATTGGTATATAAAAATTACTCGATATTCTAAATTTGTAATTATAATATGAATTTTTTTATCACACACTTAAAATTAATAATAAACTCAATAACAAAATTAAAATTACAAGATTTAAAAATACGAAATTGAAAAGTAATAATAAACAAGCTACAATTAAATGGATGCATGAAATATTAAATTACAAATAGAGAGTGTTGTGCGTTTGAAAATTCCTCAGAATTTGAAAGAGAAGGATTAAAAGAAGATCCAAAATTTGGATAATCTTGAGAGTTTGAAAATTTTGGATAATCTTGAGAGTTTGGAAAATTTTGAGAGTTTGAAAAAAAATTGGGATAATTTGGATCCATAATAACTAGAAATATTAGATGATAAAAGAGAGAATTTTAGTTTGTGTTTCAAAATAGCTCGATATTGGACTCTATTTATAGAGAAAAAAATTACGAATTTTGATATATATATATATATATATATATTTTAACCTTATCTTCTAATCTCAACCATTTATTTTAAGTTTTAATCTCAACCCTTAATCTTTAGTTTTTACTCCTATATAAACCCCAACCCTTTAGTTTCATGTCAACCACTCAATGTTTATAGATTTTTTTAGGGTTTCTTTGAACTTTTTTTTTTTTCTAATGTAGTTTGATTTATGTATGTTTGTATTTTTGGATAGATATGATGTGTAGTTTAGTTATTGATTTTTAGTTTTATTTGTCAAGGTTTAACGAAGGTTTTCAAGATTTCATTAGATTCGCCCAAAGATTTATGAAGATTTTCAAGATTTAATCAGATTCATTCGATTCGAAGACATATAAAAGTTTTCGAGATTTCATCAGATTCAAATGATTTTTAAAGGTTATGAAGACACTTGCAACAATGTCAACACATTCATGAACATTTGCAACAATTCATCCATTCACACTAATTGTTTTAGGATGATTACACTAATATGTTTAGACGTTAATTTCATTATTTTTAATTCTGTAAATTATCTTTTATCCATAACAATTTTCAATTGATTATATTTTAGATCATTTCCTTAAACTTTGCATTTGTAATTATGTGTAAATCTTATTATTTTTTACTAATGTATTACATGATTTTTAGAGGATAGAAAAATTACATTACATGAAATTACTCAATTAAATCCCAAATTCCATTAATCTTGCAATTGTTATACCGTTTTTCAAAATACTTAATCAAGAGATAAATTTGATTGTTTATAATATTTAGAATAAAGAAATTACATTAAATGGAGGATTTCAATGGATGTACTCTTAATTAAATAATAATAATAGATTTCCAGAATATTTAATTAGGAGATAAATTAGATTGTGTGATTTGTGTTTAAATAAATGATTTTTTTTATATACATAGCTCATGAGACGATATTTAGTGTGCTTCTTGGCAGTAAAAATATATGATATGATATAAAAAAAATTATTGCATAGGACATATATGATATGATATGATATTGGAAATTTTGTAAATAAATTTGACCAATTTTAAAAACGTTTAATCAAAATGTGTTGATTGCATTGTTTTTTAAATGATAGTAATTAGTCATTAATTATTTTCGATATAATAGGTATAATTGTGCACATTCATTATTAATTTATTGATATAAAACTCTTAAATTATTTGAAATACTTGAAAATTAATTATTTAGCGAAATTTAAGGGTGACCCTAAAATTGCTACATAATTTCTTCGATTAATTTATTAGTTGATTTAGTAAAACATTATTTCAGCAATCATCATTAACATCTTATTAAATTAAGTAATTAGTTGTACAAATTAATATACATCTTATTAAATTAAGTAATTAGTTGTACAAATTAATATATAAGAGTTCTAATTGATTATTGTTTAAACACATTTCTTTTAATCTTATCATTTGTTAATTAACTTTTTTTTAAAATTATTTTATTAATGAGTTCTCATATTTTAATAAGCTTTTTAGATTTTTTAAAGGAATTTTTAGTTTTTTTTTAATTATTAATTTTTTATTTTCAAACTTAAAAGACATAAATTGAACTATTTGATCGGAATATCAATTCATTCCACATATGTGCATGTTCACATTTTCGGTGAGTTTAAATTTTTTTCAGCCATATAAATGTAAATTGGATAAAAAACGGAAATAAATTAAAAAGTGATAACTTAAAGGACATCAACTGAATTATACCTAATTTACAGGTAGAATTTTTTTTTTAATATCTTTAAAAATTATGAAAATAATTAATATTTTTTACTAATTGCAAAAAGATTATGGAAATAATCGCTTATAAAATTTGAGTAACACAAAATATTTTACACATTGCAATTTTTAATTAATTAGAGATTATTACCTATGAATATTTTATTTATGAACTATTTCATATAAATTTTTGTGTTAAAAATTAAGGAAAGATAAAAAAAAGTATGAAATTTTAGAAATATCCATGAAAAATAATTAATTAATGGATTTTGATTCAATCAATGTTAAATCTAAAGATTAATTAATAATTTTAACTAACCTAAAAAATAGAAGTATGTTTGAAAAAAATGGTAAATTAATGTATATTATTATAGTTTTTATTTTCAATTTTTGTTGTGTAGTGTATATTTTTAATGACTGTAGTTTTATATCAATTACATAATAACACTATACTGATTTTCTCTTTCAATAAATTAGAATCATCGATCTTTGTTGTGTATGTTAGTTTATGAACTACACTTTTCAATCACTAATTTAGTTGATACTCTTTGACTAGATTGCATAATTTTACATAATTATTTTCTTATTTATTTTCATAAATCAAGATTGCATAGTTTTACATTATAATATTTATTTAAGTACGTGGATAAAAAAAGTTGATGTCTCGATATCCGATTTAAAGACCAATTAATTTGAGGGATCAATTCCACTGTTTATTTACGGCGCGAAAATCCCGTTTAAAGCTATAATTTTGCGCTCTATATGGATTTGACCCTTTAGAAATTTAAGTGTAGATAATTATTTCCATGAATTAAGATTTAAGATTGCATCAATCGTTCCCAATATTTAGTGACTTTGAATTAAAAATTTTAATTAATTTAAATTGATGTCAACTCATTTATTTCTAGAAATTACTAAATTTCAATTACTACATTAAATGAAACTCTTAAATTTAAAATCATAATATTACATAAATCTGTATTAGTTTCCTCGATTATTTACAAAATTATAATTACTACTTTTAAATATATTTTAGTACAAAACGTATAATTTACATCTCAAATAGAATGAGTAAAATAGAGCTCACAATAATCTTTTATATATATTTTTTTTTTCTTTTTTTCTTTTTACATTGTGCCAGAATTAAATAATTATATTATCGTCAATGCACATAATTAATATATATTAAAAATTCACAAGTCCGTAAATTTGCTAATTAATTACTATAACTTAAACTTATTTGGATACTTATTTGAATAAATTTATTTTATTACACTTAGTTAGATTTTGAAATTAAATTAATGTAATTAATTATAGTATTTGTTTAAATCATATAACAATATAATGGTATTACTAATTATTGAATAAAGAAAATATTTAATTGATTGTCATTTTAATTATTATCTTAATATAAAAAAATGATGTATCAATCAAATCTTTTTATTTTTAACGTAAATCTTCTATCTACTAAATTAAATTTATAATTCTTCTTTAATGAATAATACTCCCTCCATCTTTTAATAAGTGTCATTTTAGCTTTTTTCAACAAATTAAGATTATAAATTGTGGTCGATATCACCCTTCATTAATTATAACTAATTTTAATATAGAAATTTTGTTTGATAAAGAATGTAGTTAAGAATGTAGCTAGTATTCATAAATCAAATTAATTTTGGTATAAACAATTTTTGTGGAATTTATTAATGAAAAATATTTATGGTAAATGAATAAGGATAAAATAGTCAAAATTAAAGAAAAATCCCTAGAATGACACTTATTTTAAAATTAGTTAAAAAGTCAAAATGACACTTATTAAAAAATGGAGGGAGTACTAAATAAGTATTCTTTCATGAACAACCCTAATTAATAATGACGTTTAATTATGAATGTCGTCATGATCGGTTATGTTTTAAAAAATATGGTAATATTATTATGTTATTAATTAAAAATACTATATTCCTTCCATATTTATTTTTCTATTTTTTTATGTAATTTGTATATACACCCAAAAATTCGTAAATTGATTGATTATAATAAATCAATTACTGTGTGAAAATATTAAAGACAATATTTTATTTTATAGTAATAATTATAAAATTTTTAGTAAAATTTATTTGTGTATTATTTTTTACTCTATCTGTCTGATAATAATTTGAGTTAATTGCAAAATAAATCACCACCTTTAAGTTATTTATCAATTACAACATATTCTTTTTTTCCTTTGCAATTCGATACACCACCTTTTAAAATTGTGCAATTAATTTGATACATCTGCCTATTTTTCTGCAACACATAAATGATGTAAATGTTAAAGCCGCATTGAAGCGCTACATAAATGTCCACGTAAATGTAATACTAAAAAATAATATGCAAAATTTTAAATTATTTTTTGTGGACAATAATTTGGAGGACGCAATCCTATTCTTTTGAGCTTTAAAGGGAAATGATAATAATTTTAAAATATGGTTTATGATTTTAATTAAAATCGATTTTTTAGTATTACTTTTAAATTTAAAAATGATTTTAACATTTTAAAATTAATGTATATATATATATATTTATCAGTCGTGACATTTATGTGACACATCGGCAACTATATCATAATTTAATTGTTGCTAAAAAAATAGACAGATGCATTGAACTGCAAAACTTAAAAAATGTGGTGTAAAGAAAAAAAAAATGTTGTAATTGATAAAGACACTAAAAAAACTTTTTTTTTTTTTTTTTTTTTGCAATTAATCATAATATTTTTCACATTTATTTTTTGGGACGTCCCATAATAATTTTTACACTTTTTTTTTCGAACGTCTCACAATAACTTTCACACCAACTTCTAGCTCTTTATAAATTTCACTTTTACAATATTTTCAATTTTATACAAAAATATCATTACTTTTGAGCCATAATCATATATATAACTATATGATGCAATTTTTATTGCTACAATTGCATTTCAGTTTTTATCTTTAAATAGAATAAAAAAATTCAAAATTTATATATATGTTTTAAAGATTATTTTTTAATTAATAAATTAAAATATATTACTCTTATAAATTTATTTCAATCCCGCGTTTTACGCGGGTATTACACTAGTAATATATATTTGCAAACTTTTTTTTGCCACATGTCACAATTTCCTTTGTTTATTTCAACCTTCTCTCCTCCAAGACTCACCATTTCAAAATATCTTCATTCTCCTTTATTCTAGCACAACAATTTAATATACACCCTCCCTTCCTAAATTTAATCTAAATCTAAGCCATTGATCTAGATTAAATTTTAATCTCCACCCTTCATTCTTAATCTTACTCCTATATAAATCTCTCCACCTTTTTTTCATTTCAATGACTCAATCTTTTGTACATTCAAGGTTCATAGAACTCATGAGAAATATTGTTCACCTTTTGTTTACATCATCGAATTCATGTATATTTTTTTTCGTTGATCGTTAATTGTAATTGTTATTCAGGTATGGATTTCATGCATATATTCAAATTTGTTATGATCCGTCAATGGTGTATTAATTGAAACATTGATATATTTTTTAAAATTTTAGATCTCTATTATTGTATTTTCTCTTAATTTTCACGTTTGAATTTATACCTCTTGATGTGCAATCATACTACTCCAAAAGCCAATTCATATGAATCAGTCAAGTTGAGAAATGCACATCTTCGTTTCTTTATGCACGAAACTATTCGACGTCGTTTGACTCCGCCATAGATGATCCATTGACAAAATGATTTAAAATAAAAATGAAAGTCAACGTAAATGCAAGGAATGTACTTTATTGTTGAGTTAATGTAAATAATTTTGCATAGTTATGATTGAGAATTTATTTTCACATTCAATTTGTATATAACATGTTTTTAAGGTTTCATTATAATTATTATTGTTGTCTTATATTTAGTGTTTAATTCAATCTGCTCATAAATTGTAACACAAGTTTAATATAATTGAATCAAATTACTCCAAAATTTATTCAAAAGAAAAAAAATACTAAAAAATGATATACAAATTACTCCAAAATTACTCCACAAAAATTTCTCCAAAATTTAAAGATTAATGGAGATAGATTTAAAATAATGTGTGAATTTAATAAATATTTATATTGTATATATCTTATTGCATAATTTTAAAATTTAAAGATTTAATTTACTATACTTATAAGAATTGACTAATTTACATTTAATATCTCTTTTAAAGATTTTAATTTATTGTAATTAATGACAAGTTATTAATACACAATTTAAGTTAAACACATTTACTGTAATTATATTTAAGCCAATTATAACTTATTCCATTTTTTTTTCGACAAACTATGTCTTTATTCATTGCAATCGCATATATTTGGGGGAAGTCCCACCACAAATTCCGGGGGATCGTCCCAATTAAAGTGACTTCCAAAGGATCGGGAAGCCCTAGCAATGGCGTGTGCATATGTATTAGCATCACGCTTTACAAACGAAATCGAACAATTATTTAAAGTGTTTAAAATTCTCTTGCAGCTCTTGATAAAGTCTCCAAAAGAAGAATCATCCAGGGCCTGGTTTTGAATTGCCTCAGTAACACATTTTGCATCACCCTCTATAATTACCCCTTCTACTTGCATGTTGCGCACCCATGATAACGCCTCCATGAATCCCATGGCCTCGCCCACCGCTGTATCTACACATCCTGGTATTACGATTGATCGGGCAGCCATGAACATGCCCTCATCGTCTCTCATGACCATGCCAATTCCAGTTTCATTGCTATCCGCAAAGAAGGCCGCGTCGACGTTAACTTTGAACATGTTTTGGCCAGGTTTGTGCCAACCTCCACAATTCCTGTTCCTGTTGCTGGTAAGGTGAGGTCTCCTAACCAACAGCCACTCATTGAGTATCTGCAATCCTTCCTCCACTGCTCTTCCAGGCGTTGCACACTCCCCTGTCCAGAGGCGTTTATTTCTTTGTCTCCAAATTTGCAATATCACGCAGGCGAGCCTTCCCCCCATTTCACTATTTTTAGTGTGAAGAAATGTCAATATTAGTTCTGTTAAAGATTTCACTTGGGGAATAATTCTTTCCACCTCAGTGCTTAATCGAGCCTCTCTCCAGCATTGAATTGCAAATTCACAACACATAAATTGGTGCCACGACGTTTCGTCCTCGCTCCCGTATAACACACAAACTTTGTCGTTGCTTATTCTCCTCGAAAACAGATTAACTTTGTTCGGAATCACGTTTCGACAAATTCTCCATATGCAATCTTTAATCTTGGGCGGGGTCTTTAACTTCCATAAGGCCCCCCATTGCCCCTCCACGTCAAAACGAGCATAGTTAGCCATTGTTGAAGCCAGTTTATATCCGGATTTCACCGAGTATCTACCATTGTTTTCGTGATGCCAGACCAGTCTGTCCTCGCCGCCCGGAGGAGAGATCGGTGTGCTCAAAATGGCTACGGCATCTCGAGGCTCGAAAGCCTCCTCAATTAATTCTTTGCTCCATCTTCTTTCTCCAGGAACCATGAGGTCTGCCACTCTCATATCTCCAAACCCTTCAACAAGCGGAGATTGTATATAGAAATTTGACTTGTCATTTACCCATGGAAAACCCCAAACACAGACATCCTCTCCTGATCCCACTTTCCAACGCACCCCCTGTTTCAATACACCTTGTGCAGCGTGTATACTTGCCCACGTGAAACTAGGATTATTACCAAGCGGAGCATCCAAAAAGCAGCTGTTCGGATAGTATCTTGCTTGAATTATTTTGCAAACCAGGTCATCAGGTTCTTTCGTCAGCCTCCATCCTATCTTACTTAACAGGGCAATATTGAAAAGTTGTAAATCCCTAAAACCACGCCGCCCATCTTCTTCGGGGTGCACATTTTCTCCCATTTCATCCATTTCAAACCTTTCGTGGCATCCACTCCACTGCCCCACCAAAATGAGTTCATCATGCGATGTAGCTCATCAATGATTGTCGAGGGAAGCAAGAACATGCTCATGCAGTAGGTCGGGATGGACTGGGCCGCCGATTTAATGAGCACCTCCTTCCCTGCTCTAGAAATCTTTCTACTTCTCCATCCCTGTAATTTTTCCCACAATCTTTCTTTAACATAATTGAAGATCTGTTTCTTACCTCTGCCAATTAGAGATGGCAATCCTAGATATCTGCCCGTGTTCAAAGGGTTTGCCACACCCATAATCCCCGAAATAGCGGTTCTTGTTTGCACGTCCACATTCTTGCTGTAAAAGACCCCAGATTTATTGTAGTTAATAGCTTGCCCTGATACAGCCTCATACTTAATAAGGATTTGTTTCAGTGCATAACATTCTTCAACAGTGGCCCTGCAGAAAAGCATACAATCGTCTGCAAAAAGAAGATGCGATACCGCTGGAGCTCGCCGACAAACCTTGCTCCCATGTAAGGCCCCTGCACTTGTCGCCTGCCTTATAGATGCAGAGAGCCCTTCTGTGCATAGTATAAACAAATAGGGGGAAAGAGGGTCCCCCTGTCGTAGTCCTCTCTCGGGTTGAATAGGCCCCACCAGATCTTCATTCACATGGATCGAGTAGGAAACGGTTGTTACACATAAC
This sequence comes from Galeopsis tetrahit, assembly GCA_963675135.1. Classification (NCBI taxonomy): domain Eukaryota; kingdom Viridiplantae; phylum Streptophyta; class Magnoliopsida; order Lamiales; family Lamiaceae; genus Galeopsis; species Galeopsis tetrahit. Next base: position 39,323,086 of record OY776123.1, read on the forward strand.
GTCATCCACGAAATCCATCTCTCCGAAAACCCCAATTTGCGCAATATACGCTGTAGATAGGACCAATCCACACGGTCATAGGCCTTACTGATGTCCACTTTGAAGGCCACATCCCCTCGATTTCCGTTCCTCTTGTTCTTCATCATGTGCAGCAATTCAAAGGCAATTAAGATGTTGTCCTGGATTGCTCTCCCCGAGACGAAGGCCGACTGGGCCTTGTCTACTAACTCAGGCAGGACTGATTTCAGGCGGTTGCATAACACTTTGGAGAGGATTTTGTAAACCACATTGCAGAGGGCAATTGGTCGAAGCTCCGTCATAGCATCCGGGTTTTGGCATTTAGGAATAAGAACAATATTTGTAGTATTTAATCCTTCTGGGAATACACCTCTTTGCATCCAATCCACACACGCATTAAAAATATCATCTCCCACAATATTCCAGCTTTTGTGGTAAAACGCTGGGTTGAAACCGTCAGGCCCGGGTGATTTTTCTCCGTTCATTTGTTTAATTGCTGTCGAGAATTCCTCTTTCTCAAAAGGGCGAGTAAGCTGCTCATTTTGTTCCTGGGAAATGGATTGAGGTACTGCCTCTAGAAAGATCTGGTCTTCCTCATCAACAATGGAGGCTTCAAATAAATGTGAGAAGTACTCACTTACCAAGTGACAAAGTGCCTGTTGCCCCTCCACCCATTCTCCATTTTCATTTTTCAGTTTCGTAATCTTTTTCCGTCGCTTACGATTAGAAGCCGATTGATGAAAGAATCTCGTGTTCATATCGCCTTCTTTAAGCCAAAATATTTTTGCTCTCTGTTTCCACATTGTTTCCTCCTGAATAAACAATCTCCCTAGGGCCACCCTTGTTTCTTTCATTCTGTTTGCACTGCGCAACGATGGTCTCTCTCTTAGCCATTCAATTTCGCGTTCCAACTCCTTTTTCCGGACTCGAAATTCTGAATCTGCCCGTCGACCCCACAATTCCAAGGTTTCAGCTGTCGCCGTCAGTCGCTCCATCAGGTTAAGATCGTGGAAGCCTAGCCAACACGTCTGGATTACTCGATTAAGATCACTTTCTGCCAGCCACCGGTTCTCGAACCTAAATTTCCTCGGGCGCATCGCCTGAGTTACTGGATTGGAATCCAATAATATGGGGTTATGGTCTGAGACGGGCGCGACCAGATTATGTAGTTTGGCGCTTGGAAATCGAGTGTGCCATGCTGAGTTGCCCAGAGCCCTGTCTAACCTTTCCTCCACTTCATGCGGTGTGCCTCGACTCTTAAACCATGTGAACTTGTGGCCTAAGAGAGGTACATCCGACAAATTGCAATCTTGCACGGCCTCTCTGAATCCTCTGAACAGGTGTTGGGGGTGATCCACCCTACCTCTTTTGTCCTCCGGGCTCAATAGGTCGTTGAAATCTCCAATACACATCCATGGAAGGTTGTTCACACTTGCTAGGTGCCTGAGCAAGTTCCACGACATTTGTCTCCTGCTCCTCTCGGGGTATCCGTAGAACCCTGTCAATCTCCAATCCTCACCATCACCTTTGACAATTAAATCAATATGATTCCTAGAGTAGTTCAAAACATTGCAATCAATTATATTATTCCACAGAATGGCTAAACCACCACTCCGACCAATACAATCAATGGAAAAATAAGAATTAAAGCTAAGTTTAACTCGAAGTGCCTCCAACTTGACACCATAAGCTAAAGTTTCAGACAAAAAAATTAAATCGACCTTCCTAGTGCGAACGAATTCGCAAATAGTGGGAACTGTAGCACCCTGGCCAAGGCCTCTACAGTTCCAGCTCAACATGATCATTATTCCGGGCAGGCCCGGTGCCCGGGCCCTGCCTCTAAAAAATGGTTATCACTCTCGACTTCATCATCTTCTGTTGACCCCCCCATCTGTGTTGCATGGTTCGAGTTAATTCCATGCAGAGTTCTCTTTCTTTTTTGTGGGTCATTAAGGGCATATCCGTCAATTTCATTGTCAAAGCAAGGGTTGACAATAATTTTGGTCTGACCCTGATTTCGTGGGATTAAATTCCCATTTAACTCCCCTTCTTCACCTCCTTGATTCAGATCAGATTGATTCCCATTATCACGCGCGCCATTACTCCTTCCGTTACCTCCGTGATTCCCACCGTGATTCTCGCCTTTCACTCCCCATGGTCCGCCACCTTCCTCCCTCAGCCATCTGCTGCCGAAATTCATCGAGCTTCGCCGATCAGGGGCCTTAATGGACGGGCCCCACCCTTTAGTGACAGTTTCTCCCTCCCCCGAGTACTGAAGGTCACAGTAACTTTCCGAGTGTCCGATCTTGCCACATATAAAGCAGAAGATATGAAGTTTTTCATACTTGAAGTCAACTTGGGCCCTTGCTCCATTCGCCAATCTAAACTTCTTCCATCGTTTCAAGGGTTGGTCGACATCAATTTCCACACGAATTCTCATATATGGTTTCCACGCCACCCCCTTGTTCGACTCATCATAGGTTAAAAACCTTCCCACAAAATTTCCGAAGGTCATGCCTGATTGTTCATTAAAGAATCCATGCGGTATATTATAAACCTGGACCCAGTACGCCAATTTATTCAAACTCACCGTGGCCGGGTTGTCGCCCCATTGGATGTGGTGGATAACTAGAGGATTTTTATCAAACGTCCAAGGGCCGCCGTCGATGACTCTGCGCAGGTCAAGTTTGTGGTAAAATTGGATTACAAATCTGCCATTGTTTATATTCTTAAAGCTCGCCCCTCTCCCGGGTCTCCAGACTTGGGCCATGCTGCTCCGCATAATATTGAAATTATATGGGTTGCAAGTTAAAATCCTGGCCACCAAACAAAGATTGAGATCTTCCTGGGCATTCAACGATCTATCACCTTCTAAAAGCGTTTCCTCGTCTTCGTCTTGGTTGATGTTGAGGTTTCCCATCTGATCTTCCATGGTCGCCGGCGTCGGCAAGTCGCGCTCTCAACGAGGAGAAAAAGTCACGCTCTCAACGAGGAGAAAAAGTCGCGCTCTACTTACGAATTTACTACATCTGATTTTTTATTAAGCGAATTAATTGTGTTATCCAAATAACTCCAACTTATTCCATTAAAATCATTAATTATTGACTATTAAATGATATTGTATTTACATAGTATTTTTTGAATTTTCAATTTTTTGAAACTAATTAATGCTTACTTATGCTTTATTTTATATAAATAATCTCTATATTATTATTTTGTCTTCATAACTTCTTTATACTATAAATTACAACATTAATACGCAATTTTTTTAAACTAATACAAAAATTTCAGTAAAAAATAATTAAACGCGTCTCATTGAGTTTAAGTTAACTATAACTGAACTAATTAAAACAAATGATTATTTGGCTATTTTTTTTTTTACTGTATACTATCTAAAACTATAAATTATTATATTTTAATAAAAATGAATATATGCAATTTTATATGAATTATTTAATTATGTTCAAAAAATTATGCGATTTTAAAATCACATTAATGTTAAATTTTTGCTTAAGCATATATACATTCGTACACCTTCGTTAGACTATTTCAAATTAAGAGTTAAGTTTTTTTTTTTTAAATATTTAAAATATTTAATTTTTTTATGGAAGCTTGGTTCATTTATTCTTTATTTTATCTAAATAATTTTTCTAATATAATTTTCTATTCATAACGTAACAATTAATATCTTTAACATTTTTACAGAATTGCATCGATTACATCCTCATAATTTTAGACTATTAATGACTTTAATTACATAAAATAAATATTATATAAGTTTCTCAATTTATATAAGCTACTATGTCAATAATAAAAAAGAAAGGAAGGTCTTAACTTCAATTTAATTATTCCTAATTTCTCAAAATTAGTCCATTCATGAGTGACTCGACTTTTAAAAGGTTTATTTTATAATAAAATATACTCCTATCACATTATTTTACTTAATTTAACAAAAATTTGTTGAAATTAATAGTATATTCTTTTGCAGAAACTTTTGTCAATATACTCGCCAATTTCAGACATCACTCCATTTGAAGAAGATGATTGTTGAAATTAAAATAGTACATTTTATATTTTTATGTGTGCATTTTTTTTTATTAAATAATTTTTCATGTATAATATAAATATTATAATCTAATAAAAAAAATTAGGTTTACGTCTGACTGATAAGCAACTAAAGAATTATACATTTCTTAAGATTGATCAGTTACTTCAACAAAATGGGAGCAGTTTAAGTAGATTTTCATCAATGCATGTTTTATACAACATGCATGATTAAATGATTCTTGAAGAGTTGAGCTATGATCGTACAGAGTTGCTAGAGGAGTACAATAGGTTGTCTTCAACCCTTACTACAGAACAGAGTGATGTTCTACAAAAAATACTCGAAGTTGTTCGTTCCAGTGATGGTGTAGTATTTTTTTTTTTTTTTTTGGATATGGAGGTACTGAAAAAACTTTCATATGGTGAACTCTTTCTGCAACCATTAGATCCCACAGAGACATAGTTCTTAATGTTGCATCGAGTGGTATAACTTCTCTTATGTTGCTTGGAGGACGTATTGCACATTATATGTTTTGTATTCTGATAAATATTTTTTAAGAATTCACTTGCAACATAATACGAGATACTCATTTGTCATAACTTATAATAAAGTCAAATATGATAATATGGGACGAGACAATGATGATTAACATATTTTATTTTGAGACACTTGATTGAAGCTTAAGAGATAAAGTTAGAACTCCTGATGGATCAAGGTCTAATTTACCTTTTGAAATAAAGACAGTGGTTCTTGGAGGAGATTTCAAACAAATACTTCATGTTATTTTCATAACGGTAGAGTTAAATTCACTCTGCCATCAATTCTTTATATCTATGAGAACATTGCAAGGCACTGAAGCTGACAAAGATCATGAGGTTTCAAACTGGAAATTCTAATAGTATTAATACGTGGGATGAAATAGTTGGATTCTCAGACTGGATTTTGAAAGTTGGAGATGATGATCTTAAAGATAGTGATGTGAGTTTTGGCGACATTTATATTTCTAAAGAGAATTTAATTTTAGATGCACGTGATCCTGTTGCTGCTATAATTGATATTAACATTTACCCATCTCCTCTGATAACTTTAGTATTGATAAATATTTTGAGGATAGAGCTATACTTACTCCAAGACATAAATAAGTTGGAAGCATTAACGAGACATGGTGGAATGGGACATGTGTTTTTAGTTGACGATGATACTTGGTGATATAATGAAATATTTAAGTTCAGTCAATGTTTGTTCATTGAAATTTAGACGTGGTGGAATGGGACATGTGTTTTCAGTTGAGTTTCTCAACTCTCTTAAGTGTTCTGGTATACCAAATCATCGATTGATTCTAAAACTAGCTAGGTGTCCCTATAATGCTGTTTTAAGAACATTGATATGATAAACAATGAAAAATTAGACTAATTGTTACATGACTTTGACATCACATTATTGAAGCACATATTCTTTCTGGAAGAAATGTTGGCAGTAAAGTTTTTATACCGAGAATGACATTAAGTGTTTCATATGCATGACATGACTCTCATAAAGTTTTGAAGGAGACAATTTTCTATTAGTATATTGTCTTTTGCAATGATGATAAATAAAAATCAATGTCAATTTCTTTCCATAGTACGTAGGTGTGTACCTTTCGAAACCCGTGTTCACACACGGACATTTGTATGTTGCAGGCTTGCAGCCTCTAGGGTTAAGAGTAAGAGTAGATTTTTTTTTTTGGTCTAGATTATTTGTCTAAAAGGTTTTTTCTTTTATAAAGTTTTTCTTGGTCTAGATTATTGGTCTAAAAGGATTATTTGTCCCATAAAGTTTTTTCGCAATTTGTAATTTCGTATATTGATTTCTTTTATAAATAAAATTATAATTCTCTATTATATATTGGTAGAATATTGCATTTTTTATCTTTTAATAAAATACCATATTTACAATCTATACATTAAATATTATTTTTAATAAATTAAAATATATTATAAATTTATTTCAACTCCGCGTAAAACGCGGGTCTTACACTAGTCTTCAATATCTACAAATCTAATTATATCACACAAAAAATTACAAACAACCAATAGAATTTTGACACTTGTCATATAAATCTATAATATTAAATTGGTGACCTTAGGTTGGTCATCCAACCAATGTCACGACATTGTGGAAGGCTTGACATTATTTTAATATTAATTAAAAAAATTGTCCTTTTACTGTGACATTTTGGTGAAGGACACCAATGAAGATAGTCTAAGGGGTCCCCTCGCCTAAGGCCTCAAGGGGATGATTAAGAAGATTGACAGAAATAAAGGGCATATAGGGGTGGAAATAGGCTGGGCTAGGCTAGGCTTTACATGAAAAAATCTGGGCCTGGTTTATAAATATTGAGCCTGAGCCTGGCCTGTTATCTGTGATATGCTTTTTTTGCAGCCTAAGCCTGGCCTTTTAAGTAAATAGGCCAGGCCTACGAGCCTTTTAGAAGCCTATTAAATATGAATCGTAGTCCAATATTCAAAGTTGCAAATAAAATTTACTACCAAAATAAATGCATTACAACTATGAGTTTAAATACAAACATTATAATGATTTCAAAAGTACTAAAATAAATTTAACTTACTTTAATTTAATTTAATATAAAAGTTAGTACTAAATTTTAAGAATAACTTATTATAAAATATATATAAATATAATATATAATGTTAAATAGGCCGGCCTGGTAGACTTATAAGGCCTTATTTAAAGCCTAAGCCTAGCCTTCTTAACTAAATAGGCTTTATAAAAAGCCTTAGCCCGGCTCATATTATAAATAGGCTAGGCCGTAGGCCCCTGTCGGGTAGCCCGACCTACTTCCACCCCTAGGCATAATCCACATGAAAAAACACCGCTTCTTTTATGAACTATTGGCTAGGTTGTATTAATAAAATTGCGTGTGCTTCGTTAGGAGGGAAATGCAAATAAAAATAGTAATTAAAAATACAAAAGCATTAAAAGACTTTTTAACATGGTTTGGGTATTATATAAATTGGTACAAAACTAGGGGTGTTGAATGAGGGCCCATATATTATACTAAATGAGCATCCGCTTATTACGCGAAATGTTAATAAAAATAAAATTAAATATTCATAATATATTTTATATTTAAATCATTTTAAAAAAATTAAATATAAATAAAAAAAATTGAAAATAGAATCGATATTTTTCTGGATACAATCTTTAGTAAATATGAAAATAATCTTAAAGAAAAATAATGATAAAATTTAGGAAATAAACAATTTAACTGTAAAATTTCAACCAACACATAATATTTATGTCATATATATTTTTGAACCAATAAAATTATTACATGTCACTTTAATTTTAAATATTAATACAATTCTTTAATATATAGGGAGATATATTGAAAAGTGATGAATAAACTCATCAATCTTCAACTTAAAAAGCAAAAATACAGGATTAGAGTAATTGTGATTTAGATTAAAAAAAATATTGTTATACTTTATATTAATAGTTTATAATATATGCACACTTTATATTTCATAATCTGAATTAAATTTAATAACATATTTACTATTTTATTAGTATGATTTAATAATTGAGAAATTCCTCAAATAAGTCATTTTCATTAAATTATTAATGTTAAAGATAGTAAATACCTATCATATATATTTGACATATAATCATGGAGTAATTATTTAAAATCATTTTAATAATAATTATGATGACACCTAGATAATATCATACATAGTGACATTTAAATAGACATTTTATAAAAATATGACATGTCATACAAAATTAAGAAGAGAACAACACATCAACAAAATTAAAAAGAAGATGGCACATCAGCAAAAAAAAAAAAAAATCATTATTAGTATATGGTGGGATATATTAAGATTAAATTTTTTAGTAATTTTTTAAAATTAAGTAAAATTAATGATAGATTAATTTAATAAATCATTTTAGTAGTGAGTTTATTGCAAAAGTTGTCTCAAGATAAAATAAAAATGCATTTTTTATACTTATATATAAAAGCGATTGTACGTATTTTAATTACAAAACTAATTTCAAAAGAATTATATTTCATGTTTGAGACTATTATTGATAAAAAAAAATTCATTTTTATATTAATTTAGTATTTTTGAAACATGTTTGCAATTAACCATATAATGGTATTATATAAATAAATAAATAAATAAATAAATAAATAAACTTAACCTCATTAAAAAAAAGAGGGTTGATGAAGTAAATATGATTGATAATTTAATTCATTTTTCTTTAATTTTAAATCAATTTAAATAAAGTAAATAAATAGTGTTTTCATTGTTTAATAATATTTGAGTACTCATTTTTTTAAATTATCAATACTATGTATTTAAGAAATCTTATAACCAATATTAATATTAATATATTTTGATATTATACACTTTTTTCGCCCCAGTCCCGTACTAATGTTCAGTTATCTTTTATGTACGTGTTCTAATTTTTACATTTTACACATATAGACTAACAACACATCACAAATAGAGTAGTGAGCTGCAAATGTGAAAATTGAACCATTTCTTGGCACAAAATACAAAACATGTTGAATATCTTGTAGCTCAACGTATTTGCATTTTTACATATGCATAGAAACACAAGTTGGTGAATGTGAGTACCACATCCTGAAGACCAAGAACTTTCACAGCTATTCTCCAAACTAGATTTGGGTCGCTATTTTCTATCTTCACTTTTTACGTTTTTTTATTATCAAGTTGTTTTTATTTAAAGGGATTCTTGTGAATTGATTGTTTGAGTTACTTTTTGTAATGTTCAATAACCATTGTGTACAGGGACGAACCCAGGACTCGAGGATATGGTGCCAACAAAAAATTTAGTGAATAAAAACACTAACATATGTATATTGTATTTACATCAAAATACATTAACGATGAATGTCAGATTTAAATAACCTCTTTCAACGATTCGGAACGACGCCGTCGAGGATGGGGATGACTACTTGATGGTTGATGCGTGCATGAGCCACTTCATTCCAACTGTCAAGTAATTCCAGTCGATTAGACGTCTCCAACCAAGTAGAATACTTGAAGATATATAAGAAATAACTGCTCTAGGATAGTAATTCCAAAAGTAAGCAACGAAACAAACAACACACAAAGAATTTATGTGGTTCGATCAATGTGATCTACATCTACTGGACCAGACGAGTACTTCTTTGATTGATAAAGAATGTTTACACACTCATTCACTCGGAATAGGATATTTCCTCACTTCGCTCGTGAACTCACACAACTCAAAGATTACAAAACGTACTACAATCTACAATCCAAAATCGTCAACCTTTACAATGTACACATACAAGAGTATATAAAGACCAAAGGTAGTTGCTGCTGTTAGGAACTGTTTTGAGTAGTTAGCAACCGTTTGCAACCGCTTGTAACAACCCATGTGCTATGTTATTGCCCAACTGAAACGGTAGTTATGCCCTCAAGTAGTTGTAACTGTAAAACAGCTAGTTAAACTAACTAACTTTCATATCAGAAGACTTATCCATAAAGATCAGAACACTACTTAGTGTGCTGATACTCAACTCTTCTGTTCATGTGATCAAAAGCTGACTCTGCTGATAGACTTCTACTGTGCTGATCTTTACTGTGCTGACCAAGTACTGTGCTGAAATACCCTGCTGAAATACTGTGCTGATCCACTCTGCTGAAGTACTGTGCTTGGTATACTCTGCTGACTCAGTACTGTGCTGATCCACTACTGTGCTGATCTGACCAACTATGCTGAAATCTAAGCATCACCTCTTCAGCTGATTGAAAACCTTCAACTCATCTGATTTCGGCCTAAGTCATCTTGCCTGATCCTATCAGCACACTACTTTCTTAGTGTGCTGATTATGAGATTATGAGAAAACACTCACAATTCTCCACCTTTAGCTCATAATCGAACTAACCTCCACCAAAAACAAAACACCAACACTATTCTCCTCAAAGAATAGCCTCCACTACTGATCTTCTCCCACAAGAACAATAGTCTTCTCCTCGGAGGAATTAATGCAGTCCAATAAGTCTAAGACACAAGCCAAACTTCTCTTTTGGCAATGCCTTAGTGAACGCATCAGCAGGGTTCTCCTCTGTAGCAATATTCACTACCTGGACGACCCCCTTCTCTACAATATCTCTTACAAAGTACAACTTCACATCTATATGTTTAGTTCTCTCATGATACCCCTGATGCTTTGCAAGATGTATTGCACTTTGGTTATCACAGAAGACAGTCACACTTCTTTGTGATATACCAAACTCCTTCAAGATCCCCCTAAGCCACATGCTCTCCTTTACTGCTTCAGTCAAGGCTACATATTCTGATTCTGTAGTAGATAATGCAACTACGGACTGATGTATTGACCTTCATGATATAGCTGTACCAAATAAGGTGAATACATAACCTGTCAAGGACTTTCTTGTGTCTACATTGGCTGCATAATCGGCATCAACATATCCCACAAGTGCTTCTCCCTCATCTGATATCTTCTGAAATTTCAGACCCTTCTCAGCTGATCCTAGAACATATCTCATGACCCACTTAACTGTCTCCCAATGACTTAAGCCTAGATCACTCATGTATCTGCTGATTACACTTATTGCATGAGTTAAATCTGGTCTACAACACACCATAGCATACATTAAACTTCCTACTGCACTGGCATAAGGAACCTTACTAATCTGAGCTCTTTCTTAGTTGTTCTTGGAACACATCTGATTGGATAGCTTCTGATGCTGGCCAATTGGTGTAGAAACTGACTTAGCTTGATTCATCCTAAATCTCTCTAACACCGTCTTCAGATAGGTAGGCTGACTAAGCTGAATTGCTCCCTCAACTCTACTGATCTCCATCCCAATGATCACTTTTTCTTCACCAAGATCTTTCATCTCAAACTCCCTTTTGAGAATCTCTTTCACCTGATTGATACTGTTAATAGACTCCCCAGCTATTAACATATTATCTACATACAACAGAAGATAGGTAATTGAACTCCCAACTCTTCTGAAGTAAACACAGCTGTCATATAAGCTTCTTGCAAAACCAGTTGAGCAAATGTACTCATCAAACCTTAAGTACCATTGTCTAGGGCTTTGTTTGAGGCCATAGAGTGATTTTCTGAGTAAGCACACTTTGTCTTCTCCATCTTCTATGTCCAACCCTTCTGGTATTTTCATTTAGATCTTCTCATCCAAAGTCCCATGAAGAAATGCTGTGGTCACATCCATTTAATGCAGCTCCAATTCATATTGAGCAACCATAGCCAACAAGATTCTGATGCTACAATGCTTTACAACAGGATAGAAGATTTCATTAAAGTCAATACCTTCTTTATGTGTAAATCCTTTAGCTACAAGCCTTGCCTTGTACCTAATCTTGCCACCTCTCTGAGCCTCCACCTTCTTCTTGTAGATCCACTTACACCCAACAAGTTTCTTGTTCTTAGGCCTCTCAACAATCTCCCAAGTCTGGTTCTTGTTAAGAGATAACAATTCTTCCTCTATAGCAACTAACCACTTCTCTTTGTCATGGCAGTTGATGGCTTCTGTGTAAGTTTTAGGCTCCAGAGACTCCACCTCAAGAGCTGCACATAAAGCAAATGATACTATGTCAGCTTGACCATACCTTTGAGGTGGGTGGACTTCTCTTCTGGTTTTGTCCCTAGTCAGCTGATAGTCATGAAGCTCAGTATCACTATGAGTAGTCTCCTCCTCATCTGGATCAATCTGATCTTCAGTTACTGTTCTGGTTTCAACATGCTCCACCTCAACCTGTGTCTCATCTGGTCTGTTGTGTGTTGCACTTGAACTTGCCTCTTCTTTCAGTGGCATTCTACTTTCATCAAAAGTTACATCTCTGCTGATAATACACTTCTGCATTCCAGCTTCAAGGCACCACAACCTATACCCTTTCACTCCAGAAGGATACCCTACGAACACACATTTCAAGGCTCGAGGCTCAAGCTTATCTTGCTTGACATGGGCATATGCTAAACAACCATAAACTTTCAAATTGCTGTACTCAGCTGCATGGCCAGACCATAACTCTTCTGGGGTTTTAAATTGCACAGCTGAGGAAGGGCTTTTGTTTATCAAATAGGCTGCTGTTGACACTGCTTCTCCCCAAAATACTTTAGGCAATCCCGAGCTGCTCAACATACATCTGACCCTCTCAAGTAAAGTCTGGTTCATTCTCTCAGCTACTCCATTCTGCTGAGGTGTACCTGGTACTGTTCTATGCCTCACTATACCCTTCTTCTTGCAGAAAACATTGAACTCTTCTGATATGAACTCCAGCCCATTATCAGTTCTAAAATGCTTGAGCTTCTTTCCAGAGACATTCTCAACCTCAGTGAGCCATTCCTTGAACTTTTCAAATGCTTCTGACTTGGATTTCAGGATAGTGATCCATACCTTCCTTGAGTAGTCATCTATGACAGATATGAAATACCTCCCACCACTTCTGGTCTGATTCCTAGCTGGCCCCCATAAATCTGAATGGACATAGTCCAAAATTCCTTTGGTAGAGTGTGAACTCTTGCCAAACTTCAATCTCTTGGATTTCCCAAGAATGCAGTGCTCACACAAATCAAGCTTTGTGATCTTGTCACCACCTAGCAATCCTTGCTTACTTAGCTCAAGTAGGCCCTTCTCTCCTACATGACCTAATCTTCTGTGCCACAACTTTGAGTTGTCTTGCACCCTTGCCACATCTGATCTCCCAATTACTGTTCCTCCCTTAAGAAAGTAGAGATCATTCCTTCTCTCACCTTTAAGAATAGTAAGTTCCCCCTTTGAAACTCTGAGCTCTCCATCTTCTGACTGGAATTTGTAGCCCATTGAATCCAGCATACCAAGAGATATCAAATTTCTCTTGAGTTCAGGGACATACCTGACCCTCTTGAGAATCCTCACTACTCCATCATACATCTTCAAGTGTACTGTACCTTCACCTTTGACTTTGCAAGTGTGATCATTCCCTAACAACCCAGAACCTCCATTCTGATGCTTAAAATCATGAAACCAATCTCTCCTTGGAGTCATGTGGAAAGAACACCCTAAATCTAAAATCCAATCCTGTTGTTCTTTAGTGGAAGTGATGGATAGGGACTGAGCTGACTCATAGCCTTTCTGCTTCTTATCTTCTTGGGTTTGATTTGCTTGATTCTTATCAACAGGGTTCTTGGGACCAGCTTTTCTCATAAGATGTCTGTACTTGTAACAAGTACTCTTAAAGTGCCCAGGTTTGTTGCAGTGGTGGCACACTACTTTCCCTTGATTTGACACTACTGATTTTCCCTTATCAGCTCCCTTGGGTTGACTAGACCCCTTCTTGGAGACAGACTTCTTCTGACCTCCCTTGATTGCCAATCCTTCTGCACTGCTACTTTTATCTACTTGAGATGTCTTATTATGCAACAGCTTGGACTTGACTGCCAAGATCACATCCTCCAATGTGATTGCTTTCTTTCTACCATACAAGATGGTGTACTTTAGGATTTCAAAGGACTTAGGAAGAGCACTCAACAAGATAAGAACCTTATCCTCTTCTTCAAGCTTGACATCCAAATTCTCCAGATCATCAAGTATCTTGTTGAACTCATCTAGCTGCTCCGTAATGGGTTTGTCATCTCCCATTCTAAAGGCATACAACTTCTGTTTCGAATAGAGTCGGTTAGCAAGAGTTTTCACCATAGATAACTTCTCAAGCTTATCCCAAACCTCCTTCGCTGACTTCTCTTTAGCAACCTCCCTCAAGACCTTATCTCCAAGGCAGAGTAGGATCGTGCTTCGAGCTTTTCTGAGCAACTTGCTCCTTTCAGCCGCAGCTGCTGCAGTTTCTTCTGCAGTCTCTTCGGATTCTTCGAGAGCCTCGAATAATCCTTGCTGTTCAAGGAGGGCCTGCATCTTGACCTTCCACAGCCCAAAATCTCCGGTGCCTGTAAACTTCTCTATGTTGTACTTGGTAGAATTCCCCATCTTAGATCTGCAGCTACTTCAGTTTCCCACAGACGGCACCAATTGTCAAGTAATTCCAGTCGATTAGACGTCTCCAACAAAGTAGAATACTTGAAGATATATAAGAAATAACTGCTCTAGGATAGTAATTCCAAAAGTAAGCAACGAGACAAACAACACACAAAGAATTTAAGTGGTTCGATCAATGTGATCTACATCCACTGGACCAGACGAGTACTTCTTTGATTGATAAAGAATGTTTACACACTCATTCACTCGGAATAGGATATTTCCTCACTTCGCTCGTGAACTCACACAACTCAAATATTACAAAACGTACTACAATCTACAATCCAAAATCGTCAACCTTTACAATGTACACATACAAGAGTATATAAAGACCAAAGGTAGTTGCTACTGTTAGGAACTGTTTTGAGTAGTTAGCAACCGTTTGCAACCGCTTGTAACAACCCATGTGCTCTGTTATTGCCCAAGTGAAATGGTAGTTATGCCCTCAAGTAGTTGTAACTGTAAAACAACTAGTTAAACTAACTAACTTTCATATCAGAAGACTTGTCCATAAAGATCAGAACACTACTTAGTGTGCTGATACTCAACTCTTCTGTTCCTGTGATCAAAAGCTGACTCTGCTGATGGACTTCTACTGTGCTGATCTTTACTGTGCTGACCAAGTACTGTGCTGATATACCCTGCTGAAATACTGTGCTGATCCACTCTGCTGAAGTACTATGCTTGGTATACTCTGTTGAAGTACTGTGCTGACTCAGTACTGTTCTGACTCAGTACTGTGCTGATCCACTACTGTGCTGATCTGACCAACTATGCTGAAATCTAAGCATCACCTCCTCAGCTAATTGAAAATCTTCAACTCATCTGATTTCGGCCTAAGTCATCTTGCTTGATCCTATCAGTACAATACTTTCTTAGTGTGCTGACTATGAGATTATGAGATAACACTCACACCAACAACTACAAACACGTAGAACATATTAGGAATATAATATTCTAAAGATTTGTATCTTTTAATATTATGATTTATCTCTATCTTTTAGAATATTTGATGTAAATATTTATTCCTATCTTGTAAATATAGATACACTCTGTATCTATAAATACCTCTCTTGTAAACACTTTACATTCACTCAATGAAATTATAATTTCATAAATCATTGTTTCTCTATATGGTATCAACGAGTTCTTCGGCTCACGCCTCGATCCATCCCAACCTACACGGTTCCTCAAGAAGCGCTGTCTTCTTCCCCACTCCAATTAAACGGTCCCTCAAGAAGCTTTGTCTTCTTCCCCACTTCAATTAAACCCATCCAAGAAGTTTATTCTTTCTTGAATAAGCGGCGTCCTCCAATAAAAAAAAAAATTAAATTGTTAATTAATCCCCACTCCAATTCTTGCTCCTCCCACTACCAGCAAAATACAGCCCAGGCTGCATAACCACAGGCTCTCTTCCCAAGTTATAAACATCATATAACTTCTGTTTGTATCATGCCTGCGCTGCTCTCATCCGCCGCATCCAGCTCAGCAATAGTCGCCGGCAACACGTCACGACCGACAATGGTTGCTGGCAGAGCCTCCGGTCGCCCGCCTCGCACACGAACGCCACCCACCTGCCAATTCTGTCGTGCTCTCGGCCACACGGCAAGAACTTGCCCGAAAATTTTCAAATTGGAAACAACCCACATCCAAAACTCACCGAGTCAACTCGGTCCCTCCTCACCAGGTAATCACACTCTCTATTCTAGTAAATACACCCCACCCTTGAATCCAAAACAAACCCCTCCTGCCCAGAATCCTTACACCCACCTATCCAGTAAACACACCCCCCTACCCAGAATCCTTACACCCACTTATCCAGTAACCACACCCAACTCTGGTAAATACACCCCTCCGCATCTATGCACCCACCTCAATACTACATACACCCCACACAGTATATACACCCATCCTCCTAGTACATACACCACCTCCGCACATTCGACTATTTCTAGTACCCACTCCGTTCCTTGGATTCTGGACTCCGGTGCGTCGCATCACATTACCACCGACCTCCAAAACCTGTCCTTCCACTCTCCATATTCTGGCTCAGATGACGTAGTCATCGGTGATGGTAACGGTTTGCATATCTCACATATTGGTTCCTTATCGTTTCCTCATGTTACTATGCTAAAATTCTCAAACGTACTAGTTGTTCCGCAAATGGCCAAAAATCTTATCTCCGTTTCATCGTTATGTCGAGACAATGATGTTAATGTTATCTTTGGCCCAACTTCCTTTCACGTGCGAGATGGTCGTACGGGGAGCGTTCTCCTCGTGGGGAGTCGCATTGATAATCTTTACGTATGGCCGGTACGAGCATCCAAACCCTCACCTACCACATTCATTTCCGACCGCCTTCCTCTTCCGGTTTGGCATTCCCGTTTAGGTCACCCATCTCTCAAAATTCTATCCCATACTTTGTCTAAATTTCGTTTACCTAGTAATCCTACAAAACTATTTAGTTGTGATTCTTGTCATTGTATTAAGAGTCACAAACTACCATTTAATGAATCTAGTATTGTTTCACATACACCCCTCGAAATTATCTTTTCCGATGTATGGTCATCTCCGGTCATATCTCACGATGGTTTTAAGTATTATGTCATATTTGTTGACCATTTCAGTAAATACATGTGGATCTACCCCCTAAAACGCGAATCGGATGTCCTATCCACCTTCTCAACCTTTAAACCCATTGTTGAAAACTACTACAACACCAAAATTAAAACTCTTTACACAGATAATGGGGGAGAGTTTATTGCTCTTCGATTGTTTCTCCAAAACCATGGCATATCCCACCTCACTACCCCACCCCATACTCCCGAGCACAATGGCATGTCTGAACGTCGTCACAAACATGTTGTTGATACAGTCTTAGCCCTACTACACCACGCCTCCATGCCCCTCACATACTGGCCTTATGCGGTTTGTGCAGCTACCTACATCATAAATCGCCTTCCTAAAGTCAACCTGAACATGCTTTCTTCCTTCCAATGCCTTTTAAAACAACCACCTAACCTATCCAAACTTCGAGTTTTTGGGTGCTTATGCTACCCTTGGCTCCGCCCCTACACTGCTCACAAATTAGACCCTCGTTCCATGCCAAGTGTTTTCATTGGATATTTCATCACTCAAAGTGCCTATCTATGCCTAGATCTTACCACCCACAGAATATACACCTCTCGCCATGTTCAATTTGTTGAACACACCTTTTCCTTTGCCAAAATCAATTCAGTTTCTGACACACCCACTGTTCTGGTAGATACACCTACTGCACACACTGATCTGACAGTTACACCCCCTAAACTGATATATACACCCCCTACTCCTGATACACCCACTGAATTGATAAATGCACCCCTCCCCCTGTTACACCCACTGTTTCGCTGAACACACCTCCTATTTCGATACATACACCCACTGCTCCGACCCAAACTCCCAATACACCCCCCGAAATGATAAATACACCCCCCATCACCCCAAATACCGAAAACCCACATCTCGCCCACCCTATCCAGCCTCCAGCTACTCTTGTGCCGCCAAACGCTCCTCCGCGACCCCCCGCACCACCTTCACCACCTCCGGCCTTGCACAGATCCAGTATGGTCACTCGATCCCAAAACAAAATCTTCAAGCCCAATCCAAGGTATTGTCTTACATCGGCTTTACCTTCTGATACTGAACCAAGTTGTGTTTCTCAAGCCTTGAAAGATAAACGGTGGAGGGAAGCCATGTCCTCCAAGTTTGATGCTCTTCTCAGGAATGGAACTTGGGATTTGGTTCCCCCTGACGAGTCTCAAAATATAGTTGGCTCCAAGTGGGTCTTTCGCATCAAACGCAAGCCTGATGGGTCCCTAGACAAATTTAAAGCACGCCTTGTGGCCAAAGGTTTTCATCAGCGTCCGGGTGTTGATTTCTTTGAAACCTTCAGTCCTGTTGTCAAACCTTCAACTGTTCGAGCTGTTCTCAGTATTGCAGTTACTCGAAATTGGCCCCTTCAACAGTTTGATGTGAATAATGCTTTTCTTCATGGTACCCTGTCTGACACAGTCTACATGGCACAACCCCCTGGTTTTGTTGATAAAACTTTTCCGTCCTATGTTTGTAAACTGCATAAGTCCATTTATGGTTTAAAACAGGCACCTCGTACTTGGTATTATGCTCTTAGGACGTTCTTGGAAGGGATTTGATTTATTCACACAAAGTCTGATGAGTCTCTTTTTGTGTACAATAAATCTGGTGTTATTGCATATTTCCTTGTGTATGTTGATGATCTGATTCTCACAAGAAATAACATTCCCTTCCTCACTCGAGTGGCTACGGACCTTGGTACAAAATTTTCAGTGAAAGATTTGGGCCCTCTTTCCTACTTCCTAGGTGTGGAAGTTCTTCGTACCAAGAAATCATGCTTTCTTTCCCAACGAAAGTATGTGGTTGATCTCCTTACTCGGTATAACATGATCACCTCCAAACCAGTTCAGACTCCACTATCCACCTCAACTCGTCTCACTCTTTCGGATGGTACACCTCCTGCTGATGCCACTCAATTTCATCAGGTACTTGGTAGTCTTCAATATCTCCAACTCACCAGACCTGATATAGCATTTGCTGTTCACAAGTTATCTCAGTTTATGCATGCTCCAACCACTACTCATTGGGGTGCAGTTAAACGTCTTCTTCGTTATTTAAATGGGACTCGAGATGTAGGAATAACCTTGAAACCTGAACCTTCCTCATCTCTACATTGTTTTACTGATGCTGATTGGGCTGACAACAGTGATGATCGTACTTCTACAAGTGCTTACATTGTATTTCTTGGGGCTAATCCTATTTCATGGTCTTCAAAGAAACAAAAATCAGTTGCTCGTTCTTCCACGGAAGCCTAATATTGTGCCATTGCCTCAGCTGCCTCTGAAGTTCAATGGTTAAAGTCTTTATTTCATGAATTGTGTTTCTCAGTTCCAACTCTTCTTGTTATCTATTGTGATAATATTGGGGCCACTTATCTCTGTTCAAATCCTGTCTTCCACTCTCGAATGAAGCATATTGCAATTGATTTTCATTTTGTTCGAGATTTGATCAAGACATCTCAGCTTAGAGTCTCACATGTCTCGTCCGCAGACCAACTTGCTGATGCTCTCACCAAGCCACTATCTCGTGCTCGACTGCAACTACTTATGACCAAGATTGGACTCTCCTACGGTGCTCCATCTTGAGGGGGCATATTAGGAATATAATATTATAAAGATTTGTATCTTTTAATATTATGATTTATCTCTATCTTTTAGAATATTTGATGTAAATATTTATTCCTATCTTGTAAATATAGATACACTCTGTATCTATAAATACCTCTCTTGTAAACACTTTACATTCACTCAATGAAATTATAATTTCATAAATCATTGTTTCTCTATATAACACATGCAACTATAGCCAAACAGTGCAACATGTACAAGTATCAATAAATTCAATATATCTTATTACAACGACACAAAGAGAAATAAAAGAACAAATTAATTTGAAAAGGGAATCACATACTGTGACAAATGGATCAGATGAAGGTTCGTAAAAATGGTTCAGTTTTCACCAATCATGGTGAAAAGGACAATCATGGTAAATCACCACTCATCCTTCTTTTACTAAACGACGCTGAAAAAACTGGTTTGATTTTAAATCCCATGCCTTCAAATAGGGAAAATTTCAAAATACGTACCATAACTTAGATTTATTCCATTTTAAATCCTTTAAGTTTTCATTTTTTCAAAATACGTCCTAAAATGTCCAATTTACATCCTTTTTGTCCAATTTACGTCATGTAACTTAGATTAATTTCATTTTAAATCCTTTAAGTATTCACTATTTCAAAATAAGTTAGGTAACTTAGGATGCAAATTGGACACTTTAGGATGTATTTTGAAAAAGTGAAAATTTAGAGGATTTAAAATGAAAAATGGAATAAACCTACGCAGGATGTATTTTGAAAAATTTCCCCTTCAAATATAACCGTTTTTCAAGTTTTCCCCTAACTCTCACAATTTCCTGCATCCTTCTCTAATTGCCCCTAACAATCTTACCGCCATAGCTACTTATCATCAACATGCATTTGATTCTTCAGCGAAAATGAAACCCCCAATGTTCAATTCACATTTGTTGATAAACCAGCATCAAACTCAACACGTTCATAACCATTCGTTTTTATTCCCCTTAACATACACCCAACAACAGGAGAAAAGTGCATTTGGGAATGAACGAGCGTGTTGACGAGAATTTGAGGAGGAGTTCGATTTGCGGGTGGTTCATTTCCACTGTGAGAGGTGGTTGATTTATGTGAGAGAAAAGAGGAGGGTTTGGAATGAATAAAATGAGTTGTTTTTATAGAGGGTATAATGAGTATTATGACACCCATTTTGCACTTAATAGTAATATTAAAAAAAATTTGGACATAAATGTTTTACACATGAGTGAAAAACACCTATGAGACTATGAGTAAATAAACTCTCAACAAATTAACCCAATCTATGCAAATTTAGTGATTTTTTTTTATTTTTTTTTCAGATTTAGATCTTTTCATTTCCCGATTTCAAAATCAATATGCATAAATATTTTGGATCTGATTTTTTATGATTTTTTTAATTTGGTCATTTAAAAAAAATCAAATTTTATTCTTTTTTTTTAAACCCAAAATTTCGCTACTTGTTTCGAAAGTTTTTGTCGAAGTTAGTAGATTTTTTTTTTCATTTTATAATTTTCTTACCAACATTTGTGGCTAATTTCGAAAATCATATTGTTTCTGTTATTACTTATTTTTTCTCAAAAACTGGTGGCTACTCGGCAACATGTAGTGAATGTAAAATTAGGGTTTTAATGGGGTGTATTCTGATTTGATTTGATAAAAGTGTAATATAATTTTTTGACACATAATTTTTTTTTGGGGGGGGGGGGAGGGATTAGTGTGAAAATTGTTTGAAATTCATGTGTTTAATTTGCCTAATTTTATAGGATTCCGTGCATTATTTACACCAAATTGACTAATTGCACTTGATTTGGAGAACGAGTGTGGTTTACTATTTTTATAGGAAAAATGAGAATTTTTAGAAGAAAACACGTCTTGATTATATTGTAGAGTCAATCGAAGAATAAATCGAGAAGAGAAATAAGTGGTGAAGAATTGTTTAATCTAGAAATGTCGGGTCCAAGTATTTAAATGGAAAGCCCAAAATTTGGACCAAGGCCATTTGCTTGCTTGTCGTGAACAAATTAATCAAAAGGGCGTGGTTATACACACACACCGACCTATTGAGGACACCAACTGGATGAGTACACACACTCTAAGATGAGGACACCCACCATGAAAACTCTAAAATACCCTTAGCTTCACAAAACCCTAATTCTTCTTCATTCCATATTCTTCAAATCAGTACACCCACCTCCCTCCCTCCCTCTCTCTCTCTCACTCTCCCTTCTTCCTCCGTCGCCGCCCAGCTCAAGAGTCGCCCACGTCGCAGAGTCAGCCGTGTCGGCCGCCTACGTCGCAGAGCCAGCCGCGTCGGCCGCCTACGTCGCAAAGTCAGCCACGTCGGCCGCCTCCCTCAGCCGCGCAACAGCGACGCGAGTCTCCTCTCTCCACTCTCCA
This sequence comes from Galeopsis tetrahit, assembly GCA_963675135.1. Classification (NCBI taxonomy): domain Eukaryota; kingdom Viridiplantae; phylum Streptophyta; class Magnoliopsida; order Lamiales; family Lamiaceae; genus Galeopsis; species Galeopsis tetrahit. The sequence goes on from OY776123.1 coordinate 39,344,849, forward strand.
GCGTCGCCGCCCCCTCCTCTTCGCCGTTCGTGCCCCTCGCACCGCCTCAGTCAGGTAAGTTTTAGTACCTTCGAAAAATTTGAAAATTAGGGTTTATGAAAAATTAGGTTTTTTTGTAAGTTGTTTTGGAATTTTTTTCGAACAACTTGAGCTTGTTGAGGAAGAAATTTCTAACAATTTGTGTTTGTTCATGAGAAATTTTTGAACAACTTGAGTTTGTTCAAGAAAAAATTTCGAACAAGTTGTTCATGATTTTTTTTTTCGAACAAATGAAAGTTGTTCATGATTTTTTTTCGAACATATTGGTTTTGTTAGGTAAAATATTCGGATATTTAAACTTTGTTCATGTAAAATTTTCGAACACATCAAAAAAATATTTTTTTTGTTGAAATTTCTTGTTTTTAAGATTTTTTTATTGGAGGGCAGTGGTTGTTTTGACGGGTGATGGTGGAGATGATTCTATAAATGAAATGGAACTGTGGGTGTACTCATCTTCGTTTTTTTTTTTTATAAATTTCATACGAGGGGTATGTAAGACATTTCACATGTCATGTCATATGAAAAAAAATGCTTGGTGGGTGTACTCAATAGGTTGGTGTGTGTATAACTATGATACCCGAGCTTCTCACTACTCATTGACCAATATAATTTATGCATTACGTCCATTTTATATCACTAGATTTTCACCCGTGCGATGCACGGGCATATTTTAATATTTTTTATAGTCCGTAAAAAAATATGTATTAATATATATCAATATATTAAAACGTTGTCACAAAAAATTTCGAAGTCTATCATGCTAGCAATCTATAAAAGCAACATAAATTAGTTTATGTAATTTTTTTTTTCTATTTTTCATTTTGTGACAAATATTTTTTTAAATTCTAGCATAAGTTGTGTTTATATTTTATTCGCATCAAAATAACATATAAAAACATCATTTTTTTTATAACATATAGAACAACAATATACATTTTTAATTGAGAGATTTTTTCCCTTGGTCAAGCCAAATGATCAATAGTCACCTTCTATGTTTTAACCATCTTTATAATATATATTTGCAAACATTTTTTACAGTCACGTGGCACTAATTCATTGGTTTATCTCAATCTCTCTCTTCTCAAATCACTCTATTTCAAAATCCCTGAATTCTCATTCATTCTACACTTTTCTTTTAATCTCATCCATTCATTTTAAAACTTAATCTTGACCCTACATTCTTAATCTTATTTTCTATATAAATCTCTCATCTCTTCTCAAAATCTCTAATTTCTCATTCATTCTCAATTTTACTTGAAGATTTAGTATTTTGATAATCAATTTATTCAAGATTTGAAATCCAACGATTCGTCTACTTAATGATTGTGACTTTGTGACTTTGAAGATTTTGAAGATTGTGAATTTGAAGATTGTGAAGAACTTTGAAGATTTGAAGATTGTGAAGAAATTTTGAAGATTGAAGATTTTTAGAAATTTTGAAGATTGAAGATTTTGAAGATTTGAAGGTTGTGACTTTGAAGATTGTGTAGAAATTTTGAAGATTGAAGATTTTGAAGATTTGAAGGTTGTGACTTTGAAGATTGTGTAGAAATTTTGAAGATTGAAGATTTTTAAAAATTTTGAAGATTGAAGATTTTTGTAATTTATGTATATTTCTTCTTACATTCGAAGATTTTTGTAATTTATGATTGTCTCTCATCTTCAATGACGGAGGCACCAAGGGCCCAGGGGGGGCAGTGGGCCCCCCACCAATTTTGTAAAAAAATCAAGGGTATTTTAGTAATTTTACACATATATATATTTAAATAATTAAAAATTAAATATATGGTAATATGTGCCCTATTTTCTCTGGCCCAATACTGTACACGCAATTTTCATTATAAAATTCTCAACCTATTTCCCTTCTTTCATTCACGGCGTTTATATATTATAATACACATAAGGGTGAAGCGATTGAATTGCTAGATATCATTAATCAGTTTGAGTTTGTATTTTTGTTACATCTTATGACAAAAATTTTGGGAATCACTCATGAATTGTCACAAGCTCTTCAAAGAAAGGATCAAGATATTGTTAATGCAATGAGGATGGTGAAAGTATCAAAGGAGCGTTTGCAATCAATGAGAGAAGAAGGTTGGGATACTCTGTTTATTGAAGTTTCTGATTTTTGTAGCAAGCATGAGATAGATGTGGTAAACATGGAATGCGTACATGTAGCTCGTGGAAGATCAAGGCGTAGGGTTGAAAAAATCACTAACCTTCACCATTATCGTGTTGAGTTATTTTATTCAGTGATTGACCTACAAGCTCAAGAGTTGGATCATCGTTTTAACGAAGTGAACACGGAGTTGTTATTGTGTATGACTTGTTTTGATCCGAGAGATTCATTTTCAGCATTTGATAAAAACAAGTTACTTCGTCTTGCAGAATTTTATCCTTCAGATTTTTCTCAAGTTGCTCTCATTGAGCTTGACAATCAACTAGAGAATTTTATTGTTGACATGCGTTTGGATGAAAACTTCTCAACAATTGTTGGATTAGGAGGGCTTGCTCAGAAGATGGTTTCTACAAGAAAGCACATTGTTTTTCCATTAGTGTATTTGCTCGTTAAGTTATCATTGATCTTACCCGTTGCCACAGCTACTGTAGAAAGAGCATTTTCGGCCATGAAATTCATCAAGAGTTCACTCCGTAATCGAATGGGAGATCGATTATTGAATGATTGTTTGGTTACATACATTGAAAAGGATGTCTTTCAGAAAGTCAGTAACGAAGCTATCATGCAACGCTTCCAAAATATGAAGAATCGAAGAGGAATGTTATAATTTAATTATATTTGATTTTTATTTTTAGATGTTAATGTAATTAAATTTATCATTTTTATTATATAAATATTAGTAGTACTTCATGAGCTTATTTTAAATTTTCACTTTTTAATTTTTTTTTTAGTGTTATTTTTTGGGCCCCCCGACTTAAAAATCCTGGCTCCGTCACTGCTCATCTTCTCAATAGAAATCCAACCATTCGTCTTTCTTGATGTATCAATTTATTGAAGATTTTGGATTTTGATCAATAGAAATCAATTCGTCTACTCAATGATTGTGACTTTGAAAATTGTGAAGAACCTTGAAGATTTGAAGATTGTGAAGAAATTTTGAAGATTGAAGATTTTTAGAAATTTTGAAGATTGAAGATTGTGACTTTGAAGATTGTGTAGAAATTTTGAAGATTGAAGATTTTTGTAATTTATGTATATTTCTTCTTACATTTGAAGATTTTTGTAATTTATGATTGTCTCTCATCTTCTCAATATAAATCCAACAATTCGTCTTTCTTGATGTATCAAATTTTATAAATCTAATATTTCGATCTTTTTACTTTTTTAAATTCAACAAATCCATCTTAATTGTCATAATTCAACCATTCGTCTTCTTTGATGTATCAAATTTTATAAATCCAAAAATTAAATATTTCAATCTTTTTATTTTTTTAAATCCAACAAATTCATCTTAATTGTCATAAATTTAATCTTTATATCTTTTTATTTTTATAAATTCAATTTAAACGTTTGTTAATAAAATTACTCCAACAAATTTCAATTAATAAATTTAATCTTATATTTCTAAAATTACTCCAAAAATAAGATTTGATTTTTTTTCTATTTAATCTATCTTAATAATATTTAAATAAATTTAATTTTAATCTAATTCGTAAAATTATTCCAACAACAAGATTTGATTTTTTTCCCCTAAAATTATTCCAACAAACAATAATATTTTATAAAATCCAACCAAATCTATCTTAATAATATTTAAATAAATTTATCTTAATAATATCTAAATAATTTTATTTTAATATTATTCCTAAAATTACTCCAACAATAAGATTTGATTTTTTATAAATCCAAAAATTTAATATGCACGATATTTTGACTTTAATTTTTATAAATGTAACTTAAATAAACTTAATCTATCATAATAATATCTAAATAAATCTATCTTAATAATATCTAAATAAATTTAATTTTAATCTTATTCCTAAAATTACTCCAAGAATAAGATTTGATTTTTTTTTCCTATTTAATCTATCTTAATAATATTTAAATAAATTTAATTTTAATCTTATTCCTAAAATTACTCCAACAATAAGATTTGATTTTTTTTTCCTAAAATTTTCGAGAGATTACTACATTCATGGGTGAATAACATCTAAAAAGGTTTGTTTTATAGTAATATAATTCACATTTGCTTCCCATACAATTTATCAAAAATATTCCATATTAATACTTTTTTTATTGGAGTTTTTTAGTTCACTTCATTCTTTCAAATCTTTTGAAGAGATAAAATTGTTCGGTCCTGATCAAGCAAAATATTTGATAGGTGAAATCTATAACTTTTTTTTATATTATGTATGTTGTCAATTTATTTTTTTATAATAATTTGTAAATACTACAATATATATAACGCTCTTATAAATTTTGGAATTTTTTGAAGATATAATCGCATTTGTTGTTCAAATACATAGGGTTGAATCTATTGTTATCGATGGAAGAGATGTTACTAAGGTCATCATAGATGTTGAAGATGAAGGGTAATAAAGTCGTTTATCAATTTTATTAATAAAATAAACATTAGACTTTAAATATTATTGATATACCATATATTTTTCTATATTACAGTCGTACTAGAATATCTCTAACTCTTTGAGAAGGATTCTACGAAAATTTGTTGGAGTACAACAAAAACAACCCAAATGAGCCCATGATTCTCATTTTGGATTATGCTAAAGTCCAAACCCGATATAGAGGTAATTTTTCTTTTATATAATTTATTTTAAGTTTTATGTAAATTAGACATTTTATGCTAATTTTATATAAAATATTAACATTATATTTCAAATCTTTTTTTAGAGAAATTTATCTCAAATTCAATGTATGTCAACCGACTATCAATCAATGTTGATAGTCCTGAAATGAATGAATTTAGAAAGAGGTAATATTTATTAAAATTCCTAATTAAATCTACACTATTTATTTTAATATCTTTTTGATATTTTGTTTATTTTATTCTAGCTTCGAATCAAGAAAAATCGAAATTCCAGCTCCTATATATTTCTCCAAAGAGGCTGAGTCCAGTCGTTCTTCCGTGTACGATGAGTTCACCGAAAATGATGATATAACATATCTTACTAACATTTATGATATTAGAAAGGTATTTGAATTTTTCTTATTTAAAATATTTATATTAAATTTTAAAGTAAAAATTTATCCTTCTTCAATATTTTACAAACAATTAATGTAATTTTTTTTATTTGTTCAAGGACTCATACGTTGTTGTGTTAGCTACTTGTCATGCTATTGAGTCAGGGAGCATCTGGTATTACCATGCATGCAAACAATGCTTTAAAATGGTTAAGCTCAACGACAATAAACGAGACTGGAACTGTGAGAACTGCAATACAGACTCTGAATTTATTGATACAAGGTACTATTTAGTGGAAATTTGTATTTGCAGTTATTTTTCTATTGTATTTTATATATTTAATCAATTAAAATCATATATACGTATTACGACAACTAAAATTATTCTTCAGGTTCAAGGTTCAAATTCGTGTCGTTGATCAAACTGGATCAACCTCCTTAGTTATGTTTGAACGCGTGGTTGTTAAGTTGGTTGGTAAAACAACAACCGACATTCTTACTTAGATGGATGAGGTATTTTATAACTATAATAACATTTATAACTATAGTAACATTTATGGAAAATTTAATTGGTCTATTTTTTTCAGAATTTTAATGTACTTTTTTAGTATAATTTTAACAACATACTTATTTCAAATTTCAGAAAGATCTAGATGTCAAAATGCCACCAAAACATGAAATGTTGTTGGGCAAGAAATTCATTTTTCGAATCTATATTTCATTATTCAACTTGAGAAATAACTACACGGTATACACCGTTGTAAAGTCATCTTCAGATGAAGAACTAATTTTAGGTTGGTTGGTAAAACAACAACCGACATTCTTACTCAGATGGAGGAGGTATTTTATAACTATAATAACATTTATAACTATAGTAACATTTATGGAAAATTTAATTGGTCTATTTTTTTCAGAATTTTAATGTACTTTTTTAGTATAATTTTAACAACATACTTATTTCAAATTTCAGAAAGATCTAGATGACAAAATGCCACAAGAACTTGAAATGTTGTTGGGCAAGAAATTCATTTTTTGAATCCATATTTTATTATTCAACTTGAGAAATAACTACACGGTATACACCGTTGTAAAGTCATCTTCAGATGAAGAACTAATTAAAAAATTTGAATCCAAGAATGGTTCTTCAAAGGTAACTTTTTCAAAGGTATCTCCTATTTCGAAAGGAAAGGTAATAATATTTTTGACCAAGTTTTTTATTTTAGTTCTTTTAATATATCTATTTTATAAAAAAATGAATTAATCTTTTTAATTATACTTTATTTCAGAGTAAGACTTCTTCGTCAATAAATGACAATGAAGATATCGAGTGTGTAGAAGTTACTACTCGATATAAAAGAAAGTTGGATTATGTTTTTTTTGTTGGATTATGTTTTTTTATAGAATTATGTTTTTAATTATATGATATGCAGTAGCATTGACACATTGAACAATTTTCAATTACATTGATTTTTTTTTACCGTTTTGACTACATAATTTCAATGCTGTATATCAATAAGCTCTTAATTCATTATTGTCATATGCTTATGACATGCATTTAGTGGGTGCTATCCGAAAGAATCCAGACTCTATCAATTCATTTATATCAATTTTTTTAATATTCATTTATTTGTTGTGTAAACCAATGTAAGTGATATTTTTGTTTAATTACTAACTTTTGTTCAATATTCAATATATATTGATTGTGATTATGTATTTGATCATGAAAAATAAATATCTGCTTTAAAATTTTAAAAATTTGAGTAACTAACTGGAATAAAATATAAATAGACTGAATAAAATAGTTTAAATAATTTTGAATAAAAAAATTGAAAAAAAAAATTGAATTAAAAAAAAAATACTCTAATAAAATTCTGCGAAATTTCTTTTAATTATATAATTTTATTTTATTTTTTAAATGACTTTCTTTTATTTCTCTCTCTTCTCCAACTTTTCTTTTTAAAAAAAAAATCTTTCTCATATCTTTACAAATCTTGCATTATAATATAAAATTAAATTAGGTTAAAAATTATTATAATTATTAAAAATTAATAAAATATACTTATTTCAACCCCGCCTAGTACGCGAGTCTTACACTAGTATAATATGATAAAGAACATGTGTTTCATTCTGTGCAATTAAAAATAAAGAAACCACTATCTTTGAACCTCAAACCACTATCTTATTTCTCATATATTCAAATGTACATGTCTCTGCAATCAACAAACTCACAATTAAAAAAAAAAAAAAAAAGCATAAGTGAGTCCCCCATTACTATTAGAATTATTGATCATTAGTTTTGTATTCATTTATGGTGAAAGAAGATAATAAAAAAATAGTAAAGAAATTAACCATAAATCTTGAAATTACACGATTACAAAAGATTTTTCACATGATACTATATTAATTCTTATTTGTTCCAATAACTTATTGCAGATTACTTTACTCATAAAATATTGTACTTGGCAAAAAAGAAGTAACATAAGAAAAGGGTGCATAACCTTTTTATGGATAACCAAATGCCAACTACTTAGTAAATGGTATTCCAATTATTGATTAGTCTATTAATACATATAGATAAATAAATAAAAATGAAGCTTGCATAAACAGAGAATGATGCATTTTTTGAGGTTTTAGTCAAATTTTCCTGGCAATCAGCCGAGCATCACAATCAATCACAATCAATATCTATGACTATGAGATAATCTAACTGCATCCATATATGATCTGAAAATCATTTGCTATTTGTTTAATTTGTCTTCTTCGAATTGTAGTTTTCTACCTTTGAGATGAGAGAGCAAGAGTAGTGAATTGCAAAACTATCACATATATAACAGATAATTAACACACAATAGCAAACATGACATTTGTAAGAAGGTAAATAAAATCAGCATACTCAAGTATACTTTTTCATAATCACCCTTGTCGCTGAATTCTCCTTCATATTCTTCACCTACTACCTCTTCTTCTTCTTTTTCATCATCATCATCATTGATAATTGAGATTGACACAATGTAGGCAGACACTAAGTCCCATTTCCCGTTAATACGCAGGAAAAAATACCTTACACTTTCGTTCAAGCTGCTCCTCAAAATGTTCCAAGTTTGTTCCAGTCTGTTATGATCATTTTACACTCGGATCATATTTTCTCATAATTAAAAGGTAAAAAGATTTAAAACAATCCCAATATGAGATAATAAAATGAGATTATACTTGAATCACCTGATATGTAAATTAACAACTTGTATTGTGATGGAAAAAAAATCATATCTACAAAAAATATGTTACCAATTAGTATTACTAACACAACTAAACTATATATACCAAAACTAAGAAAATGGAGATATAATCCTTAAGAATAAGGAGGAGAGATTGAAAGTATTAGTTACAGAGTCGAGTGAGCTTCTGTTTGAGGTGATCAGGGTCATGGCGGTTGGTAATTTTGAAATAGGCATCAACCAATAAATCTTGGAGGACAAGCTGGTGAGGAAAGGTCTTGTCAAGAGCCAGAATTGTAGCTTTATCACTCTTGAAGCATTCCTCACTTTCCATTGCTTTCTTTCTTCTTGCACTTACTCTTGCAGATCACATCTACTAGGAGGATATATATATACTAACACTTTACTAATGAGCAGTTAGTTCAATGGTGAGAAATGCATGACATGTGTTAGCAGGTTTTTGGTGGCCCTCTGCTTGCAACTTAAACACACATCTAACAACATTATTTTCACAACACTTTAATTTCATCACTTTTAAATTCCAACATTCATATTTTGAAGCTCAACTAATACAAAATTATCCATTATAACCAAGTCTGAAAAGCAGCTTATGTTCCTCTTCTTGCAAAGTAAAACTAAAAATAAAAAAATGAAGTATATAACATTTAGTTGGCATTCTTTGGATGACCATTGGGAGTAAGTACATCCACCCTCACAATGAATCAAATAAGAAAGTCATTTGAAAATTTTACCACCACACTCAATAGAAATCATACTTCGGGATTATAAAATCTTCGAATTCCCTCTTATTACATAAACTAAGGCAAATTATTAAATGAGATTCAACCTTCACCATTTATTGATATTTTTTGTTTTAATTTGATCATTTAAACGAAATATATAAGTAAAACCAAGCTAATAAAATAGTGCAAATGATTTCGACCTTCAATTTCTCTTCTTTTGCAATCGTCTACAGAACTCTTCTCCGTCCAAAACCCTTTCCTTATACGCATTTCAACTTTTCTGGCACCTTCTTTATTAAGTACTCCCTCCATTTTTTAATAAGTGTCATTTTAACTTTTTTCAATAAATTAAGATTATAAATTGTGATCTATACTACCCTTCATTAATTATAACTAATTTTAATATAGAAATTTTGTTTGATAAAGAATGTGGTCAAGAATGCAGCTAGTATTCATAAATCAAACTAGTTTTGGTATAAGCAATTTTTGTGGAATTTATTTATGAAATATATTTATGGTAAATGAACGAAGGTAAAATAGTTAAAATTAAAGAAAAAACCTTAGAATGACACTTATTTTAAAATTAGTTAAAAAACTGACATTTATTAAAAAATGGAGGGAGTATAAAATTTCTAAAATGAGAGTAATTTCATTTCATGAAACATTTCCACCCTTTGACTTTGAACAAAGGATCTTCAAAGAGAATTAAGAATATAGGCAACCACAATAATTTCCGAATCAAAATATATAGTAGTATAATGATACTGCAATAGGCTGCTAGCTTAGTTATATGATATCATCTTGAAGCGTTTAGATTGAATTTTGGTTTTAATGTTTTTTCATGTAAACGGATCTTTATGTCTCTGAGGCAATCGTCTTGCCTTGTAACGCCCCGAATCCGGAATGCAGCCCTTTAGGCTTAAACACTCTAAATTCGGGTCGCCACTTAGTGACCGAAAAATCGAACCTAAAATTTTCTTTAAAAATATATAATACAAGTGAATCGATAAGAGTTTTGCAGCGGAAATAATTTAAAGATAGTTATGAGTAACAATAGAAGTAGTGTGGCCCATTTATTTTAAAACTTAGAACATGATAAAAATAGCAGTCGGTTTAAAGATAGCTTACATATTAGTCATCGAGTAACTTTAAGAAAGTTTGTTACTCAACATCAAAATAAATATAGCCTTTCATAAAACACAATATATTTTAACATCTTAATATGGGAAAAACACTGTGTCATCCCTGCTGCAACGCCGGCCCCTCTCGATCATAACCTGAAAATATTAGTTTTGGGGTGTGAGATAAAAATCTCAGTGGATATCCTTGTACGCTATTATACAGATTGGCAGTACGCCAAAATAATTAGTATTAATATTTTATCGTGAGTTATTATTATTCTTTGGATAGTGAATTTGTTATTCACTGGGATTTAAATCTTTTGGTAGTGAACTTTCATTCACTGAGGATTTACAATATATCCTTATTCATAATTATCATAATTCATCATATATATATATCATAAATAATATATCACAATTTTTCTCATATCGTATGGGACACTGGTAGCGACTCTACCACATGCTACCCCCTAAACGCTTCCACCTCCTTCTAGGACACTGATAGCGACTCTATCACATGCTACCCCCATAAACACTTTCCCGCCTCCTCCGTGAAACACATATTTGGGACACTGGTAGCGACTCTACCACATGCTACCCCCATAAACACTTTCCCGCCACCTCCGTGAAATCGTAATTTACACATTTCATATCATAATATTAATAATATTATATTATAATTATTGTTGTATTCTTGTGTTCTTAGTTATATGTTGAAGTTTGTTTAGTTCAGTTCAGAATACACCAACAGTCCATATAACATTACTGCAATACGGTAATGACACCCACCTGGTTAACTTTTAAGAAAAGCTACAAACTTCTTGAATGATTTTAGCAAGCGTAACACAGAAGGGGCCGTCCGAGCTCTGATTGGGCAGCACTTCGCCTAACACGTTTTCTTGAATATTTAATTATTATCAGAACTCTTGTTTATTAATTTACTTAACAATTTTCCTTTATGAGTAAATCCTATAATCACATGACAAGTAATATCAAAATAATAAATTCAAACAAATACATTTTAACATTTATCAATTGGCGTGCTTCAACAAATAATAGCAAATTATGGAGCAACATATTAATAATTTAAACACTTACATCACTTAATAACTTAAAAGAAGCAACATATAAATTAAGATAACTAAATCGAGTTTATATAGATATTTGAATTAAATGACTTTTGTAAAATCAACAACATTTTAAAAACTTTAATAGTGTTTAATCAGCATATACACAAAAATGGTACTAATACTCAAATAATAAATAATGTATTTAAAATAGTCGTAATAACAATAATACTAACACATATTTAATTTAAACATGTTCCTCACTTAACAATCACATACGAGCAACTTATAAAATAATGCAATTAAAGTAGGACCTAACTTAATTATATTTAAAACATTATTTTTATTTTATTAGCACAAATAATGATAGTGATAATAAATTAATATATTAACATTGTATTTACACTTGACACACAAATAATCCACAAATCAAAAAGCATCCATTCGGCACATATATTATGAAATACGCAATTAATTAAAGTACTTATATAGAAACGTCAGTTAAGATAGATAGAGTTCTAGTTTTGCATTTTGTATTGTCTCTACGATCTAGTATCATTGTTTGCGGAAAATTTGCTTAACTATAAAGTAGATATTTAGATCTTTAAGAAATATTTTAATAATCTGTTTTAAAAAAGATTTAACATATGCCGAATATTTTTATGGCCGGATTTGGGTACGATTACGCCTGTTTTAGTTTTGATCCTTTTTACTCGGAAATTTAAAATAAAATAGCTATAGCTGTTTAATACCAACAAAATTTGTTTCCATAGCCTTTTAATATATTTCTATCAACGTAGATATTTTTCCAGAATTTAATTGTGGCTCCGAAGATAATATTTTGTAATTTTGCAAAATTGGACATCCTTTAAAACTGTGAATTTTTGCATATGTTCGTCAATCATTTCTCGTCAAACAACTAATTCAATTAACATGAAATCTTGGGGTAAATACACTATACTATATCAAGTTTATTGGAAAGAAAAGGGTTTGTGAAAAATGCATCTCGAAGTCGAGTAAAAATGACTCCGAAGTTTTGAACCTGAAATGGTGCTCTGTTTTTTCCAGTTTTTCCCAGCTTACTGCTTGATTTTCAAATGTAAATATCTCTCGTTCTATCCGACCAATTTGTGTAATATTTTACATTCAGACTCTCTACCATATGTAGATTATACTCACGTTGGTTTCGTGTCAAAATCATTTTTCGTTTAAAAGATATAAGCCTCCAAAGTCACTGCTTTAGTAGTTTTGACACATATTCTTTAAAAATTCATATCTCTTAAACCGTTGGCTCAATTCGTACAAGATTTATACAGTAAGTTCATAACTTAACATAGTTCATTTCCATATTTTTAGTTTTAGCAAAAACACCCTGTAATAAAAGTCGAACTACATGGCAGTAGCTATGTTCTTAAATTCCAGATTTTTTTGGTTTTGTGACTTACCATGTTCGTGCATAGAAATGGGCGGCATAACATTACTATAATCGAAAACTAAAATCATGGATGTAAAGTACAACAATCAAGCAACACATAAGAGTTTTAAACTAACAAATATCATCAAATTTAAACAAGTTAAAAGCTCATATAAAAACAACACAGTGCAGTTTTTTGTTTACGGGTTTACGGAACAACCTTTGTGATTTTCGGTTAGGATTCGAATTGTTTGGAGCCTGGGTACTGAGTATATCGATCATGGACTAAGAGGTGTCGAATTTTCAAGATATTAGTAAGAAACAAGTTATCATAGTTTCTGGATAAATCGAAAAACAGGGGAAGAAGGAAAAATGGGGTTTCCTTCACCTCTCTATGGATTGTTTGGATTGGACATCAGTTTATTCACATCGGGTTCTTCTCGGATGATGAGAGGACATCTGAATCTTTAAGAAAATGGCAGAAACAATCGGATTCTTTCTATGAATTAGAAGAACCGATCGAAAAGACAAAAGGAAGAAGAAATGAAGTATTCTTCTCCTTAATCTTTGAATCCATTTTTCTAGAAATAAAGAAGGGGAGCTTCGAAAATTGCTGGAATACAAAAGAAAAACCAGCTAACTTCCTATTGAAGAAGAAGAAGCCGATCGATCCATTTGAAGAAGAAGAAGAAGATAAGATTTTCTTGATCTTTCTTAACTATGTTGTGGATGTTTTTTGTGCAGAAAGTAAGAAGATATGGCTGCTGCTTCTCGGTGAATTAAGAGTGGGGCTTTATGCAGAGCTCGATGAAGAAGAAGCTTGTGTGATGGAGGGTATATATAGATGAATGATTACACGGTGATTGGCCAAGAAGGGAGGTGGATGGGGGCCATACTTCATTTCTATTGGACCAAAATTGAAAGTAGAGAATATTTGTTATCGTCACGGTATTTGTTAGCACTCGGTATTTACTACACAGTCGTTACTTATATTCGTGTTATTTTGTCGCAGAAAATTACGCAAGAGCTATAAATATTTATTTAGGATTTATGGCGATAATATCGTCGCACTTTGAGACAAAAATTATTTAATTATAAATTCGACTTACGAATACTTATATTATTTTTGTTTTAAATTCTAATATTAATTTAATAGCGAATTCATCAAAATGAGTCCTAATATAAAATAAAATCAGATAAGACAAACATTATATCACAAAGACACGAAAAGCATGGCAACCAAGTCAATGTAATTTTCATGATTATGAATTTTTGACTTATAAGATATTATTTAAATGATCAGGCAAGTAAATGAACCACACCTCTATATTTTATATTAAAATTGAAATGGCAAGGCGATACTATTAAAATGCATATTATGCTTCGTTAAGTTGTTTATCACACAAGCTTTGATAAAATAATTCGTAAGGTTATTAATTAGACTTCTTTCATTTCGACACTTATTAAATATTCATCAAACCTTGTACTTCTTTTATTTCTTTTTTTAAGTGCTAGGAGTGTTGCCCGGCCAGAATGCTCGTCCGTCTTCCTGAAAATCAAATCTTTTGGAAATAAATAACGACGTTAATATAATTGAAAACTCTTAAATAATTTATTCCTTTATTTCATATTAATTTTGGGACGGGGTGTTACATGCCTACTATTTTTACACAGTTCATTTTCCTGATCAAGAAAAAATATATATAGTATACTGAAGACCAAAACTTCTGCATTAGCCATTAGCTTAGCACAAAAACTTCTGAAATCACACAAGACAAAAACATATCAAACACTTTTAAGAAAGTTGAGAAGTTCAATCTTTTTAAACACATTCAATAAAATTTAGGGACGTCGTTTAGTTTAATACCTCGTAACAGGTTGAGAAGCCTGAGGTAGGGGGTTTTCCGTCAATTGACACTGAGAATCGCGGCCATATTCCTTATGTCACCGATTGAGTGCACATCGAGTCTTTCTTTTGGCTCCCAAGTTCTTCTGCTTATTAGCCGCAAGGATTGCTGCTTCACTCTTCTAAAACCCAATCAAAATGAACATGAATTTTAACACAGACAATCAAATTCACGAAATTCGTAACCTTCGCTTGGTCTAGGCCAAACAATTGATAGAAACGAAGAAGTCGTATATATGAAGCATGGAAACTGTGTATATTAATATGAAGTAACTGTACATCAAGCGTCAATATATATATATATATATATATATATGTAGGTCCCTAGTTGATTTATATAATATTGAGTAAGCTAGTGAAAATGTCTAGAGGGGGGTGAATAGACTTTTCAAAAATCTTTCAATATATCAGAATACGAATGCGGAATATCAGAATTAAACAATGAGCCCAATCAAATTTATACTCAACTAAAATTCGCGAACTCTGTTATGAACACTCTACTAGTCTTGTTCAGATATGTAATTCAATCAATTAAGCAATTAATCAATCAAACACAAATAAAACAGTAAAGTAAATCAAACACGAGATTTATAGTGGTTCGACAACTTCTCTACATCCACTCTCACAAACCCAGTTGTGATATTCTTATTAACTCGTCCAATAGAGTAATGTGTTCTTGTAGCTTTAAGTCCCAAGAAATAAGACTTAGATCTTCTCGATAACACTACCAAGTGTTTCTTCGATCTAACTAGTGATTTACAAGTATCTAGCAACTTGAAACAAACAAACAAAAATAAAACTTCTCTGTCTTCAGTAGTAGCCTTCTGGATTTCTTCAGTAGTCTTCTGGCTTATTTCTGAATCTTCAACTCTGAGAGTAATTCACTTGAGTACGTTTTTAATTCGCTTCAGTAGTATGTTAGTCAGTAGACTTTAATCGAACAATACATGAGGTATTTATAGACTTCTAATTTCAAGAACTTTCAGTTGTGTAACCAACTTTTCTTGAAAACTAACTCATAACTGCTTATCTTTATCCATCCACGCGTTTCTTCAGTTAATTAGTTATTCCATAACTAACTCTTCAATCTTTATCTTCACATGCGCTTTTGTAACTAACTTCTTCCTTTCTTCTTGTCTTGTCTTGTCTTGTTGTCATCGCACCTGTCTTGTCTCAACACTTAGACAAATTCTGAGTCTTCTCTTTACTCTTCTTGTCTTGCGCTAGCCTTCTTCTGTAGACTTCAATAGAACACTAAACTAGTCCTATCATCTAATCTTAACAAGACTATTACATTACATTAAGCTTTATAAAATAACTTAGTCAACTTAAGAATCTATACATTGAATATCGATTACATATACATAATAAATGAGCTTCTATACAATCTTTAATGTAGCTCAGTATAAATCCTAACAATTATACAAAGTACTTATAATACGTACTTGTCTTTTAAACACTTAAACTTTTCTTTCAAACATTTACTTGTCTTGTGAACTCTACTGATCTGCTCAAGACGACTTCTTTAACTAGACTAGATCAGTCAACTTTTGGCTTATCAAAACTCATCTTATCTTTTCATCATTTAGGACTTGTCTTAGGATTCATATCCCAACAATTTCCCCCTTTTTGAAGAAGTCAAAACTACTTGAATCTTTTCACAATAGTAGACTAGTTAAGTAGTTATCTTGTCATTAATCATAAAAAGTACTTATCTTTTCATTCATTCACATAAAGATCAGTAGATTACACATACTTGATTAAAATAAAAAAGAACTAAGTAAAGAAATACTAATCAGTAATGTTACCTCCTTCTAGATTTGGAACACAAAAAGCATCGAGGAGTCTTCTATGGATTACTGAGATATGTTCTTCATTGTCGATCTTCTCCTTGTCTAGCAGCTCTTCTTCAAACTTCTTGATATGATTGAAGTCGATCCTCTTGCCTGAGCTTAACATAGGAGTAGTCCATTTGGGATAGATCGACACCAATATGTTAAAGTTCACAACAACAGCTATTCTCATAATCAAATTCCAAAGCTTCAAATCTTGAACTTCCATGAATTTGTCAAATATTGCGTAAAGCTCTTCAGTGCTGTCTGCATCTCCAAACTTCCTAACAATCCAGTGATCCAACTCCCATTGCAACTTGACTTTGAACCAGTCTTTTTTATGTTCATTGTCAATGAAGTTGTCTATGAACGCATCTTCAACATCATCTGGATTAGACTTCAACTTCTGCAATCTTCCAATGTGCTTTCCAACTTTCTTCTTACTAGCATAGTGAGATTCATCATCAATCTTCTCATCTATCTTCTGCTTCTTCACTATAGTAGTCGTCTCTTCAGCTTTTGGCTCTTCAATAATAAGCTTCCTCTTGACCTGTCTGGTCTGAACCTCAGGAGACGCAATACCCTTGCCTTTCACCTGCCTCATCTGCTCATCTGCCTTAGCTTTCTCAAGATCAGCTTTCTTGACTAGCTTTCCTCTCTTAGGCCTTCTTAGCTCTTCTATTGCAGACGCAACAGCCTTCATCTCTGGTTCAGCACTAGACTTCTCAACAACTCTACTTGTCTCTTCCCCCTTTTTGGCTTCATCACTTGCCTTAAGAGTGAATAGACTAGTAAAGCGAGTCATCTCTTCCTTTAAAGCTTCCTTCATGGCTTCTGCAGCTAACTCAATCTGCCTCTGATGCGTCTTGTCGTGACTCATCTTGTCAAGACGATCAGCAGAAAGTTCCAACTTCCTTGAACTTGAGATTAGCTCATCTTTGAAATGAGTAGCAGTCTGTCTGAGCAACCTGTTCTGTTCAGTCAACTCAGTAAGAACAGTTCTAGAACGCACCAACTGGTCTTGTACTTCACGCCTTTGCTCATCTGCTATCTCAATCTTTACTCGATAAAGACGTTCCATCTTGCTAGATTCTTCAGCTAACGATCTTGCAAAATTGATTGAACGCTTCTCAGAATAGTCAATTTGCCTTTTCAAGAACTCTTCAATTTGGGCATACATCTCTTGTCTGAATGTTGAGTCCATCTTGTTGACTTCACCAACTAATCAATTCTCTGGAACTATCTACAAGAGATTGATTCTGTTCCACAAGGACTTCTTTCAATTTGGAGTTTAAGAACTCATCTATTGAAGACTGAACAACATTTTTCAAGTATGTCTTCAATCCATCTAAGAAACCTTCTGGAAAAACTTGAGAATCTTGAACAACAGCAAACTCATCATCATCTTTGATAGCGATCTCATCTTCATCAAATACAAAGGCTTCAACAAACTCATCATCTTCCTTAGCAAATAAGATTGAGTTGTCTTCTTCTTCATGTTGTTCTGAGACATTCTCCAATTCTAGCAATGACTCAGATGTCTGAATACCAGCATCAACGAATTCAGCCTTCGACTCTTCTTCCAGCAGGTCAGTTTGAACTCCAACATCAAACTTGACTTCTGAAGATAAAACATCATCAGAGATATTCAGCATCCTCATCACCAATGCTGTCAAGGCATGCGCCGGGAACAATTCCGAGTGGTCTCTGACTCCACTGTTCTCCTTCTGTTCCATCTCCTAGTCTTGAAAATTTGAGATTCCACCCATTCCAACAATAACTTCGAACAGATCTTCCGTTGGAGCTTTCTTCAATGCAACCCATGTGCATATTCTCAGGAGTTTCTCAAATTGCTCAGAAGACGAGTCGATCTCGACTGTCGGAAGCATCTTTCTCAAATTGTTGCTAACTTTCGCACGAATCCTCTTCTCACGGAGACACATCGGATAATACACCAAGGATTTGAATCTAATTTCGGAAGGGGTCTGAGCAAGTGGGGTCCTTGTCCCAGTTGTTGCAGTGGCAACTAGTAGAGTTTCCGAAATAGATGGGTTTGGGGGTTCAACATTTTCTGTTGAGGTTGAGGGAATTTGGATTGTGGTTTCTGTGGGCTTTGATGTGGCTAGGTTTGGTTCGACAACTGTAGGAGTATCAGTTGTGTCAAATATAGTTGTGTCTTGGGTTATGTTGGCTCTCAGTGGTTGTACTGCCAACACAGACGAGGTTTTGGGTGCAGGTCTGGCACGAGATCGAAGAGATCTTGCCTTGGTTTTAACAGGGAGAGAGAGAGAGGAATTGAAAGAGTTCTAGAAGAAGTACCAACCTTTTCAGCAGTCGACTTGTCTGGCGAGGGACTCGACTCGACTCTCACCAGTCGATAGGTTTAAGCAACGTTGGGATATGTATATCCCTAGTTTAGTTTTGATAGTCCAAATCAAACATGTAATAGGATAAGTTGTATTGTATAGATAACTTTATTATACATCTTGTAATAGATAGGACTCTGGTTAGAAGAGAAGACTTGTCAATGCTCAAGAAGAGAAGAGAAGACCAAGACCAGAAGTCTCCTGATAAGATGAGTTGAACTCATCTTATAGGATAAGAAGAGTAAGATGAGTATACACCAGTAGAGTAGAAGTCTTCTTACCAGCAGAGTAGAAGTCTTCTTACAAGCTGAGTAGAAGTCATCTTACAACCAGCTGAGTAAAGACATCACAGTAAAGACAGCAGCTGAGAAGAGACAGCAGCTGAGTAAAGACAGCAGCTGAGAAGAAACAGCAGCTGAGTAAAGACAGCAGAGTAAAGACAGCAGCTGAGAAGAAACAGCAGCTGAGTAAAGACACCAGAGTAAAGACAGCAGCTGAGAAGAAACAACAGCTGAGTAAAGACAGCACAGTAAAGACAGCAGTTGAGAAGAAACAGCAGCGCTTCAGAACAGAAATAAAGACATAATATAGAATAGTTGAATGTTGATTCAAGTACCCTTGAAAAGACTAAAGGAACGGGGGAATGACTACCTGTAATAAAGCACAGGCTAATACGAGCCGACCAGAAGAAGCAAGGCTTAGATTACCAGATCCTGGACACAATCTTCCTAGAGATGGAGAGCCCCTTGCCTCGCCTTTTCTAGCCTCTCCTTCTTGCTTACCTAGCTCTTGTCCGCTGGTGGGATTGGCTTTCTTGCTCTTTTCCTCAGTAAAGACAGCAGCTGAGTAAAAGACAGCTGAGGACCAAACCTGCATTACTAGACAACCGAGGTCCATACAGCTGAGGAAGCAATCCAATGCACAAGTATCAAGTCCAGATGAGTCGAACCCAGAATCAGCTGAGGTGAAGATCATCTGTACCCAATTAAGGGAAGACCAATCAGAGCTGAAATCAAGGATTGACAAGATATGTGCACAAGAAAGGAAAGTCAAAGATATGATTGAAATTACATGAAAATGGTAATATTCAATCATATCAAATCAAGAGATTGCCAATTCCTGAATTAGTGGAGATTTGAATTGCTATCATCCAACGGTAACATTCAAACATCAACACTATATAAATGAGCTCATACATCATTGGGAGTGTGAAGAGGAGTGAGATGCAGAGGTCGAGCAAAGTTCTTAAAGTCCAGAAATAAGAAGAGCTCAAGAAGATTGTTCATGAAGATTCAACACGCATCACCTCATCCCCAGTGAGTGAACTCATAACATCTAAGCCAGTTTAGCCACTCAAATATATCCATAGCTTAGAGAGAATTTCCCAATCCTAGCATAAGGCTAAAACAGATTGTAAGGGAAATTCTCATCTAGTTCATATACACAAAACCCACCTTCTACCCTAAAACTTTAGAAGTCAAGTTGAGTGTTCATCACTGTAAAGAGTACAAGTGCTCTATAATCACTTGTGGAGTGCAAGTGCTCGCAACTCACTTGTGGAGTCCAAGTGCTCCCAATCACTTGTGGAGACCGCAGCAGTTAGGACTGTTCAGATCTCAAAGTCCTACCCTTGGGACTATAAAGGACAAACCCTTGTAATTTTTGGTAAATTAAAGGGATTAAACATCACGTTAGGACATGAGAGTGGACGTAGGAACGTATATCCGAACCACTATAAATTATTGTGTTATTTACATTTCTGCACTTTATTTTCAAGTCTTTTCATACATATTTGTGCATAAACTGTTTTATAACTTTATTTAAGAATAGACGAGTATAATCTTTATGGGCACACTACAATTTCTTCACTTAACTCTGATAGGTAATTAATCAGTCGACTAACTAGTCCTAGGCCCCTAGTGAAATCAGCGGACTAGTTACCTTGAAGAGTTAGTTTATTTTCCACACAATCAGCAGACATCAAGTCAGCTGATCTTACACTCGTCTCAGGGACCAACAAGCAGCTTCAACACTTGTCTCCTCCTCTTTCTCTAGCTCCTTATCAGAATGAGTTTCTTCTGAATCTTTTGCAGCCTCAAACATAGCCTCCTCTGGCACATACTGAACTAGTCTCCCACTAGTTCCAGCCTCAGCCATTTCTTCAGATTCCTCTTCATCATCATCCGACTCATCTTTCTCAGCACCAGACGAGACGGGTTCAAACATGGCATCTTGAGGATTAATCTGAACTTGCTTACTCACAGCAGCTCTTCCAGCAGCTTGCTTCGCGAGAGCTTCCTTCTTGAGATAATGCTTAAGAGCATGAAATGGCTTGCCCTTGCTCCAACTTGTCTTGTTCGGCAGCAAGACAGGTAGAAGAATGCTTAACTTGTTTCCGAAGCCAACTGCGGCAGACACCACCCAATCTCTAGTGTCGGTGTCAACACGAACGTTGCGTTCGAAATACATCAAACGATCTGCGAACAACTTGAACCAATTGCCTTCCGTGATGCCGTCATAGATTGCGGCCATCACTCTTGCCTTCTGGAGAGTTACAGAATTATAACTTTCAGTCACTTCGAGCAACATCTTACTGGCAATGTCGAGAAGAGTCTTGTACTTGTCCAATAATTCCTTCTTCTTGACTGCCGGAATCTTTCCATCACGACCCAGCTTCAACTTCTTACCACAAAATATGCTAAGATACCTCAATTCTTGACCAATAGCATAGTTCTCTACATCGATAGAACCAATAGGCAGCTTCAATGTTTTGAACACATTGTCACGAGTAAGTTCTACTCGGCTTCCTCCAACAAATGATTCAATCGAGTCGCCTCTCCTAGTAGCGTTGGCATAAAATTCCAACACTTCCTCTTCGAGCACTATATCAGGAAATGCCTCCAAATAAGGTCTTAATCCGCATCTGCAGCATTTCATCAAAATCTCTTTATTGTCGTCTGTGTGGTTGCATTTGAAAAACACAAAACCTTCCACATGCACGTTTCCCTCCGATGCATACTTGCCTAGATCGAATCTGGCCTGCATGTTAGTTCTAACATCGAATAATGAAACTATCGACATTTTAGTAGAGTTTGAATGAGAACAAACAGTTTGGATTTGCAAGAAATTTTAAGTGCTTGAGAGTAGGAGAGTTAAGAAAATGTGTGAAGAGAAGAGTGGAACTGTTGGGTTTTGTTGCAAAAAGACTTGTGAATCAATGGCCAAGATTAAAGAACTAGATCCAACGGTTGAGTCTTTTCAAATTCAGTTACGGAATCGAGAATATTACGTGATTTTATATTGTAAATTTTGGAATCCGTCTTTCCTATTGGTTAGGACAGAGGAGTGTACTCATCTGACCTAGGGTAGTAGGGTTTGGCGCGAACTGGGTGTATACACCTCATTAAAAAGGAGTGTATAAATCCAATTCTAGGGTTTTCCAATTTTCACATTATCAAATTACATTAATATCCTTAATTCGAACTGATTAAACACTTAGAATATTTGAATCATAAGAACACTTATCTTGTCTGTTCGAGTCTATCCAAAACAGACGAGTAGACTCATGCGCACCAGACGAGTTCCCCCTTAGACTGTGCTTGTCTGTCTGAATGTCGAACGACTTTTTGTACCTGGCTTATCTTGTGCAACGTATGAGTGTAGGTACAAGTAGAGTAGAATAATTAAAATGAACATCAATCTAAATCAATAGTCAAGGTTCGAATAAGATGACTTTTAACAAACTTAAGAGTCAACATAAGGATATTTTAAGAAATCAAAGATTCCCCCTTAAATGTTTATTCCCTCAGTGTTACCCTCAGCTTTACCAGCTTCCTCATCGGGTTGTTTGGTCATCTTGTCTGACCTTGTATACCTGTCTGTTGAGCGAGTAGACGAGTGCTCTGTTTCATTGATCTTGTCTCCTTATTTCTTTGATGTACCTGTCTGGTTAGTACATAGCTATAGGCAAGTAGGGTCTAGATCAATTAGTCCTAGACTAATGCATAGTTCACGAAAGCGAGCCTCAGGTAATAGTTTTATGAAAATATCAGCTCTTTAAAAATCAGTATGAATCTTTTCCATGCGAATATCCTTCTTTTCTACATGATCACGTATGAAATTATGTTTCACATCAACATGCTTACAACGTGTGTGCAAAACAGGATTTTGTGTAATGGCAATGGCACTATTACTATCACAGAAAATAAGAACATTTGATTCATATATGTTGTAATCTCTAAGCTGTTGCATGAGCCAAAGTAGTTGACTACAGCAGCTACCAGCAGCCATGTACTCGGCTTCGGTAGTAGAGGTAGCAACACTAGTCTACTTTTTCGAAAACCATGAAATGAGTTTTGTGCCTAAGAATTGACAAGAACCGGATGTAGATTTCCTATCTATTCTACATCCACCAAAATCAGAATCTGAGTAGCCACTTAAAGATAAATCATCATTTGAAGGATACCATATACCACGATTGATGGTTCCTTTCAAATATTTCAGTATCCGTTTAGTGGTTTCCATATGACTCTATTTTGGATTAGCTTGAAAACGAGCACATACGCCAACAGAAAATGCAATATCCGGTCTACTAGCACTCAAGTACAGTAATGAACCAATAAGACCACGATAATATGTTTGATCAGCACCCTTACCATGTTCGTCTGGATCCATCCTGTATGTCGGTAGCATAGGTACTCCAGTAGACTTGCATGTCTTGATACCATACTTGTCTAGTAGATTTCTACTATACTTTGCTTGATTTATGAAAATCCCTTCAGGGGTCTGTTTTACTTGAAGACCAAGAAAGTAATTCATTTCACCCATCATGGACATCTCAAATTTACTTTGCATGAGTGTTGAGAAACTTTCACTCAGCTTTTTGTTAGGTGAACCAAAAATGATATCATCTACGTAAATTTGGACGAGTAAAATGTCTTTCCCTTCTTGTCTTCTGAACAAGGTTCTATCGACCTTGCCCTTAGTAAAACCATTTTCTAATAGAAAGAGAGAGAGAGTATCATACCATGCTCTTGGAGCTTGCTTTAGTCCATATAAGGCTTTCTTTAATCTGTACACCTGGTTGCCTTTGACTTCGAAACCTGGGGGTTGTTCAACATACACTTCTTCCGCAAGAATACCGTTAAGAAATGCACTTTTAACATCCATTTGATATACAGTAAACTTCATATAAGCAGCATATGCAAGGAACAATCGAATGGTTTCTAGTCTAGCAACATGAGCATACGTTTCATCATAGTCTATGCCTTCAGCTTGTGAATAGCCTTGGACTACTAGTCTAGCCTTATTTCTCACGACTACATCATTCTCATCTTTCTTGTTTTTGAAAATCCATCGTGTGCCAACTACATTATGATATTCCGGCCTATCGACAAGTTCCCAGACGTTGTTTCGAACAAACTGGTTCAACTCGTCTTGTATAGCGATGATCCAATTACTATCAGCCAATGCCTCCTTAACGGTGGTAGGCTCGATAGAAGAGAGGAAACAACACCAGCAAAACATAGATGGACTAGGCTGTTCTTGCGACTCAAAGAGTTGTCGTCTAGTCTTCACACCAATAGTAGAGTCACCAATGATATTCTCAGTATCATGCACATATTTCCTTGTTTTTCTATTCTTAACAGGAATACTATCATCATCTACCTCAGGTATAGCATCATGCATTTCGACATCATTTGTATCAACAGATTTAATAGGTGTAGACGAGTCAACTAGAGCAGGCATGTCTACTGGTCTAGTGGACTTACCTTGAGCACTTACCTTCTCGTTGTCATCAGACTCGAGAGCTTTTATGAATGGATTGTAGGTTTGAACGGATTCATAAACTTCTGATTCTTTGTCAGATTCGATCGATAGATCAGTCACCTTCTCACTGATCATGTCGGCAGACGAGTCCTGTTGAGATTCATCGAAAACCACATGTGGTGTTTCTTCCACACAAAGAGTTGAGTAGTTGAATACCCTAAATGCTTTTCTAGTCGAGGAGTATCCTAAGAATATCCCCTCGTCTGCTTTAGCATCGAATGCATTCAACTTGCTTTTCCCATTGTTATGGATGAAACACTTACAACCAAATATATGGAAATATGAAATTCTGGGTTTTCTACCTTTCCAAACCTCATAAGGTGTCTTGCCTAATGCCTTGTTGATCGCACTTTTGTTTTGAGATGGCATGCAGTATTGATCGCTTCAGCCCAAAACTTTTGAGGAGTTTTGTATTCGGCTAGCATGGTTCTACAGGCTTCTTTGAGAGTTCGATTCCTTCTTTCAGCTACACCGTTCTGTTGTGGAGTCCTAGCTGCACTAGTAAGGTGCTGGATACCACGTTTAGCACAAAAATCTTGGACATAGCAATTAATGAACTCAGTACCCTTGTCACTACGGATCTTGACAATAGACTGGTTCTTCTCAACTTGTAACTTCTTCAACAGATCAGGTAGAAGAGTTTGTGTATCACTCTTCTTGTGTAAGAAGACTACCCAAGTAAACTTAGAATAGTCATCTACAACAACAAGTGTGTACCTTCTACCATTCAAGGTTGGAGGAGTTATTGGACCATGAAGATCCATATGTAGTAGTTCTAAGACTCTACTTGTTGAGAGAGTAGGAATTGACTTAAAGGAACCTTTTACCTATTTACCTTTCTGACAAGCATTGCATACATGTGATTTGTAATAAACTTCGTT
Source organism: Galeopsis tetrahit (assembly GCA_963675135.1). NCBI lineage: Eukaryota > Viridiplantae > Streptophyta > Magnoliopsida > Lamiales > Lamiaceae > Galeopsis > Galeopsis tetrahit. The sequence goes on from OY776123.1 coordinate 39,370,423, forward strand.
GGGTAAACCTTCCACTAGGTAATCTCTTGCAATCTTGTTAATTACCTTAAAGTTCATGTGGAAGAGGCTTCTATGCCAAAGCTAACCGAGCTCTTTAGGGTTCTTACTAAGAAGACAAGTATCCCTTGGACAACTATTCCAATTCACAATGTACACGCTGCCTTGTCTTATGCCGACGAGTAGGATAGTATGAGCCCTCTTGTCTATAATCTCGCACTTTCGGCTTTTAAACTGCACTTTATAACCACGGTCATAGAATTGAGAAACAGATAGTAAATTATATTTCAAACCTTCTACGTAGGATACGTCCTGTATCTCTACATCTCCATTTCTGATGTAACCAAAGCCTTTCGTAACAGCAGTGGAGCTATCACCGAATATCACCTCGGGTCCTTCTTGCTCATGGTAACTCGATAGAAGAGCCTTAGTACCTGTCATGTGGTGCGAACAACCACTATCAATGTACCAAGTTTCTCCTACTGAGTCACCCTTCTTATACAAGTCGAGTCGACCCTGCAATGAAGATATTCAATAATTTAGGTACCCTCTTAGTTTATTGGGGTCCTGGGGGGTTAGTCGAGTTCAAGGGAATCCAAATGTACATCGGAGTCTTGAACAAGTTTGATCTTTTAAGCTTCCTGCCATACATGTTACAAAATAAGACCTTATTGTCCTTATGTGGCCTATCATTCGATTTCGGGTCTACTCGTCTGAGATAGCCTTTCGACTTAATCTCTACTTAAGCAGGCACTTGTCTATGATAGTTAGAGTAGGGCTTATATGCATTAGGTCCATACGGTTTATAGACGCGTTTGGGTCTTTCCTCACTTATAATATCATATGACAAAGGTGGAGGATATAGGACAGGTTGTGTACGATATTTTGGAGCAACCTTCCTAGGCCTAGATGAGTAGAGCTGAGACTGCCTTATGAAATGAGGTCTAGGCTCTTGTCGTCTAGTCTGTACTTGTCTAGTACTCGTCTTCTCAGGATACCAATCCTCGTATCTGACCTGGTTTGGTCGTCCACGACTAGTGGTCCTTTGAAGATTAGTTCTAAACGGAACAGGCTTGTTGTTAACATTCTTTTTACCTCCCTTGGTAATTGGAGTGTTAACTCGAGTCTGTTTGGGTACAGTGCCTTGAGTAGACGAGCTAGGTGAATCTGCACCTATACCTGTCTTGTCAGCTGGAGCCCTATACCTATCTGACAATTCAAGGTTAATCTTTGAAGAATTAACCAGGTCAGTAAGTTTAAGGTCTAGAGTGACAACCCCAGTCTCTAGGAACTTATTGCGTTCTTCAAGGTTTTTGCACTTGCTCTTTAAAACATTGAACTCATTTCTCTCAGTTGCATGTGTCTTAAGTAGGTCTTGATATAACCTGTCTGTCAATGTACACTTTTCTTTGAGTTGTCTTAACTCTTCAGTCAAGCGTTCATTTAGGACTGTTACATTAGGATCTACTTTAGACTGAGCTTCCTTAAGATCAATGATTTCTTGCTTTAAGGCGATGTTCTCGTCGCTGACTTCAATGAATGCCTAGTTAGCTAGTAGGAGGTCTTCTTCATTCACACTAGCAGAGTGATGAAGACTACTCCCTACTTCACTACTGACAGTATCACTTTCATCAGAATCCGATTCATCACATGATTGAAATGAAGTTGCAGATGATACCTCTTGATCAATTTTAGCCATGCAGCATAGGCCATCATCTACTATGAAAGCTTCATCGTGATCTCGATCAGACGGGTAGCTAGATGAAGACGATGGCAACTCGTCTGAATCCGAATCAGAGTCATCATTGGCCATCATTGCCTTCTTGCCACAGTTATATCTTCTTTCCCTTCGTGCTTTGCGTTCTTCACGATCATCAGTGCTCAGGTCCGGACATTCGTAAATGTAGTGACCTGGTTTCTCACAATTATAGCATAAAAGATCGTTAGTAGACTTTTTAATAGGAGAGTTATCCCTTCGCTTATCACGTCTATCAGAACGCGTAATCTTCCTATCATCAGACTCTCTATCTCGTCTATTACCTTTCGAGACTTTGTCTCTCCTTTCGGACGAGTTTCGGTCTCGTTTGGTCTCAGACGAGTTCTTAGAAGTAGACCCTCTATGATCTCTATAGAACTTCTTATATCTACCGAAACGTTTGTTCAACCTATCGAACTTTCTTACCATAAGGTTGACCTGATCCTTCAGACTCATATCAGTTCCATCTAACTCATCTTTCACAGAAGTAGACTTAGTCTTAGACTTAGACTTGCTAATTCTAGAACTCTTGGATGAACTAGACTTGAAGGCAACGTTCTTCGATACAGCATTTTCTCTATCACTACTGGCTATGGGTTCATCTTCGTCTAAATCAAACTCATGAGCCTTTAGATTTTGAAACATAGTTTCTGCAGACCACTCGTCTATGTCTTGAGTATTCTTAATGAAAGTGTGTTGTGGTGTATGTATATGAAGTGTTTAAGTTTAAGTAGAATAATGTTGTACTAAATGTTGTGACAATTGGTACAACACTGACTCTAACAGAATATCAGAAATTATGATTCACACAGCGGAAGAATTGAAACACTAAAAACAAACGTGACACAATGGAAATAATTTTTAACATAGATTTTATAAATAAAAATCTATGCTAGCCTTACGGCGAAAAACAATACTTATCTTCAAGTATAAATGTTGTGTGAAATGTTACAGCATTAACATTCACAACAGAAACTACAAACGAGGCAGGTGCCTTGTTCTAAAAACGAACTAAGTGTATAAGGTATACACTGTCGAAATGCCTAGTCTATCTAATGATTACACTCTCAATAGATAAGAAGACACACAGCCATACGGGTGGGATACGAACGTATGATCTAAAAGGTAGTTCTACTGGCCACAATTCCTAACAGGGATATACGCTCGGTCTAGGAAGTTGATCGAATAGAGTACACTGATTTGAGAAGCCTTCCATCGGTATTTATAGTAGTGGGGTGCTGATTCTAGAGGCTTCCACAATGAGGTCCTATTTTTTAGGAACTCAACTTCCATGATCTTTCTAGATCATTCTTGAATGCTCCAGGTCGTTCTAAATGGTTCCAGACCGTTCTAGCATGTTCTCCAATGTTCTGGAATCTTCCAGGTTCCAGATCCTTGTAGAAGCTTCTAGATCCTGCCAGAAATGCGACAACATTTAGATCAACATTTAATGTAGCATTTCAGAAAAGACTTAGAAAAAATCTCGGAAGGTCAAATTAAGATGTTGTTGATAATGTTAAGGCATTTAAGGATTAACAACATCTACAATCTCCCCCAATTTGACCTTTCGACTACAACACACCTGATGCACATATATTTCTATACATACTCAGTATTATGTACTTTGTTGAGGTTAACATCATTGCTAAGCACTAGTCAAGACAACACCTGTTGTAACCGTTGGATCAAATCGAATGAAGATCAGGGATAATTTTACAATGATCCGTGCCATAAGATCAAGATAAATTTTATCCAAAATAGAACAAGTATAAACACTACACTTATTCACAACATAAGTAACTTTTACTAAGATCATAAGTTGAACTGGAAGAATTAACTTAGAATCTAAGTAAGACACTAACAAAAAAAAACAAACATCAGAGCAAAACATAATGTAAAAAGAATATAAACAGAAACAGACACTAATACTATACACAACCTGCTATAGTAGACACAAGCCAACCTGCAAACATATTAAGCAAGGCAGTAAACAAATATCAAGTGGAACCATTAAGCAAGTTGCAGTAATAAACATCCTACAATCTAGAAAGTAAATAACAATTGTATCAGAATTTCAGAATTTCAACTTAAACATTAATTACAAAGGTAAAACTGAATAAATGGCTTATATTGTTGTGGTAACAGCTGCAGCATCATCTTCCTGCACCATAGCCATTGTGGAATTCAGATCTCCCCCTGTCTAGCAGTTTTCTCCAGGTAGATCACCATACAAGGTGTCCATTTCAGCAGCATCATCATCATCTCCTTCATCAACAAAGTAAGTAGATGCAAGGTGTGCAACTACATCAGTAACAGCAGCATCTCCAGCAGCATCAGGTCCATCACCAGCATCAGCAGCAGCTGGAACTCCATCTTCATGTATCTCCTCAATGACTACACTGGAGTTGGATGGTGGTGGTACTCCCCCTGTTGTAGGTGAAAGGAGGTTGGTCCACCTGTCCTTCAGGAACTGAAGTTCATCTATAGTTTCCTGCAAGTGTTGGAGTTGGAGTTTGATGAATTCCTGTGAAAGATACACATTACCAGAAATGTTGATACAGATGTTCTCAACATTTGGGGTTGCATTTCTGTGTCTTGGTCTGGATGATTCAGGATGATCAGTAGTTGAGGGTCTGGTTGGTTCTGGTTGAGCAGAAGTAGAGGGTCTTTGCTGATGTTCAGTACCAGGAGCAAGCAAGGGCAGATCAATTACTCTATCCCCAGTGAGTAAGGCAGGAGTTATGGCCAACAATGGAACTCTCCCCCTCAACACATCAGTGTTCTTGGCAACAAATCCATGATGCCTCAAGTAATTAGAAATCAGAACAGGATAGGGTAAATTGCCTTTTTCAGAAACTCTCCCAGTAAATCTCATCATATGTTGGAATATTGTGAGACCCAAATTAAACTTCTTAAGCACAGAAATCCTATATATCAAAACAGCTTGATCCTTAGTGATCTTGGTAGTATTTGTGGTGGGAATCCAATTGTAGATGATGAGTTTGTATAACACAGAGTGTAGGGAAGTGAGGTCTTTGGCTAGCATGTGTCTAGTCCAGTTATAGCAGAAATGACCACATCCATGTCAGGTTCTTCATCAACCTCAACATTGGGAATTTCTAAAAACTCATTTATCAATTCAGGAGTAAAAGGTACATCCCTCCCCCTAAAATTAACAGTCCCATACCACTTAGAAGATCTCCTACCAGTGCTCTTTTTCAAACATGCATAGAATTCATATGCCCAATTTGTCAAGAAAGATTCACCAAAATTTACAGCATGCATCAAATTCCTTTCTTCTAAGAAACTAACCATGCCTTTACTATCAAAATCAGGTATATTGATCCTCTTCTCTATCAGTAGTTTTCTCTTAGAATAAATGGCCAATCTATTCTCTAGAGTTTCAAGGGAATCAGAAATACCTTCCTCTTCAGAAGCAAGGTCATTTGAGCTTGGTGTAGAGCTTTTAGCAGAGCTCTGTTCAGGGCTGCTTGCTGCACTGGAAGAGCTAGAGCTATCCCCACTGCCACCATCTTCAGGTTCTGGTGCAGCTTCTTTTGCAGCAGCATAGTGCTCAGCATTTTTCTTAAGAGACTTCAAAATGTCTCTCAAGCATCTTTCAGAATCAGAATTGGATTCTGACTCAGCTGGTTCATCTTCAGTGATCATCTTTTCTTTGCCTTTTGGTTCAGCAACAGACTTTCCTTTCCCTTTCTCTTCAGCAACAACCTTCTTTTTGGATTTTTCAACAGCAACAATCTTAGCCTTCTTTGGTTTCTCAGCAACAACAGGAGCTTCATCTTCAGAATCTGTGAACACTTGGATAGGTTCACCAGCATCGGCTCCAACCTTCTTCTTCTTCCTCATGGATTCAGAATAATCCACACGAGTAAAAACGCGGTTTGATCTCCTCCTTCTTTGTACAGGGCTTCTCTGTCTTTTCCCTTTTTGTGCATTCTTCTTAAGAGGAATGGGCAGACTCATCCGAAACAGAGAGTGAAGAGTTTGTACCTTCAGAAATGTTTGCATCCTCCATTTCAACGTCTTCAGGGTCAGACGTGGCAGTGGCTTCTTCTTCAACAGAAGCATCAACGTTCTCAGTTTGCGGTTCGTGAACAGAGGGTGATTTGGGGCTTTTTGAAGCAGAAGCCATTTGGGCGGTTTGCTCAGCCAAATAGCTTGATATGTCCACCGTGATACCTCCAAAAGTCATCACGGGCAGATGGCCTGTAGTTCGAAGAGTATCAGACACATCTTCGATAGCCCTAGTGACCTGTTCAACGGTTGCATCGTGAGGAAAGTTTGTTTGAGGAGCAGTTTGAGGAGTGGTTTGAGGAGTGGGAACAGTTGTTGATGGTGTTGCAGAGACATTTGAGTCAGCATTTGAAGCAGTAGAGTTTTGTGAAGCAATGGAAGCAAGAATTTCGAGAGGATTTGTGCGAGAGTGAGATGAGGTTTTCGAATCAGAGAGAGATTGTGAGGAATTCGAGTTTGTTCCAGCCATTTAAGTTAGGCGGTTGGAATTTCAAGGTAAGGATGGAAATTTGCACACACTTCTTTGAGATATACACAACCAAATAACAATTCTGCAATCTTAGTACTCAACACAATCAGAAATCACAATTAGCAAATAAATGGCATCTTATGTTCGATATTTATAGAGAGAGTAATGTAGTTGGAGGTTAAGAAAATAAAACAGAAGAATTAATCTAGAATTTTCGAAAGTGCTCCACATTTTTAGCCACAACCTAGATTATGTTTAATTAGTGGGAAAAATCAATTAATTAAATTAATTAGATAATTAAGAAGCTTCCAGAATTAATTTCGCATAATCTGAAAAAAATAGATAAGGGTCAGTAATTAATTAAATAAATAAAATGAATCTCAATAAATACTTAAATAATTACAACATATAAAAATAAATTCGAATCAGGCAATGTTGTGCTCAAAACTGTTACAAACACCTCAACACGGTTTTTACATGAATTTGCTTCATTTGTGTTGCACCATATTTTTTTTTCTTTTTGTGTTATAGCATCTAATTTGTATTGATCCATTGTTCCTGTAGAGTACATCGTAGTAGCGAAATCCGTGCCCCATACTTACTTAATGGATTACAAATATGTTGATGTTTTTACCAAATATCACCTTTTGAAAAGAAGGCATCGTAGTAGCGAACTCCGTGCTCCATAGTTACTCAGTGATTTGGTACATCTTTTAGTATGCTAATAACATTCTCATTTTTATGCATTTGAGAGGTGTAAGACATGTTTATTTTTGCACTCCAAGGTTCTTAGATTCGTAGATATTTTACAAAGGAATTATTTAACTAAGTAAGAAATAAATTCAACTTATAAAATTTATACAACCCATGATGTTGTCCCAAATGCTACCACATTTGTGACAACATCCATCCGAATTTTTGAGATAGTGCTCATGCCAAGAGATTTTCTCAAGATAGAGAATCTCTCATGGTCTAAGGCTTTAGTAAAGATATCAGCATTCTGTTTTTCAGTAGGTACATACTCCAACTTAACAATATTCTTCTCTACTAAATCTCTCATAAAATGGTGTCTAATGCTAATGTGCTTTGTGAGTGAGTGTTGTACAGGATTTTTAGAAATGTTAATGGCACTAGTATTATCACAAAAGATAGTAAGTATACCATTCTCAATACCATAGTCATGGAACATCTTGCTCAGCCACAAGAGTTGTGTGCAGCAGCTTCCAGCAGCAATATACTCAGATTCTGCAGTGGATTGTGAAACACAATTCTGTTTCTTGCTGTGCCATGATACAAGATTGTTTCCCATGTAAAAACATCCTCCACTCGTACTCTTTCTATCATCTATGTCTCCAGCCCAATCAGCATCACTATAACCAATCAAAATGTTGTTGGTGTCCTTAGTATACCAGATTCCAAGGTCACTTGTTCCTGAAACATACTTGATGATTCTCTTCACAGCATTCAGGTGTGATTCCTTTGGATTTGCTTGGTACCTAGCACAAACACACACACTGTACATAATATCTGGTCTACTAGAGGTTAAATACAGTAAACTACCTATCATGGATCTGTAAAGTGTTGGATCAACATCTGTTCCAGCACTATCTTTGCAAAGTTTCAAAGTAGATCCCATAGGAGTTTTCATTGGTTTTGAATTCTCAAGACCAAATCTTTTAACCAAGTTCTTAGCATACTTACTCTGGGAGAAGAAAATACCATCACTGCACTGTTTGATTTGAAGACCTAGAAAATAATTCAAGTCTCCAACCATACTCATTTCAAATGTTGCAGTCATTGCCTCAACAAAATTACTCAACATTTTATCACAAGTAGAACCAAACACAATGTCATCAACATATATTTGTGCAATAAGTAAATCTCCTTCAGTGTGCTTAATGAACAAAGTTCTATCAGCTTCTCCTCTAATAAATCCATATTCCAAAAGAAAGTCAGTAAGCCTACCATACCATGCTCTAGGAGCTTGTTTAAGACCATACAATGCTTTCTTAAGTTTATATACATGATCAGGATATTGTGGATCTTCAAATCCTTTAGGTTGTTCAACATATGCTTCTTCATTCAATATGCCATTTAGAAATGCAGCCTTTACATCCATTTGATGAAGTTTAATATCAATAAAACATGCAATAGCTAGCAACAATCTAATAGATTCTATCCTAGCAACAGGTGCAAAAGTTTCATCAAAATCAACTCCTTCAACTTGGGTGTAACCTTGTGCTACTAACCTAGCCTTGTTTCTAACAATATTACCAGATTCATCAGTTTTATTCTTGAATATCCAGTTTGTTCCAATGACATTAGTATGACTAGGTCTTGGAACAAGTGTCCACACTTCATTTCTTTCAAACTGACCAAGTTCTTCATGCATAACATTAATCCAGTTTTCATCAGTTAAGGCTTCTTTAGCACTCTTAGGTTCAATTTCAGATAAATAGCATTCAGCATTTACAATATTACACATAGAAGACATGCATATTGTTCTTACCACATCTACCTTGTTTGATCTTACTCTTCCTCTTGTTTGCACTCCAACTGTAGCATCGCCTATGATCTGGTCAGAAGGATGACTTTTACCTATTCTTGAAGAAGGATTCGTTTTGGGAATGTACTGGTCATTCTGTGAAGTTACAACTGTCTGTTCTGTAGATGTTGACCCAGATGTGTTAACATTTGGTGCAACATTCTCAGACTTCAGTGTATTCTCAGAAGTGTCAGTAACCTGTGATACATCTTCTTCATCTTTGTCATCTGTAAGACCTTTATCATCATCAAACACAACGTTAACAGATTCTTGAACAGTGTTAGTTCTAAGGTTATATACTCTATAAGCTTTACTATTTCTAGAATAGCCTAAAAAAAAACCTTTATCACTTTTAGAATCAAACTTATGAAGTTGATCCCTATCATTCAGAATATAACACACACAACCAAATACATGAAAATATTTCACACTTGGTTTTCTGTTGTTCAGAATCTCATAAGGTGTTTGACTTGTGCCAGAACGAATAAAAACCCTATTAATAACATGACATGCAGTATTCAATGCTTCCCCCCAAAATTTCTTAGCAAGACATTTGGATGTAAGCATAACTCTAGCCATTTCTTGTAAAGTTCTATTCTTTCTTTCAACAATTCCATTTTGTTGTGGAGTTTTAGGAGATGAATATTCTTGCAAGATACCCTTTTTATCACAAAAATCATTAAACATGCTGTTTTCAAATTCCCTACCATGATCAGTTCTAATACGGCCAACTTTCAAGTTAAACACATTTTTGAACCTCTTATAAAGAATTTTAAATGCAGCAAATGCTTCAGATTTGTCTCTTAAAGACTCTACCCAGGTATATCTAGAAAAATCATCTATCACAACTAAGGAATACCTCTTTCCTCCAATGCTTTCAGTTTCCATAGGACCCATCAAGTCCATGTGCAGTAATTCAAAACATCGATGTATAGTACAATGTGACAACATTTTGTGCGACATTCTTACCTGCTTACCTTTTTGGCATGGTCTACATACAGTTTTGTTGTGAAGACTTAGTTTTGGAATTCCTTTTACTGCATCTGCTTTGATTAGTCTATTCATTGCTCTGTAATTTGCATGACCCAATCTTTGATGCCATAAGACATTTTCATCATATTTTGACAAGTTACACATATTTGTTCCAATAAGATAGCAATTATCAGCTGACCTAGTACCAGTCATAACACAAACTTCATCTTTATTAAGAACATAACATGAATCTTTATCAAATTTCACATGCAAATTATCATCACAAAGTTGACTAATGCTAATCAGATTTGCAAGTAAGCCATCAACATGTAAGACATTTTTAAGCTTAGGAAAACCTTTAACATTCAAAGTTCCTTTACCAAGAATCTTTCCTTTTGAACCTCCACCATATGTAACATTACCACTATTCAAGGTCACATAATCAGATAAGAAATCAGTACGACCTGTCATATGTCTAGAACAACCACTATCAAAATACCAAGAATCAGGTAGACATGCTTTTAAGGAGGTATGAGCAACTTTACAGGTAGTTTTTGGTTTCCATGTAGATTTCATAAACTGTTTACCAGAATGTGACAGTTTTTTATGCAGCATTTTCAAAGTTTTCTGTTCTTCAAACAATTTTATACAGTAAGGACGAATATGACCAACTTTAGAACAGTAATGACAGATATACTTCCTTTTAACCTTGTGAGGATCTGATTGTGCAGATGTTGCATCAGATGTGACGACATTTGCCTTCACAAATTTCACAGGTTTTCTAAATTTCTCAGAAATAGAAGCAGTAGTACCATCATAACCTAAACCATGAGTATTAGACTTACCAGTAGCTATAGCATTATTTACCTCAGAAGCACTCTTGGAATATTTTTTGAAACATAAGGTGGAATTTATCAATTTCTCCTTTAAGTTACAGATTTCCAGATCTCTTTTGGTAAGTATAACTTCTAGCTTGGTGATTGTGTCTTTCAGATCCTCATTCTCTTTATTCAAGGAATTAAGAGTGAGTTTCTGATTGTTCCAATCATCTAACAACTTTTGGTGTTCCTTGTCATCAGTCCTTTTTCCTACATCATCAACCAAACCATTAAAACAGTTCAAATCTGGGTGACTCTGTTCTGATGTTGCTGTAGATGTTGAAGCATCAGGTACAGCATCAGAATCTGTTTCATCCAGATCATCATCTGAGGAATCATTATAATCAATTCTGGTAAAATTAGAATATTCATTCTGATTTAATTCATCAAGATCGTCATCATCAGATTCATCACTCAAGGTAGCACTAAAATTCAGCTTTTGCTTAAGTCTAGTATTGGCACATTCATTTGCATAATGGCCATAACCAGAACAAGCATTGCATTGAACTGATTTTCTAAATTCAGGATCATACCTTGGTTTACCTTCACTCTTTGATGGTCTTGGTGTGAATTGACCTTTCCTCCTTTCTGGTTGAGGTGTTGATGTGTTGATTTGAATCTTAGGCTGAATGTTTCTAGATTTGTTCACAGATTTCTTAAGAAACTTATTAAAGTGCTTAGTGAGTAAGGCAACATTGTTTGGATTTTTGAGGCATACATCAAGCAATTCTTCATCGGAGTCAACTTCAGTAATGATGGGTTGAGCTTCAGAAGTGTTTGATGTTTCCCCTTTAAAAACCACAACTTTCTTATCAGCATTAGCTTCATCATCTTGATTAGTGTTTATCTCATAAGTTCTAAGAATACTCACTAACTCATTTTGACTTAACTTATCTGTATCTTTTGCCTCTTCAATAGCACAAATTTTAGCATCAAATCTTTTAGGAACAGATCTTAAAATCTTATGAACTACTCTAACATTAGAAATAGGGTCACCAAGAGAATGTGATTCATTGATAATCTCACTTAACCTTTCATTGTAGGCTGTAATTGTTTCATCTTCCTTCATTCTGAGATTCTCAAATTTTGTTCCCAACATTTGAAAGCTTAGTCCTTCGAACACTTTCTGAACCCTCACAATGCTCTTGCAACCTGTCCCATGCATCTTTAGAAGTAGAACAGTTAGATATAATTTTAAACATTGAAACATCAACAGAAGTAAAAATAGCATTTAAAGCTTTAGAATTGTAGCTTGCTGTTGTTATTTCATCAGCCGTCCAGTCAACTTCTCTCTTGAGTTGTATTTCACCATCTGCGTCTGCTGGTCTTTTTGGAGCTTCCCAACCTGTAAGTACAGTCCTCCAAGCACGTTCATCAACTGACTTGATGTACATACGCATCTTAGGCTTCCAATAAGCATAATTCGATCCATCTAAAACGGGTGGCCTAAGTGCCGTGGATATGTGATGTGTTTCCATTGCTAACCTACACTAAAAACAAACGTGACACAATGAAAATAATTTTTAACATAGATTTTATAAATAAAAATCTATGCTAGCCTTATGGCGAAAAACAATACTTATCTTCAAGTATAAATGTTGTGTGAAATGTTACAGCATTAACATTCACAACAGAAACTACAAACGAGGCAGGTGCCTTGTTCTAAAAACGAACAAAGTGTATAAGGTATACACTGTCGAAATGCCTAGTCTATCTAATGATTACACTCTCAATAGATAAGAAGACACACAGCCATACGGGTGGGATACGAACGTATGATCTTAAAGGTAGTTCTACTGGCCACAATTCCTAACAGGGATATACGCTCGGTCTAGGAAGTTGATCGAATAGAGTACACTGATTTGAGAAGCCTTCCATCGGTATTTATAGTAGTGGGGTGCTGATTCTAGAGGCTTCCACAATGAGGTCCTATTTTTTAGGAACTCAACTTCCATGATCTTTCTAGATCCTTCTTGAATGCTCCAGGTCGTTCTAAATGGTTCCAGGCCGTTCTAGCATGTTCTTCAATGTTCTGGAATCTTCCAGGTTCCAGATCCTTGTAGAAGCTTCTAGATCCTGCCAGAAATGCGACAACATTTAGATCAACATTTAATGTAGCATTTCAGAAAAGACTTAGAAAAAATCTCGGAAGGTCAAATTAAGATGTTGTTGATAATGTTAAGGCATTTAAGGATTAACAACATCTACACTTAACTAGCATTCTCACCATCTTCCATCTAGGATCTAGACTTTTAAGAATCCTCAGATTAATTTCACGAGCAGTATAAGATTTACCAAGAACTTCCAAGTCATTAATGATTTTAGTAAAGCGAGTATCCAACTGGTCAATAGTTTCACCAGTTTTCATTTTGAATGATTCAAATCTTTGAACAGCAGTAGAAAGCTTGCTTTCTTTGATCAGGGTAGTCCCTTCACAAATAATGGCTAGACGGTCCCACATATCTTTGGCAGTTTTGCATTGTAACACTTTCCCTAGATACTCGTTAGGAAGAGTGTGTAAAATGTAATTCTTGGCCAAGCTGTCCAAATTATTCTGCCTCATTTCTTCGGAGGTTAGCTCTGACCTGGGTTTTCGAACAAGAACTCCAACAGGTTTGTCCTTGTCCAAAGCAGCAGTGTTAGGGATCATCGTCACGATTGGACCTTCGGCGACGACATAGATCATCAAGTCGTGAGTGGAGCTGAAAATGGCCTCCATCCTCAACTTCCATTAGTCGTAATCTTGTACCTGGAACTTCGGTAACTTGTTAGCACTTATTTCGAGAGACATGATTCCAAGAAGATTAGTATTGAGCAGTTTAGGATCAAGAAACAGATATATTCAGAATAGTGATCAAGAATAGCAATCAAGAACACGTAAGAGCAAATACGATCAAGGACCAAGACTTCACCAATCTTAAGTCGGTTATCAAGAAACAGCAGTTTGTAAACTACTGCTCTGATACCACTTGTAGGTCCCTAGTTGAGTTATATAATATTGAATAGACTTTTCAAAAATCTTTCAATATATCAGAATACGAATGCGGAATATCAGAATTAAACAATGAGACCAATCAAATTTATACTCAACTAAAATTCGCGAACTCTGTTATGAACACTCTACTAGTCTTGTTCAGATATGTAATTCAATCAATTAAGCAATTAATCAATCAAACACAAATAAAACAGTAAAGTAAATCAAACACGAGATTTATAGTGGTTCGACAACTTGTCTACGTCCACTCTCACAAACCCAGTTGTGATATTCTTATTAACTCGTCCAATAGAGTAATGTGTTCTTGTAGCTTTAAGTCCCAAGAAATAAGACTTAGATTTTCTCGATAACACTACTAAGTGTTTCTTCGATCTAACTAGTGATTTACAAGTATCTAGCAACTTGAAACAAACAAACAAAAATAAAACTTCTCTGTCTTCAGTAGTAGCCTTCTGGATTTCTTCAGTAGTCTTCTGGCTTCTTTCTGAATCTTCAACTCTGAGAGTAATTCACTTGAGTACGTTTTTAATTCGCTTTAGTAGTATGTTAGTCAGTAGTCTTTAATCGAACAATACCATGAGGTATTTATAGACTTCTAATTTCAAGAACTTTCAGTTGTGTAACCAACTTTTCTTGAAAACTAACTCATAACTGCTTATCTTTATCCATCCACGCGTTTCTTCAGTTAATTAGTTATTCCATAACTAACTCTTCAATCTTTATCTTCACATGCGCTTTTGTAACTAACTTCTTCCTTTCTTCTTGTCTTGTCTTGTTGTCATCGCACCTGTCTTGTCTCAACACTTAGACAAATTCCGAGTCTTCTTCTTACTCTTCTTGTCTTGCGCTAGTTTTCTTCTGTAGACTTCAATAGAACACTAAACTAGTCCTATCATCTAATCTTAACAAGACTATTACATTACATTAAGCTTTATAAAATAGCTTAGTCAACTTAAGAATCTATACATTGAATATCGATTACATATACAGAATAAATGAGCTTCTATACAATCTTTAATGTAGCTCAGTATAAATCCTAACAATTATACAAAGTACTTATAATACGTACTTGTCTTTTAAACACTTAAACTTTTCTTTCAAACATTTACTTGTCTTGTGAACTCTACTGATCTGCTCAAGACGACTTCTTTAACTAGACTAGATCAGTCAACACTTAGAAAATATTCAAGTCTACTTTTGGCTTATCAAAACTCATCTTATCTTTTCATCATTTAAGACTTGTCTTAGGATTCATATCCCAACAAAAAATATATATATATATATATATATATATATATCAACTAATTAAGCCCTAAATCCTAAATGACTAAAATTTCATCCATTAACAGTGGTTTACAAAATTCAATTCATGATGCTATAGATTGTAAGAAGTGGAAAAAGTGAAAGATAAAAAATTGTTCATAATCAAACTTGTGGATAGTGAAAAGCATATTCAGGTCAATAAAGGGTCCACATAACAACAATCACAATAGAAATATTATGAATTTGAATCTACTAAACTAACTAATCAGGAAGTTTCAGTAGCAAATTCTCGCAAGTTAAAATTGAATTCAGAGTTGGTGTCTGTTGTTACCAATATGAACTTCACATTACCACACCTGAAAGCATTGGATATTCATAAGCATTGTAGAGCACCTAACACAAGCAAACATATGTTCCATTTTTTATGGCTTTATAAAGAAGAAGATTCCTTGTTCTTACGCTCTGTAGTTTTCATTTGGATATAGCAAAGCAAGAATGTCTCATTTAGTATTGGGCTGGACTTTTTCGGATTCTTCATTGTTAAATCGAAAATTTACCAAATATTAAAATCATTTAAGTATTATAGAACAAATACAAAGACATGTGAAAGGCGAGGTGGTCACTATTTCTAGTAGGCATACAATAAGTAGATAACATATAAAACATTTATACAACTTGAAGAGTATCTTTAGATCACATATTTGGTTACACCCTTCTCTCACTCCATACTATAACTATTAATGCTTCCCTACAAAGTGAAATTACAAATGGTCTAATCCTTTATAATAAGAGTCATATCATGTAATTGTAAGCTACCACACCTTTATCGAAGTCCAACACTATAAGAAATTCTACCAGTTTGTATAATCAGTGTACCAAATAGTGCTTCATTTTCTCATAGGGCACTACAAAAACTGCATCTACTAAATGCTATTTGTTCTCTACATGCACAAACCTCACCCTTAAACCACATAATCCTGCTCTGATCCCTTTGCTCTATTGGTTTAGTTTTTGATTTATTGAATATAAATTCTTTTGTAAGGTGGTGTACACCAAACAGGTTGGGAGACGATTCAAATCCATTAACCTTTCACACATTTACCTACTAACCCGGTTTGCAGTTTTATTTCTAACTAATTGGTCGATTATAAAAATCTCATGTTTCTTCCCATTGAATTTCTAGTGGTAAAGCAAACTGAGTCTCAAGGCTTATACAGATCCATTGGTTTAATTATCATACCAATATTCTTAAATCACAATCCAGTGCAGGGTTGTACACATAATTAAACTATGTAAGATGTCTCAGGAGTTCATCTTTCTTGCCACTCACGTCTCTGCTAAATCTTACAATCGAGCTTCCAAGTCTTATAGTTATACAACAGAAGCAATATGAAGCAAACATAAATATATAGGAGTAGCTGCATTGTGAACGAGGTTCGCGTGAACTTCTTTTTCTTCAAAATATTGTATTTCGGCATACGAAGTATCACTTTTTTTAGTTTTTTTAAGCACTTGATTTTATGTGTTTTTCTTCTCAAAATAGGAGTATTACGACAGGTTGGATACTAAACATAATTATTGTTCATCCATCAATTTACACACTACACCAATTCTAAGACCATGTCAAATAATACAGGCCAAAATAGAGCAAATAACCCAGAACAAATAATACATCACCCAGATTTTATTTCTACTTTTTCTGAGGTTAAAGACACGTACCTGAATCCAATGCCTTTACAGATTGCACTTCTCCTTCAAAGTTGCACCCTCTGATTCACCCCCTATTTCCAAGGCAAAGATTATCTGTGTAGCATATCCTCCAGCCCCTTACATTACTTTCAAACAAATCCGATTACTTAGGTCGCCCATAAGAAAAAATAATGAAAATCCAAGAGTCACATTGTATGACTCAACAACTTGAAGTTCCTGTTCCTCAGCATCCGAAAATCTTCAAATGAAATGACACACATTGTAGCAACATACTTAAAAAAAAAAAAAAAAAAAAAACTAACTCAGGAACTGAATCCATAATATATAGTATTCGATGATGAGCATGTGATAAAATCTGCACTCGAGAAAGAACTAACTTAATTTATCACTGTATAAGTGATTGATTATTCCATTATCAGATAGCTAATCTAGATTATCAAAATCAGATAATAGTAGATGATTAAAATGCCAATCAAGAGTTGTACATTACCAGAAAATCTACTATCTAATTTGTCTCTTTTCTAGTCATTTCACTTCTTCCGTTGAACCATAAACTCGTGCAATCAATCCGTTTTTTAACAATTGTTGAGGCAGATAGACTTCCAAGAAATCGAACCATTCCCCCATACTCATAGTCTTTCCTTTACCAGTGTTTACATTGTTTTCTTTAACCCCAGATGTGCTTCCCAAACCAGAATCCGGCGTTGTTTCGACTTGGATCCGTAGATGCTTGGAGGAGAGTCCGGGGACCTTTATTGCGATAGTGTTGCCACCAACGTATCGCCCAATTCGTACCACGGATTTGAGCGAGAATTCAGATATTTAGCCCGATAAATATCTGTTTCAGCGCCGGCCACCCATCACCTTCTCCGCCGGGCGGCCTCAGTCCTTCTAAAATCGAACAAATACACAATAGAAAGGCCATCGATCAGCAGGAACTTCAATCTATCTCAAATTTGACACTTGGCGGACAGGTTGGATACTCAAAACGACACATGGCGAAAGAATAAGCACTCGAAAATGCCAGATGTCAAAAGGCTGAGAGACTTTCATCCTTTTATTATATAATAATATTGCATTAGAGAATTTATCCTTTATAATATATTTTGTAGGTAATTTTAATTTAAAATTTAAAAAATAATAGTTGATAGGAGTATATATTCGTAAATATGTTATTCTATTAAAACATAAAAAATAAAATGTTGTAGCAATAAATATATATATATATATATATATATATATATATATCAATAATAGAATAGAGAATTATAATTTTATTTATTAAAAAAATTAATATACGAAATTATAAAATGTAGAAAACATCATTGTAGACAATATTTGTCGTATATTTACATATTTTTTTCATTTTAATTTAGGTAAAAAAAATCAATGTACTCTTACTCTTGATCATAGAGGCTGCATACAATTGTCCGTGTGTGAACACGGGTTCTGGAAGGTATACACCTACCATGGAAAGTGACTGACCTTAACTTTTATTTATTGGATTTACAAAAGCCAGTAGAATAGGAAATTGCCTCATTCGAAACTTTACGGGAGTCCTGTTATCTGAAACACTCAAATGCACGTAATTTTCGGGATAAAAACTTTACTACCAACATTCATAGCTTCCAGAAAAAAAAATTGTCCTTCGATGATATGATTTTCAAGTCTTGTAACAACCAATTTAGTTTCATTGTACAAACCGAACTACATATTAATGTTCTTAAGCAACATTATAGGGACATCTATTTTGAGAACCAATCGATGATTTGGTAGATCATAATACCTAAAAGAATTGAGAAAGTCAGTTGAAAACACCTGTCTCATACCACCCCGTCTAAACTCTGATATAACTCAAATATTATTTTGTATCACCGGGTATTATCGTCAACACCGTCTTGTTAATACTTTCAACTTATTTATGTGTTAGAGCAAATATAGTTATATCCTCAAAATACTTATTTGTATCAATGTTATCATAGATAAATGGGTAAATGTTGTAAACTATGGTATAGTAGCAACAGAAACACGTGCATATAAAATTAAATTCTCTTTTGAATAAATATTAATAGTGCAAAACCATCATCACTATCTTCAAGATCTCCGTGCTAATCTTCAAAATTCAAATTGAGAATTAAGTTATATCTTTAGATGTATAATTTTGAATCATGTAAATGAATTTAGAATTGATCTATTTTCACACAGACATGTTTAACCATAATTGAAAATATAAAAATTGAATTAAAAAAATTAATCTAATAGAAAATCATTTTCCTTATATACGCAGGTAAACTTAATTCCATTAAATAATTAATAATTATATAATCATTCTCTTTTTTTTTTTTTTTTTTGAATTATATTAAATACCCATCCCTTTTTCCCTCCCCATGACTCGAACCCAGGATCTAAGGCCTAGGTAGTGGTGCTCTAACCACTTGAGCTATCCCACTTTGTCATAATCATTCTCTTTACCGTATTCCATCTTAATACTCTATATTTGTGAGAATATAAGGGTGTATTCAATTGAGATTCTGTTGGATTTTTTTTGGACTTTAAAAAGTCAGTGGATTTAGAAAATCCATAAACTCTATGCAGAGTTTGACTGACTTTTTTATTGATTTATATGGATTTTTATAGATTTGACAGGATTCTAAAATACACATTTTTTTTTATTAATTTACATGGATTTTCATAAACTATGCCCACATTTTTTTTTATTAATTTACATGGATTTTCATAAACTATGCCCCTAAAACTATGGATGCAAACGTATATCGAACACACTTGTATATAAAAAAAATTATCTAAATTATTTATAAAAAATACCAAAACTATATTAGTTCAAAAAAAAATTTTATTATTCATCATTATTATTCTCATCTTCATTTTCACGGTTATACCTTGACTTCAGTTCTGTGTTGTAATTGGCTTTGAGAAAGCAATTCTAAATTTTCTCTTCCATCGAGAAGAAGCTCTGCTTGTGTTTGAAATGGGAACAGAGGTGGGTTTTGAAAATTGTGAATGACGATTTGAAAATACCAAAAAATCTCTCGCGAAAATTATATAACTCAATTGCATTTTTGGGGTAACGACCTTGACCACCAAAATCTTTTAGATGATATCGAACACCACGCTCTTGAGATCTTAAAGTTGACATTAATGCTATAAATTAGGCGATCGAGAATATATTATTGCTGATCTAACGGTGTGTGTGATGCTTATTGAAGAACATAGTTACGTTTCTTGATATTATTTCGTTTGAAGAATAGGGTTGTGTAGGATGTTGTGGTTCGAATTACAGTAAGAATGTCTGTATGTGCTTTCGAAGGAGACTTTGAAATTTTGTTAGAAGAACAACAAAGTTTTTTTTTTCTTCTCTTTCAGGGCCTTCTGAGAGAATCCGCTGAAATCTCTAGTAAAATCCATAGATTGTTGAATATCTAAAGATTTCTAAAGACTTTTTAAAATCCGTATTGAATACCTCAAAATTTTGAAAGACTTTTAAAAATCCGGATTGAATACCCCCAGATTTTAAAAGTTCAAAAAAATCCAACAGAATCTCAATTGAATACACCCTCTTTAATCTTAATAATAATTCAAATATTATCTACTCATAATTATTATTTTTAAATTTTAAATTATCATTATTATTTTTAATTTATTTTTTAAACTTTAATCACAATCCAATTTATTTTTTTAAGGTTTTTGTATTAGATTATCGATATACAATTTGAATAGATTTTTGTATTAGATTATTAAGAAATTTTAGTTTTGAAATAGTGTTTTTATCATGTAAAAAAAAAATCTTGATTAATTTTATCTCTTTTAATTATTTTAAATTTAAAATTTAAATAATCACATGATTTTCTCAACTAAGTTAAATCTCTAATCTTTTTATACGCAACTCATTATCTTATCTCGATCACCTCTCCCGTATAGAAAAACAACGTTTCAGTCACTCTTTTGGTACAGAAAAAACAACTTTTTTTTCTTTTTTTTTCCTCTTTTATTAAATTTAAATTTTCAGATAATTTTTTAAAGGTTAATGATTTTTACTTTTTCTCCATCTGAATTCATTTGAGTCTCAATTTCAATTGAAGAGGTTTCTGTTGCGATTATTTTTTTAAATTTTATATTAGTTTTTATGTGTCTTCCTACAATTTCATCTCATAGAGAAAAAGAATTTCCCATTCTCTATTTCCTTATTATTTTTCATTTTTTTCTGTAATTTTTTCTTTTTCTTTTTCTATTTAATAATTTTTTGCTTTCATTTTTTTTTTCAATTTTATCTCATAGATGGAGAATGAGGATTGACAATTTCATCTCATAAAAAAGAGAGTTTCTCATTCTCTATCTCCTTATTGTTTTTTGTTTTACTTTCATTTTTTTTCATGTAATTTTTTTTCATTCTTTTCCTATCTTATAATATTTTGCTTTCATTTTTTCTTTCAATTTTATTACTCCCTCCGTTCCAGAGGAATTTGCACCTCTGGGATGACACACATTTTAATAAATGTGTAAGAAAAAGTGTAATGAGTGATGTTTTGAGGGGTAGATTTGTAAACTTTTATGAATAATGTAAAGTAAAAGGTAGGTTGAGTGTGAAAAAGTAATGATTGGGTAAATATGTGTATATTTTGAGGGTGAGGGTTATGGCAATGTTTCCTTTTATGGAGTGTGCAAATTGGTATGAGACATCCATACATGGAAAGTGTGTGTGCAAATTCCTATGGGACAGAGGGAGTATGTTTTTAGTTTTACCCCCATTTTTTTCCTGTAATTTTTCCTTAATTTTTTGCTTTTTTTTTTCTTTTTTTCTTTCACTTTTATCTCATACAAAGGATAAAATTCACTTTTTGAATAGGCAAGTTGGAATTATGAATTTCGTCAAAAGAAAAAATAAATTGCATAATAAGTTTAATTATAATTTTTATTTTTTATCAATTTAGTTCTATTCAAGATAATGGTTCCAACTAATTCAGATGTATGATGATTTTAATGAAGATATTAATATAATAGGTGTTTCTAAGATCGATATTAAAAAGTACATTACAGTTAAATATTTTTGTTAGTAACGTATATTTTATTTAATGGCTAGGTAATATTGTGGCAGTTAATTTTTAGATTTTTCTTTTAAATTTTTATACTATTTGTTATTTAATATTTTGTTAAAATAAATGTTTAGGTTCAATATTAAAATTTGTGTGGTTGATAATAGGGATCTACATCTTTGGTTTTGTTTGATGGAGATATAGTTAACTTGGTTGAAAAAACAGCTTTTGGAGACGTAGTTAACTTGATTTGAAAAACAGTTTTGGAACGAGGAGTTAACTTGATTGGAAAAACAGTTTTGGGAGGAGGAGGTAATTTGTGATGTCTTTTAAATATATGAATTAGGTGATGAATTTTCATCTTTTATATGTGATTTTAGTCCTAAGTTAAAAACTATACTTATTTTAATTTTAAAAGAAAATGATTTTTTTTTTAATATTTCAAAATTTTGAATAGATTTTTTAAAAATTTTTATTTTATAATCTAAACCCTAGATCGGAAATCACATCTTGAAGTAAAATGATCAATTAAGATGAATCTCTCTCTTCACCAAAATCTATCTATTTCAAAATCCTGCATTATCAGACATTCTGATTAAAAAAATCTATTTTCCTATTTTAATTTTAAAATAATAACTCAAATATTATCTACTCGTAATTATTATTTTTAAATTTTAAATTATAATTATTATTTTAAATTTATTTTTTAAACTTTAATACCAGCCCAATTTATTTTTTAAAATTTAATCACCGTATTTGATATACAAATTGAAGAGATTTTTGTATTAAATTATTAAGAAATTTTAGTTTTGAAATAGTGTTTTTATGAATAAAAAAATAATCTTGAATCTATTTTAAATATTTATTCACAATATTAATTTTTATAATTTATAACATTTATAAATTTATCAATAATATTAATAAAATTAAATGTCACGGTTTAATGGGTTGTTTATTTAAAATTTAAATCTTAATATAATGGGTTGTTTATTTCAAAATAACTACATTCTTATTAAAAAAATCATTTTCCTATTTTAATCTTAAAATAATAATTTAAAATTTAAAATCATAATTATTATTTTTAAATTTATTTTTTAAACTTTAATCACAATCTCTCTCTATTTTTTTTAATCAGTTTCTAATCTATTTCAACTAAATCAAATCTCTATTCTCAATCGACTTATCATTAATGGTGCTCCAAAATTGATACGGTGTATAATTTAAATTATGAATTATTTTATTTTATATTATTGTTTCGAGAGACCCGAATCGGCTTATCATTAAATTTTCCATAGGTGAATAATTTTAAAAAGAGGTACATATAATTTAAATTATGAATTATTATTTTTTTAAATTTAATTTCGTTATGGTATTCTTAAAACCACTTTATTCAAATCAATAAATTTCTATTCTTTATTCTCTCTCTTTTTTGAAAAGAGGTACGTATAATTTGAATTATGAATTATTTTATTTTATCCAAGATATCGTATTCTCAATCGACTTATGGACTTATTGAACAAGGATGAATGGTTTTAAAAATAGGATCTAGTAGGGTGAATGATTTTAAAAGGAGGTACCGACTTTAACTAATTCACGAAATAGTTCTTCAATATATAATGATTTTAATAAAAATATTAATATACTAGGTGTTTTTAAGATATATGACACATTTTTTTTTAGAGTTAAATAATTTTATAAAGAAATACACATAATTTAAATTATGTATGAATTATTTTATTTTATATTATTTTCTAATAAATTTAAGGGAAAATATCAATTTTGGTCACCCAGTTTTACTTCTTTTCATATTTGGTCACCCACATTTAGTCACTATCAAAATTGGTCACTCACTTATTATATTCTATCAAAATTGATTATTCCGTTAGTCAATCTGTCATTGACTAACGGAGAAAGAGTTTTGAGCTCAAAATTTTCAAAACGTTAAAAACTTTTGATGCATCTTCCAGAAACTCATGAAACAAACGCAGTAGCAAGAATGAAACATGTGGAACCTACTATTATAAATCAGAAGGAATTCTCATTATATTTATCCAATAGGTCAAAAGGAATTTTCATGCATCTTTTTAGAAGGAATTTTCATTATATTTATCGTTGATTAGAAATAATTCTTATGCATCTTATGGAACATAATTCAATCAATTTGCTGGGTAGTCAAAAAATTTCAGTAAATTTTTAATAATTATTTAACTCAATTATGAATTCATTTGTTGTTGGTTTACTTTTTATTTTACAGGAAATGAGAAAGAATGAAACTTTGTACTCTTGTTTTTTTTTTAACAATTGTACTCTGTTTTTCAATTCTTGGTTTCATATTCAATTTGTATAATAATTGGAGATATAAATTTATTTCAATTCATTTCTCAATTTATAATTATTGGATCATAATTTGTGGTGAAGATTAATTGTAAAGAGTTTTCTAAAATTATTCATTCAAGAAAATTTCATAAACTTATTTTTCGTTCTAAATATTTTTCTATTAAGATCATTATTGCAGATTTCTTGAAAATTTTAAACAATTGGGCATTTGAAATTAATTGAAATAAATTTCTATCTCCTTAGTTTCTCATTTCCTAATTATCTATAAAATAAAAAGTAAACCACTAGAAGATGCATCAGAATTACTTCTGACCTATTATAAATATTTTTGCTACTAGATGCATCAGAATTCCTTCTGACCTATTATAAATATTTTTGCACATGTTTCATTATTGCATCTGGAATTGTGGAAGATGCATGAGAATTTTTTAATAGGTTTTGAGAAATTTAACGGCTCAAAACTCTTTCTCCGTTAGTCAATGACAGATTGACCAACAGAGTGATCAATTTTGATAGAAAATAATAACTGGGTGACCAATTTTGATAGTGACTAAATGTGGGTGACCAAATATGAAAATAGGTAAAACTGGGTGACCAAAATTGATATTTTCCCTAAATTTAATTATAATTTTTATTCATTCATACTTGAATTTATTCCATTCAAGATATCCAATTTATTCTATTCAAGATATTCAACATATCGGCTCCAACTAACGGCACAAAAGAGAGGTACGTATAGTTTAAATTATGAATTATTTTATTTTATATTATTGCTACAAGATATGCCACATAATTTAAATTATAAATTATTTTATTTTAATAAATATCGAATTTTATGTTAATTTTATATAATTTATGTAAATAATTTTTTGTAATATACATGCACGGTTAAAGTTTTTTTTTAATTGCATATTATTTTTTTATAATATTTTTTTTATAAGTGAACGAAAAATACATTCCAATTGTCTGAATGTGAATGTATATATAGTTTTCTTATATATCGAGTTGAATGTATTCTTAAATAATTTAAAAAACTTTATAGAATATTGTGAAGGATTTTAGAATTTTTTTAGTAATTGTCGATAGTGAGTGTATTTTAAAATAATTTAAGAAACTTTAGTTAGAAAAGTTTTAGTAATTGTTAATAAAAAAAATGTAAAATCCTCCAACAAAGTTTAATTAGTTAATTGTAGTGTAGAATAAATATGATAAGTGATCGCCCTAAAAAGGAAAATAGATTAGAGATGTACGCCGACTTAGTTGAAAAATATAATCATGCAATTATTTGTTATAATATAATTTGAAATTAGTTGTGAAAAATCATGCCAACATACTATAAACGCTTTGAAATTTTTAGAAATTTGAAATTATAGTATATTTTTTTATTAATAAAATTATTTTATAATGTCTTTACTAATTAAATACATTATCTTAATTTTACAATTAAAATCATAATTTTATTAATGCATATGTTTTTAATATATTAAAAAATATTATAATTTATAAAAATATAAATACAATAATATATAGATTTAAATTTGTAGAAATATATATGTTATAAATATATTAGATAAAATTTTTCTTTTTATTTTCACAGATTCTAACCATGAAAAAGATATAAAAATTAATATAGTATTTAAAATTATTATTTTAATAAATTCACCCTAATATAATATTTAATATTATTATTTTAATAAATCGACACCGCGTAAAACGCAGGTATAGAACTAGTATATATATATATATACTAGTGCAGTCCCCGCGTACTACGCGAGATTAAAATAAATTAAAAACTTTATTTTTTCAATGATATGTGTAATACATGAATGAACTCAACAGTATACATTATTTAAAATGATAAATCAATAGGAAAAAAATTGAAATTAATAGAACTTAGCCTCTCTCCTTTCTCTTTGAGATAAAATTGAAAAAAAATGGAAGCAAAGTAAAAAAATTAATAGGAAAAAAATGGAAGTAAAACAAAGAATGAGAAACTATCTTTCGTTCTATGGAATGAAATTGCAGCGCCTGAAAAAAAAATCCTACATTTTTAAAATATTATAATTACATCCGATCAGAGTATCCAATGTTTTTTTAGGCCCTCCCCCATCATAAATCCCAAAAAGTAGGCTTTTCCTTGCCACATGTGCGCCCAACTCAAAAGTAAAAAACTCCAACCTCCAAAACTAAACTCCTCCCCCAACAATAAACTCAAAAAGTAGGTTTTGGGGGGGGGGGGGGCGGCGGGCCACCTCATTTTCTTTCATTTCTTATTGGGGGACCCACCTCATTTTCTTTCATTTCTTATTGGGGGACCCACCTCACTCTCTCTCTCTCTAAAAAAATGTCGTAAATATGGTTTTTGGGGTGTCCACCACACTCTCTCTCTCTCTCTCTTAAAAAATCTAGATTTAAATGTTACAACCTCCCCAAAAAACCCCAACCACCAAACTTTCTTTTCAATGGCTAAAAACCTCCCCACAAGATTTTTGTGTGTTCCATGTCACTAAAAAAACCTCCCCACTGGGGAGGGCCTTATGGAAGAGATTCAAAAGTTGGGTATTTAATACCTGAAAGAAAGAATGAAAGAAAGAACCCTCTATAATATAAAACTAATACATGTAACAAATATCCTGTGACTAAATAAATTCCTGAAAAGATTACAATTGCAGGGAAGACATGCAAGAACGGAAAAAGAAAAAAAAAAAAAAAACAAACTTGATGTGCCAAAATTTGCACAAGAGGATTGGGTATCCTCTGAATTAGATGTCCTTCTCCTCAAACGCGTATAATCGTTCCGAGTAGGCTACCTTCACTTGAAATCTTCGAGCTGACCTGCAAAGAACACACCGGAGGGGAGTCCGGTGTGGACACTCCGATGCCTAAGTCAGTATAGGGCTTATCAAATCTCCCAAGGATCTCAAGATCCTTGATATCTTAAATCAGTTCTCAAAGAATCTCAGAAAGGCGTTTTTTATTCAGTATAGTAAAGTTTTAGTGTATATGTGTCTAACCTGGAAATATCTTCGAAATTACCTATTTATAGAGATATCTTCTGGAGAGGAAGTCAAGCCTTCCTCTTATTTCGGAGCTGCCCGTGAGACTCGGCCCTACTGAGGGGATCCAGTCCTCCTTTCTCTCCACTCCCTGAAGACTCGGCAGCCTTATCCCTTAGTGGACCTATTCTCCTAAAATAAAGGAGAATAAGGTCTTCCCTTTATCAAGTCTTGAGCAAAGATAGCGGGAATCCCCTATATTTACGACCCACGATCTTATGTTAAAACTGTTTGATTCTGATATTCATCTCCAGGCAGAGCTCCCTCCAGAGAGACCTCCAGAGAAGACTTTTTATCCAGAGAACACTAGATGACTTAATCCTTTCTTCTCAATCTTATCATTCATACACGTGTCGACTCCTCATTGGGTGACATTTTTAGGCCGCATCATCTACTCCCCCCTACTCTCGTAAAAAAGGGGGACATCTTTTATGAGAGTAGAACAATTTCTGGAGAGACGTGTATCATTTCCGCTTTGGAGGGGAAGTTTCAAAACATTTTCTTCTCCAAAGACTTTTCGCGCCTATTATTCTGGGAGACTTTTCGGCTTCCGCGCGTGGACCTCACGCGACTACTTTTCTCTGTCTCGCTATCATCCCGAGAAAAACCCTCGGTTCTTTCCCCTATCTCTCCTCATTTACATTACGCAACTGCCCCGTTTCCCCTCTTCACTTTTTTCAAGTTTCACTTTTCCTCTCATCTTCTCACCGTCTTCATCTTTTCACCGTCTTCCTCTTTCTTCTCTGGTGCTCCCGGA
Organism: Galeopsis tetrahit; assembly: GCA_963675135.1. Taxonomy (NCBI): domain Eukaryota; kingdom Viridiplantae; phylum Streptophyta; class Magnoliopsida; order Lamiales; family Lamiaceae; genus Galeopsis; species Galeopsis tetrahit. Next base: position 39,398,244 of record OY776123.1, read on the forward strand.
TTTCCGCCGTCATCAGCCGTCTCGCCTGATTCCATAGTTCTTCTACTCAAGGTAACCCAACTACCTTCTTTTCTTCTTTTATTATCACTGTAAATCAATGTCAAATCCTCCTTCTCCGCTGAAAACCGCTAGCCAAAATTCTTCTGAAGCGACCCCCTCTATGACGGGGAGCCCAGAAAATAGGATTTCCCTTGCTTCTCGAATCGACCCTGCTCATCTAACTACACTTGTTCATGCTTACGGTCTCCCGTCGGAGTATGCCTTTCGCGCTCCACGCTCAAACGAACGCCCCGATATTTCCCAGCCTCGAACTCTTGCTTTTTTCGAAGCACATCTTAGGGCAGGACTACGATTTCCGATTCATCCCTACTTGGCTGCCATATCAACCCGCATGCAAATCCCTCTTAACCAGTTTACTCCAAATGCCATCCGTACCATGATAGGTTTTTTCATCTTGGTTAAAGGGAACGGGGGTGATCCGTCCGCCGAGCTATTCCTGAGCCAACATTCTTGTAAGGTGAATGATGGTTTTTTCTATGTTAGCGGACGAAGGTCCCGTGTCTGTAAATTCCTGAAAAAACTCCATGAAGAAGACTCATCTTGGCGTGATTATTATTTTTTTGCTACAAGCCCTACTGATTGGCCGTTTCCTCACGGGGATTGGTTATTCTACAATCCGGGAGTAATCCCCCCCCCCCTCTGAAAGCTTATTCTGTTTCCAATCACACCATTATGACCAACCTCAACGCTCATATCCGTCTGAACGACTATTTTGATATCGTTGATATTTGCAAAAATCCTCGCATCCTCTCCCACTTCGGCTTTTGTTCTCAAGATTTCCCTTTAGGTCCTCAAGATGGTAAAAAATCTTCATACTGCTGTATTTTTATTCCTTGCATATGGCTATTTTCCTGTATTCTGAATATCTTCTTGGTTGTTTGCAGAGATGAGTTGGCTATCTCACATTTCCCGGGATGCTCCTGCTCTTAGTATAGTGAAAACCCCTATGTTATCCACTCTAGAAGTTCTTCCGAAAGTTCCCTCATCTCCTGCTCTCGAGAGCTCAGCAAAAACTTCGGTTCCAGAAGGTTCCTCGAAAGTTCCTCCTCTCCCTAATTCTTCCACTCAGGTTCCAGGTTCAGTTGCCAAGAGAACCCGCTCGGCTGCCAACACCTTCTTTGCTGACTGCGGGACCTCTAAGAAAAAGAAGGGAAAAGCGTCTCGTACTCTCGTCGAGAAAGGCGCCTCTGTATATGCACCTCTCCACCGTCTCATTGATCGATGTCCTATTCCTTCCAACACTGCTTTATCCGATTCGTCCCTTCCCGAGGACCAACTGCTTCATGGCGCTCAACTTTTCTCAGAGGTATTTTCCGTTATTTCTTATTTTCACGATCTTTTATTGTCTTCATATCTCCAACATTATTTTCCTTTTCTTTGTAGCTTGGCCTCACTTATGCTAAGATACTCGATCAAGGTGTCGAGATGGTGGCCGAGCTTGAGCTTCTCCGGGCCGAGGCGTCCTCCTTCCAATCATCCCTCAAGGATATCACTATGGAGAAGGAAAGGGCTCATAAGCGGGCCCAGGCTCTATCCGAGGAGTTGTCTCTCCTACAGACCCAAAGCAATCGGGATGCGACCAGGATCAAGCGTCTGGTGCAGGAGGTAGGGCGGATGGAGCGTGAATTGCCGGATGTTGGGGTGCAGGCTTGCATTAAGTCCCTATTCACTTCCCCCTCGGGCCAAGAGTTCTTAGAAACTCTTCATACTCAGTGGTTATCCAGCTTCCTGAAGAGCTCGAGCTTTCTCTGTGCCATGGGGCCACATATCCCTCATTTCATCGATCATGGTTTCAGCAACGCCGTCGCCGAGCATTCGGCCCCGGGATTCGATGGGACTTATTCTCGCGAGTTCCATCTAGATCGACTCGCTACTCCTCCAAAATTCTTGGGGGATCCTCAGGAGAGTCCTGACAATCCTTGGTGGCTACCCGGGATGGGCCAGGCTATTGCCAAGCTGCAAGCTGCCAAGATAGGTATGGCTGATCTAAGGCCTCTGGAGCCACTTATTTATCCTTACACTTCTGCTCCAAAAGTGGCAACAAAGGTGGATGGAGGGACTGGCACTGCTGATGCTATGGGGGGTACGGAGGGTCCGGAGGAAGGTGGAGGATCTAGCAACCATGTTGCTGAGGAAGAGGGCGCTGTTGGAGGAGCTGAAGGAGTTGAAGTTGAGGGGGCTATTGCCGAGGAAACTACTGCTGAACGAGCAGTTTAAATTCCATATTTCCATGATCACCATAGACAATTTACTTTTCTGTTGTTTTGCTACACTCTTTATTTTCTGCTCGTAACATTTGCTCTTCATACTTTGTAGGGGACCCCACACTCCTGGATATGTGGGTGTTTTTTGTAGTAATCATGTTAGCTTGATATGTTGCATGTTTTGTTGTCTTTCTCTTCCTTGCATGAGTAGCTTACGAGATCAACAAGGAATGTGTTGGAGGTGTGTTCTCTTCCCCCCCCCCCTTTTTGTTGGTCTTGTAGGCTATTCTGGAATTATTTCTCGGCTGTATAGTGTTCTGATTTCAGGTGACTTGATTGTGGGGTATCATCCTCCCTCTTCTCTTGACTCCTGAATCATAAGACCTGTTTCCTTCATTATCTGGTCTCTGTGGTTCTCAAGTATGGTGAGGGCTTTCTGGAGGGCCTTGGTTTTCTACGCCTCTACGCCCTTCTCTTTCTTTTCATTTTCTTGTATTTGAAAGGCTTTGATTCGCAGAAACCTTCTCCTTTCATTAGTTAACCTTCTTGGGTTTCAACAAGGAATGTGGAGATCAACAAGGAATGTGTTGGAGGTGTGTTCTCTTCCCCCCCCCCCTTTTTGTTGGTCTTGTAGGCTATTCTGGAATTATTTCTCGGCTGTATAGTGTTCTGATTTCAGGTGACTTGATTGTGGGGTATCATCCTCCCTCTTCTCTTGACTCCTGAATCATAAGACCTGTTTCCTTCATTATCTGGTCTCTGTGGTTCTCAAGTATGGTGAGGGCTTTCTGGAGGGCCTTGGTTTTCTACGCCTCTACGCCCTTCTCTTTCTTTTCATTTTCTTGTATTTGAAAGGCTTTGATTCGCAGAAACCTTCTCCTTTCATTAGTTAACCTTCTTGGGTTTCAACTAAGATGAGGGCTCTCTGGAGCACCTTGGCCTCTAGGCCTTTGAGTATTTCTCACTTTTATTCTTAAAAGATTTTATTTCATAAAATCTTCTCATTTCAGTATCCCACTTGGGTCTCGAATATAGTGAGGGCTCTCTGGAACACCTCAGCCTCTAGGCCTTTGAGTGTCTCTCACTCTTTTTCTTAAAAGATTTTAGTTCATAAAATCTTCTCATTTCAGTAACCCACTTGGGTCTCGAGTAAAGTGAGGGCTCTCTGGAGCGCCTCGGCTTCTAGGCATCTGAGTGTCTCTCACTCTTTTTCTTAAAAGATTTTAGTTCATAAAATCTTCTCATTTCAGTAACCCACTTGGGTCTCGAGTAAAGTGAGGGCTCTCTGGAGCGCCTCGGCCTCTAGGCCTCTGAGTGTCTCTCACTCTTTTTCTTAAAAGATTTTAGTTCATAAAATCTTCTCATTTCAGTAACCCACTTGGGTCTCGAGTAAAGTGAGGGCTCTCTGGAGCGCCTCGGCCTCTAGGCCTCTGAGTGTCTCTCACTCTTTTTCGTAAAAGATTTTAGTTCATAAAATCTTCTCATTTCAGTAACCCATTTGGGTCTCGAGTAAAGTGAGGGCTCTCTAGAGCGCCTCGGCCTCTAGGTCTCTGAGTGTCTCTCACTCTTTTTCTTAAAAGATTAAATGAGGGCTCTCTGGAGCGCCTCGGCCTCTAGGCCTCTGAGTGTTTCTCCCACTCATCGTTGTTATATTCATATATCGCACATTCAGATATGAGAAAGATAATCAAGACACAATAATTCTGAATAACTCTTTCTTCAAAAAGGGATAATGCTTCATTGATTTATTGTCAGTTTTCATCATAGGCCATAGATAACCTACGCCGGTCTCATTAAAAACCTCTTTACGGAAAAACCCCAAAGGGGAAACCCGTAGAGAGGGAAAAAGAGCTCCGGTGAAGCCACAAAATACGAATTAATGCAAAAAATCACAAAACAATGGTCATAAATGGTCTCAAGACCTTACACTTTCTTCAGATAAAGAATCTCTTCAAATGGCAAACGTTCCAGGGTCTGGCTATGTCGACCCCTTCCATACTCTGCAGTCTATATGCTCCTCCTTTCAGCACCTGTGTAATTTTATAAGGTCCCTCCCAGTTAGGCTCCAGCTTTCCTGTATTCTTCAGGGCATCCGCTCTTCTTAGTACCAGGTCCCCCTCTCTGAAGGACCTCGGGATCACCCTTCGGTCATACGCAGCTTTAATTCTGCTTTTATATCTTTCAGCACGTACCCTAACTATCTCTCTTTCTTCTTCCATCAAGTCTAGAGCCTCTCTCATCAATTTCTCATTCTGATACTCTTCAAATTGGGCAACTCGATGCGATCGCAACACGGCCTCTGGAGGTAGCACCGCCGTAGCTCCGTAAACCAGCTGAAATGGGGACTCTCCAGTTGCTGTCTTCGGACTAGTTCTATATGACCATAGCACATTGTCTAACTCATTCACCCATGCTCCTCCTATTTTCACCAGCCTTGTTCGAATACCGTCTACTATCGTTCGATTAGTGACCTCCACTTGTCCATTAGCTTGAGGATGAGCTACAGAGGTGAATCTCTGTATTATGTTCAGTCTCGCGCACCATCCTCGCACATTTTCTCCGTTAAACTGGGTTCCATTGTCGGAGACCAATATTCTGGGTACTCCAAATCTGCAACAAATCTGCTTTCTTAGGAATTCAATCACATTATCCTCATCTATTGTAGCCAGGGGAGCAGCTTCCACCCATTTGCTAAAATAGTCCACTGCCACTATCAGGAATTTTCTCCCTCCAGAGGCTGGAGGGAAGGGTCCTACCAAGTCGATTCCCCATTTAGCAAAGGGGTAGGGGGAGTGCATTGCTCCCATCTCTTCCGCAGGGGTCCTTATCAATGGACCATTTTTCTGACACTTGACACATTTTCTCACAAATTCCCTAGCGTCTTTTGTCATGGAGGGCCAATATAATCCAGCCCTTAAAACTTTCTTCACCACTGCTTTGTATCCTTCATGACTGGTTGCATCACCTTCGTGGATCTCCCTGAGTGTATACATAGCTTCTCGAATTGATATACACCTCAAATATGGGTGTGTGAATGACTTCTTGTATAAGTGCCCTCCGATAATACAATATCTAATCCGAAGGGTTCGGGTTTCTCTGGTGGTAGGGGCATCTACCCCCTTGGTGAGTTCTATCCATATAGCCCTCCTCCAATCATCTTCCTCTTCAATAGAACCAATGGGGTTCTCCAGAGTCTCTCTTTCTGCAACTACTAAAGTTACTGTCCCTCGTCCATCAAACTCTGTGGAGCTAGCGAGTTTGGAGAGGCTATCCGCCTGCATGTTCTTTTCTCGAGGTATCTGGACTACCTCGCACTCTTGAAACTTGCCTATCATCTCTTTGGCTCGTTCCAGATAGGCAGCCATCCTGCTATCTTTGGCCACGTATTCACCGTTCACCTGCTGAACAACTAATTGGGAGTCTGAGTATAGAGTTACCTTTGGAGCTCCCAATTCTAATGCCATCTCCATTCCTCTGATCAAAGCTTCGTACTCTGCTCCGTTGTTTGAGGTCATGAATTGAAACCTCACTGCGAATTGTAAGTCTTCTCCTCGAGGGCCTATTAACACAATCCCTGCTCCACATCCGCTCAGGGTCACTGAGCCATCTACATACACCTTCCATCCTTCGACTTCCTCTGGTTTGGTCGACTCTTGGATGAAATCTGACAAAGCTTGGGCTTTTATAGCCTTCCGAGGCTCGAAATCCACGTCATATTCTTGAAGCTCGATGGCCCATTTCACCATCCTTCCGGAGAGGTCTGCTCGCCCTATAACCTGTTTCAACAAGTAATTAGTGCGGACTAGTATTTTGTAAGAAAGGAAATATGGGCGCAGCCTTCGCGCTGTAACTACCACGGCCAGAGCAGCCTTCTCAATTTCTGAGTATCGATTTTCGGCCCCTTGAATGACCTTACTGACATAATAAATAGGGTGCTGCAGAGATCCCTCTTCTTTGACTAGGGCAGTACTTAGCGAGAATTCTCCTACAGAGAGATACAAAATGAGGGTATCCCCTGGAGAAGGTTTCGTCAGCTTCGGCAACTGAGACAAATGGTGCTTCAAGTCTTCAAAGGCTTTTTGGCATGTTTCGTTCCATTCAAACTTGGTCCCTTTCTTAAGAATTTTGAAGAAGGGATGACTCTTTTCAGCAGATCTGGCTATGAATCTGCTCAATGCTGTAATCCTCCCATTGAGTGTCTGGAGCTCCTTTATATTTCTGGGTGGCCGCATGTCTAGTACAGCTTTCACCTTGGCTGGATTCACCTCTATACCTCTTTGAGTGACCATATATCCGAGGAACTTCCCTGATTTTACTCCAAAAGAGCATTTGGCTGGGTTCAACTTGATGCCATTCTCTCGAATTACTTGGAAAATTTCCTCCAGATCTTCCACATGTTGATCTGCTTTCACACTCTTAGCTAGCATATCATCTACATATATCTCCATGTTCATTCCCTGCTGTCTTCGAAAGACAGCGTCGACCATCCTTTGATACGTTGCTCCGGCATTGATTAATCCAAACGACATCCGAACGTATCCGAACGTTCCGCAGGCTGCTATGAAGCACACTTTGGAGACATCTGCAGGGTTCAGTTGGATCTGGTGGTATCCTTGGTATGCATCCATCATGCTCAGCAGCTCGAAGCCTGAAGTTGCATCCACTAACTGGTCTATCCTTGGCAGCGGATAGTGATCCTTGGGACATGCCTTGTTGAGGTCCCTGAAATCGATGCACATTCTCCACTTTCCTCCCCCTTTTGGCACTAGCACGGCATTGGAGAGCCATTCTGGGAATTGGACTTCCACCACATGCCCTGCTTTCAATAGCTTCTCGACTTCTTCTTTCACAATGTTGTTCTTCTCAATTCCAAAATTTCGTAGTTTCTGTTTCACGGGTCTTGCCTTTGGATCGACATTAAGGCAGTGTATTGCTATCTCCGGAGGGATTCCTGTCATGTCAGCTGGAGAAAATGCAAATATATCGGAATTTCGACGTAATGTAAGTATTACCTTCTCTGTGAGTTCAGGTCCCAGTTGGGTGCCTATCTTAGTGACAAAACCAAGTTTCCCTGGGAAGAGCTCCACGCTCATCAGTTCTTCATCTGTTTTAACATTCACTTGTTCAGGTATCGCTCCCTCGACTTTCTTCCTTTTGACCTCAGGGTCATCTCCTCTTGTCCGCTCCAGGCCCTTAGTCAGGGCTCTGTCCGCCATCTTCACAGACTCTGCATAGCACTTCCGTGCTTGGTATTGGTCTCCTCTTACTTCTCCGACCCCAGCGGCTGTAGGGAATTTCATTTTCATATGAAATGTGGAGATGATTGCTTGAAAGAGGTTCAGGCTGGGTCGTCCCATCACGACATTGTATGAGGAAGGGATGTCTACAATAAGGAACTCTACCAAGTGGACCTTCCGAGCCGGGGCGTCTCCCAACCCTACCTGCAACATTACTGATCCCAAAGGTTGGATGGCTCCTCCGGAGAAACCATACAGAGAGGTATCTACAGGACGTAGCTTTACACTCAGCTCCATCCTCTTGAAGCATCCAAAAAACATAATGTCAGCCGAGCTCCCCGTATCTACGAAGATTCGGGCAACATCGAATCCAGCTATGTCGGTGGTGATTACCAGAGCATCATTGTGATCTTCCTTGACTTCTTTCATATCCTCCGGCCCAAATCGGATATTGGGCGTTTCCGTCATACGTCCCACTTCTCTTAACTGGCTTCCTTGCTCTGTTTTTAGGGTTCGGACGTTCTGCTTTCTCTTCCGGAAGGAATCTCCATCTGCTGGCCCTCCCACAATCATATGGATTACTCCTCTCTTTGGTGGTGGAGGGGGCATATCCTCGACCGCCTCCCTGGTTTCCTTCTCCTCTGGTTTTCTTTCCAGTTCTTTTCGTTTCTGCCCCCGAGGGCCCTGCCTGTCTCTAAATATGAATTCTTTTAGATGACCCGCCTGGATCATCCTCTCGATCTCATCTTTCAAGTGGTAACACTGATTCGTATCATGTCCATACTCATTGTGAAATCGGCAGAATCGATCAGACTTGGGCTTCTGAGGTCCTCGATTCCTGGAATATGGAAACTTCAAGTCTGGATGGTCTCCTGCTACCTCTAATACTTCAGCGGGCTCCATTCTCAAGGGTGTGTATTTCTCAAACCTCCCCCGAGGGCCAGACCGGGGACCTCCGGAGGGGTTGCTGTCTCTTGCTGCTCCGGAGGTTCGAGGGACCTCTGGACTGAATCGCCTGGAGGGGCCTTCCCTTTCCCTTCTCCTCTCTCGATCTTGCGGCCTAACCTCCAACCTCTTTGCTTTCCGGACCTCCTCCAGAGTGAGGTACTTATCTGCCCTATGCAGCAATTCATCAAAGTTCTTAACCGGCTTCTTAGCTAAAGAGGAGAAAAAGTCTCCATCACGCAACCCATTGGTAAGAGCGTTGATTTTCACCTCCGGAGAGGCTGTAGGGACCTCCAGAGCTGCTTGATTGAATCTCCGGAGGAAAGCTCTTAAGCTCTCGCCCTCTCCTTGTCTCAAATTAAAGAGGGTCAAAGTGGCCCTCGGCTGTCTCCGGGCACTGGCAAATTGATGAAGGAAGAGCTCACTAAATTCTTCCCAGGATCGGATTGTGTTAGGTTCCAACTGGGTAAACCATTGCTGTGCAGCTTTTGCTAGGGTAGTTAGGAATACTCTACACTTTATTCCCTCTCCATAGCGGTGTAGCAATGCAGCATTCTCGAACCTTACTAGGTGTTCGTACGGATCTGCCGTACCATCATATTCAAAATTAAGGGGCTTGAAATTGAATGGTAGTTCATCCTGTAATATATTAGGGGAGAACTGACATCCAGAGGCGTGAGCGGATCTACTGGTTCGGTTGCTCATCTGCTTCCTCATATCGCGCATCTCTTTCTGTAGGGCCAATAGTTGATCGCTGACAGGCCCTCCGTAGGTATGATCTGTACTTTCTTCTGTCTTAAGGGGTTCTGTCCCTCGGGGTGCAAGATCTGCATTCCTTCTTGTGCCCCGTAGGGGAACGCTTCTCTCCGCTCGGGAGGGCACCTTATCATCCTCTTCCGCCCGCATCCCCATCTCCTTAGACAACACTTGGGAGGCTCCAGGTGCTTCGTCTTGGGGTCTTGGGGCAGGTGCCTCTAGATCTCCCGGTGCAGCTCTGGGAATCCGATTCCTTTGGTCAGCAAAGGCTTTCTCTACGGCTTGCTTGATGAGAGCGTTCAATTGATCGGGAGAGATCAGGAGCGGCCCTGAGTCTAGAGTGTCCCTTTGTTGAGGATCTGCGGTTTGGGACTCGGGGGCCTCCAGATTCCCTGCTCTTCCTTCTCCGACCGGTAGGGGATGACTTTCGTCATTCAAGGCTGGAGTAGGTGATAATGGTTGATTCGATCCAGAAGGTGCGTGGATTGGACCTTTTCCCCGGTCTCCCCTTGGTGGAGGATCAGTTGGCAAAGGGGAATTTTCTGTTGGAAGATTCTTCTTCCCAGAAACAGAAGTTTTATTTCCGCCACCCATTTGCTTGGATAGGTAGAAACTCGTGAGAAAATCTTTCAACTCTTTCCCACAGACGGCGCCAGTTGATGTGCCAAAATTTGCACAAGAGGATTGGGTATCCTCTGAATTAGATGTCCTTCTCCTCAAACGCGTATAATCGTTCCGAGTAGGCTACCTTCACTTGAAATCTTCGAGCTGACCTGCAAAGAACACACCGGAGGGGAGTCCGGTGTGGAAACTCCGATGCCTAAGTCAGTATAGGGCTTATCAAATCTCCCAAGGATCTCAAGATCCTTGATATCTTAAATCAGTTCTCAAAGAATCTCATAAAGGCGTTTTTTATTCAGTATAGTAAAGTTTTAGTGTATATGTGTCTAACCTGGAAATATCTTCGAAATTACCTATTTATAGAGATATCTTCTGGAGAGGAAGTCAAACCTTTCTCTTATTTCGGAGCTGCCCGTGAGACTCGGCCCTACTGAGGGGATCCAGTCCTCCTTTCTCTCCACTCCCTGAAGACTCGGCAGCCTTATCCCTTAGTGGACCTATTCTCCTAAAATAAAGGAGAATAAGGTCTTCCCTTTATCAAGTCTTGAGCAAAGATAGCGGGAATCCCCTATATTTACGACCCACGATCTTATGTTAAAACTGTTTGATTCTGATATTCATCTCCAGGCAGAGCTCCCTCCAGAGAGACCTCCAGAGAAGACTTTTTATCCAGAGAACACTAGATGGCTTAATCCTTTCTTCTCAATCTTATCATTCATACACGTGTCGACTCCTCATTGGGTGACATTTTTAGGCCGCATCAAAACTTATTCTCAATTTTTAAGATATTCTAATTCCATGTATCCAATACTTCTAGATTGAAGATATTCAAAAGTTGAATATTAATACCGATAAAAGGATTGAAATAATTGTGGGTAATCGATTTCATGCATAGATTTTATTAGATTAGAAATATTGTGAGATATTCTGTTTATTAGATTAGAAATATTGTGAGATAGTCTGTTACCTAAATTAGTGCATAATTAGTGGTAAATCTTTGGTATAAATGTAATACCTTTATGAATGAGAATGAGAAGGAAATTATAATATCTTTTATGGTATCACGAGATTTCTGTGATCTCTCCACTCTTTCCGCTGTCCTGTAATATCCTTCACGTTTCTTGATTTTCTGGCGCCGCCATGGTTACCTCCAAGGGTTCTTTTCATCCGGCCTTGGCTGTGTCCAATATCAAGAATCACATCTCTATTACCCTTGAGATGGAAAATGTCCAATACGGTACGTGGGCGGAACTCTTCAAGATTCATGCTCGTTCTCATCGTGTTTTGACCCATCTCCTTCCCACCGACCCTCCTACGCCTGTCCCAACCGATCCTGAGGAGAAATAGACGTGGCTGACCCTAGATGCCACGGTCTTGCAATGGATTTATGCGACTATTTCGTCGGATTTGCTCCATACCATCCTTGAACCGGATATGACGGCTGCTACGGCTTGGGAGCGTTTGCGAGACATCTTCGAGGATAACAAACATTCTCGTGCGATCTCTCTCGAGCATGAATTCTCTCACACTTTGATGGAAGCTTTTCCGTCGGCCTCTGCTTATTGCCAAAAATTGAAGGTTTTGACGGATCAATTGAAGAATGTTGGGGCTCCGGTATCCAACGATCGTCTTGTTCTTCAATTGGTTTCAGGTTTGACAGAGGCGTACGCAGGGATTGGGACTCCCATCCGCCAGCGTGATCCGTTGCCCAAATTCTATCAGGCGCGGTCCATGCTCGTTCTAGAGGAGGTCTCGCTCTCTCGGAAGACGACTCCGGCGACGGCCTTTGTGGCTGCTGCCCCTCCTTCTGTTCACATGTCCGCCCCGAGTTCGTCTGGTGGTGGTCGCTCATCGAAGAAGAAGAGAGGCGCGTCCAAGGGCTTTTGCCCGCCGGCGCCGCCGAGCCAGGTTGCCCCGTGGCAGGGTCCGTGGACTGCCCCCTCTCCGTGGCAGTGGCCATGGCCTGCTCCACCGTGCCCCTACCCCTCCATGCCGTGGTCAAGTCAGCCCCGCCCTCCTACCCATGGTTACCGTCCGACGCCACCGCAGCAGGGCCTCCTTGGTCCTCGTCCTCAGGCTTTCACGGCACAAGCTGGGGCGACGGCAACTGACATTGAGGCGGCCATGATCACCCTTGGTCTCGCTCCGCCGGACCCCAGTTGGTATATGGACACTGGAGCAACCTCGCATATGTCTTCAGGTTCAGGTACTCTCTCGTCTTATTCCAATTTGAGTACTTCAAATTCTATTCTTGTTGGTAATGGACATCATCTTCCAATTGTGGGTACTGGTAATGCATTAATTTCATCATCCCCGTCCCCCTTAGCCCTTCGTAATGTCTTGCATGTTCCGGGTATTATTAAAAATCTTATCTCGGTTCGTCAATTTACACGGGATAATTCTGTTTCTTTGGAGTTTGACCCGTTTGGTTTTTCTGTAAAGGATTATCGGACGGGGACCATTCGACTGAGATGTGAGAGTACGGGGGAGCTTTATCCTATTACTTCCAACACTTCGACAGCTCTTGCTGCGTTGTCTCCAGGGGTGTGGCATGATAGATTAGGACATCCTGGTTTTTCTGTTTTTGAATCTTTACAAAAGAATAAATTTATTCAGTGTAATAAACAGCATACCAGTTCACTTTGTAATTCTTGTTGTGTGGGAAAACATGTCAAACTTCCATTTACTAAATCATTGTCTACTTCTGTTTCTCCTTTTGATATTGTACACTGTGATTTGTGGACGTCTCCTATTTTGAGTTCCATGGGTCATAGGTATTATATTATTTTTTTGGATGATTATTCCAATTTTCTGTGGACATTTCCTTTAGCTCGTAAGTCGCAGGTGTTTGCTGCTTTCTTGTCATTTCGTGCTCTTGTTCGTACCCAATTTGAGCGTGAAATTAAATCTTTTCAATGTGATAATGGTCGTGAGTTTGATAATAAGATGTTTGCTGATTTTTGCGCCTCTTATGGTATGGTGATGCGGTTTTCTTGCCCTTACACATCCTCTCAAAATGGGAAAGCCGAACGCCAATTTCGTACAATTAATAACATGATTCGTACGCTTCTGTTTCGTGCGGCTGTTCCCTCCAAATTCTGGCATCACGCCCTCCAAATGGCCACTTATACACTAAACATTCTTCCTCGCCACCAAATGGATTATCACACCCCCTTGCCATTCTTTATCACAAACAACCTTCTTACTCCCATCTTCGGATATTTGGGTGTTTGTGTTACCCTCTTTTTCCAGCAACTACTAGACATAAGCTTCAACCTCGTTCTACGCCTTGTGCTTTCCTTGGTTACCCTTCCAACCATAGGGGTTATAAGTGTTTTGACTTATTAACAAACAGGGTCATTATTTGTCGCCATGTTCTGTTTGATGAGTCCAAATTTCCTTTTCTTGATAAGGGTCCTCCAGATTCTTCCTCTTATCAATTTTTGGATGCTGATTTATCCCCCTATGTCCTTAATCATTTATCGAGTCTTTCCCCTGACTTGGTAGTCACGCCGCCGGCACAGCCTCCTCCTCGCCTTGACCCTCCTTCCCCTGTCCAGGCGCCGGTACCGCCGGCGGTACCCCCTCCAATTCACCTTCGCCCAATCACTCGAAGCCAGAGTGGTATTGTCCGCCCTAAGCGTCTGTTTAATCTTCTCACCACTGTGTCTAAATCTCCTATCCCTAAAAATCCCATTGTTGCATTACATGATCCTAATTGGAAAGTTGCCATGCAAGATGAATTTAATGCTCTTATTGCTAATAAGACGTGGGAGTTAGTTCCACGTCCCCCTAATGCTAATGTTATTCGTTCAATGTGGATTTTTACTCATAAGGAACGTGCTGATGGCTCTTTTGAGAGACACAAGGCCCGTTTGGTGGGAGATGGCCAGACTTAGCGTGTTGGTATTGATTGTGGGGAAACTTTCAGTCCGGTGGTGAAGCCAGCTACCATTCGCTCAGTTCTGTCACTTGCTCTTTCCAAGCACTGGACAGTCCATCAACTTGATGTCAAGAATGCGTTCTTGCATGGCTCTCTGAGTGACACTGTATACATGCATCAACCTGTTGGGTTCAGGAGTTCTTCTTATCCTGATCATGTGTGCCTTCTTCGGAAGTCATTGTATGGGTTGAAACAGGCTCCTCGGGCGTGGAATAATCGCTTCTCAGACTTTGTTACATCTCTTGGCTTTGTTCGTAGTAAGAGTGATCATTCGCTGTTTGTGTTTCGCCAAGGTACCCACATGGCTTACCTCCTTCTTTATGTTGATGATATTCTGTTAACTGCTTCCTCAGATTCTCTTCGGAAACAGTTTATATCACAACTCAGTTCTGAATTTGCGATGAAAGACTTGGGTCCTGCTCACTATTTCTTGGGTGTTGCTCTCCATACACACAAGGGTGGAAGGTTTTTGTCACAACAAAAATATGCGAAGGACATCCTTAGTCGTGCCGGTCTTCTTTCGTGTAAGTCTGCGCTTACTCCGGTTGATACTAAACCGAAACTTGGCCTTACTTCGAGTCCACCAGTGTCGGATCCCACCTTGTACCGTAGCATCGCTGGGGCGCTTCAGTATTTGACATTCACTCGTCCGGATATTGTGTATGTTGTCCAGCAGATCTGTTTGTTTATGCATGATCCTCGTGAGGCTCATATGGCTGCGGTTAAGCGTGTTCTTTGTTATATTCAAGGGACTATTGATTATGGGCTCCACTTGTCACCATCTTCTTCTTTTTCCCTTGTGGCATACACTGATGCTGACTGGGCCGGTTGTCCTGATACTCGCCGTTCCACGTCGGGGTATGCGGTGTTTTTGGGGGACAATTTATTGTCGTGGTCGTCGAAGAGGCAGAAGACGTTGTCTCGCTCGAGTGCAGAGGCTGAATACCGTGGGGTAGCCAATGTTGTGGCTGATACGTGTTGGCTTCACAATCTTCTTTTAGAACTCCATTGTCCTATTTCGACTGCGACATTAGTTTATTGTGATAATGTGAGTGCCATTTACCTATCAGGAAATCCAGTTCAGCATCAACGAACTAAACATATAGAACTGGACATCTTGTTTGTTCGAGAAAAGGTCTCGAAATGTGAGGTCCGGGTTTTTCATGTTCCGTCAAGGTTTCAGATTGCGGATATTTTCACTAAAGGCCTTCCTCAAGTTTTATTTGATGATTTTCGGGACAATCTCAACGTCCGTCGTACACCCGTTCCGATTGCGGGGGAGTATTAGATTAGAAATATTGTGAGATATTCTGTTTATTAGATTAGAAATATTGTGAGATAGTCTGTTACCTAAATTAGTGCATAATTAGTGGTAAATCTCTTGTATAAATGTAATACCTTTATGAATGAGAATGAGAAGGAAATTACAATATCTTTTAGATTTATTTCATCCTAGGTGATTTTTGCCTCTTTTCGATTATGTTTCTTTTGATTCATTTTTTTAAAACATATTTGCACAAAAAAAAGTTCTGATCCGTTGGATGAAAAAGTTTTGGATTTCCTTCTTATTTGGAGGAACTTACAAAAGCAACAAAGATTAATCCTAGGTGAGCCCTGTTTCTTCTCAATGTGCCCTTATGTATTCAAGCATTTTATGAGAGTCCTTTGCCTTTGATAATTTTGATGGCTCATCGCATTGGTTCTCAATGTTATAGCATTGGTTCTCAATGTTATAGTAATAGAATTAATTTTTCAGTGTCACACTTGATATTTATGTATATTATATTATTTTCTATTTCACTTTTGATATTCTAATTTTTGGGATGAAAAAGTTTTGGGATTCCTTCATACTTGGATACGTACTTACAAAAACCACAAAGATTCATTAGTTTTTTGTCATCTTTTACAATTTCGGTATTCATTTTTTTCTCGAGATTTTACCCTTTTTTTTTTTTTTTTTGCACACTGTAATTAACAATCTCACTCCTACTTCGGCTTTTATATTTTTATTGTAGAGTGTATATGGGAAATTAATAGATTTGGATAGGTTTTTAGCTCTGTCAAACTTCATAATATAAAATTTGCATTTGTTATTTCAGAACCAATGAATATGCAATTCAATTTTGTATATCTGTGTTAACTCTTATTGTATTTCGAGGTTAATTAAGGTACTGAAGTTCTTCTAATCTCTGTAAGGTTCTTTATCACTCTTATTATTAACACTTTCCTTCTGCTTATAATGACTGAATAAAAAATTATAAACTCTTGCCTTACTAATTCAGCTTCATTATATATTCATCATATGTGAACCAGGGTGCTCTTTTAAGCAAGCAAGCTCTCAAGTTCTCAAGTTTGTGAGTGACCCATTATTTTTTACGTACAAAGTTCCACAAATCGTGTAATCTGTCTTTCTTTCTACTTCTTAATTTTCTTCTGTATGATGGATCAAGCAATGTATCTACAAAGTAGCCGGTGGGAACTATACCTTCTGATGCTTACATCATCTCATCTGTTGTTTATTTGTATTCAAATATGAATATTACACGCCCTACTTAAACATGTTTTAATACATACAAATTAAAAGACTTACAAAGTGTCTGTAGCCTGACAATCTTTGTGCTTCTAAATTTAAGTTGCAGATGGTTTCAGTGCATACTAAAATAATTTAACTAGACAATATTTGACAATCTTCCTCCAATCTTTTCTTTTAGTCTGGATGCTATATGGAATAACTTTTTTGTGTTGTATTTATTTAATAGCAGATTTTATTATTTGCTATATTTTCTTTGCTAATCGTGCATGGGTTTTTCCGTTTTCAGCTTAGTTTAGCAGAGATCAATATCCACGACAAAGTCTACAGCTATTTTAAAATATATATTTGAATTTATTTTCATTTAAAATTAGTCATACTTTCATAGTAATTGAAATAATTTCATAAAACTTATTTTATTTCATATAATTTGAAAATTATAAAAATATACTAACAAAAAATGCTTCATACATCATCAATATAAACATTATGTTCATTCCCGCGTAGTACGCGGGTCGTGCACTAGTTACATATTAATTGGGAGATTAGATTGATGATGAGTTATTTGATTTTTAATTTTGCTTATGTATAATTTTATGATTTAATTTAAATATGTGTCATAATTTAAGTTATTGTTTAAGCAAAATATGTGACACATTCTTCATTCACTATTTTAAATATTACACTCTCATTATCTATTGAATTTTCTTTCTAATTATTTAGGATAAATAGTAAATTAATGCTCATTTGCAATTTAATCTTAAACATTGTTGCAAATTAATCATATTAAAATATTATTGCAAATTAGACTTTCTGGCAGCTTCATTTGTGCCCGAATCAGACATTTTGAGATTAGACCAAATTAAAAAAAAAAAAAAAGTTATTTCATTAAAGAGGTGGGCATCAATAAGTCTAAATCGAACGCTAGATTTTGGCACAAATGAAAAGAACCCTAAATAGCAACAATAATTAAAGTTAAGTAATTTGTTTACAATTATCTAAAAATTTAGATTAGATTACAAATAAAAGAAATTGGGTGATTTAATTTACAATTAACTCAATTATTTAATTTATTTATATATATTACTTAAATTGTTCATTTCTTAAATTTTATCATTATTTTTAAAAAAAATTATTTTCATATTTACTAAAGTTCGTATCAAGAAAATTCCCAGTCTCACTCCGTCTAAATTATTTGAAATTATTTTTAAAATTATTTAAATGTATAATATATTATAAATATTATTTTTTATTGATATTCCGACACGTCATATAGTTATATATAAATGATAGTATTATTTTATGTGCGTAATCCTTGTTGACTTGAATGCATTTTATTCCACTTATTGAGAAAATTATACATGATACATAAACATAAAAAATTATATAAAAAAAATATTGTATATATTGAAAAATAATGTTTCACAAAAAATATACAATCTAACATTTAAGTGTGACATTATAATACATTTAAGTGTGACATTATAATACAGTTAGCATAAAATTCGAAGTTATTATTTAAAAAATTACCATGCATTTGAATATTTGAAGGCATCTTACACATGGTCATTACATAAATAAGTACTTAAGAAGAATTGTTCATTAAATTCTAATAATTTTTTTGAAGAAATTATAATAATTTTTTAAACAAATCATTATACAGTACTAATATATGTGAAGCTAATTTATACATGTGCCAAATTTCAATTAAGATTCATATATTAATAACTTGGTTTTTGCGAGAATTAATTTGCTTAAAGAAAAAAAAAATATTGGAGCCAGATAAAAAAACATCGGAAACATTTGAGAGTGGGAATTGGAAACATTAAAATGACAATTAGTTGTTATAAGGTAGTGGGGAAAATGATATATTATGAAATTTTCATTTATCTAAAATACATTTTTCAATACATTTTCACATCTGATAATATGGTGTGCAATTTTTTTTATTTTTTAACTTTATTCCATAATTTTAATACTTTAGAAGGGTGTGTTTGGTTTTACATTCATAATATTTTAAAATCAAACATCAACTTATTTAAAGAATTAATCTATTAGGATTATGATTGCCTTTAGTCAAAGATATTAACAATAATAAAATTGTCATCATTGTTTTTTTTTTTTTTTTTTTTTTTATCGGTCAAATAAGTTTATTAATAATTAGGTATAAGATATACCCACAGCAAAGCGTATTATCTCTAACTTTTGAATTGAAATTCAAATTAGAGAAATTTGCGGTCATCTAATCAATCAATATGGTAAGGCTTTTTTTTTTTTTTTTTAATGTATAGCTTGATATGATTGCTATAATTTTCTTAATCATGGATGGTAAATTGTCAATAATATATTTTTATACAAATATAATAGTCCAATTCTATTTATGGGGAGAATTAATTTTTGAAAAATAAAAAAAATATCAAGATTAATATCAATTCAAATTAAAAAAGTTAACTATAAAAATAAGTTGATGAGTTATAATATTCTTATTCATTGATTGCTAATTGCTCGCCCATTAATTATTTTTGTACATAATAATCGATATTCTATTGTTGGGAAGAATTAATCTTTGGAAGATAGTTAGCATTTATATTATTTTTGAAATCATATTATTGGTAAATTTTGAATCTAATTAAAGTATTAATTTACTAAATTTTCGACCTTTTAATTAGTAATTTAAAAAAAACTAGCCTTAAGAAAAGTCTCTTATATATCTTCTTATTAAAGTTATCATTATATTACATTTAGATAAAAGATATTATATGGAGTATATTATATACCTCTAATTTTGATAAGATTTGTCCAACTTTAACTATAACTTCAATTTTATATAAAAAACATGAACAAATATTTCGTTAGTTGTATTTTAATTCACAAATGACAATTTTTTTCATGCAATTGAATGTATAAATAAGCTTGAATTTTAATGTTAAATTTACGTAATTTAATTTTTGACCTAACACTTTGATTCAATTTATTGGAATCCAATTTTAATTGTATAGGTAATTTAATTTTTGACCAATTTTATTAAACTAATAACTGCTTCGAAATTAAGAAACAATCTCTTTTAATTACAATTAAATTCGATTACCTAATAGAATTAAAGAATCAATTAATTATGGTTTTTTACTATATTGAGATACACAACAATTTTAGTGAATATTGTAAGTTTTACGGTATGATTTCTCCAAGAAATAAATGCCAAAACATAAGACAAAATAATTAAAAAATATGTTATATACAAATTGATTTCAAATTAAATTATAAAAAAAATTAATTACACAATCTTCGAATATTAAGTACATTGCCAAATGCATTTTCGATCAGAAGAAATGAGGATACATATATTCTTTGTTCATTTCAGATGACTTTAGAATTTACATCAGAAATATATGTAAATTAATTGTGAATAGCAAAAAAATAAGTGAAACGATGTCCGATCATTGCTCTTGGGTTTGGGAACCGCTATTTTGAACCACTTATGATATGGTGCACGAAGCTTTTGGAGTAGTATGAGTGCACATAGAGAAGTTAAATTTCTGCAAAACACAATTCAAGACACTACAAAAAACGCGCGTTATAGAGACGGACCATTGCCGACGGATTAAATTCCGTCGGCATTACCGACGGAATGCCGACGGATTCGTGGTGTTTGAAAAGTCAACGTAATTGCCGACGGAATTCCATTCCGTCGGCATGTACCGACGGATTATGCTGACGGATTTTTTAAAATAGGCATACCGACGGAATTGTTGACGGAATATCCGTCGGCAGTTGACCCGTTAAATTCGCACCGCCTCAGTTTCCAAAAAGATACCCGTTGGCATTAAAGTGGGCGGTTACCGACGGAATATCCGTCAGCAAATCCGTCGGTAACCAATTTTTTTTTTATATATAAGCAAGCGATATACACAGACGCCCTGTTAGAAAAAAAAAATGAAAGGTTTTGATCGAGGGATTCGGAGGGGGCAGACGAGGACGGGGTTATTCAATCAATTTTCTCCGATTACATTGATACGGTACGTTTTCTTAATTAGTTTTATTACTTAGTTTTAATACTTATATATGTTTATGCATGCATATATGTAAATATGAAAAAAAATCTATAATTTAATGTTGATTTGCACGTTATTGATTTAGTTAGTTGTTATAATAGATTATGATCATGTTAGTATGTTATTTAATTTGTTGTTTAAGAATAATTTTGATAGAGTAGTTTTTTTCGGTTAATTAATTAATTGTTATATGTATAGTTAATTAAATACTAGTTTAATTTAATGGTGTAATTTTGATATAGAATATTTTTAATGTAGGTAGTGCATGTTTCAATCAATTGTTTAAATTATTAGTTTAGATAGTGGTAATTAGGTTATATATTGTTTTGATTTAAATTAGTTAATATGTTGATTAAATTAGTAATTATTGATTAAATTAGGAATCTTAATCTTAATACTCTATATTTGTGAGAATATAATGGACACGTGTCACAATTATATCCCTTTACACAATCTCTCTCTTCACCAAAATCGTCTATTTCAAAATTCCTGCATTCTCAGAGATTCTGATTAAAAAATTCCATTTTTCTTATTTTAATTTCAAAATTATAATTCAAAATTTTATTTTATAATTATTATTTTTAATCTCTCCCCTTTAAATTCTTCCATTTCAAAATCTTATCTTATCTTAATCTTCCTTATATACAAATTCTGAATCTTCCCACTCCTAAGTGTCACTCCAAATTCTTTGCATTTGCATTTTCTCATTTTATAAGAATTTCACTTTTTTTTTTTTTTCTCATCTCTCTTTTAACTGCATTATCTATTTATCCATTTTTTCTTTCTTATTTTCTTTTTCATCAATCAAAATTTCTCATATTTATTTTTTCCTCTTATTCTTCATCTTTACTATATTTAATTCCCGCGTAATACGGCGGGTTTTGCACTAGTACTCTATATTTGTGAGAATATAAAAATCTATTTTTCTTATTTTAATTTCAAAATTATAATTCAAAATTTTATTTTATAATTATTATTTTTAATCTCTCCCCTTTAAATTCTTCCATTTCAAATCTTAATCTTTATCTTTATATCATACTCCCTCTGTCCCACAGGAATTTGCACACTTTCCATATATGGATGTCCCATACCAATTTGCACACTCCATAAAAGGAAATATCTTCACAACCCTCACCCTTGAAATATACTCATATTTACCCATATGCCATTACTTTTCCACACTCAATCTACTTTTTACTTTACTTTATTCATTAAAGTTTACAAAACTACCCCTCAAAACATCAATCATTACACATTT
Source organism: Galeopsis tetrahit (assembly GCA_963675135.1). NCBI lineage: Eukaryota > Viridiplantae > Streptophyta > Magnoliopsida > Lamiales > Lamiaceae > Galeopsis > Galeopsis tetrahit. Next base: position 39,419,850 of record OY776123.1, read on the forward strand.
TCTTACACATTTCTTAAAATGTGTGCCGGTCAAAGGGTGCAAATTCCTCCGGGACGGAGGGAGTATATTTTTGCAAACATTTTAACAGCCACGTGTTGTAAAATAATTGGTCTACCTCCCCCATTTCAAAATCTCTTTTTTCTCATTAATATCAACATGATTTCTTTTGTTGATTTCTCTCCCTCTTTCGATTATTTTTCTTCAATTTTTTTTTTTTTGTTTCTCTCTCATTCTATATATTTTTTTTGTTTCTCCCTCTCTTCCATTATTTTTCTTGTTCTCCCAATTCTCTCTCCCTTTTATCATTTACAGTTTCTTTTGTAGATTTTCTACTTGATGATATTTTTTATCTCTCTATCAATTCTTTTATATGTATGATTTCTCCTTCGATTATTTTTCTTCAATTTTTTTGTTCTCTCTCATTTTTTATCATGTCCAACCGTATTTTACCTTTTTTTTTTTTTTTTGCTTTTACAATTTTCATCAATTTCTCTTTTTTTATTATTATTTTCTTTTAAACATTTTTTCCATTATTTTTTCTGTTCTCCCTCTTCTATCTCTCCCTTTTATCGATTACAGTTTCTTTTGTAGATTTCTATTGATTATATTTTTCTCTCTCTATCAATTCTTTTATATTTAAAAAATACTTTTTTTTTTGCTTTTACAATTTTCATCAATTTCTCTTTTTTTTAATTATTTTCTTTTAAACTTTTTTTCCATTATTTTTTCTGTTCTCCCTCTTCTCTCTCTCCCTTTTATCGATTTACAGTTTCTTTTGTAGTTCTACTGATTATATTTTTCTCTCTCTATCAATTCTTTTATTTTTTTTAGAAAAAAAATTCTTTTGTTCTCTCTCATTTTTTCTCGGTGTCCCCCTTATTTTACTTTTTTTTTTTTTTGTTTTACAATTTTCTTAAATTATAATATTTTTTCCCTTTTTTATCACTATTTAATTTAGATCTGTATATTGCAGAAAAAAAAATATGTTTCTTTCATTTGCTACAGGAATTACATGAATTAGGGGACGAATTACAGGAATTAGGACGTTAACCAAAACTTTCAATTATTTTTGTGTTTATAATAATCGTGTTATTTTAAAATCATTTAAATTGTGTCATTAATTTTTAATTTAAATTTAAATTAGATATTTCACGAAAAAATTAAGTTTGACTAAGTCATAAATATTTATTGCAACTAAAAAATATATTATGATTAAAAAATTTAAAATTAAATTCCTTTAGTTTTGCAACTAAAATTGGAATCACTTAAAGTATAAATTCAATCCACCAATATTTTGAAATTCAATATTAGCCTAATGGAACTGAATATTAGCCTAATTTCATATCGTCATGTGCTAATTTCATATACTACTCATCATAAATTTTTTATTATTAATCTTTAATTAAAAAAAAAATCAAGTTTGACTAAATTACAAATATTTTCTTGCATCAATTATTATGATTAAATTTTTTTAATTCATTTAATCTATTCATAAAAAATTTAAATTCATTTAATCTATCTATTCAATATTATATTAAAATACGGTTGAGAACACCTGATGCTGTCAGACACTACTTCATTTTCAGACTTTTACCTCCTGGGCTGAACTCCTGTTTCATGACGCTTGTTCCCAAGACGGAAGGGGCCCGTAAAGTTGAGGAGTTTCGTCCGATTGTGATGGGTTACTTCATCTTTAAGGTCATGACCAGAGTTTTGTCTTCGAGATTTGGCACTTTTATTAGTAGTTGTCTCTCTACATATCAGTTTGGTTTCGTCCCGGACAAGCGGATTCACACCTGCATCGCTCTCGCATCCGACGCCATTAATACCCTGGACTACCCGAGAGTTAACGGGTATATGGCCTTGAAGATTGATATGATCAAAGCGTTTGACACCATCTCTTGGCGATTTCTGGAGGCTGTCATGGCTAGGATGGGCTTCTGTACTACTTTCATATCTATGGTGAGAGGAGTCCTGGATTCGGCTAGGATTTCAGTTCTCATCAATGGGGAGCCAAAGGGGTACTTTTTCTTGCTCCAGGGGTGTTCGTCAGGGAGATCCTCTATCACCATTGCTTTTTTGTATTGCAGGGGAGGCACTCGGGAGATGGATTGATTGGGAGATCGATAGAGGCCGTCTTCGTCCCATCCGTTTTGTCCCTCGTTATCTCTTCTATGCGGACAACATCATGATATTTTTGAGGGCCACAGAGTCTAATATCAGGAACCTACATGCTGTTTTACAGGGGTATGGTCATCTTTCAGGTCAGATCTATAGTCCTCCGAAGTCTAGGGCTTTCTTTGGGCGTGTTGTTCCCCAAAGACTTCGTCGTCGGATGCACAGGGTCACAGGCATCGTAGAAGGTTCCCTTCCTTTCACCTACCTAGTAGTTCCGATCTTTCGAGGTTGCCCCAGGAAGGCTCATTTACAGCATGTGGCAGACGATGTTATTGCTAAGTTTAGTCGTTGGAAGGGTAGCTCACTTTCCTTGGCAGGGACACGATGCTTGATTAACTCGGTTATCACGGGTTCTTTGGTCCACTCTATGATGGTTTACAAGTGGCCCAGTTCGCTACTTCGCCAGGTGGAATCTGCTATGCGCAACTTTCTTTGGAAGGGTGACATCAATCGTAAGAGTGGTTCTTGTTCGGTCTCGTGGAAGAGGTTTGTGCGCCCTTTGGAGAAGGAGGGATGGGGGTTCGCTCCATTAGATTGGCGAATGCCTCCTTTCTCTGTAAGTTGAGTTGGGACATTCTTCAGCACAGATCTCCAGATACAGCTCTGCTTCACAGGAGACACTTTTCCTCGGATGGCAGATTGTGTCCACATGGGAGGATCTCATCTATTGGACCAGGTATTCGTCCTCACGTTTCGAGGCTTTTTGATGGGTCAAGGTGGCTGATTGGTAGGGGTTCGACAGTCAGCTTTTGGCATGATAACTTGTTGGGATACACTATTTCTGATAAGATTGGCCTCCCGTATTGGTTTGCGGCTACCCTGAAGAGCACGGTTGGGGACTTCTTCTATGACGATTGTTGGCACTTTGAGGAGTGCTTCGTCACGGACTTCACAGATATCGTCAGAGATATCCTTCAGATTCGGGTTCTTCATGGCCCTGACAAACGTATTTGGGAAGGTACTACCTCAGGGGAGCTAACCTCTTCAATAACCTATGACATGCTCAGATCTCCTCTCCCTCGTCTTGGCTGGTCGTCGTGGATTTGGAGTTCCTTCATTCCGATGTGTCGTTCTACAGTTATTTGGAGGGCGATATGGGGCAAGCTCCCTACTTCTGATTGGCTGGTCTCATTTGGGATTCACGGTCCTTCGATGTGTATGCTCTGTCGTAGAGACTCTGAGTCTTTAGACCACTTGTTAGCTCACTGTCCATTCACTCTGGAGATTCTTCAGCATCTGACTCAGCTTTTTGGAGTTACGATCCACACGGGGATCAGTTTTCTTGATATCTTCCTCCAGGCTACCAGAGTTTGCTTGGGTCCGCAGTCCTTGGAGTTATGGAGAGCGGCATTTGTCACTACAGTTTGGGCTATTTGGGCTCTGCGGAACAGGGTGGTCTTTGATGGGGTCTCTCCCTCAGTCAGACGATGCATGGCGCAAATCGTTGCTGGTATTAGGGAAGCCAATAGCATCTCTCGGGGTTACTCTGACGGTTCAGTTCGGGATCTCTTGATTGCCAGGTCTCTTGGTGTATTGGGCAGGCACAAGCCGACTCGTCAGGGTTTGTCTGTTAGATGGATCCCACCGGATCCGGATTGGTACAAGATCAACACAGACGGCAGTGCAACATCCTCTCCAGGTAGTTTGCATGCAGGGGCGGTGTTTAGGAACTTCAGGGGGTTCTTTGTTGCGGCTATTGCCCAAGAAGTTTTGGTTGGGGTATTCCTTTTGAGGCGGAGTTAGCAGCGGCGCTCATTGCTATTCAGTATGCACATTCCCAAGGGTGGCGGTTCTTATGGATCGAGTCGGACAGTTAGCACTTTGATGAGCTCTACTCCTTCTGTTCCTTGGCGTCTGCAGGGTCTCTGGAGTCAGGTTCATCCTCTTACCACAAACATGCACATTCGGTATTCTCACACTTTTAGAGAGGCCAACCAGGCGGCTGACGCAGTGTCCAAGACGAAGATCAACTGCATTTGGAGGGGATACCCTCCAGATTTCTTACTTACTTTCTTGCATAAAGATTTGTATACTGTCTTTTACAGACATTGATTGTTAGAGGAGTTTACATTTTTCCTTCGCCTGGGTTTTGTCCCTAAGGAGGGTTTTCCCAAGCAAGGTTTTAACGGCACTCCGGCCTCTGGCTCGACTTGTGAGCTTATGGTTTTAGGTTTTCTTTTTTCTTTTATATTCCATACCTTTTTATTGGCGGTTGAGAATCTCTTTAATTTTACAACTAAATTCTCAATCAAATCTTCTACATGTATTCCGTGTATTTATGTATTTAATATGTTTAAAATAAAATCTATTACATATTAATAAATTATATTTAAACTTATATTTTCTTCATTCTTTGTTACTTAATTTTTAAAACTAATTTACATCTCATTTTTTATACCGAATATATAAGAGCTAACATTAAAGATGTTGATAAGTATTTCCATTAAATCAGGTAAGTTTCTTATATTCTTTGCGTATTTGTCAAAAACACTGTTTTCGGAACTGGAGTGGTCCATTAATATTCAGTCAAATCAAATTAATTGGAATATTTATTAGCTTTCATTCATTTTTTTGATTTTTTATTCTACATCTAAAGATTAATAAGATTCTGCAACTAGAGATCTAAGATTTTAACACCTTGATAAATTTGTTAAATTATGACATAATTAATTATTACTTAATATATGCGTTTTAAAAATCGTGTATATATATATTATAAATATAAATTTAGTTATACATAAATATTTTAATATCCTAAATAAAACATAATTTTAGGACTGCATATCCGAAGAAGTAAAAAAAATTCTAATAAGTTTTCAAAAAAATAAATAAATAATCTAATAACAAATCTCAACACATTCAAGAATTTAAAATTAATCTAATAACAAATCCCAATATATATGCTATGTTCTAAAAATATCTTATTAACAAACCAATTTAAAATATTCAAATTTTAGTTTTGTAAAACATTAAAGGGGGTGTATTCAATTGAGATTCTGTTGGATTTTTTTGGACTTTTAAAATATGGGGGTATTCAATCCGGATTTTTAAAAGTCTTTCAAAATTTTGAGGTATTCAATACGGATTTTAAAAAGTCTTTAGAAATTTTTAGATATTCAACAATCTATGGATTTTAATACTCTATGGATTTCGTTGGATTCTCCTTAAAAAATATAAATAAATTTCACTATTCAAAATCTCTTCTAAAAACTAGAGATTTTAGCGGATTCTCTCAGAAGGCCCTAAAAGAGAAGAAAAAAAAAACTTTGTTGTTCTTCTAACAAAATTTCAAAGTCTCCTTCGAAAGGACATATAGACATTCTTGCTGTAATTCGAACCACAAAATCCTACACAGCCCTCTTCTTCAAACGAAATAATATCAAGAAACGTAACTATGTTCTTCAATAAGCATCACAGACCATCATTATTATCGTGAAAAAGATTACATCTCTGTATTTTAAAATTATGTTCTCTTTTTAAAAATTATAGTATATCGTTAAGATCTCAAGAACATTTATTCACGATCTTAAATTAGCACGTGGTGTTCGATATCATCTAAAAGATTTTGGTGGTCAAGGTCGTTACCCAAAAATGCAATTGAGTTATTCAATCTTCGCGAGAGATATTTTGGTATTTTCAAATCGTCATTCACAATTTTCAAAACCCACCTCTGTTCCCATTTCAAACACAAGCAGAGTTAGTATTGACTGGATTACATAACTTTCTTCGGAAAGAATGTCATGAATTTAAAATCGAATATGAATCAAGATTCACCCTATCTCGACATGGAAGAGAAAATTTAGAATTGCTTTCTCAAAGCCAATTACAACACAGAACTGAAGTCGAGGTATAATCGTGGAAATGAAGATGAGAATAATAACGATGAATAATATATATTTTTTTTGAACTAATATATTTTTGGTATTTTTTCTATATAATTTAGATAATTTTTTTTATATACAAGTGTGTTCGATATAGTTTTAGGGGCGTAGTTTATGAAAATTCATGTAAATTAATAAAAAAATGTGTATTTTAGAATCCAGTCAAATCTATGAAAATCCATATAAATCAATAAAAAAGTCAGTCAAACTCTGCATAGAGTCTATGGATTTTCTAAATTCACTGACTTTTTAAAGTCCAAAAAAATCCAACAAAATCTCAATTGAATACACCCTCCTAAGTATAAGGGGGTGTATTGGTTGTGGATTCTGTAGGATTTTTTTTGACTTTCAAAGTTTGGGGGTATTCAATTCAGATTTTAAAAAGTCTTTAAAAATTCGGAGGTATTCAATACGGATTTTTAAAAGTCTTTAAAAATCTTTAGGTATTCAACGGTCTATGAATTTTAAAACTCTATTGATTTTGTTGGATTTCCTCAAAAAATATAAATAAATTGCACTATCCAAAATCTCTTCTAAAAACAAGAGATTTCAACGGATTCTCTCAAAGAGGGCTTTGGATCAAGTCAGATTCGCCCCGTATTGAGTATGAGTCGGGTTTGGGTCTTATGCCCGACCCGCGGGTATTCGCCCCGCCCCGAATTAATATATAAACTTTATATATATATATATATATTTTTTTTTTTATTGGTAAAATATTTTATATAATATTAATTTAAAAAAAAATTAACTCTTTAACTCTTTGCATCAATATCGGAGTTTATGAAAATCTATGTAAATCAATAAAAAAATATATTCCACAATCCTGTCAAGTCTATCAAAATCCATATAAATCAATAGAAAAAGTCAGTCAAACTCTGCATGGACTCTATGAATTTTATAAATCCACGTACTTTTTAAAGTCCAAAAAAAATCCAATAGAAAATTTTATTTTATAATTATTATTTTTAATCTCTCCCCTTTAAATTCTTCCATTTCAAATCTTAATCTTATCTTAATACTCTATATTTGTGAGAATATAACGGGACACGTGTCACAATTATATCCCTCTACACAATCTCTCTCTTCACCAAAATCGTCTATTTCAAAATTCCTACATTCTCTGGATTCTGATTAAAAAATTCCATTTTTCTTATTTTAATTTCAAAATTATAATTCAAAATTTTATTTTATAATTATTATTTTTAATCTCTCCCCTTTAAATTCTTCCATTTCAAAATCTCAATATTATCAAGCATTAACAAATGAAAAGGATATAAAATTTAATATAGTATTTAAAATTATTATTTTAATAAATTAACTCTAATTTTAATAAATCGACCCCGCGTAAAAACGCGGGTATAGGGCTAGTATGCTATATTAGTAAAAATTTTAAATTAGGAATATGTTCATTAAATTGATAATTATTGACTCAATTAGAAAATTATTATTTTAATTAGGTTTAGGTTTGTTAATTTAGGAATACACTAATTTTTTTTATTATTGATTAAATTAGAAAAATATTAATGAAATTAGATTATTGTTGATTAAATTAAGAAAATGTTGATTAAATTGGTAAATTGTTGATTAAATTAGAAAATTTATGGATCAAATTAGATTATTATTGATTAAAGGGTTGGTCTAGTATGCACTCGAGTTCATGTTATGCACCCTAGTCCATGTTGCACTTTTCAGTTTTACTGACTTACACTTTTTGGTAAATGGTGTTGCACTTTTCAATTATTAAATTGTATAATAATATTTTTAATAATAATTGAAAAGTGCAACACCATTTACCAAAAAGTGTAAGCCAGTAAAACTGGACTAGGGTGCATAACATGCACTCGAGTGCATACTAGACTTTACCTTGATTAAATTAGGAATATGTTGATTAAATTTTTAATTAATGATTAGATTAGAAAATTATTGATGAAATTAGATTATTGTTGATTAAATTAGGAAAATGTTGATTAAATTGGTAAATTTTTGATTAAATTAGGAATATGCTATAATTAAAGTAGTAAATTATTGATTAAATTAGGTTATTGTAAATTAAATTAAGTATTTTTTATTGATTGAAACAGATGAGTGAAGAACCGAATCAGGTTTCTGGTTCACGTAGGCCATTTGGGTCACGTGCAAGGAGGCCTCGGGGTCAACTTAAACCGATACCTGTGATGGCTTCTCCTCCTGTGGTAGTGTCGCCGCCGCCGACTACGATGTCGTCTAGTTCGTCAACAGCCGTAGGATCCTCCTCTCGTCAGCATCCCGTTCGTCCATCCGTAGACCGTAGGCAAGAAGTTTTGGGAAGAAGAACCGAATATGTATCAAACAATGATCAGGGAATCTGGTTTTTCAAACATGGAAGAGGAGCCGACGAATGAGGCATTTCGGTTTTATGAGATGCTCAAATTAGTCGAAAAAGATTTATATCCGGGTTGTGAATCTCACTCACAGTTGTCATTTAATGCACGACTCATGGCCATTAAGACCGAGAACAAGCTTTCTAACAGGGCATATGAGCAAGTGACACAATTATGCAGTGAAATTTGTCCTCAAAATAATAAGGTGCCTACGACGTTTCATCAAAGCAAACAAATGTTGAAGAATGTTGGTTTGCAGGTTGAGAAGATTGATTGTTGTGTGAAGGGTTGCATGTTATATTGGGGTGACGAAGATAGCAGTCTGAAGATGTGTAGAATGTGTGGCCATCCCCGGTACAAATAGGCACGTCGAAAGGGAACTGGTGGTCAATCGAAGAAGACAAAGAAGGGAGTGTCATATAAGAAGATGTACTACCTTCCTATCATTCCTCGTTTGATGAGATTATATCAATCAAGTGCCACAGCACAACACATGACGTGGCATGATACAGATTCCTCTTCGGCTGAGTCGAGGGAGATGCGACATCTGGCAGACTCGGAGGCCTGGAAACACCTTGACAACGTGTTTCCAGATTTTGCTTGTGAACCGAGGAATGTGAGATTAGGTTTGTGTACTGATGGTTTTGCACCGTTTGGGATGCATGGGAAGTAGTATTCTTTGTGGCCGGTGATACTGACTCCGTATAACCTTCCTCCGTGGATGTGCATGAAACCTCAAACAATGTTTCTGACTGTATTGGTGCCTGGACCAACGAATCCAAAGGACAAACTGGATGTTTATCTCCAACCTCTTATAAAAGACTTGATCTTCTTATGGGAGAATGGAGTCCAAACGTACGATGTTTTTAGAAAGCAGAACTTCGCGATGCGTGCTGCTCTTTTGTGGACCATTAGCGACTTTCCTGCATATGGTATGTTGTCCGGGTGGAGTACGGCCGGAAAGAAAGCATGTCCGTATTGTGTGGAGAATTCTGAAGCTTTCAGTCTCTCGGTGAGTAGAAAAGTTTCATGGTTCGATAATCACCGTAGGTTCTTACCTCGAGGTCACCCGTTTTGAAGAAATAAGAAGAACTTCTTAAAGAACAGAGCAGTCACAAACAATCGACCTCCACTTCGAGATGGTATTTTATACATTTATTTAATGAGTATTAAACGTATATTTATTTATTGCTTTTAGTGTCATTTATAATTTACTCTCCGTACAGGACGTAGGTTGTTATATGAGATTGAGTGGACGGGGTTGAAAAAAAGTACTGAGGAAAATGCAGCGGAACACAACAGACGAATTGAGGTTGGTTGGAAGAAAATGACTATTTTTTGGGACTTACCATACTGGAGTTCACTATTGATACGACACAATTTGGATGTGATGCACATTGAAAAGAATGTGTTTGACAATGTGTTCCACACAATCATGAACACGGAAGGCAAGACGAAAGACACTCCAAAGTCTCGGGAGGAGTTGAACACTCTTTGTCGCCGTGAAGAGTTGAAAAAGGATGAACGTACAAGTAAATTTCCAAAGGCTAGCTACACACTGGATAAGCCACATAAACAAAGATTGTGTAGGTGGATAAAGGAGTTGAACTTTCCGGACGGCTACGTGTCGAACTTGAGTCGATGCGTAGACACAACAACGGGTAAGGTTGCAAGGATGAAGAGTCATGATTGTCATGTATTTATGCAACGCTTGATACCGATTGCGTTCCGAGAACTTCTTCCTCTCAATGTGTGGAGGGCTATCACTGAATTAAGTCTCTTTTTTAGAGATTTAACGTCTACAACGATCAAAATCGATGATATGATTCGTTTAGAGGAAGACATTCCAGTGATTTTGTGTAAGTTGGAACAAATTTTTCCACCTAGCTTCTTCGACTCGATGGAACACTTACCCGTTCACTTAGCGTATGAAGCGAGAATTGGTGGTCCGGTGCAATACAGGTGGATGTACCCATTTGAAAGGTAAAATCTTACTTATTTTATTTCATTACAATTACACATGAATTCTTAGTTTATATATATATATATATATATATATGTATATATATGTATATCATGTATCTCCACAACTTGAAACGCAATGCTAAACAAAAGGCAAACGTTGAAGCATCGATTGTGAATGCATATTTGAATGAAGAGGTTGGCATGTTTTGTTCTTATTACTTTGAAGACCATGTCAACACAAAGTTAAGAAGTGCTCCACGTAACTTCGGTGGTAGATCCGCTGACAATATCAGTGAAGAGGTCGATGGAATGCTCTCCATATTCAAATCTAAGGGACGACCAATAGGAAAAACAACTGAACGATATTGGGAGACGGACTCGGAGGCGGAAATAGCACAAACGTATGTGTTATTGAATTGTGATGAAGTTCAGCCATACATTGAGTAAGTATTTCATATATAAATCGTCTATTTAACTACCACTTCACTTATGTCATTTAATATTAACCAAGTTTTTGAATGTTGTGAATTAGGATGTACACTCAAGAACTACGACGAGCAGAAGCAAACATCTCAGATACATATATAGATGCTCGTCTTCAACGTGAATTTTCCCGATGGTTCCAACGTTATGTGAGTACCATTTAATTATGTTTTACGTAAATAAATTAATATTTATTTTAATTAATTTTAAATTGAGCCGTATAGGGACGGGATAACGCTCTTGACAGACGATTCTTACAAGATCTCAGCAAGGGACCACTACGTCGTGTAAAGACTTACAACAGTTATATTGTGAAGGGCTACATATTTCATACGTCTGGGTATGCATCGAGAAAGGTGACTACCAACAGTGGCGTCTGCGTTAGTAGTGCGAATTACAATGCAGATGCAAGTGATTACTTTGGGGTGTTACGGGAAGTCGTCGAAGTAGAATATCCAGGATATCCAGCAAAGACTGTAGTGTTGTTCAAGTGTCATTGGTTTGATTCAGGCCATTTAGGAACAAGAATTCATCCGGAGTACAAGCTCGTTGATGTTAGTTCGAAAAGGACGTATATTGGGGATGATCCATTTGTATTTGCCCATCAAGTATCTCAAGTATACTACTGCACATATCCGGGACAAAAATACTGAATGGCACGCTGTTTGCAAAGTAAAGACAAGGTCATTGGTAGAAGTCCCTAAAAAGGAAAAAAAATACTGAAGATGAATCTCCATTTCAAACAGAACAAATAGAGACTCCAACTGAAGTCTTTACGGGAGATTTCAATCTTTCTGTAGACTTGACGGCTGCAAATCCCCAATTAATCGAAATTGAAAACGATAGTGGAGGTGAAGAGAAGGGGGATGAAGAAGAGGATGAAGAGGAGAATGAAGATGAGGATGAGGATGATGAGGAGGAGGAGGAGGATGAGGAGGAGGAGGATAAGGATGAAGAGGAGGATGAAGATGAAAATTAATTCAATTAATGTAATGTATTTATTTTTATTTTATAAAAGTTAATTAATTATTTATCATTTAGGTACAAATTATAAATATTAAATCTTATCTTATCTTATCTTATCTATATATATATATTTACAAACTTTTGTTGTGACACATGTCACAACCACATTGATCTATTTTAACCCCCTCTTTTTGAAATTACTCCATTTCAAATTTCTTCTATTCTCCTTCATTTTAACCTTATCTTCTAATCTCAACCATTTATTTTAAGTTTTAATCTCAACCCTTAATCTTTAGTTTTTACTCCTATATAAACCCCAACCCTTTAGTTTCATGTCAACCACTCAATGTTTATAGATTTTTTTAGGGTTTCTTTGAACTTTTTTTTTTTTCTAATGTAGTTTGATTTATGTATGTTTGTATTTTTGGATAGATATGATGTGTAGTTTAGTTATTGATTTTTAGTTTTATTTGTCAAGGTTTAATGAAGGTTTTCAAGATTTCATTAGATTCGCCCAAAGATTTATGAAGATTTTCAAGATTTAATCAGATTCATTCGATTCGAAGACATATAAAAGTTTTCAAGATTTCATCAGATTCAAATAATTTTTGAAGGTTATGAAGACACTTGCAACAATGTCAACACATTCATGAACATGATATTGGAAATTTTGCATAGGACATATATGATATGATATGATATTGGAAATTTTGTAAATAAATTTGACCAATTTTAAAAACGTTTAATCAAAATGTGTTGATTGCATTGTTTTTTAAATGATTGTAATTAGTCATTAATTATTTTCGATATAATAGGTATAATTGTGCACATTCATTATTAATTTATTGATATAAAACTCTTAAATTATTTGAAATACTTGAAAATTAATTATTTAGCGAAATTTAAGGGTGACCCTAAAATTGCTACATAATTTCTTCGATTAATTTATTAGTTGATTTAGTACAACATTATTTCAACAATCATCATTAACATCTTATTAAATTAAGTAATTAGTTGTACAAATTAATATATAAGAGTTCTAATTGATTATTGTTTAAACACATTTCTTTTAATCTTATCCTTTGTTAATTAACTTTTTTTTAAATTATTTTATTAATGAGTTCTCATATTTTAATAAGCTTTTTAGATTTTTTAAAGGAATTTTTAGTTTTTTTTAATTATTAATTTTTTATTTTCAAACTTAAAAGACATAAATTGAACTATTTGATCGGAATATCAATTCATTCCACATATGTGCATGTTCACATTTTCGGTGAGTTTAAATTTTTTTCGGCCATATACATGTAAATTGGATAAAAAACGGATATAAATTAAAAAAGTGATAACTTAAAGGACATCAACTGAATTATACCTAATTTACAGGTAGATTTTTTTTTTTTTTAATATCTTTAAAAATTATGAAAATAATTAATATTTTTTACTAATTTCAAAAAGATTATGGAAATAATCGCTTATAAAATTTGAGTAACACAAAATATTTTACACATTGCAATTTCTAATTAATTAGAGATTATTACCTATGAATATTTTATTTATGAACTATTTCATATAAATTTTTGTGTTAAAAATTAAGGAAAGATAAAAAAAAGTATGAAATTTTAGAAATATCCATGAAAAATAATTAATTAATGGATTTTGATTCAATCAATGTTAAATCTAAAGATTAATTAATAATTTTAACTAATCTAAAAAATAGAAGTATGTTTGAAAAAAAATGGTAAATTAATGTATATTATTATAGTTTTTATTTTCAATTTTTGTTGTGTAGTGTATATTTTTAATGACTGTAGTTTTATATCAATTACATAATAACACTATACTGATTTTCTCTTTCAATAAATTAGAATCATCGATCTTTGTTGTGTATGTTAGTTTATGAACTACACTTTTCAATCACTAATTTAGTCGATACTCTTTGACTAGATTGCATAATTTTACATAATTATTTTCTTATTTATTTTCATAAATCAAGATTGCATAGTTTTACATTATAATATTTATTTAAGTACGTGGATAAAAAAAAAAGTTGATGTCTCGATATCCGATTTAAAGACCAATTAATTTGAGGGATCAATTCCACTGTTTATTTACGGCGCGAAAATCTCGTTTAAAGCTATAATTTTGCGCTCTATATGGATTTGACCCTTTAGAAATTTAAGTGTAGATAATTATTTCCATGAATTAAGATTTAAGATTGCATCAATCGTTCCCAATATTTAGTGACTTTGAATTAAATTTTTTAATTAATTTAAATTGATGTCAACTCATTTATTTCTAGAAATTACTAAATTTCAATTACTACATTAAATGAAACTCTTAAATTTAAAATCATAATATTACATAAATCTGTATTAGTTTCCTCGATTATTTACAAAATTATAATTACTACTTTTAAATATATTTTAGTACAAAACGTATAATTTACATCTCAAATAGAATGAGTAAAATAGACCTCACAATAATCTTTAATATATATTTTTTTTTCTTTTTTTTCTTTTTACATTGTGCCAGAATTAAATAATTATATTATCATCAATGCACATAATTAATATATATTAAAAATTCACAAGTCCGTAAATTTGCTAATTAATTACTATAACTTAAACTTATTTGGATACTTATTTGAATAAATTTATTTTATTACACTTAGTTAGATTTTGAAATTAAATTAATGTAATTAATTATAGTATTTGTTTAAATCATATAACAATATAATGGTATTACTAATTATTGAATAAAGAAAATATTTAATTGTTTGTCATTTTAATTATTATCTTAATATAAAAAAATGATGTATCAATCAAATCTTTTTATTTTTAACGTAAATCTTCTATCTACTAAATTAAATTTATAATTCTTCTTTAATGAATAATACTAAATAAGTATTCTTTCATGAACAACCCTAATTAATAATGACGTTTAATTATGAATGTCGTCATGGTCGGTTATGTTTTAAAAAATATGGTAATATTATTATGTTATTAATTAAAAATACTATATTCCTTCCATATTTATTTTTCTATTTTTTTATGTAATTTGTATATACACCCAAAAATTCGTAAATTGATTGATTATAATAAATCAATTACTGTGTGAAAATATTAAAGACAGTATTTTATTTTATAGTAATAATTATAAAATTTTTAGTAAAATTTAATTGTGTATTATTTTTTACTCTATCTGTCTGATAATAATTTGAGTTAATTGCAAAATAAATCACCACCTTTAAGTTATTTATCAATTACAACATATTCTTTTTTTCCTTTGCAATTCGATACACCACCTTTTAAAATTGTGCAATTTGATACATCTATTTTTCTGTAACACATAAATGATGTAAATGTTAAAGCCGCATTGAAACGCTACATAAATGTCCACGTAAATGTAATACTAAAAAATAATATGCAAAATTTTAAATTATTTTTTGTGGACAATAATTTGGAGGACGCAATCCTATTCTTTTGAGCTTTAAAGGGAAATGATAATAATTTTAAAATATGATTTATGATTTTAATTAAAATCGATTTTTTAGTATTACTTTTAAATTTAAAAATGATTTTAACATTTTAAAATTAATATATATATATATATATATATATATATATATTTATCAGTCGTGACATTTATGTGACACATCGGCAACTATATCATAATTTAATTGTTGCTAAAAAAATAGACAGATGCATTGAACTGCAAAACTTAAAAAATGTGGTGTAAAGAAAAAAAAAATATGTTGTAATTGATAAAGACACTAAAAATACTTTTTTTTTTTGCAATTAATCATAATATTTTTCACATTTATTTTTTGGGACGTCCCATAATAATTTTTACACTTTTTTTTTTCGAACGTCTCACAATAACTTTCACACCAACTTCTAGCTCTTTATAAATTTCACTTTTACAATATTTTCAATTTTACACAAAAATATCATTACTTTTGAGCCATAATCATATATATAACTATATGATGCAATTTTTATTGCTACAATTGCATTTCAGTTTTTATCTTTTAATAGAATAAAAAAATTCAAAATTTATATATATGTTTTAAAGATTATTTTTTAATTAATAAATTAAAATATATTACTCTTATAAATTTATTTCAATCCCGCGTTTTACGCGGGTATTACACTAGTAATATATATTTGCAAACTTTTTTTTGCCACATGTCACAATTTTTTCAAAATATCTTCATTCTCCTTTATTCTAGCACAACAATTTAATATACACCCTCCCTTCCTAAATTTAATCTAAATCTAAGCCATTGATCTAGATTAAATTTTAATCTCCACCCTTCATTCTTAATCTTACTCCTATATAAATCTCTCCACCTTTTTTTCATTTCAATGACTCAATCTTTTGTACATTCAAGGTTCATAGAACTCATGAGAAATATTCTTTACCTTTTGTTTACATCATCGAATTCATGTATATTTTTTTTCGTTGATCGTTAATTGTAATTGTTATTCAGGTATGGATTTCATGCATATATTCAAATTTGTTATGATCCGTCAATGGTGTATTAATTGAAACATTGATATATTTTTTAAAATTTTAGATCTCTATTATTGTATTTTCTCTTAATTTTCATGTTTGAATTTATCACCTCTTGATGTGCAATCATACTACTCCAAAAGCCAATTCATATGAATCAGTCAAGTTGAGAAATGCACATCTTCGTTTCTTTATGCACGAAACTATTCGACGTCGTTTGACTCCGCCATAGATGATCCATTGACAAAATGATTTAAAATAAAAATGAAAGTCAACGTAAATGCAAGGAATGTACTTTATTGTTGAATTAATGTAAATAATTTTGCATAGTTATGATTGAGAATTTATTTTCACATTCAATTTGTATATAACATGTTTTTAAAGTTTCATTATAATTATTATTGTGGTCTTATATTTAGTGTTTAATTCAATCTGCTCATAAATTGTAACACAAGTTTAATATAATTGAATCAAATTACTCCAAAATTTATTCAAAAGAAAAAAAATACTAAAAAATGATATACAAATTACTCCAAAATTACTCCACAAAAATTTCTCCAAAATTTAAAGATTAATGGAGATAGATTTAAAATAATGTGTGAATTTAATAAATATTTATATTGTATATATCTTATTGAATAATTTTAAAATTTAAAGATTTAATTTACTATACTTATAAGAATTGACTAATTTACATTTAATATCTCTTTTAAAGATTTTAATTTATTGTAATTAATGACAAGTTATTAATACACATTTACTGTAATTATATTTAAGCCAATTATAACTTATTCCATTAAAATCATTAATTATTGACTATTAAATGATATTGTATTTACATAGTATTTTTTTGAATTTTCAATTTTTTGAAACTAATTAATGCTTACTTATGCTTTATTTTATATAAATAATCTCTATATTATTATTTTGTCTTCATAACTTCATAACGCGCGGTAGAGTTAAACTCATGATCATATTACATAATTTAATCAATTACATTCTTACAATAAATTACAATAAATAATCTCTATATTATTATTTTTGTCTTCATAACTTCTTTATACTATATGTAGATGTTGTTAATCCTTAAATGCCTTAACATTATCAACAACATCTTAATTTGACCTTCCGAGATTTTTTCTAAGTCTTTTCTGAAATGCTACATTAAATGTTGATCTAAATGTTGTCGCATTTCTGGCAGGATCTAAAAGCTTCTACAAGGATCTGGAACCTGGAAGATTCCAGAACATTGAAGAACATGCTAGAACGGCCTGGAACCATTTAGAACGACCTGGAGCATTCAAGAAGGATCTAGAAAGATCATGGAAGTTGAGTTCCTAAAAAATAGGACCTCATTGTGGAAGCCTCTAGAATCAGCACCCCACTACTATAAATACCGATGGAAGGCTTCTCAAATCAGTGTACTCTATTCGATCAATTTCCTAGACCGAGCGTATATCCCTGTTAGGAATTGTGGCCAGTAGAACTACCTTTTAGATCATACGTTCGTATCCCACCCGTATGGCTGTGTGTCTTCTTATCTATTGAGAGTGTAATCATTAGATAGACTAGGCATTTCGACAGTGTATACCTTATACACTTAGTTCGTTTTTAGAACAAGGCACCTGCCTCGTTTGTAGTTTCTGTTGTGAATGTTAATGCTGTAACATTTCACACAACATTTATACTTGAAGATAAGTATTGTTTTTCGCCGTAAGGCTAGCATAGATTTTTATTTATAAAATCTATGTGAAAATTATTTCCATTGTGTCACGTTTGTTTTTAGTGTTTCAAGTCTTCCGCTGTGTGAATCATAATTTCTGATATTCTGTTAGAGTCAGTGTTGTATCAATTGTCTCAACATTTAGTACAACATTATTCTACTTAAACTTAAACACTTCATATACATATACCACCGCACACTTTCAGTTGGTATCAGAGCCGATACCTGACGACACTAGGTTAGATCTTTGGTCAAGTGTATTTTTAGTGTAGGTTAGCAATGGAAACACATCACATATCCACTGCACTTAGGCACCCGAACATATTATCCATATTTTAAAGCCTAAGTTGTGCATGTATATCAAGTCAATTGATAAACGTGCTTGAAGGACTGTACTTACAGGTTATGATATACCATAAATCAGAATTACAGGTTATGAAATACCATGGATCCAAATCATCACATCAACACCAGAAAGAAGGAAAAGTCAAAATTCAACCAAGGTTATCAAAAAGTGAAGGTAAACCAAGGTATGATCTTTAATATATAAAATCAGTTCAATGCATGTTCTGAATATGGCCTTTATGAAAACTAATGTGTCAATATTAGACTTAAGCAAAAAACTGAATTTTAGTGCTACCTTAAATGATGAATCAGATGATGAATTTGATGAATCAAAAGATGTTGATTTTGCTTTTCATACCAAGATTGATTATGATGATTCTTTAGATGATAATCTGGATGATACAGATTCTGATGTTGCACCTAATGTCCTAACATTTATGGTAACATCAAAACAGAGTCACCCAGATTTGAACTATTTTAATGGGTTTGTTGATGATGCAGGTATAAGAATTGATGATTCTAAATATCAAAAGTTGTTAGATGATTGTAAATCTCAGAAACTCACTCTTAATTCTTTGAACAAAGAGAATGAGAATCTGAAAGGGACAATTACCAAGCTAGAAGTCATACATTCCAGAAGAGATTTTCGAAGTTGGTAAACTGAAGGAGAAATTTATCACCTCTACTTTAAGTTTCATAAAAATTTTCTTTGAGTACTTCTGATATATATGTTATAGCTATTTGGTAAATCTGATAATTGTGATATATGTTATGATGGTGAAACTGCTTCTATTTCTAAGGATTTTGAAATTACTGTGAAATTTGTGAAGGCAAATGTTAAAACATTTGTTGTAACATCTGCACAAACAGATTCTCACAAAGTCAAAAACATTGAAAAGAAGTTTGTATGTCATTATTATTTCGATAATTGATCATATTCTTCCTTACTGCATGAAAATGTTTGATGATCTGAGGTTGAGAAAATGTTACCTAAAAAGATGTCACATCCTATGAAACATTTTCAGAAATCTGCTGTTACTTGTAATGTTGTTCACACTTCCTTGAAAGCATGCTTACTTGGTCAATAGTATTTTGATAGTGGTTGTTCTAGACATATGACAGGTCGTACTGATGGTATTTTCTTCTCCCAGAGTAAGTATGCTAAGAACTTGGTTAAAAGATTTGGTCTTGAGAATTCAAAACCAATGAAAACTCCTATGGGATCTACTTTGAAACTTTGCAAAGATAGTGCTGGAACAGATGTTGATCCAACACTTTACAGATCCATGATAGGTAGTTTACTGTATTTAACCTCTAGTAGACCAGAAATTATGTACAGTGTGTGTGTTTGTGCTAGGTACCAAGCAAATCCAAAGGAATCACACCTGAATGCTGTGAAGAGAATCATCAAGTATGTTTCAGGAACAAGTGACCTTGGAATCTGGTATACTAAGGACACCAACAACGTTTTGATTGGTTATAGTGATGCTGATTGGGCTGGAGACATAGATGATAGAAAGAGTACGAGTGGAGGATGTTTCTACATGGGAAACAATCTTGTATCATGGCACAGCAAGAAACAGAATTGTGTTTCACAATCCACTGCAGAATCTGAGTATATTGCTGCTGGAAGCTGCTGCACACAACTCTTGTGGCTGAACAAGATGTTCCATGACTATGGTATTGAGAAAGGTATACTTACTATCTTTTGTGATAATACTAGTGCCATTAACATTTCTAAAAATCCTGTACAACACTCACTCACAAAGCACATTAGCATTAGACACCATTTTATGAGAGATTTAGTAGAGAAGAATATTGTTAAGTTGGAGTATGTTCCTACTGAAAAACAGAATGCTGATATTTTTACTAAAGCCTTAGACCATGAGAGATTCTCTATCTTGAGGAAATCTCTTGGCATGAGCACTATCTGAAAAGAATTCGGATGGATGTTGTCACAAATGCGTCAGCATTTGGGACAACATCATGGGTTGTATAAATTTTATAAGTTGAATTTATTTCTTATTTAGTTAAATAATTCCTTTGTAAAATATCTACGAATCTAAGAACCTTGGAGTGCAAAAATAAACATGTCTTACACCTCTCAAATGCATAAAAATGAGAATGTTATTAGCATACTAAAAGATGTACCAAATCACTGAGTAACTATGGAGCACGGAGTTCGCTACTACGATGCCTTCTTTTCAAAAGGTGATATTTGGTAAAAAACATCAACATATTTGTAATCCATTAAGTAAGTATGGGGCACGGAGTTCGCTACTACGATGTACTCTACAGGAACAATGGATCAATACAAATTAGATGCTATAACACAAAAAGAAAAAATATGGTGCAACACAAATGAAGCAAATTCATGTAAAAACCGTGTTGAGGTGTTTGTAACAGTTTTGAGCACAACATTACCTGATTCGAATTTATTTTTATCTGTGTAATTATTTAATTATTTATTGAGATTCATTTTATTTATTTAATTAATTACTGACCCTTATCTACTTTTTTTCAGATTATGCGAAATTAATTCTGGAAGCTTCTTAATTATCTAATTAATTTAATTAATTTTATTAATTGATTTTTCCCACTAATTAACCATGATCTAGGTTGTGGCTAAAAATGTGGAGCACTTTCGAAAATTCTAGATTAATTCTTCTATTTTATTTTCTTAACCTCCAACTACATTACTCTCTCTATAAATATCAAACATAAGATGTCATTTATTTGCTAATTGTGATTTTTGATTTTGTTGAGTACTAAGTTTGAAGAAACTGTTTCTTGGCCGTGTATCTCTCAAAGTTTGTGTATACACTCCTCAAACCTACCTTGAAAATCCAACTGTCCCTTAAATGGCTGGAAACCAACCTCAATCCCACTCACAATCTCACTCTGATTCAAAAAAATCATCTCACTCTCACACAAATCCTCTCGAAATCCTTGCTTCCATGGCTTCACAAAACTCTACCGCTTCAAATGCTGACTCGAATGTCTCTGCAACACCATCAACAACTGTTCCCACTCCTCAAACCACTCCTCAAACTGCTCCTCAAACAAACTTCCCTCAAGATGCAACCGTTGAACAGGTCACTAGGGCTATCGAAGAGGTGTCTGATACTCTTCGAACTACAGGCCATCTGCCCGTGATGACTTTTGGAGATATCACGGTGGACATATCAAGCTATTTGGCTGAGCAAACTGCCCAAATGGCTTCTGCTTCAAAAAGCCCCAAATCACCCTCTGTTCACGAACCGCAAACTGAGAACGTTGATGCTTCTGTTGAAGAAGAAGCCACTGCCACGTCTGACCCTGAAGACGTTGAAATGGAGGATGCAAACATTTCTGAAGGTACAAACTCTTCACTCTCTGTTTCAGATGAGTCTGCCCCCATTCCTCTCAAGAAGAATGCACAAAAAGGGAAAAGACAGAGAAGCCCTGTACAAAGAAGGAGGAGATCAAACCGCGTTTTTACTCGTGTGGATTATTCTGAATCCATGAGGAAGAAGAAAAAAGCTGGAGCTGATGCTGGTGAACCCATCCAAGTGTTCACAGATTCTGAAGATGAAGCTCCTGTTGTTGCTGAGAAACCAAAGAAGGCTAAGACTGTTGCTGCTGAAAAATCCAAAAAGAAGGTTGCTGCTGAAGAGAAAGGGAAAGGAAAGTCTGTTGCTGAACCAAAAGGCAAAGAAAAGATGATCACTGAAGATGAACCAGCTGAGTCAGAATCCAATTCTGATTCTGGAAGATGCTTGAGAGACATTCTGAAGTCTCTTAAGAAAAATGCTGAGCACTATGCTGCTGCAAAGGAAGCTGCACCAGAACCTGAAGATGGTGGCAGTGGAGATAGCTCTTCCAGTGCAGCAAGCAGCCCTGAACAGAGCTCTGCTAAAAGCTCTACACCAAGCTCAGATGACCTTGATTCTGAAGAGGAAGGTATTTCTGAATCTCTTGATACTCTAGAGAATAGATTGGCCATTTATTCTAAGAGAAAACTGCTGATAGAGAAGAGGATCAATATACCTGATTTTGATAGTAAAGGCATGATTAGTTTCTTAGAAGAAAGGAATTTGATGCATGCTGTGAACTTTGGTGAATCTTTCTTGACAAATTGGGCATATGAATTCTATGCATGTTTGAAAAAGAGCACTGGTAGGAGATCTTCTAAGTGGTATGGGACTGTTAATTTTAGGGGGAGGGATGTACCTTTTACTCCTGAATTGATAAATGAGTTTTTAGAAATTCCCAATGTTGAGGTTGATGAAGAACCTGACATGGATGTGGTCATTTCTGCTATAACTGTTGGTAGGGTAGTTAAATGGACTAGACACATGCTAGCCAAAGACCTCACTTCCCTACACTCTGTGTTATACAAACTCATCATCTACAATTGGATTCCCACCACAAATACCACAAAGATCACTAAGGATCAAGCTGTTTTGATATATAGGATTTCTGTGCTTAAGAAGTTTAATTTGGGTCTCACAATTTTCCAACATATGATGAGATTTACTGGGAGAGTTTCTGAAAAAGGCAATTTACCCTATCCTGTTCTGATTTCTAACTACTTGAGGCATCATGACTTTGTTGCCAAGAACACTGATGTGTTGAGGGGGAGAGTTCCATTATTGGCCATAGCTCCTGCCTTACTCACTGGGGATAGAGTAATTGATCTGCAATTGATTGCCCCTGGTACTGAACATCAGCACAGACCCTCTACTTCTGCTCAACCAGAACCAACCAGACCCTCAACTACTGATCATCCTGAATCATCCAGACCAAGACACAGAAATGCAACCCCAAATGTTGAGAACATCCGTATCAACATTTCTGGTAATGTGTATCTTTCACAGGAATTCATCAAACTCCAACTCCAACACTTGCAGGAAACAATAGATGAACTTCAGTTCCTGAAGGACAGGTGGACCAACCTCCTTTCACCTACAACAGGGGGAGTACCACCACCATCCAACTCCAATGTGGTCATTGAGGAGATACATGAAGATGGAGTTCCAGCTGCTGCTGATGCTGGTGATGGACCTGATGCTGCTGGAGATGCTGCTGTTACTGATGTAGTTGCACACCTTGCATCTACTTATTTTGTTGATGAAGGAGATGATGATGATGCTGCTGAAATGGACACCTTGTATGGTGATCTACCTGGAGAAAGCTGCTAGACAGGGGGAGATCTGAATTCCACAATGGCTATGGTGCAGGAAGTTGATGCTGCAGCTGTTACCACAGCAATATAAGCCATTTATTTAGTTCTACCTTTGTAATTAATGTTTAAGTTGAAATTCTGAAATTCTGATACACTTGTTGTTTATTTTTCTAGATGATAGGATGTTTATTACTGAAACTTGCTTAACGGTTCCACTTGATAATTTGTTTACTGCCTTGCTTAATTTGTTTGCAGATTGTCATGTGTCTACTATAGCAGGTTGTGTATAGTTTTAGTGTCTGTTTCTGTTTATTTTCTTTTTACATTATGTTTTGCTCTGATGTTTGTTTTTTGTTAGTGTCTTACTTAGATTCTAAGTTAATTCTTCCAGTCCAACTTATGATCTTAAGTAAAGTTACTTATGTTGTGAATAAGTGTAGTGTTTATACTTGTTCTGTTTTTGATAAAATTTATCTTGATCTCACTACAAGAAATTTGAGAGATCGTGACGAAAAAAATCGTCATAAAAACCCCATTTTTCGTCACGAAAGTTGTATGGTGACAAAAAATTTCGTCGCAAAGAATGTCACCATATGTGTGTCACGGTAGGTAAAATGTGACGTTATTTTGATTCGTCACTAAAAGTCATCATATGGTGACGATAAAGGTCATCGTCACTATATCATTCATCTATGGTGACATATAAATCGTCACATTTGGCATTAAAATTTCGTCGCTTAATACGATATTTCGTCACTAAAGGTTACAATTTTCACGACGATTTGATTATTTGTCGCTAAAAATTATTTTTTTGTGACGATTTTCCATCTATTACTAACCTTATCAAATTTTAGTGACGTTATTTTTTGTTACAATTAGACTAACTATTTTGTCATATTTTGTATATCTCGTCACTATAAAGTTGATATTTCGTGACAAAATGTTGTTCGTTGTTATATGTGTGTATATATAGTGACGACCAAATTTGTCACTAAAAAGACTGATTTAGTGACAAAATTTTTACCGTCACTAAATAGTGTGGAAATTGTGACAAATTATTATTGTCATTATAATGTAGTATTTAGTGACAAAAACGGTGACCGTCACAAAAAGTTTAGTTGCGGTGACAACATATTTTTTGTCATATTTTAAATATTTCGTCATGAAAGAATTACACTATAGTAACAAAAATTTGGTTGTCATTATATATTTAGATATAACGACAATGCATTTCGTCACCCAAAATAAGATTTTAGTGACAAAATGCTCAATGTCGTTAAAAGATGTGAGAATGGTGACAAAATATTTTTGTCATAATAAAATATTTTTTTAATGACAAAAATGATAATTGTCCCAATTTTTAAAACTACAGTAACAACATATATCGTCATTATTAATTAACATACCGTGACAATATTATTTTACAGTAAAAGTAATACATATTACAACACAAAATTCGTCATGAAATGATTATAATTATCGTGATAAATAATTTTGTAAAAGAAGAAAAAACATTTACAATAATAAATAATTTAAGCATAAAAAAAATTGCATTAATAAAAAATCCTTCAAGCATTTAGTCTTAACTAATAAGAAATATTTTTCACTTATTTCTTGGAACCAAAATATATATATATATATATATATATATATAATTTATAACTCTATCCCTTTATCATTTAAAAAGGCCATTAGTTTCTCAATATTTGCACCTTGAGCAGCCATCTTTGCATCTTGTGCAACCATATTTGCATTCAAAACAGTCAACCGTGTTTTGAGTTCTTGCACCTGAGCTTCAGACTCTTGCAGCTTTTCTTTTGCGTCTTTTAGTTCATCTTGTAATTGATTAGAAGAATCGTGCAATGTGTTGCGTCTTCTTGGAGGCTTTGGACCATAACCAAGACCTTTTACATATCCAGTTCCATGACCCAACACCTCCAATACTATCTCGTCTTCACTCTTTTCAATTCCGAGCTCAATATATTCTTCTCGCTTTTTTTTCATCATCTCCTGACAATTTAGCATAAAGAGAAGTAAATTACCATCAATTTTAGTAATAAAAGTAAATCTCATAATTTTTATCAGCGAAACCCATAAATATTATTACTGCCAATAAAGAGCAAAGAAGAATTGAACTCTAATATTTAAGCAAGTAAGTAGAATTGAAGACTCTTTTGCATAGTAATTTTAACAAGGAAAAATAACATGTTTCAATATCGCCACAAAAGCACCATTTAATTATTAACAACATATATTTACTAAGGGAATAAGATTGAATTTTTTTTTATTAGATATTACGTTAAACACTACATGACTTACCCAATTTTCTTTTGCCTCACTGGATTTCCAACCATTTTTCTCTGAACTGTGTGTACGTTCATACAAGTCAATTCGATCACATGGTTCTCCAGCTAATTCACGTTCAGACTACATAACAAAATAAGTCAATACTTGATCATAATAGACAACAATTAGTATACTAATTTACAAACTGAAATATAATAGGACTAATCAATATAATCAAAACACGAAGGCATATCTCCACAACTATGCTCATCAAAACTGTTTTCACTTGTCAAAGTTCATACACAAAGACAAATATAATGAAAATTACATCAATTTGTGTTGGTGTCAATACAAATTCCATTTGAATTTAACAAGAATACATATATAGTCTATTTGATTTGTTAACTTTGACAAAGATGACCAATTTATAATTAATTGGATGCACACAGAACTAGTATTTCTTTCTAACATCAAAAGTTATAAATAAGCAACAACCATCACATGAAAAAAACATGGCTCCAATATTACAAATACGCACAACATTTCAGCTAGTTCACAAAAATAAAAAAATAATCCAGGAACATTGCATTAAAACTGAGATGCACAACCCAAAAAAAAAAAATGTTTATTTACTCACAATTTCACGGCTACGAACTGTAAAAGCTTTTCTTCCAGATACATGTGTGCATCGCATTTTTTTCCTATTGTTTCGATTCACCTCGCTTTTATGCTGCAAGAACATAAAATAAGACAATTTAGGAGTAAATGAAGCCCTAAAATTTCTAATTTAACTAATAGACATACTCATGAATAACTAAGTTGTATTTATAATATTCTTTTCTTACAATTAACAAGAGAAAATAACATTTCTTCATATTTTATGTCTGGATTTCATCCTACTATGACTAAAACATTAAGGATATTGCTGAAACATATGATTGATTATGATACTGTTTGCATGATTATTCACATCATTACCTTGAAATTATCAGATGCGAAATGATCGCACAGTTCTTCCCAATTATCTTGTCTAGGACAGAAAGAGGGTTTGTTATTTTTAGCCTCTTGTAAAGTTGCAAACCGAAGGAAGTGTTGATGCAACCTGTAACGTTTTTGTCGAGTGCTTATTTTTATCCTATTGACCAAGCAGTGTGTCACACCGGGGGCATCGATATTCACATCCATGTGCATCTACAACTCACACACAAATATGAACATTAGATTACAATAATTAAGGTGAAAACTATATATTAAACAAATTTAATTTTTAACTCATACCTGTAGATGGTCAAATCCTGGTCCCAATCCATTGGCCTCGTCTACTTCTTTCCATGTTTTTGGCACTGGGAGAACGTCTCGGGTTATCACACCAATCTGGCTAGCTAGCTTTGCAGATTCATCTCCATTTATGGGTCTCCCAATTGATGGATCCACATTAA
Source organism: Galeopsis tetrahit (assembly GCA_963675135.1). Taxonomy (NCBI): domain Eukaryota; kingdom Viridiplantae; phylum Streptophyta; class Magnoliopsida; order Lamiales; family Lamiaceae; genus Galeopsis; species Galeopsis tetrahit. Next base: position 39,447,158 of record OY776123.1, read on the forward strand.
TCTTTAGTTTGCTCTTGTAAGTATCAAAATACTTCAAGATTCCCTTTCCAATTGTTTTACCCCGACTCTTTTTCTTGGTACCAAGAGCTGCATATATGTGAACAATGCAATTTTGTTACAATTTATAATTTCACATATATATAGACTATGAAAGTTTAACACGTAAAAACACCAAAAAATAACAATTTCACCTGTTGTTGCAGCAACATCTTCACTAGATTGATGTTGAATGCTCTCTATTGATGGAATTTGAGAGGATTCATTTTCGGGTATTTCAGAGGCTTGAGATGGAAATTGCGAGGTTGCAGTAGCTAAATTTGGTTGTTTAATATGTAAACCTCCTTTTAATTGATGAGTTCTTGTATCTTGTTGACCTCCTATACAAGCATTTTCTTTGTTAAGAAGATCTTTAATACCTGTTCTAGCAATGAAATTACGTTTTTGTTTCAGGTTCTTTGGACCTCCGGGAGCCATCTCAAAAACCTGGAAGAAAGCAATCACAAAAAAAAAAAAAAAAAAAAACATTTATTAGCAAAATTGATTACTATGGAAATAATTAATGTTAATTGGGAATTTTGGGCTGGCATATTGAAGAAGATATATATACTGGAATTGAAATTGTAAACCATTATAACATTCAAGAAAATATGACATCAACCATTTTTCTATATAGATCCAAATTAAAAAAATATCTGAATTTTTACACTGAGAGTGGAGAAAGAGAGGTGCAGAGAGTATGAAGTCTGGAAAATTGAGGCTTCTTGCTGATCTGCCAATTTTCGCAACTCTTATTCTACTCTATTTCGATATGTTGCCGCAGGTTTGTTTTAAAGCTTTTTTTCATAACGTTTTTTTTTTTGATCATGCAAAGATGTTTTTTATTCATAAAAATGTGCATTTACAATATCTGGTACAATTGCCCTTACTAAGGCATAAGAATGTGCAGAAAGCAAGGTTTAAAAAACTTAGTAAGACTTCACAATTAAACTCCCAGCCACCACGTTAGTTGCCATCTTCTAGGCAAGGTCTTGGGTCCCTAATCCAATCTGTGAAACTAACCTGCTGCATGTGTTTGTCGAACCAGCCGAACCAGCTTTTTTTCATAACGTTTCTTGAATTTCATGTGATTTGTTCATTTCATGTATATTCTACTGAATCAGTAATCAGTTTCAAGAGTGGAGTAAAAAAAAGTAATAATGGACTACATAAAAGGAACAGAATCATTCTAACATCTAGAAGATTATGAGAGGTTGACTGATTTTATTGGCATTATAATCTGCATAAAAATGGACTCTTTTTATTTAATCTTCTTTTTTGTTCAATCATAATCCAGGTCTTGGTTATCTACAAGTTCTTTGTTCATAATTAATTAATTATATGTCATACTTTAATTACTTTATTGTCTATACAGATCTAAATTAAGACACAACCCACTTTGAAAATATCATAAGCTCTAAAAGCATATCCAACCAAAATAAAAATAAACCTGCTCCAGCACAACTAAAGATTCACAAAACTGAAATTATCTCAAGACAACACACTTTGAAAAGATCATAAGCTCTAAAAGCATATTCAAACAAAATAAAATTTAAACCCGCTCCAGCACAACTAAAGATTCATAAAACTGAAATTATCTCAAGAATGTAGGAAACGGGAAACCCCTCATTTTAAAATACAAAACTGAAATTATTCAGAATTGTAAAATAGAAATCAAATTTTGATCAAACAACTAACCAATAAATCTGAACAACTAAAATTCGACAATGAAGTGCAAAATCGACTAAAAAGTGAAACAAATTCCAAGTCTATCGAACACTGCAACCGAAACAAAATTCTACAGGCAACACATATAGTAATCTCAAATCTTCAAGATTCTATTCCAATGGGATTTTTAAAATTTAAGGTCAAAATTTTAATTTCAACAAATCAAGAATCATAAAAATAACGAATCAAAAATCATAAAATTTTAATTTCAACAAATCAATCCAGTCGCCGAAGAGGCAGAGCGAAACTTGAGAGAAGAATCAAGAATCATAAAATCTTGATCCTTGATTTTAATTCCAGCGTACCTAATGAGGCGGTAGAGTTCTCGAGTCAATCCAATCGCCGAAGAGGCAGAGCGAAACTAGCGTCTTGGCCGGTATCAGAGTACTGCAGCGTACACCGTCCCTTTATTCTTTTAAAAAATCAAATACAATTGAATCTGTGAGAAAAAATGGAGAAGTGTATATTTAATGAAAGGGGAGTGAATTACCTTAATTATATTTAGGGTTTTCCATTTTCTGTAATCAAATTTTAATTTTGACATAATTTACCGCCTTTACAAATGTAAAGACCGCCAAACAAATTTTTTTCCACTTTTCTAAAAGTATGGTTAATTATTCATTAATTAAAAAAATTATTTTTAATTGTTCACTATTTTTTGAGGAATAAAATTATATTTAAGTAAGAATGTATCATTTTTTTTTTTAGTGCAAATACAGTTAAACCTCTATTAATTAATACTCTATAAATTAATAAACTCTCTAAAATAATAAAATCTTCTGATCCCAACTTGGGCCTTTGTAAAAAATCATCAAATTCGATAAGATAATAAGATAATAACTTTTCAAAAAAATCCCTTTATAAATATTAGGTCCCATTGAAACTCTAAATTAATAATTCATAAATATTACAATTATAAAGATTATGGTAATTTGCTAAAATATGAATCTATTGTACCTCGACTAACTTTCATTCACCATGCATGAATATATTTAAGTGCAACGAATTAATGTAAACATGTATACAATGAGTATATTTAATTAGTTACAAAGAACGGGTTGATGCATGAATATAATCAATGAAACAAACATGTATTCATTTATTTTCAATACATATGCACTAAATTTAAAAAGTCTCTCTTTTAATTAATAAATATTAATTTATCCATAAATTAATACCTCTTTAAATTAATAAAATTTCATGGTTCCAAGGTTATTAATTTATAGAGGTTTTACTGTAGTTATATCTTATATCATACATCCAAAAAATATCAAATATGATAAATATTACTCCCTCTATCCTAGGATGACTTGCACGATTTGACCGACACATTTTTTAAGAAAATAAGATTTAGTGATTGGTGATGTAACATAAATGAGAAGTATTTTAGGTGATTTGGTGAGGTGTAAAGTGAATTTGGTGAGATATAAAGTAAAATGTATGTAAAAATAAAAGTAGTGACAATTTTGAAAATAAAATTATGTTTGTATTCATTTTGTGGAGTATTTCCATATTAAGAGTGTGAAAGTAATTTTGGGACATCCCAATGAAAAAAGTGTGCAAATAATCATGGGACGAATGGGGTATTCTTTTTTTCTAATTAACCCGATGTTGACATAATTAACTAGTTACACAGTCGTTCAAATTAGGAGAAGTGAATTAGGCAAAATATGTCTAACATGTAATGCTTGGGTAAGTTGAGAGGTGAAGTTACTAATTACATGAGCTGACAAGTGTTTTGGAAGTGATTAATAGGTGTCGGTAGATCCACCATGAGTTGTCAATGATTTGGAGCATTACGGATTGACAAACATCGTCAATTGGGTTGTTACGAGCTGGCTTAATTTGACAATTGCATGCTCGAGTATCGGCTACTCAAGTGATATATAATCTGACAATTAGTTTGTCAATATGAGCAATCTAGTGTGTTTATTTGCAAATTGATCCTACTTTTATATACGACATCTATTATGTTTGGTCGGGCTGATGAGGCGGTATGTGTCAGGTTGACTTGTAAATTACGGGTGACATCTGCCCCATGATTTGGACATGTAAGACGGGTTGAAGAGCCATCCTCAACAATTTTTCGGAGTAGATACTACTCTTTTTTTTTTTTTTTTTTTTTGCGGTGCAAATTGAATAATATCCGAATAATTTTTTTTATCATGGAAACAATTATTTTAATTATACAGGGTTACAGATATTTTTACAAAGTCGTCAATCTTTTCATTTACAAAGTTAGAGCTGAAGTTAAAAAATTCAATTAGAAAAATATTTGATTGTCCATAAATTGCTCCATTCTCTCTCTCTTAAAAAAAAAAAATCGATCCAATCTCTCAATCATCTCAAAAAAACCTACTTCTAGTTACATGGGAATTTTAATCCAAAGTAGAAAAGGGTTTTCGATTTGAATATATACAATGTACTGTGTCTATGATGAAGTGGCAAAGTGTTGGCATACTGAAATCTTTGATTACCAATTTGACAATTTTTCTGAACATTTTATTTTTGTAATTCCCTCGAATTTGTAATTAATTAAAAAATCAATAATGTATGTGTTGTAGTTTTACATTTGAAGGGGTATAATTAATGCAGTTGACAATTTGCAATTTATATATATGAGGGTATTATTTGAAGCGCATGTGAAGACAATTACAAGAATGATAGCAAGGGCTTCATGAGCTCCTTTAATAGCTCCTTAAGCAAACTGTCCACAAGAATGTAGCAGGAGTAGAGCCACTAAAAACTATTATATCTAAATTTTTTCCAGCCAATTCACCTAGAATAATCAATTTGATCTATATGCACCATACACACATTATATATTAGAATTAAAATTCACAGCTCAATAGGCCTCAAGGCTCAAACCACACCTGCAAAATATCATATCCATGCCTTAAAATGAGGATTAAAATTGAAGAAATAAATGACAACATTGGTGAATATATATAAAGTCTATAATTCTATCCTCAAATTATAAACTAGAATCTAAACAAAAAACTAAAGCAAAACCATATACCATCATGAAAGTGGTGAATGTAATACATAAAATTCCTCCTTTCAATATCCAAATTCAAATTCAAAACATTGCAGCTCGTATCACCGCCATGACTACTACAATCCACATTTCACCCAGCTGCTGTCTTCATTAGTGCAGTTTCATTTCTAACAAATTGAACAGCAAAATCAAGAGAAACATATAGCACTCAAGATGTATCTACAAATAAGAAACATATGTAGCAAATAAACTACTAGTTCTATAGAACGAAACGCCAAACCTCTCATGGGGAAACCAAACCAATCCCAGAAATTAGATTCAGAATAAAGTTACAATCTAACTAAGATGTTTGAGGAAACAACAAACTTACAGTGAACAAAAGCTATGTAGCAATTTAGGATCTGGACAGCAGAATCATTATTGCCAATTCAGTGGTCAAGGTTTTGGCTGCCATCTGAAAGAGAAATCACATTATAAATACATGAAGCTTACAGAAAAGAAATGCACTATCTATCATAATTAGCTTAAATTTTGGCATAACACAAAAAATTTGTAAGAAGAGAACAGATCATTAATACTACAATATCCTCAACCTTTTGAATTTTCATCATCACTATCGTCATCGGAAATGCTATTTTGTTGTGAGTCTTCTTCACTGCTACAATAATCAACTAAGGTGTCATCTAACTCATCCTCATCGTAATTATCTAAGTTCACTTCTTCATGAACTTCAGGTGCACTTGAAATTATCAATTGATCAACGTCTTCCAGAAGAACTACATCCATGCCCTCCCTATGCAGTGATTGTATTTCACTAAGACCAACTTCAAATGCATCATTGATATGATTCTCTTGATATACTTCCTCTTCCACTTGTAATTCATCAATATTCACTGCCTCATCTTGCATCTCATCAACATCATATATATGTCTATGTTGGAATGGTTGCACTACTCGCCAATCACCTCCTAATTTGGGATCATTAATGTAGAAGACTTGTCTCGCTTGATCAGCCAATATAAAAGGATCATTCTCATACCATTTTCCTGTTACCTTAATACTTGTTATATTCCCTTCCTTTCGTATCCCCGTTCTCTTTTTCGTCCCAAGATCAAACCATTCACACCTGAATATAGTAATGTATCTATCCTTCACATAGTCTAGCTTAATTATATCAGTCAAAATACCAAAGAAATCAATATTATCGTCACCATGATTCCCTTCTACTACAATTCCACAATTTTGACTTTTATGATGACTATCACGTTCTATAGTGAGAAATCTCACTCCATTCACAATGCATCCAGAGTACTTCCTTACACACCTATGAGGCGCACAAGCAAGAGAATAAAGAGACTCGTTTACTTCTGATGGTTCAGCTTCAGCATGATATAATTTAGTCATCTAGAAAAATATGTGAAAGATAAGTCAATTAAATAATGGTGAATTATTATGTGACTATAAATAAAATATTTACAAGCGTATCTATCTTACAAGATTTTTGAACCATGTAGGAAATCGTTCTTTGTGATCTTTATCTATGTTTGTACAACCCTCCAAGAGAAGCTCTTGCTTGTGCCTCCTACAACAATAGATATCAGTGCATATTTGAAAATAAAATAAAATTACTTTACATATATTATGTTCAACAAGTTTATATGATACGTAATCAACTTACTCAAAAAATGGTTCAATCTCATCGCAATTCTGGTAAACAAACCATTGAATCTCTATGAACTCATCCTCTGATAATTCAACATATTTTGTTGCCCCAAAATGACGACATTTTTGACTGAAGATACATAGACTATCGTCAGTTCCTGTATCAGTGTTCCGCTCGTCTCTATTAAACCTAGTCTCAATTCCCCGCAAGTACATAGAGCAAAAAGTCAAGCACTCATTCGCAATGTACGCTTCAGCAACCGACCCTTCAGGATGAGCTTTGTTACGAACACTTTGCTTCAACACACATAATGATCTATACAAAAAGAAAAATAAACAGGTTATCATGTTGTGAATAATGTGAAAGAAAGTACATAAGACATAAGAAACAATGATCCAAATTCTACCTTTCAATTGGATACATCCATCTAAATTGAACTGGTCCACCAAGCAATGCCTCACTTGGTAAATGAGTAGCTAAATGTATCATGACGTCAAAAAAAGCAGGAGGAAAAATCTGCTCAAGTTTACACAAAATTAAGCTGATATCTTCTCCCATTTTTAGCAACTCAGATCTCTTCAACTTCTTACAACATAAACGTTGAAAGAAATGGCCCAACTCAGCTAGTACGTCAGATACGTTCTTATTTAAGGACCCACGTATACCAACTGGAAGTATCCGTTGCAATAGTATATGACAATCATGACTTTTCAGTCCCGACATCTTTTGATCATTTGTACCAACACAACGAGATATGTTAGAAGCATATCCATCCGGAAATTTAATGGACTTTAGAAACTCACAAAAGTCATGTCTTTCTTTCTTGTTCAAAACATAACAAGCTGTTGGCATAACATATTTCCCATCACTTTTCTTAATCAAATGCAATTCCTTGCGAATTTTCATGTCCTCTAAATCCAATCTTGCTTTTATTGTATCCTTTGTTTTTCCATCCATGTTCATCAAGGTTCCTAATATGCTCTCACAAATGTTCTTTTCAATATGCATTACATCTAAATTATGCCTTAACTTCAACTTGCTCCAATAAGGTAGATAAAAAAAAATGCTACGTTTGGACCAATTCAACTCCTCGGGCATCCGTTTTCGCTTCTTGTTACAATACTTTCCTGGTGTTCGTTCCTGAAGTCTCTCCAACTGTAACAACACATCAGCTCCACTCAAGTCTCTCCTTAAAAGCATGTCTACCTGATTCTTGGTATTTTGATAGTGGTTGTTCTAGACATATGACAGGTCGTACTGATTTCTTATCTGATTATGTGACCTTGAATAGTGGTAATGTTACATATGGTGGAGGTTCAAAAGGAAAGATTCTTGGTAAAGGAACTTTGAATGTTAAAGGTTTTCCTAAGCTTAAAAATGTCTTATATGTTGATGGCTTACTTGCAAATCTGATTAGCATTAGTCAACTTTGTGATGATAATTTGCATGTGAAATTTGATAAAGATTCATGTTATGTTCTTAATAAAGATGAAGTTTGTGTTATGACTGGTACTAGGTCAGCTGATAATTGCTATCTTATTGGAACAAATATGTGTAACTTGTCAAAATATGATGAAAATGTCTTATGGCATCAAAGATTGGGTCATGCAAATTACAGAGCAATGAATAGACTAATCAAAGCAGATGCAGTAAAAGGAATTCCAAAACTAAGTCTTCACAACAAAACTGTATGTAGACCATGCCAAAAAGGTAAGCAGGTAAGAATGTCGCACAAAATGTTGTCACATTGTACTATACATCGATGTTTTGAATTACTGCACATGGACTTGATGGGTCCTATGGAAACTGAAAGCATTGGAGGAAAGAGGTATTCCTTAGTTGTGATAGATGATTTTTCTAGATATACCTGGGTAGAGTCTTTAAGAGACAAATCTGAAGCATTTGCTGCATTTAAAATTCTTTATAAGAGGTTCAAAAATGTGTTTAACTTGAAAGTTGGCCGTATTAGAACTGATCATGGTAGGGAATTTGAAAACAGCATGTTTAATGATTTTTGTGATAAAAAGGGTATCTTGCAAGAATATTCATCTCCTAAAACTCCACAACAAAATGGAATTGTTGAAAGAAAGAATAGAACTTTACAAGAAATGGCTAGAGTTATGCTTACATCCAAATGTCTTGCTAAGAAATTTTGGGGGGAAGCATTGAATACTGCATGTCATGTTATTAATAGGGTTTTTATTCGTTCTGGCACAAGTCAAACACCTTATGAGATTCTGAACAACAGAAAACCAAGTGTGAAATATTTTCATGTATTTGGTTGTGTGTGTTATATTCTGAATGATAGGGATCAACTTCATAAGTTTGATTCTAAAAGTGATAAAGGTTTTTTTTTAGGCTATTCTAGAAATAGTAAAGCTTATAGAGTATATAACCTTAGAACTAACACTGTTCAAGAATCTGTTAACGTTGTGTTTGATGATGATAAAGGTCTTACAGATGACAAAGATGAAGAAGATGTATCACAGGTTACTGACACTTCTGAGAATACACTGAAGTCTGAGAATGTTGCACCAAATGTTAACACATCTGGGTCAACATCTACAGAACAGACAGTTGTAACTTCACAGAATGACCAGTACATTCCCAAAACGAATCCTTCTTCAAGAATAGGTAAAAGTCATCCTTCTGACCAGATCATAGGCGATGCTACAGTTGGAGTGCAAACAAGAGGAAGAGTAAGATCAAACAAGGTAGATGTGGTAAGAACAATATGCATGTCTTCTATGTGTAATATTGTAAATGCTGAATGCTATTTATCTGAAATTGAACCTAAGAGTGCTAAAGAAGCCTTAACTGATGAAAACTGGATTAATGTTATGCATGAAGAACTTGGTCAGTTTGAAAGAAATGAAGTGTGGACACTTGTTCCAAGACCTAGTCATACTAATGTCATTGGAACAAACTGGATATTCAAGAATAAAACTGATGAATCTGGTAATATTGTTAGAAACAAGGCTAGGTTAGTAGCACAAGGTTACACCCAAGTTGAAGGAGTTGATTTTGATGAAACTTTTGCACCTGTTGCTAGGATAGAATCTATTAGATTGTTGCTAGCTATTGCATGTTTTATTGATATTAAACTTCATCAAATGGATGTAAAGGCTGCATTTCTAAATGGCATATTGAATGAAGAAGCATATGTTGAACAACCTAAAGGATTTGAAGATCCACAATATCCTGATCATGTATATAAACTTAAAAAAGCATTGTATGGTCTTAAACAAGCTCCTAGAGCATGGTATGGTAGGCTTACTGACTTTCTTTTGGAATATGGATTTATTAGAGGAGAAGCTGATAGAACTTTGTTCATTAAGCACACTGAAGGAGATTTACTTATTGCACAAATATATGTTGATGACATTGTGTTTGGTTCTACTTGTGATAAAATGTTGAGTAATTTTGTTGAGGCAATGACTGCAACATTTGAAATGAGTATGGTTGGAGACTTGAATTATTTTCTAGGTCTTCAAATCAAACAGTGCAGTGATGGTATTTTCTTCTCCCAGAGTAAGTATGCTAAGAACTTGGTTAAAAGATTTGGTCTTGAGAATTCAAAACCAATGAAAACTCCTATGGGATCTACTTTGAAACTTTGCAAAGATAGTGCTGGAACAGATGTTGATCCAACACTTTACAGATCCATGATAGGTAGTTTACTGTATTTAACCTCTAGTAGACCAGATATTATGTACAGTGTGTGTGTTTGTGCTAGGTACCAAGCAAATCCAAAGGAATCACACCTGAATGCTGTGAAGAGAATCATCAAGTATGTTTCAGGAACAAGTGACCTTGGAATCTGGTATACTAAGGACACCAACAACATTTTGATTGGTTATAGTGATGCTGATTGGGCTGGAGACATAGATGATAGAAAGAGTACGAGTGGAGGATGTTTTTACATGGGAAACAATCTTGTATCATGGCACAGCAAGAAACAGAATTGTGTTTCACAATCCACTGCAGAATCTGAGTATATTGCTGCTGGAAGCTGCTGCACACAACTCTTGTGGCTGAGCAAGATGTTCCATGACTATGGTATTGAGAATGGTATACTTACTATCTTTTGTGATAATACTAGTGCCATTAACATTTCTAAAAATCCTGTACAACACTCACTCACAAAGCACATTAGCATTAGACACCATTTTATGAGAGATTTAGTAGAGAAGAATATTGTTAAGTTGGAGTATGTACCTACTGAAAAACAGAATGCTGATATCTTTACTAAAGCCTTAGACCATGAGAGATTCTCTATCTTGAGAAAATCTCTTGGCATGAGCACTATCTCAAAAATTCGGATGGATGTTGTCACAAATGTGGTAGCATTTGGGACAACATCATGGGTTGTATAAATTTTATAAGTTGAATTTATTTCTTACTTAGTTAAATAATTCCTTTGTAAAATATCTACGAATCTAAGAACCTTGGAGTGCAAAAATAAACATGTCTTACACCTCTCAAATGCATAAAAATGAGAATGTTATTAGCATACTAAAAGATGTACCAAATCACTGAGTAACTATGGAGCACGGAGTTCGCTACTACGATGCCTTCTTTTCAAAAGGTGATATTTGGTAAAAACATCAACATATTTGTAATCCATTAAGTAAGTATGGGGCACGGATTTCGCTACTACGATGTACTCTACAGGAACAATGGATCAATACAAATTAGATGCTATAACACAAAAAGAAAAAAAAATATGGTGCAACACAAATGAAGCAAATTCATGTAAAAACCGTGTTGAGGTGTTTGTAACAGTTTTGAGCACAACATTGCCTGATTCGAATTTATTTTTATATGTTGTAATTATTTAAGTATTTATTGAGATTCATTTTATTTATTTAATTAATTACTGACCCTTATCTATTTTTTTCAGATTATGCGAAATTAATTCTGGAAGCTTCTTAATTATCTAATTAATTTAATTAATTGATTTTTCCCACTAATTAAACATAATCTAGGTTGTGGCTAAAAATGTGGAGCACTTTCGAAAATTCTAGATTAATTCTTCTGTTTTATTTTCTTAACCTCCAACTACATTACTCTCTCTATAAATATCGAACATAAGATGCCATTTATTTGCTAATTGTGATTTCTGATTGTGTTGAGTACTAAGATTGCAGAATTGTTATTTGGTTGTGTATATCTCAAAGAAGTGTGTGCAAATTTCCATCCTTACCTTGAAATTCCAACCGCCTAACTTAAATGGCTGGAACAAACTCGAATTCCTCACAATCTCTCTCTGATTCGAAAACCTCATCTCACTCTCGCACAAATCCTCTCGAAATTCTTGATTCCATTGCTTCACAAAACTCTACTGCTTCAAATGCTGACTCAAATGTCTCTGCAACACCATCAACAACTGTTCCCACTCCTCAAACCACTCCTCAAACTGCTCCTCAAACAAACTTTCCTCACGATGCAACCGTTGAACAGGTCACTAGGGCTATCGAAGATGTGTCTGATACTCTTCGAACTACAGGCCATCTGCCCGTGATGACTTTTGGAGGTATCACGGTGGACATATCAAGCTATTTGGCTGAGCAAACCGCCCAAATGGCTTCTGCTTCAAAAAGCCCCAAATCACCCTCTGTTCACGAACCGCAAACTGAGAACGTTGATGCTTCTGTTGAAGAAGAAGCCACTGCCACGTCTGACCCTGAAGACGTTGAAATGGAGGATGCAAACATTTCTGAAGGTACAAACTCTTCACTCTCTGTTTCGGATGAGTCTGCCCATTCCTCTTAAGAAGAATGCACAGAAAGGGAAAAGGCAGAGAAGCCCTGTACAAAGAAGGAGGAGATCAAACCGCGTTTTTACTCGTGTGGATTATTCTGAATCCATGAGGAAGAAGAAGAAGGTTGGAGCCGATGCTGGTGAACCTATCCAAGTGTTCACAGATTCTGAAGATGAAGCTCCTGTTGTTGCTGAGAAACCAAAGAAGGCTAAGATTGTTGTTGTTGAAAAATCCAAAAAGAAGGTTGTTGCTGAAGAGAAAGGGAAAGGAAAGTCTGTTGCTGAACCAAAAGGCAAAGAAAAGATGATCACTGAAGATGAACCAGCTGAGTCAGAATCCAATTCTGATTCTGAAAGATGCTTGAGAGACATTTTGAAGTCTCTTAAGAAAAATGCTGAGCACTATGCTGCTGCAAAAGAAGCTGCACCAGAACCTGAAGATGGTGGCAGTGGGGATAGCTCTAGCTCTTCCAGTGCAGCAAGCAGCCCTGAACAGAGCTCTGCTAAAAGCTCTACACCAAGCTCAAATGACCTTGCTTCTGAAGAGGAAGGTATTTCTGATTCCCTTGAAACTCTAGAGAATAGATTGGCCATTTATTCTAAGAGAAAACTACTGATAGAGAAGAGGATCAATATACCTGATTTTGATAGTAAAGGCATGGTTAGTTTCTTAGAAGAAAGGAATTTGATGCATGCTGTAAATTTTGGTGAATCTTTCTTGACAAATTGGGCATATGAATTCTATGCATGTTTGAAAAAGAGCACTGGTAGGAGATCTTCTAAGTGGTATGGGACTGTTAATTTTAGGGGGAGGGATGTACCTTTTACTCCTGAATTGATAAATGAGTTTTTAGAAATTCCCAATGTTGAGGTTGATGAAGAACCTGACATGGATGTGGTCATTTCTGCTATAACTGCTGGTAGGGTAGTTAAATGGACTAGACACATGCTAGCCAAAGACCTCACTTCCCTACACTCTGTGTTATACAAACTCATCATCTACAATTGGATTCCCACCACAAATACTACCAAGATCACTAAGGATCAAGCTGTTTTGATATATAGGATTTCTGTGCTTAAGAAGTTTAATTTGGGTCTCACAATATTCCAACATATGATGAGATTTACTGGGAGAGTTTCTGAAAAAGGCAATTTACCCTATCCTGTTCTGATTTCTAATTACTTGAGGCATCATGGATTTGTTGCCAAGAACACTGATGTGTTGAGGGGGAGAGTTCCATTGTTGGCCATAACTCCTGCCTTACTCACTGGGGATAGAGTAATTGATCTGCCCTTGCTTGCTCCTGGTACTGAACATCAGCAAAGACCCTCTACTTCTGCTCAACCAGAACCAACCAGACCCTCAACTACTGATCATCCTGAATCATCCAGACCAAGACACAGAAATGCAACCCCAAATGTTGAGAACATCTGTATCAACATTTCTGGTAATGTGTATCTTTCACAGGAATTCATCAAACTCCAACTCCAACACTTGCAGGAAACTATAGATGAACTTCAGTTCCTGAAGGACAGGTGGACCAACCTCCTTTCACCTACAACAGGGGGAGTACCACCACCATCCAACTCCAGTGTAGTCATTGAGGAGATACATGAAGATGGAGTTCCAGCTGCTGCTGATGCTGGTGATGGACCTGATGCTGCTGGAGATGCTGCTGTTACTGATGTAGTTGCACACCTTGCATCTACTTACTTTGTTGATGAAGGAGATGATGATGATGCTGCTGAAATGGACACCTTGTATGGTGATCTACCTGGAGAAAACTGCTAGACAGGGGGAGATCTGAATTCCACAATGGCTATGGTGCAGGAAGATGATGCTGCAGCTGTTACCACAACAATATAAGCCATTTATTCAGTTTTACCTTTGTAATTAATGTTTAAGTTGAAATTCTGAAATTCTGATACAATTGTTATTTACTTTCTAGATTGTAGGATGTTTATTACTGCAACTTGCTTAATGGTTCCACTTGATATTTGTTTACTGCCTTGCTTAATATGTTTGCAGGTTGGCTTGTGTCTACTATAGCAGGTTGTGTATAGTATTAGTGTCTGTTTCTGTTTATATTCTTTTTACATTATGTTTTGCTCTGATGTTTGTTTTTTTTGTTAGTGTCTTACTTAGATTCTAAGTTAATTCTTCCAGTTCAACTTATGATCTTAGTAAAAGTTACTTATGTTGTGAATAAGTGTAGTGTTTATACTTGTTCTATTTTGGATAAAATTTATCTTGATCTTATGGCACGGATCATTGTAAAATTATCCCTGATCTTCATTCGATTTGATCCAACGGTTACAACAGGTGTTGTCTTGACTAGTGCTTAGCAATGATGTTAACCTCAACAAAGTACATAATACTGAGTATGTATAGAAATATATGTGCATCAGGTGTGTTGTAGTCGAAAGGTCAAATTGGGGGAGATTGTAGATGTTGTTAATCCTTAAATGCCTTAACATTATCAACAACATCTTAATTTGACCTTCCGAGATTTTTTCTAAGTCTTTTCTGAAATGCTACATTAAATGTTGATCTAAATGTTGTCGCATTTCTGGCAGGATCTAGAAGCTTCTACAAGGATCTGGAACCTGGAAGATTCCAGAACATTGGAGAACATGCTAGAACGGTCTGGAACCATTTAGAACGACCTGGAGCATTCAAGAATGATCTAGAAAGATCATGGAAGTTGAGTTCCTAAAAAATAGGACCTCATTGTGGAAGCCTCTAGAATCAGCACCCCACTACTATAAATACCGATGGAAGGCTTCTCAAATCAGTGTACTCTATTCGATCAACTTCCTAGACCGAGCGTATATCCCTGTTAGGAATTGTGGCCAGTAGAACTACCTTTTAGATCATACGTTCGTATCCCACCCGTATGGCTGTGTGTCTTCTTATCTATTGAGAGTGTAATCATTAGATAGACTAGGCATTTCGACAGTGTATACCTTATACACTTAGTTCGTTTTTAGAACAAGGCACCTGCCTCGTTTGTAGTTTCTGTTGTGAATGTTAATGCTGTAACATTTCACACAACATTTATACTTGAAGATAAGTATTGTTTTTCGCCGTAAGGCTAGCATAGATTTTTATTTATAAAATCTATGTGAAAATTATTTCCATTGTGTCACGTTTGTTTTTAGTGTTTCAAGTCTTCCGCTGTGTGAATCATAATTTCTGATATTTTGTTAGAGTCAGTGTTGTATCAATTGTCTCAACATTTAGTACAACATTATTCTCCCTAAACTTAAACACTTCATATACATATACCACCGCACACTTTTACTATAAATTACAACATTAATACGCAATATTTTTAAACTAATACAAAAATTTCAGTAAAAAATAATTAAACGCGTCTCATTGAGTTTAAGTTAACTATAACTGAACTAATTAAAACAAATGATTATTTGGCTATTTTTTTTTTTCACTGTATACTATCTAAAACTATAAATTATTATATTTTAATAAAAATGAATATATGCAATTTTATATGAATTATTTAATTATGTTAAAAAAATTATGCGATTTTAAAATCACATTAATGTTAAATTTTTGCTTAAGCATATATACATTCGTACACCTTCGTTAGACTATTTCAAATTAAGAGTTAAGTTTTTTTTTTTTAAAAATATTTAAAATATTTAATTTTTTTATGGAAGCTTGGTTCATTTATTCTTTATTTTATCTAAATAATTTTTCTAATATAATTTTCTATTCATAACGTAACAATTAATATCTTTAACATTTTTATAGAATTGCATCGATTACATCCTCATAATTTTAGACTATTAATGACTTTGATTACATAAAATAAATATTATATAAGTTTCTCAATTTATATAAGCTACTATGTCAATAATAAAAAAGAAAGGAAGGTCTTAACTTCAATTTAATTATTCCTAATTTCTCAAAATTAGTCCATTCATGAGTGACTCGACTTTTAAAAGGTTTATTTTATAATAAAATATACTCCTATCACATTATTTTACTTAATTTAACAAAAATTTGTTGAAATTAATAGTATATTCTTTTGCAGAAACTTTTGTCAATATACTCGCCAATTTCAGACATCACTCCATTTGAAGAAGATGATTGTTGAAATTAAAATAGTACATATTATATTTTTATGTGTGTATTTTTTTTTTATTAAATAATTTTTAATGTATAATATAAATATTATAATCTAATAAAAAAAATTAGGTTTACGTCTGACTGATAAGCAACTAAAGAATTATACATTTCTTAAGATTGATCAGTTACTGTTGGACCCAAAGTTGAGTTTTAGATTGAGTAAGCTAAGAAAAAGTCTAGAGGGGAGGGGTGAATAGACTTTTCAAATTCTATCAAAATATCAGAGTTTTAAGTGCGGAAATACGTTCTGTACAGTACTGTTCTTAAAATCAGCTCAGTACTTAACAATTAGCTTTTATACTCAACTTTTCTTTAAATCTTTTCTTTAGAAAACTCACTGTTCTTGGTTAAACAAATATAAAGCAGTTAATCAAAACAAACAGTAAAGAACACAAGATTTTTATAGTGGTTCGACAAATGTCTACATCCACTCTCACAACTCCAGTTGCGATATTTTATTACTCTTCCTTCTTGAGTACTTGTAGCTTAGAGTCCCAAGATTAAGACTTTGATCTTGTCGATTATACCACCAGGTATATCTTCGATCTACTAGTAATTTCACAAGTAACTAGCACACTTGTTTACACAATACAAACTTAAAACGAAAAGTAAAACTTCTCTTTGTAGTAGCCTTTGATTCTTCAAATCAGATCTGTGGCTTTTCTTCAGTACGATCTTCTTTACTCTGTGAGTTCTTGAATACTTGAATGCTTCTTGATTGCTCTTGAATAGTAATTGTATCAGTAGTCTTTTCAAGTAGAAGATCACACAGTATTTATAAGCAATACTAAGACAGTTAGCAGTTTGTGAACTAACTCATAACCGTTTCTTGTTGTAACTTCCTTCTTTTGTAACCAACTTATCTTATCTTTCCAAGTCAGCATATCTTCAAATATCTTCAGTTACGCTTCAAATAAGTCATCCAAACTTATTCTTCAAACAAACCAACTCAGCACAGTAAACTACTCTTCTTAGTTTTACTGCTCTTGGTCAATCAGCACAGTTCATCAAAACTGTTTAGCTTCCTTCAAAAATACTTCTCTTGATTTCTTCATGCTCTGAAGTAGTCTTCTGATATCTCTTAGTCTTCTTTAGTCTTCTTTCTTCAATCTAATCTACTGTTCTAACTTTACAATGCTGAATACAATAGAATACAACTTTACAAATATAAAACCTATCTATACATCAACTGAACTACATACAGATGAGTATATCTAAGTCCTATACTATAAGCTGTCTATACAATTCATTCATCAGCTTAGTTCTTAAACAGTTCATATATCATATTAGTAAAACATAAGATCAGTAAACTTAAACTTCATATCACATTTAAGATCAGTAAACTTAATCAATATATCTCACATAGAACAGCATATAATCACATATATCATTAACTTCATAGTTGCTTTTGGCCATCAAAACATATAATCATCAATTAGAACATTGTTTATAGGATTCATATCCCAACAATTTCCCCCTTTTTGATGAAGCCAAAACTACTTAAACAGTAACAGACCAGTAGTTAAGATATATAGTCATTCATATCAGTTCATCAAATCAAAAACATCAGATTAAGATTCATATTCAAAATAAGATCAGATATATCACATATTACAACTAAGTCACATAAACACAGAAATGCCAAATAAAGAAAATAAAGATAAGGTTTAGAAATGTTATCTTCTTCAGCATAGTCCTTCATCTTCAATCTTCATTAGAAATTCTGAATGTCAAATACATTCTGTTCTTGATATCCATCATGTGCTTAGGATTAGTTATGCCTTCATCTTGAATAATCTGTGAGATTATGTTTCCAACTTCTTTCAAATCAGGTTCTCCATTCTCTAGTCTTGGAGGATCCCATACAGGTTCTTCAGGACATAAGATCTGAATTCCTGCACCAGCAGCTAATAACAATATATGCTCCCAAAAATTCCTTGCTAAGTTCATCATGAACTCATCAAAGTCAGAATATTCATCTTCCTTGCTTGAATGATCACCAAAATTTTTCACTATGAAATTAGCAATCTGCCATTTCCTTTTCAAATTATTCCAATATTCCATATCTTCTGGATCAACCACAAATTCCATAAATTCTTCATCCAAAACAGTTCCAACAGATTTAGACTTCATTTTCCTTCTCAATGCAGTAACTCGATTATCAAACTTTTTCCTTGCAGCTTCTGCATCTTTCATCTTTTGCTTTCTAACCTGTTCATCTGTTCTTTTCTCAGCCATCTCAATTTTCTTCTGAGCAAGCATCTGATTATGCTTCTCAATTGCTTCAGCCATCTGCACATTACTTGGCCTATTATCAGTAACAACATGTTTCAACTTGCTTTTAGATCTGGTAATCCTTCTAGTCTGTTCAGCCTCTTCTTCATCTTCTAAAATAAGTTTCCTTTTTCTTTTTCCAGAAGAAGATTCAGCAACAATGTTTTTCTGAGTAGCAATCTCTTGAGGTTCAGAATCAGGATTTTGTTGTCTTAATTTCAAACTAATGATTTCTTCTTTCAAATCATCAATACTAGCTTTCAGCTCATCTTGACTCACAACCAACTGGGCTTGTTGAGTTTGAGTCTGCTCCATCACTTTCATCACTTTTTCTTCCCCCTTTTTGGCTTCATCCTGCCAATCTTTCAAGGGTGTCAAAAGTAACTCTACTTTCTTTTGCAGCTCAGTAGAAAGTGTCTTTTCTTGCAATCTATGCAGATCATAGATCTTAGACATTGTGAATTCCATTATCTTGTCATATGAATTAGCAGCAGTCAAACTTTCCAATTTCTCAGTGGCTTGTTGAAATTGTTTCAAAGTAGCTTCCAGCTTGCTTTGTAACTCTTCATTATGCTTTTCCAACATCTCAAAGCTAGATTTATCTTGCCTTGTCTCAGCAGGAACATCTCTTACTGTCTCATCAAGCACATTATTCTCAGCAGCAATGACTGGTGTGCTTTCCAACTCATCAGCACCCAAAACTTGTTCCACTAAGACTTCAGTTTCTTCAGGAACAACAGTGTTCTCAAACATCTCTGTTGCATTTGTATCAGCTTCATAGTCAGCTTCCATATCAGCTTCCAAATCAGCTTCCAAATCAGCTTGGTTATCAGAACCTCTAACATCAGCATCATCAACTTCCATGTTGACATCAGTATCAACATCTACATCAGTAGGCTTAACCATAGAATACTTGCAACCTGTTATTCTTTCAATCAACTGAATAACAGACTCAACTGAGAATAATTCAGTATATGAATTAACATCTGCAGCTTTTCTCTGTTCTTGTTCCCAGTCATGGAACACAGATAAACCGCCCATACCTTCAGCTACAATCATCAGCTCATCTAGACCTCTTCTTCTAAGATATACCCAAGTACCTATCCTTAGAAGTTGCTCAAAGGATCTAGTACTGTCATCTAAACCATGAAAACTTTTGAGAAGAGCATTTCTCAATTTGAATCTTATCCTCTCTTCCTTATCACAAACAGGATAGTCCATCAAGAACACTGAATCAGGCTGTATGATTTCAGTTTCAGGAGAAGATGTAATCTCAATTGGTTCAGAGGAAGGTATATGTTCATGCTCAGTAGAGTGATCATGAACTGGTTCAGGTTCAGGTTCAGGAGAGAAATGAGGAGTGGGATTTTGGTGAGGACTCGATTGGGGAGTGGAATGAAAAGAAGTGTTCTGAGGGGTTGAGTGAGGAGTGTTCTGACGAATAGGAGAGTAGTGAACTGACTCCTCAGAACAGGAAGGCTCAGCTTCAAGGGGTTGGGCTTGGATAGAATGAGAGGTTGAGGGAGAAGGGGTAGTGTTCTTGAGGACTCTTCTGGGTCTAAGAACACCAGAAACCTTAGTTCTCTTATGTGAAAGAATGAGGCTCGAAGAACTTACCTCTTGTTCCACATAAGACTCCTTCACAGCAGCAACAGACTCTTCTGACTTTTCAGAAATGGCCCTAGCTGATCTACCTCTTCTTAATCCAGCTTTGTGAGGATCATGCCTAGCCTTCGATCTCATTTCCGGCTCATCATTGTCAGAACGGAACATCGAACCACCAGATTCTTGAGGTTGAGGACGATTCCTCTGTTCTTGTTCAAATTTGACAGACTCTTTCTTGAACAAAAACTTGCCTTGATGAAATCTTTTCGGAGGACTCCAATCCACCTTCTTCTCAGCTAATTGAGGCAATATGATGCTCAATTTACTTCCAAAACCCATCCAGGATTTAATGGAGAATTCTCTAGTGTCCTCATCAAACAACACTTTTTCTCTTTCAGCCAACAATCTGCCAAGCAGAAATCCTTGCCAATCACCATCAACTCGATCAGTGATTGCAGCCATAATACGAATCTTGAGATTAGTGAGGGCATCTTGACTGAAGTGTTGCCCTAACAAGCATTTTCCAGCAATGTCCATCAACAATTGAAGACCTTCTGGAAGAATTTCCTTCTTCAAATTGGTTAGAGTTGTTGGGTCAACATTCAACCATCTGCCCACGCGAGCCTTTTCTTGCCCTGCCATATAGCTCAGAATATCTATCGGCCCGTCTGGTAGATTGAAAGCGATTCCAAGGGTTTCTTTGGAGATGACAACCCTATGACCAGAAACTATCGAACGAATGTTGTTCGTATCACCTTGCACCTGTAGAAAGAATTCCATCGCCTCAGGTTCGTAAACCTTCATGGGAAACGATTCTAGGTACTTCCTTAGCCCGCATTCTTCACACATGGTGAGAATGGCTTGATTCTCTTCTTTTTGACGTCCGGTGAAGTAGACTGAATTTTCAACGAAAATTCCTTTCTCTCGAATCCATCTGGTTGAATCAAAAGTTCCTACAACTTCGTTTTCTTCGTTAAGAATATCAATAATCGCCATAGTGTAGAAATGTAGAAGTGTAGTTGCAAAAGTAAGGAGAATCGAGAAAACTTGAGCTTAGAGAATTTGCAGAAAGATTTTAAGTAATGAAGAAGAAGAAGTTAATGTGATTGCATTTAATCTAAATCAAAGCAAATCTAGGGCTTGGATTGATTTAGATTCACACGTTGAGTGGTTTGGATTGAGTATTGAAAAGTGTAATTTTAAGAGAAACGATCCAGATTCATAAAACTCATTTCCAATTTGGAGCCAACTTGTGTTGATCAATACACCTTTTAAAATTAGGTAAAAAATAGAGGAGTGTATTAATCTTCTCTATAAGTAAACTAATTTTTGAACAGATCTTGACTTAGAAAACATGTAAGACAATAATACAGTTCTGATGTGTATCAGCACAGTTGTTTCCATGCACATTTTACTTCAATTTCTTACTTAAAATATGTTGCAATTTACTTATCTGGGTTCAGCTGAGTATTGTGATCAGCTGAGTACTTTCTATGAAGATCAGCTCAGTAGTTGGGTCAGCTCAGTAATCCTCAGATCAGTTCCCCAACTCTTCTGATTTTCACCTTTTTGATATCAGCACAGTACTTTCTCAGATCAGTACTGTAACTATTCTGTAGACAGATTTCCCTGTAATCAAATAAGCTCTGTAGACAGTTTAATCAGTAGTCAGATCAGTTCTGTAGAGAGAATGATATTGTAATCAGAATAGTTCTGTAGACAAATCAATTCAATAATCAGAACATGTCTGTAGACAGATATGTGCTGTAATCAGATCAGATTTGTAGACAGATCACATCTGTAAATAGATCAGTTCCCCCTTCAGTGGAGAACTCCTCTTCTGTGCCTGTTTCACCTTGGTAGAAGTATTAGTTCGAGCATAAAAGGTGAAATACCGTACAGAATAGAAAAGAATAATTAAAATAGGTCTTTAAAAGGTGTGTTCTAAGGTGACTTGTGTTATGAGTCAACATACAGGATTTTTCAGAAATCATAGATTCCCCCTTAAATGTATATTCTCAATTCCCTCAGCTTTACCAGCTTCCTCATCGGGATTTAGGCACCTTAGTAACCTTTTTACCTGTTTGTGACAAATGTAGTGGTCTTGACATGGTCTGTTCATCAGAATTACCCATCTTGGTATACTGTTCTTGATATCAGCTAAGTACCTGAAATGTTAGAATACAGTTCTATATACATGCAGGATCCATGTCTATCAATCCTAAACTTATGCAAAGCTCTCCAAATCTAGTTTCAGCCAAAGGTTTTGTGAAAATGTCAGCTCTCTGAATATCAGTATGGATCTTCTCCATCCTAATGTTTTTCTTTTCAACATGATCCCTAATAAAATGATGCCTAACATCTACATGCTTGCATCTAGTATGTAAAACGGGATTTTGAGTGATGGCAATTGCACTATTGCTGTCACAGAATATAGGTACATTAGATTCCACAATATTGTAGTCTCTAAGTTGTTGCATTAGCCAAAGAAGCTGACTACAACAACTTCCTGCAGCCATATATTCTGCTTCAGTGGTAGATGTTGCCACACTAGTTTGTTTCTTTGAAAACCATGATATGAGCTTAGAACCTAAAAATTGGCATGAACCAGAAGTTGATTTTCTATCTATCTTGCAACCACCAAAGTCAGAATCTGAATAACCACTTAGGGATAGATCATCATCTGCAGAATACCACAAACCTCGATTAATGGTACCCTTTAGATATTTCAATATCCTTTTAGCAGTTTCCACATGACTTTCTTTGGGGTTGGCCTGAAATCTAGCACATACACCTACTGCAAATGCAATATCTGGCCTACTAGTAGTTAAATAGAGTAAAGAACCAATTAAAGCTCTGTAATAGGATTGGTCAGCAGACTTACCTTGATCATCAGGATCCATTCTGTATGTTGGCAGCATTGGTACACCAACTGTTTTACAGGTCTTGATACCAAATTTATCTAACAAATTTCTTGTATATTTTGCTTGATTGATAAAGATACCATCAGATGATTGTTTTACTTGAAGTCCAAGAAAGTAAGTCATTTCTCCCATCATTGACATTTCAAACTTGTTTTGCTTGAGCTTTGAAAAGCTTTCACTCATGCTTTTGTTAGGAGATCCAAATATTATATCATCAACATAAATTTGGACTAATAAAATGTCTGTACCTTCTTGTCTTCTGAACAAAGTTCGATCCACTTTGCCCTTAGTAAATCCATTTTCAACTAAGAATAGTGAAAGAGTGTCATACCAGGCTCTTGGGGCTTACTTCAGACCATATAGTGTTTTCTTCAACCTGTATACTTGATTACCATTTACCTCAAATCCAGGAGGTTGTTCTACATAAACTTCTTCAACAAGTATACCATTTAAAAATGCACTTTTCACATCCATTTGATACACAGTGAATTTCATATAAGCAGCATAAGCAAGAAACAATCTTATAGCTTCTAATCTAGCTACAGGGGCAAATGTTTCATCATAGTCAATACCCTCAGCTTGAGAGTAGCCCTGAGCCACTAATCTGGCTTTGTTTCTCACAACAAGATCATTCTCATCTTTCTTATTTTTGAAAATCCACTTTGTACCTACCACATTGTGATCAGTAGGTCTCTCTACAAGTTCCCATACATCATTTCGAGTAAACTGATTTAATTCTTCTTGCATAGCCATAATCCAGTTACTGTCAGATAAGGCTTCTTTTCACATTAGCAGGTTCAATAGAAGATAAGAAGCAACACCAACAAAATAGAGAATTACTGGGTTCAGGCTTAGAATCAAACAATTGTCTTCTGGTCTTAACACCTTTATTGGATTCACCAATAATCAGATCAGTAGAATGAGCAAATTTCCATATTTTTCTAGTTTTAACAGGAATACTTTCATCATCCACATCATGTATAACAGAATCATCAATATCAATATCATCATTTTCAGCAGGTTTATTCACAGGAGAACAGTCAACCAATTCAGGCATGTCAATTGGTCTAGAAGACTTACCATTGTCTTTTACCTTTTCTACAACATCATCTTTGTTTAGAACATTCAGAAATGGATTGTAGGCTTGTACAGATTCATAGACTTCAGTTTCTTCATTGTCTTTATCAGTTTGAATGGTCAGATCATCAATTTTCTTACTGATCTGATGATCAGCAGAGTCCTGTACAACTTCATCAAAGACAACATGGGGTGTTTCTTCTACACATAGAGTAGAGTAATTAAACACTCTAAATGCCTTGCTAGTAGAAGAATATCCTAAAAATATTCCCTGATCAGCTTTGGCATCAAAAATATTTAATTTTCTCTTTCCATTGTTATGAATAAAACACTTACATCCAAAGATATGAAAATATGAAATTCTAGGTTTTCTACCTTTCCATACCTCATAAGGAGTTTTACCATGTACCTTATTGAAAGCACATCTGTTCTGAGTGTGACAGGCAGTGTTGATTGCCTCAGCCCAGAACTTCTGTGGTGTGTTGTACTCTGCAAGCATTGTTCTGCATGCTTCCTTTAGTGTTCTGTTTCTTCTCTCAGCTACACCATTTTGTTGGGGTGTCCTGGCTGCACTTGTCAAATGCTGAATTCCAGACTTAGAACAAAATTCTTTAATATAGCAGTTTATAAATTCAGTTCCCTTGTCACTCCTGATCTTGACAATGGGCTGACCTTTTTCTACTTGCAACCTCTTTAACAGATCTGGTAGTTGGGTTTGTGTGTCACTCTTTTTGTGTAAGAAGATTACCCAAGTGAATTTTGAATAATCATCTACCACAACCAAAGTGTACCTTCTACCATTCAGTGTAGGGGGTTTTATTGGACCATGTAGATCCATGTGCAAGAGTTCTAAGACTCTACAAGTAGAAAGTGTGGGAATTGACTTAAAGGAAACCTTTACATGTTTACCTTTTTGGCAAGCATCACACACTTGTGATTTGAAATAGATTTCATTAGGGATACCTTCAACAAGGTAGTTTCTTGCAATCTTGTTAATAATCTTAAAGTTCAGATGGCATAAGCGTCTGTGCCATAGCCAGCTGATTTCTTTAGGACTCTTAGAAAGAAGGCAAGCATCCCTAGGACAACTATTCCAATTTACAATGTAGACACTGCCCTGTCTGACTCGAACTAGTAGAATTGTATGTGTTCTTTTATCCCAGATTTCACATTTGGTGCTTTTGAAGTAAACTTTGTAGCCCCTGTCACAGAATTGAGAGACAGATAACAAATTATATTTCAGACCTTCAACATATGAGACATCTTGAATCTCTACATCTCCATTCTTGATGTATCCAAATCCTTTTGTGATTGCCATGGAACTATCTCCAAAGATCACTTTTGGTCCTTCCTTCTCATGATAGTCAGAAAGAAGAGTCTTGGTACCAGTCATGTGGTGAGAACACCCACTGTCTATGTACCAAGTTTCTCCAACTGAACCACCTTTCTTGTAAAGATCCAGTCGACCCTGCAATTAGTGATCTTAATAACTTAGGTACCCTTTCTTTACTGGGGTCCTTGAGGGTTAGTAGTAAGAGGTATCCAAATAAACATTGAAGATTTGAATAATTGAGACCTCTTAAGTTTTCTACCATGCTTATCACAGAACAGTACTTTGTTGACCTTATCCAAATTATCAACAGACTTAGGATCAATTTTTCTGAGATAGCCTATCCTGGTTCTATCCCGTTTTCAGGAAGATCTGTATGTCTGTAATAGTTTGCATATGGCCTAAAAGCCTGTGGACCATACGGCTTATAGATGCGTTTTGGTCTTTCCTCTCCAATGATATCATAAGATAAAGGTGGAGGATAAAGAACAGGTTTGTTATGATAATGAGGCACAAATTTCCTAGGTTTAGTTGAGTACAGCTGAGACTGCCTTATAAAAGGAGGTCTAGGTTGTTTCCAACTTGCCTGTGCTTGTCTTGACCTACTGTTCTGAGTCTGCCTCTTCTGATTCCAGGACTTTTCAGCTCTGGTCAGAGGAGTAGAACTCTTCTGGTATGGTCTTGACTGTACTGGTCTAGATCCATTCTTCAGTTTACCATTCTTGGTAGTAGGAGGAATGTATTTAGACTGTACTTTAGGTTTTGGATCATTATCATAAGTCATAGGTTCTTTTCCTTTATCTAATTGCAAAGAACTTGAACTAGCTCCAGTAGTGTTCTTAATGCCTGAAGTAGAGGAACTAAGCAGATCAGTACCTATTCCACTTTTATCATAAGGAGCTCTGTATCTGTCTGATAATGTTTGATTAATCTTAGAAGAGTTAATCTCAGATAGCTTCAGATCCAAGCTCAGTACTTCAGTTTCTAAGAATCTATTGCGCTCTTCAAGTTTTTCACATTTAATCTTTAAGTCATTGAACTCATTGGTCTCTTTAGCTTGTGTATGAAGCATACCCTGATATAACTTGTCCATAGATGCATACTTTTCTTTGAGTTGAGACAACTCTTCTGATAGCCGTGCATTTAGAATAGTTATATTAGGATCCACTTGCATTTGTGCTTCTCTAAGACTCATGATTTCTTGTCTTAAAGATATGTTCTCATCACTGATTTCCATGAATGCTTTGTTAGCTGGTAGGAGGTCTTCTTCATTCATTCCATTGGAATGGTGAAGACTACTCCCTACACTACTGTCAGCAATGTCACATAAATCAGAATCAGAATCAGATTCATCACAAGATTGAAACGATGTGACACAAGATACCTCTTGGTCTATTTTTGCCATCATGACTAGTCCATCATCTGCAATGAAGACTTCTTTCTCACTGCTAGAAGGGTAATCAGAAGAAGACGATGGCAACTCATCTGAATCCGTATCAGATTCATTGTTGGCCACCATTGCCCTCTTACCCTTTGCATATTTGCGATCTCTCCTTGCTTTTCTTTCTCTTCTGTCTTCAGCACTCAGATCAGGACATTCATGGATGTAATGACCTGGCTTTTCACAGTTATAGCACAGAGGTTCATTAGTAGAACGTTTAGAAGGAGAATGATATCGGTTCCTGTCCTTTCTATCAGTAGAGTTTCTATCCTTCCTATCAGCAGAGTTCCTATCTCTTCTTTTCTTATTAGAGATCTCATCTCTCCTTTCAGAAGATTTGTGATCCCTTCTGGTCCTAGAAGAGTCCCTGTTATTAGAGCCCTGAGTGTCCTTATAGAATCTTTTGTATCTACCATACCTCTTGTTAAGTTTATCAAACCTCTTAATCATTAGGTCCAACTGATCCTTAAGATCAAGATCAGTACTCTCTAGTTCATCTTTTATGCTTGAAGACTTAGACATAGATGATCTAGGCTTCTTAGAGGTAGATGCCTTAAGTGCAATGCTCTTGGAGATTTCCTTAACCCTATCACCACTAACTATTGGATCTTCTTCATCCAATTCGAACTCATGTGCCTGAAGGGTTTGGAAGGTAGTTTCAGCAGACCAGTTATCTATATCCTGAGTGTTTTTAATGATCAGTGTGACCATTTTCCACCTTTCATCTAAGGCTTTAAGGATACGTAAATTGATCTCCCTATTGGTATAAGTCTTACCTAAAACATCCAGATCATTCACAATCTTTGTAAAACGAGTATCGAGCTGGTCTATTGTTTCACTAGTCTTGATTTTGAATGATTCGAACCGCTGGACAGCAGTGGATAGTTTGCTTTCCTTTATAAGAGAAGTTCCCTCACAAATGATAGCTAACTTGTCCCACATCTCTTTGGCTGATTTACATTTAACCACTTTCCCAAGATACTCGTTGGGAAGGGTGTGCAAAATGTAATTCTTTGCCAAGCTGTCTAAGTTATTCTGCCTCATTTCCTCAGTGGTTAAATCTAACCTGGGTTTTGGCACGAGAACACCAATGGCTTTTGAAGGCTCCAGAGTTGCAGTGTTGGGTATCATGGTAGTAATAGGCCCTTCTTTGATCACAGACATCATTAGATCATGGGTTGAACTAAAGATGGCCTCCATCCTCAGTTTCCAGTAATCGTAATCTGCAACCTTGAACTTTGGAAGTTTATTGATGTTAGTTTCTTCCATGATAGAACAGACAGTTAAGATCAGTAGTATGACAAATAGGTCAAGAAAGACAAGTAAGATCAAGAAACAAGTATCAGTAATGAGAAACAATTAGACTTTCCCCAAAGTCTACAAGGTTATCAAGAAACAGCATTCCAAAGAACTACTGCTCTGATACCACTTGTTGGTCCCAAAGTTGAGTTTTAGATTGAGTAAGCTAAGAAAAATCTAGAGGGGAGGGGTGAATAGACTTTTCAAATTCTATCAAAATATCAGAGTTTTAAGTGCGGAAATACGTTCTGTACAGTACTGTTCTTAAAATCAGCTCAGTACTTAACAGTTAGCTTTTATACTCAACTTTTCTTTAAATCTTTTCTTTAGAAAACTCACTGTTCTTGGTTAAACAAATATAAAGCAGTTAATCAAAACAAATAGTGAAGAACACAAGATTTTTATAGTGGTTCGACAAATGTCTACATCCACTCTCACAACTCCAGTTGCGATGTTTTATTACTCTTCCTTCTTGAGTACTTGTAGCTTAGAGTCCCAAGATTAAGACTTTGATCTTGTCGATTATACCACCAGGTATATCTTCGATCTACTAGTAATTTCACAAGTAACTAGCACACTTGTTTACACAATACAAACTTAAAACGAAAAGTAAAACTTCTCTTTGTAGTAGCCTTTGATTCTTCAAATCAGATCTGTGGCTTTTCTTCAGTACGATCTTCTTTACTCTGTGAGTGCTTGAATACTTGAATGCTTCTTGATTGCTCTTGAATAGTAATTGTATCAGTAGTCTTTTCAAGTAGAAGACCACACAGTATTTATAAGCAATACTAAGACAGTTAGCAGTTTGTGAACTAACTCATAACCGTTTCTTGTTGTAACTTCCTTCTTTTGTAACCAACTTATCTTATCTTTCCAAGTCAGCATATCTTCAAATATCTTCAGTTACGCTTCAAATAAGTCATCCAAACTTATTCTTCAAACAAACCAACTCAGCACAGTAAACTACTCTTCTTAGTTTTACTGCTCTTGGTCAATCAGCACAGTTCATCAAAACTGTTCAGCTTCCTTCAAAAATACTTCTCTTGATTTCTTCATGCTCTGAAGTAGTCTTCTGATATCTCTTAGTCTTCTTTAGTCTTCTTTCTTCAATCTAATCTACTGTTCTAACTTTACAATGCTGAATACAATAGAATACAACTTTACAAATATAAAACCTATCTATACATCAACTGAACTACATACAGATGAGTACATCTAAGTCCTATACTATAAGCTGTCTATACAATTCATTCATCAGCTTAGTTCTTAAACAATTCATATATCAGATTAGTAAAACATAAGATCAGTAAACTTAAACTTCATATCACATTTAAGATCAGTAAACTTAATCAATATATCTCACATAGAACAGCATATAATCACATATATCATTAACTTCATAGTTGCTTTTGGCCATCAAAACATATAATCATCAATTAGAACATTGTTTATAGGATTCATATCCCAACAGTTACTTCAACAAAATGGGAGCAGTTTAAGTAGATTTTCATTAATGCATGTTTTATACAACATGCATGATTAAATGATTCTTGAAGAGTTGAGCTATGATCGTACAGAGTTGCTAGAGGAGTAGAATAGGTTGTCTTCAACCCTTACTACAGATCGAACAAAGTGATGTTCTACAAAAAATACTCGAAGTTGTTCGTTCCAGTGATGGTGTAGTATTTTTTTTTTTTTTTTTGGATATGGAGGTACTGAAAAAACTTTCATATGGTGAACTCTTTCTGCAGCCATTAGATCCCACAGAGACATAGTTCTTAATGTTGCATCGAGTGGTATAACTTCTCTTATGTTGCTTGGAGGACGTATTGCACATTATATGTTTTGTATTCTGATAAACATTTTTTAAGAATTCACTTGCAACATAATACGAGATACTCATTTGTCATAACTTATAATAAAGTCAAATATGATAATATGGGACGAGACAATGATGATTAACATATTTTATTTTGAGACACTTGATTGAAGCTTAAGAGATAAAGTTAGAACTCCTGATGGATCAAGGTCTAATTTACCTTTTGAAATAAAGACAGTGGTTCTTGGAGGAGATTTCAAACAAATACTTCATGTTATTTTCATAACGGTAGAGTTAAATTCACTCTGCCATCAATTCTTTATATCTATGAGAACATTGCAAGGCACTAAGCTGACAAAGATCATGAGGTTTCAAACTGGAAATTCTAATAGTATTAATACGTCTGATGAAATAGTTGGATTCTCAGACTGGATTTTGAAAGTTGGAGATGATGATCTTAAAGATAGTGACGTGAGTTTTGGCGACATTTATATTTCTAAAGAGAATTTAATTTTAGATGCACGTGATCCTGTTGCTGCTATAATTGATATTAACATTTACCCATCTCCTCTGATAACTTTAGTATTGATAAATATTTTGAGGATAGAGCTATACTTACTCCAAGACATAAAGAAGTTGGAAGCATTAACGAGACATGGTGGAATGGGACATGTGTTTTTAGTTGACGATGATACTTGGTGATATAATGAAATATTTAAGTTCACTCAATGTTTGTTCATTGAAATTTAGACGTGGTGGAATGGGACATGTATTTTCAGTTGACTTTCTCAACTCTCTTAAGTGTTCTGGTATACCAAATCATCGATTGATTCTAAAACTAGCTAGGTGTCCCTATAATGCTGTTTTAAGAACATTGATCTGATAAACAATGAAAAATTAGACTAATTGTTACATGACTTTGACATCACATTATTGAAGCACATATTCTTTCTGGAAGAAATGTTGGCAGTAAAGTTTTTATACCAAAAATGACATTAAGTGTTTCATATGCATGACATGACTCTCATAAAGTTTTGAAGGAGACAATTTTCTATTAGTATATTGTCTTTTGCAATGATGATAAATAAAAATCAATGTCAATTTCTTTCCATAGTACGTAGGTGTGTACCTTGCGAAACCCGTGTTCACACACGGACATTTGTATGTTGCAGGCTTGCAGCCTCTAGGGTTAAGAGTAAGAGTAGATTTTTTTTTTTGGTCTAGATTATTTGTCTAAAAGGTTTTTTCTTTTATAAAGTTTTTCTTGGTCTAGATTATTGGTCTAAAAGGATTATTTGTCCCATAAAGTTTTTTCGCAATTTGTAATTTCGTATATTGATTTCTTTTATAAATAAAATTATAATTCTCTATTATATATTGGTAGAATATTTCATTTTTTATCTTTTAATAAAATACCATATTTACAATCTATACATTAAATATTATTTTTAATAAATTAAAATATATTATAAATTTATTTCAACTCCGCGTAAAACGCGGGTCTTACACTAGTTTACTATAAATATAAGCCACAACCAATATATTTATTAATATATGTGGAAGAAATGAATTTTGTGATTTTTTTTAAAAATAAAATGAGTAAAAAATGTTTAAATATGCATATTTCAAAATTTTAATAAAAATTTTAAAATTTAAATTTAAATATATAAATTATAAAAATTTAATTTAATATAAATATAAGTTAAACAATATATTTATTAATATATGTGAAATAAATATAATTTGTGAATTTATTTTTTAAAAAAAGGGTCGAAAATGAGTACATATACAATTAATATTACAACTATAAACAAAAAACAGACTTGTCCGAGTGGTAGGCGCCCTCACTAGGCGCCCACACACCCGGGTTCGAGTCTCAGCAAGGCCAAAATGTTGGCCAATTTATTCCTAAATGCTACAGTGTTAGGCTGGGTCGGGGATGGGTCAGAGCGGATCGGGGCATAGTAGGGCCGGGTCGAGGCCTCCCTAGTCCCACCCATTTTTTTTTTAATTATTTTATTTTACCGACGGAATTTCCGTCACTATAAAGGAGACAGAAAGTCCGTCGGTATATTCCGTCACTATATTGCATTCGAAATAAATTTTATCAAAATTAATTCTGCCGGAATTCTGTCGGTATTATCGACGGACTATCCGACGGCATTTGCCGACTGAAATTTCCGACGGAATTTCCGACGGTTTTGCCGACGGAAATTCTGACGGAATTTCTGACGGAAATTAATTTCTTTTTTAATTATTTTAATTAATTTTTACCGACGGAATTTTGACCCGGTTTTTAAACGGGTTGTCCGGATTACCGACAGACTATTTCCGTCGGAAAACATGATTGGAAATATCTGTCACTATTTCCGTCGGTAGTGGCGACGGAATTAAAAAATCCATCGGCAAAAAATACCGACGACATAAATGAAGACGGACAAAATTCCGTCGGTATTTCCATCAGCAAGCACACCGGCCGACGGAAATTCCGTCGGTAAATTCGTCTCTAAAACGCGTGTTTTTTTGTAGTGAGATAAACTGTTTTGTCCATTTGAGTTAGAGATCATAAATCATAATAGATTGTAGAAACTTTAAAAACGGTTTTATAAACATAAATCATATCTGTCATATCATAAGATTATAATAGATTGTAGAAACTTAAAATTAAAAATGAAAGTTAAGGGAAAAGAAAAAGACAATATTAGAGATCTACAATATGCAATATATACGCGTATAAAATAACATATCAAATTCGCTGATTAAAAATGAAGAATACATACACCATCTGACCATCAAAGAAGCATGATTGATTAGAAAACAATGTGAAAGATTGAGTGGTTGAATGGAAGAAAGGAAGATGAGATTTATATAGGGGATGAGATTAAGAATGTAAGGTTAAGATTAAAACTTAAAATGGATGGATGAGATTAATACATAAAAGTTAAAATGAATGAGAAATGAAGGATTTTTTTTTTTTTGACAGGAGAGAAATGAAGGATTTTGAAATGGAGAGATTTGGAGAAAAGAAGTTGAGATAGGAGAGATGCGGTGGTGACACGTGGCAATGAAGAAGTTTGCAAATATATATAGTATAGATGTGCATGCTTTTTGTGATTTGCAATATTTTATCTTGAGTATTTAAATTACTTTTAAACTTATTTATATACTTTTAAGTGATTAGTAGTGTGATAACCCTATTATAATTATTTGGACATTAATTTAAATGAGTCTTATAATTAATTTAGGTATTAGTATATATGATATCAGTAAAGTTATAATACATATATTATATTTATATGATTTAAGATGTGCATATGTATATGTTAGTGCATAAAATATATATATATAAGTAGTGCACATATATATTATAGGTGATTGTGTACTAACAGTAGTAATTATCCTAAATAAAATAGAAGCTTTTTGGAGAAGCTATTAGTTAGACGGCGGATATACATATACATATCCTCAAATCTCTTTTACCTTCCTAATATATACACGAACGAGACCCGTTTAGCTTAAAAAAAAAAAAAGGGAGAGCAAGGATCTCGCGGTTAATCATACAAGTACGATTTAAATTTTGTAGTTATATTATTTCCAATAATGGAAGGATGTTAGAGCACGTAGGAGCTGTTAATTAGCTTATTAGTATAAAATAGGGTTTTGAAGTAGAAGTAGTTCAGTTGAAGCATTCAGTTAAAGATTAAAAGAAAGTTTGGTTCTAATTTAATTAATTAATTATAATTGAGGTGATATTTATAGTTGGTTTTTATTAGATTGGAGATTGGACGGTGATAAGGGGATTTAAGGATTCGAGTTGTTGCCGTATATATATCACTCGAGGTAAGTAGGAATTCATTTGCAATTACAATGCATAAACATAGTATATTTTGAATTAATTGTGTTGATTGGTGATATGTGAGTATTCTTTAATTAAGAAATTTGAGTTTTAAATGATTATTTTGAGTTTCGTGATTATTTTGAGTTGAATCTGTGAATTCAATAGTTATTGTGAATTGAACATGTGAGTTCAACGATATGTGATAATGTGAGACATCATATGTTGCATTGCATTACATTGAGCATACCATGGAAGTAATTAAACGATAGTGTTTTAGCCACAAAGGAATAAAGTTGTAAGTTTGAGTTATATTTATGTTGGCCATGTGATGGTCTGTATACTGAGCTTATGCCAGTGTATATTGGTAAGTCTGGGGTTCCCAGCAATTGATTAGAAACTGAACTAGGCGAGTGTTAGAAATTGATTTAGGCGAGTGTTAGAAATTGAATTAGGCGAGTGATTAGAAATTGAACTAGGTGAGTCTTAGAAAATGTATTAGGCGAGTGATTAGAAATTGAACTAGGTGAGTCTTAGAAATTGAACTAGATGGTTTCGAAACAAGGTATACGAGAAGGATATTTACAGGATCATATTATTATGCATAATTTCTGCTTACTGAGATTTATCTCACGTAGTTTATGCATTGTAGGTAACTTTGATGATCAGTGACTTTGTGAACCTACTGGACAAGCTGTGGAGCCCCTACATGATTTTGAGTGGCTGTGTACATAGATGACGACCTGTTGGGCAGGACCGTGGCTTATTTTGCTTCTGTTGTTGTGTTTCTTTTATTACGTATGGTATTGTATAACATAATATGTACTGGTACGTTAATTTGGAGGTGTTCCGTGTTCGTGTGTTTACGATTTTGAAACCTTTTATATACATGTATGTAAACATGTTGTGTTTGAGTATGAGATGATATTTTGTTTAAAAAAAAAAATTACAGCAGATTTACAGATTGTAATATGTTTAAATTCGTATTATCTTGAAGTTGAGTAAATGTGGTTGCGTCAATAACCGCGCCCTAATAAAAAAGGATGGAGTGAAAGCAATTAATTGAGCAAGGCAATATAGGCCCACTTATGCAATTAAGCTGGGCCCATTTCATGAATTTTAAAAAGGAATGGGGCACACAGAAGCCGCAGGCGCATACATAAAGAATTCAACGAGAAACAGAGGGCACGCCACTCATTTGGGGGAGAAATCCTCTTCTCCTTCAAACACTCCACTCAATAGATTAGTTTAACTTGTTATTTCCTTTTTTAGATAGGTTTAATTTGGCATTTCATTTTGTTTGTGACATTGAAGAACTTGTAAGACTTTGAGGTGATATCTTTCTTTAATTTCATATTTTGTTATTTATATTCTATGTGTTTGTTTTATTTTGTTAATTTAGTTATGGGCTAGACTTTGTTTGCTTTGGGTGTTGGAATTATGAGGGTAGCTAGTGGGTTTATGAATTTATTGTTTGATTAACTTATGTCTTGATTAAATTGCTTATAATGTTGTGATTTGTATGATTCAATTGATTAATTTACCCTGTTAGCTAGCATTGTTGGTTGTGTCGACTACAACGACCGTATTGGGTTGCATGATTAAGAGTGTGGGTGTGAGCTTGGATTAATTGATTAGAATTCACATAGTAATTGGCTACACCGACCACGGGTTGATTGCTTAGATCGACAACACTAGACACTAATCGATTAGAGGGCGTCTATTAGATTAGTGAAAGGACATCTCATAAGCATTAGTAACCGTGTTGAACGTGTTTATGAGACACTATCTTAGGAGCTTATGGTATTGATTAGATCCTATAATTGCTAATTAATGCACGTGTTCACCTAAGCCTCACGAGGAATTGGTCTACACACACGAGTGATAGCCTTTAGCATAATTCAAGACATTAGGTTTAATTATTGTGATTAGTTCGTTAATTCATTAGTGATCCCACATAAGGAAGACACCCGAAGCAATTCTTCTACTTGCACTTTCATCTGTGAGAGTTAGTTTTAGTTGTTTAGTTAGTGTTTCTTTTTCTTATTGATATTTGTTTTACTCTCCTGTTTAGCTTCTATAACACCATTTCGACTTATAGTTTCGGGGCTCCACGCTCTCTCTAGGTCCTTGGAACTAAAATCTACTAGATCGTATACTTATCATACTACTATAGTACTATCGAACCCATACGTTTGTGGGGATCGTATAGTTGTTTAAAAAGGGTAAAGTCTAGTATGCACTCGAGTGCATGTTATGCACCCTAGTCCATGTTACACTTTTCACTTTTACTGACTTACACTTTTTGGTAAATGGTGTTGCACTTTTCAATTATTACTAAAAATATTATTATACAGTTTAATAATTGAAAAATGCAACACCATTTACCAAAAAGTGTAAGTCAGTAAAACTGAAAAGTGCAACATGGACTAGGGGTGCATAACATGCACTCGAGTCCATAGCAGACCAACCCTAAAAAGAGCAAAAATATTTAGCGATTTTTTTGTTTTTTTTTTTCAGATTTAGATCTTTTCATTTCCCGATTTCAAAATCAATATGCATAAATTTTTTGGATCTGATTTTTTATGATTTTTTTAATTTAGTCATTTAAAAAAAATCAAATTTTATTCTTTTTTTTAAATTCAAAATTTTGCTACTTTTTTCGAAAGTTTTTATCGAACTTAGTAGATTTTTTTTTCATTTTATAATTTTCTTACCGAAATTTGTGGCAAATTTCGAAAGTTTTTTTTGAAAATCATATTGTTTCTGTTATGACTTATTTTTTCTCAAAACTGGTGGCTACTCGGCAACATGTAGTGAATGTAAAATTAGGGTTTTAATGAGGTATATTCTGATTTGATTGATAAGAGTGTAATATAATTTTTTGAC
Organism: Galeopsis tetrahit; assembly: GCA_963675135.1. NCBI lineage: Eukaryota > Viridiplantae > Streptophyta > Magnoliopsida > Lamiales > Lamiaceae > Galeopsis > Galeopsis tetrahit. Next base: position 39,483,992 of record OY776123.1, read on the forward strand.
ACATAATTTTTTTAAAATGAATTTTGGGGGGTGAAGTCATAAAAAATGAGTGGCAAATAACCGTGGCCTAGTCCAATTTCTCCTTAGCCTTTTGCTTTAGTTTTCTAGTCCCAAATTGTAATCTCTTAGGGCATGATTGGTATGGGGTAATGGGCTTAGAATGGAATGAGCATTCATGGACCTATTCCTAATCTCATGATTGATATGTTTTTTTACACGGAATCGTGATTCCTCGTGGAATGGTGATTCTCAAAAATAAAGAATTCTGATTCCTCTCCACCCCCTATTTTTATCCATTCCATTCTACGTGAAATCAAATTATTTTTATTTTCTAAAAAAAAATCATTAAAAAAATATTTTTACAAAATTATCCTTATCAACAATTAAAAAGATTTTCATTAACCCTCTTATCCAACCTTAATCCACGATTAAATACGATATTCATTAACCTTCTTTAACCAAGAGGGAAGGATGCTGAGAAAGAACGTAGAAGAGAAGAACGTTGAGAAAAAAACGCAGAAGGGAAGAACGCTAAGAAAAAAACGCAGAAGAGAAGAACTAGTCAAAGAATAGTAGTGTATTGTTGTTCTATATATATACAGAAGAACTCTTTGTTTCGTATAAATATATATATATATATATATACTACTATGTTTCATTTTTGCTGTAATATATATACTATGTTTCGTTTTTGCTTTTATATATATATATATATATATATTTCATGATTACATCTTATAATAATGAGTAAAAATGTATATCATTTTTTTTTAAATGAACGATTATTTATATTTAGTTTTATTATTAAAATAATAGTATATTAACCAATTTAATATGTTTCTATAAAATATGTATAAGGATATTTTAGTCATTTAAGATAAATTTTTTACATTATTTTGCATTCATTTTATTATACCAATCATGAGAATGGAATCAATCATGGAATGATTTTTCCATTCCTTGTCAATACCAATCATGAGAATGACCATTCAGACTTTCATTCCATTCAGACATTCATTCCATTCATGAGTTCATTCCATTCAGTCATACCAATCATGCCATTAGGGTATGATTGATATGGTGGGAATAGACTATGAATGGAATCACCATTCCTTGTGGAATGGTGATTCCCAAATGTATGGAATTATCATTCCTTCCCACCCCCATGAGTTTAAGGAAGGAGTATGATTTATGGAATGGAATCATCATTCCTTGTGGAATGGTGATTCCCAAATGTATGGAATTATCATTCCTTCCCACCCCCCATGGATTTAAGGAAGGATCAAAGTTTTAATAAATTATGTAATAAAAATTAATAATGATATTATTATTTAATAATAAAAAAATTATACGAAGTAATATTTAATAAAAATATTAATATAATATATAATCTAAAAATAAAAATATAATAAATTTAAAAAATATAAATAATAATATATTAATTTTAACAATAATATTATTTTTCAATAATATTAAATTATAAATATAATAACATAAAAAATAATTTAATTTTTTTTAAAATATAAATAATACAGAGTACAATATAGTATATACAATATATTATTTTCAATAATATAAAATAATAGTATAATAATTTTTGATAATATAAATAATAATAATATTTTTAAATTTATTTAATATTAAAAATCATGATAATATTCTTATTTTAAAAATAAAAATAATATTTTTATATAAAATATACATTTATTATAAATAATAAAATCAGAAAAATATATATATATATTAATAATAATAATAATAATAGAGAATCAATAATGATTATTAAAATATTAAAAATAAAAATAATATATTTTTAACAATAATCAATAATATTAATTTTAAAAAATACTATTTGCATTCCCACATTCATTCCAATGGTATACCAATCATAGGAATGACCATTCTTATGTCATTCCATTCAAACCTTCATTTCATTCTTGAGTTCATTCCATTCAGCCTCAAATTCATTCTATCATACCAATCATGCGGCCTTCTTAGCCAAAAAAAAAAAAAAATGGCCACGGATAAATGCCCCCCTCCCCACATATTAATATATTATGCATTCATTCCCCCACCCCCATTTATATTTTGAATTAATAGACAAACTATATTACCCTAATGTGTTGAGTTCACCCTCCACCCCTAAACAAAAAAACAAACAAGCTTTTTGCATCCCCAAACCCAAAACATAGTACTCCTTCTGTCGGGAAAATATCATATTTGGTCACCGAAATTTACCTTTTTTCAGATTTGGTCACCCACATTTAGTCACTATCAAAATTGGTCACTCGATTATTATATTTTATCAAAATTGATCATATTGTTAGTCAATCTGTCATTGACTAACAGTGAGAAAGGTTTTGAACGCTAAATCTCTCAAAATCACCTAGGTTAAAAAATTCACAAAAAAATTAATTTGAGATCTCATTTCTCCTCTTTTAATTCCTTTCATTAAACCCTAATAATTTTAATTTCTACTGAATTTATCTTCAATTAATATTACTGGTATGTGATTAACAAAAAAAAAAAAAAACCACAAATAGGTCAAATTATGGTGGTCATGTACTAGTCTGATGTTCTTTGTTTTTATAATTATGACGTGTAGTTTGATGGTTTATAATTATTGCATTCATTGTTATTGTAAATTATTCAGAGTCGGCGTCCTTTTGTGCTCTGTTTTTTTTTTTTTTTACATGATTTTTTTGAACAATATTCTAATTTCTGTTTTTATATTGAATTTGTATAATTTTTTTAATCAGAAAAAGATTCATTCAACTTGGGTATGATAATTACCCTAATGAGTACATGTTTGTTTTACATAGCAATATGAGTAATATAAAAGTCTAGTTTATAGATGTGATTATGAATGTTGCTGGACATTCAATATAGTAGTGAAGTAGGTGAATTAATCCACTCTGAATATTTACATCAGAAATATTAATGGAAGATAAATTCAGTAGAAACTGAAAATATTAGGGTTTAAGTAAAGGAATTAAAAGAGGGGAAATGAGATGTTAATTTTTTTTTTTTGGACCTGAATCTTTCATTTTAGTGGGAGCAAAAAGTTGTTGGTGGACCTTTTTAATTTGGGTTGAGAAATGAAATGGGGATACAATTAGCAAAATTTGGGCAACAATTAATTAATTAATTATTTTTTTTATCTAAGATTAAAAAAAAGGATCTTTATTTAAAGGGCTTAGTCAACATAAAACCTCGTTTAAAATGCCTTCCTTCTTAATTTTTTATTTAAATGACCCACTTTTTAAATAATTGACTGCTTTTTGCGTTGTCTTGTGAGGGGAATTTAGGGGGTCTTCTGATTAATATTAGTCAAAGGCTATTTAAACAAAATTTAAAGTGGAAGGGGTTACTGGAAATAATTTCCAAAAAAAAAAAAACATTTTGAGGTACAACTGTACCCATGTTGTTCATTAGATCCGCCCCTGGTTCATAAGATACTAAAAATGTGTTATTAACTTACTACATAAACAAACAATTATTATATGAACGATTTGTGTTATTATATTAATCATTACAAAAAATGTCTCGATTAGAGATTGACTTTAAGATCGTAAAGGCGGTCTCAACACACATTAGAGAACGATTTGAGACCGTCTTATAATGGTCCTTATTTCATTGGTACCTGATATCCAGTCTCAAATTAGAGACCGAATTATGAAACAGTCTCAAATTAGAGACCGACAATTCATTCTTATAACGTCCATAAACGTGAGTCGGCCCGACCTATTTTCGGACCCTAAAACACAAATCGATCTATATTTTATAATTAGGGACCGAATATTCAGTCTCTAAATAATAATATACAACTACACCCACCCGATATCCGACCCAGCAACCGACACCCACCCGATATCCGACCCAGCAACCGACACCCACGCTCTCTTTATTTATCCACACCCACCACTACAAGAAAACAGTAAAATTCCAACAGAAAAATTCCAACGGATATTTGCAATTTTTCTGTTGGAATCGATGATTCCAACGGAAATTCCACCGAAAATACGACCGTTGGAAAAGTGGGCGTTGGAATCGCAAAATTCCAATGAAAATTCCAATGGAAAAAAAATTCCAACAACAATTCCAACGGACGTTCACCGTTGGATATTTCAGCTACTACATTTTTTTCCACCACAAATTCCAACGTCAATTCCAACAATATTTTTCATATTAACCGTTGGAATTTCAATTATTAAAAATTTATCCATGACAAATTCCGACACCAATTCCAATTGAATTATTTCGTTGGAATTTTTGTTTCCAACGGAAACGTGTCAATGGAATATTCAGCTTGAAAATTTGTTGTATACGAATTCCAACGTCGTTTTTCCATCGGTTTTTTTTATATAGAAAAAATTAAAATTTCTTTGTCTAGCTATATTAAAATTCCATATCAAAATCAATCAAAATAAAACAATGTGCAATCAAAATGCCAATATATAATCTTGTTAATCAAATAACATAGTAACTCCAAAGTCAACTACATATCTTAAAACTGACATAACACTAACATCATGACATAAACAGTAACTTCTAAAAATCATCATAAATACCAAAGTGTTTTTACATAATATGCAGTTACATAAAACTGAGCACTCAGAGATTCCCCCCAAAACAGAAAGCCCCAATCAAAACAGAGAAAATTGAACCTGAGCAACAGTCGAAACAGAGGATGGCCCAGCTAGCAAGAAAAAGGAAGGAAAATGCCAGTGAGAGTTCTATGGAAACCACAAAAAAAGCAAAACTCGACATGGTCTATAACGAAAAGGCGGCGACTGCCCTGCAGTCCCGCCGAGCCCAATGATCGCCTTGAGTTGGAACTGTCGCGGGCTTGGGAACCAAGCGACAGTTAGAGCCTTAAAAAAGATCCTACATGAGGAAAACCCGAGTATAGTCTTCCTCATGGAAACAAAGTTGTTTTGTACTCAAGTGTCTTTGTTGAATTCAAGAACCTTTCATTTCAATGGATGCCTCCCGGTGGACTGCATAGGAAAAGGCAACTCTCGTAGTGGAGGCCTCTGCCTACTCTGGAAAAACGAGGTAACCATCTCACTTAGAAGCTTCTCCAAGAATCATATCTCTGTGACTGCTGAAGATGAGGCAGGGAAAAAATGGGTCTTCACTGGAATGTATGGATGGCCTGAGTCCACAAATAGACATAAAACGTGGAGTTTGCTCAATCGACTTCAGCCAGAACCAAATACCCCTTGGTTATGCATTGGCGATTTCAATGAGGTCTTATGGTCGTCTGAGAAATTGGGAGGGCAAATAAGACGTAATTCAGCCATGGAAGAATTCCGCTCAACTGTGTCGAATCTGGGCCTCCATGACCTGGGTTATCGAGGTTATAAATACACATGGACGAATGGTAGAAGTGGAGATCAAAATGTCCAGGTCCGTCTCGACAGAGCTTTTGCAACGGCTGAATGGAGGGTTTGTTTTCCGATCCATACAGTGTTTCATAAAGTTCGTTTCGCTTCTGACCATGCCCCTATCACGATCGATTTTGGGGACTCCAACAATCTGAATGACCTGCACAAGAATCAGAAAAAAGAGAAGATTTTCCGGTTTGAAAAAATCTGGTTGGAAAATGAGAGTTGTAAGGAAATTGTTCAAAAGGGCTGGGGAAGTTACTATGGGACCGACAATTTTACCAACCGTACTCAGAGCTGTGGAAACTTTTTGTCCATTTGGAGTCAATCCGTTTTCGGGAACACTAGCAAGCAGATCTCGGAGGCAAAAAACCACCTCGCATATCTCCAATCCAGGCCCCAATCTCCTTCTGTCACTCAGGAGATAAAAAATCTGGAAGTCGCGATTGAATCTCTGTTAAAGCTGGAGGAAACCTACTGGTTTCAAAGAGCCAAGTCATTTTGGATTCGCGACGGGGATCGGAATACTTCATTCTTTCATAGGAAAGCTGCTCAAAGGAGGGAAAGAAATACAATTCACCGTCTAAAAAAGAATGATGGGGAATGGACAGTGAATGAGAAGGAGGTTGAGAAAGTTCTGCGAGACTTTTTTTCCGAACTTTTTACTTCTGATGGTCTTTGTGATACCCACCGAGTCTTAGAGTCAGTCGAGTCTAGAGTCACAGGGGAGATGAACGAGACTTTGACAAGACCGTACACAACAGACGAAATCAAAAAGGCCTTGAAGCACATGCACCCCACAAAGTCTCCGGGGCCCGACGGTATGCCTCCTTTATTTTTTCAGCATTTTTGGCAAATTGTTGAACCTGCTTTTGTTAACACTTGCTTGGATGTCTTAAATAATGGTGCTGACCCCACTTCCCTAAATCACACTTTTATTGTGCTCATCCCAAAAGTAAAGTCTCCCACCTCCCCAAAGGAATTTAGACCTATTAGCTTATGTAATGTCATTTGTCGTGTCATTTCTAAGGTAATAGCCAACAGGCTCAAGGCTGTCCTTAACCATGTTATCTCCCCGACCCAAAGTGCTTTTATTCCAAATAGGCTTATAACAGACAATGCCATGATTGCTTTTGAAACCTTTCACTATATGCGAAAAAAGAAAAATGGTAAGAGAGGTTTTTTAGCCCTTAAACTTGACATGAGTAAAGCCTATGACAGAGTGGAGTGGAATTTCCTTCGTAATATGTGCCTCAAACTGGGTTTTTGTCAATCTTGGGTTGATTTGGTGATGCGGTGTGTGTCATCGGTCTCTTATTCCATTCTCATTAATGGAAAGCAGACTGACTCTTTTACTCCTCAGAGGGGTCTCCGTCAAGGAGACCCTATTTCTCCTTATCTGTTTCTCTTGTGTGCAGAGGGCTTCTCTACGCTTATCAACCAGGCGGAGAATAGTGGCGAGATCACGGGCATCAAAATTGCAAGGCATGCGCCCCCGATCTCGCATCTATTCTTTGCAGACGATAGTGTCCTCTTCTTCAGGTCCACTTTATCTGAGCTCAACAGGATTAAAGATATTATAGCAGCTTATGAGGCAGCCTCGGGACAAAGGGTCAACCTCGACAAATCTGAATTATTCGCCAGTGGAAACGTCTCACATGCTGATCGGGACGAAATGGGTCGCCAACTGGGGGCCCGTACAGTGGGTGTTTTCTCAAAATACCTTGGACTACCCACTTTAATTGGGCGAGCAAAGCGACAAGTTTTCCAGGTGATTTTTGACCGGATAATTAGCAGACTAAAGAGCTGGAAGGAAAAGGCCCTCTCTAAGGCGGGAAGAGAAGTTCTCATCAAAAGTGTGATTCAGGCCATTCCCACTTACGCCATGAGCTGTTTTTTGTTCCCAAAGACCTTGTGTGATGACATTGAGAAGGCAATGGCTCGTTTTTATTGGGGTACTACAGACGAAGAGCGAAAGATCCATTGGAATAGCTGGGAAAAAATTTCTAGGTCAAAGGAACATGGTGGCCTTGGTTTTCGTGAGATTTTCTTCTTCAATTTGGCCATGGTGGCAAAGCAGCTTTGGAGAATCTCTAGGAACCCACACTCTCTTATCCACAAAATTCTCAAAGCTCGATATTTTCCCCGATCCAACATCAACGAGGCCACAGTTGGTTACCAACCAAGTTACCTTTGGAGAAGCCTCTTAAGAGCGCGCCCTCTTGTCCAAGAAGGAACAGCGTGGAGGATAGGCAATGGCCAGCAGATCAATAGCTTTGAAGATAGGTGGGTGGGCACCGAAACAGTCTCAAAACCACTCCCACAAGCCCACAGGCCGTCTACTGTGCTTCCTGTTTCAGAATTTATTGATGTTGAGCGACGAATCTGGGACATGGATAAGGTTCTACAATGTTTCTGTGAGTCGGATGCCCTCAAAATCTCCCGCATGCCCCTCAGTGATCGACTCCCCCCCGATCGCCCTTTTTGGAGATGTACAAAGAATGGAAAGTTTTCGGTGAAATCGGCCTATTACCTTGCGATTCAGAAATTCTCTACTTGTGGTGTAAACCTCCCATCACCGAGCTCTCCGAATAAGCTTTGGAAGAAAATTTGGTTGCTCCGTGTCCCCCCGTCAATTCGCCACTTCATGTGGAGAGCATGTATGAATTCCCTCCCAACAAAAGAAAATATCAAGAAACGGGGTATAAATGTTGAGCCGGAATGCCCGACGTGTGGCCTTGAGAGCGAGTCGATCTCTCATATCCTTCTTCGCTGCCCTGATGCCGTCCATATGTGGGGTCTTAGCCCGATTAGAGCAGCCCCCAGTGACCATAACCTCTCTTTTAAGGAAACCTGTGCATACCTGCTTGACCTCCTTCCCACTGATGGTTGCTCTCTCTTTGCAATCCTAGCTTGGAACCGCTGGAAGGCAAGAAACTCTCTGCTCTTTGAAGGAACCCGATCTGACCCAAGAGATGTTGTACAACGATCCATTCGGCTTTTTCAGGATGTCGAACAGGCTGCCACCATGAACTCTCATCTTGAGGCTACTCCCAAACCAACAAAAAAATGGATTAGCCCCCCCCATGACAGGTACAAAATTAATACTGATGCTGCTACTTTTGGAAACAGACAAGCGGGGTTTGGTTTTGTGATTAGAAATGAACAGGGGGACGTGATGATGTCGGGTTCGAAACGGTGCTGGGCATCCGGGAGCAGCACTGTCCTTGAGGCAATGGCGATTCGGTTTGCTATCCGCCATGCGACCGATTGCGGTTTCTACAATTTCATCCTCGAAACAGACTCTGAATCTCTTGCAAAGGCCCTCGTCTCGGAAATTCAGGTTGAGCCATATGCTATGCTTATTATTGAAGATATTTGGGAGATTGCACTGCTTGCTGGAAGAGTTGATTTTGGAGCTGTTAAGAGAGAAGCTAACTATGTAGCTCACCATTTGGCTCATTTTTGTACTTCTGTGAACTCTGAATTTATTTGGTTGGAAGAAGTTCCATTATGCTGTAATACCTGGGTTCAAAACGATGTAAGGCTTATGCCTCACTCCAATTAATGAAAACTGTTATTTTCCTTTCAAAAAAAAAAAAAAATAAAACTGAAAGACATGATTTAAAAATTCTACATTGGAGACCTAGAAGTCAATCTGTTCCACCCAAAGTTGGAGACCTAGAAGTCAGTCTGTTCCACCCAAAGTTGGAGCCCTGCAGAAAAAGATTGACATCATGAATTCAGCACTGTGACATGAAATAATATTTCGAAAAAAATATAGTAAAACTTAAATTAAAACTACATAAATGCAAATACCTTCACGAGCAAACAAAACTTGTGATTGTGCATATAAGTTAAAGCTAACATGATAATAACATATAACCTCTAATCATTCACGACCTTAAAAAGTTAAAGTTCATTTGCGAAATTTAGTAAAGGTGTAAAGTATGCATTGTGATTTTGCATATTCTTGACTATAATTGGTCTAAACAAGAAGAATAAATTGAAAATATACTAATCCATTGCAAGAGAACATTTCAGCAAAACAACTCAATGTATTATGAATTTGCTTACCCTGGTATCATAAAACTTGAGGTAGAAGTAATTTGGTCTAGAGTATATTTGCAATATCAACACTAATTTCTTGTCCACATCAGCGCTAAAAACTCCAATAGAGGCTCTCCATTAGTAGTTGATTACTCTGTCAATCCAAAAGCTATTGGCACAAATTCGCAATCATCACATACTGCACCAAAACAGAGAAAATCAGAGATTAATTCCCCTCCATTTTACCAATAAAAAAATCAAGATATTGATCTTCTTTTTGATAATATAATATCTTGAACTAGCAAAAAATATAACAATATATTTCAGTGGAGACACTACAAAAAAAAAAAACAGTAAATATATATATTTTTCGAATTAAAGTTTACAAAGGGTTTCTAATGCAGGATCGAAAACTTAATACACATAATTCTGATATTTATTGCACTATATAAAAGAAACTGAAAAGCCGAATAGAAGATCAATACAACTAGTATTATATACTGAGATAATTCTCTAATATTGTGTTTCGTAACACTCATTGTTTTTGGATGAATTGGACCTTACACACTTACTCCAAAAAAAAAAACCACATTGTATGCTATATACTTCTATATTTTCATTATTCTTCTTGCCCGTGATGACTAGAATATAGAGTGAAGTCTCTATGAAATGATATGGATATGGAAGAATTAAAAAAATTATGCTTTAATAAGAAATGAAAAAATCAAAAATTAGACTTGCTTACAAGCTACAACTCAATCTTTAATGAATCTCATGTACATTGCTTCCCTTAAGTAAGGTTGGGTTGTATTAAAAGTTCAAAGGAAACATTCTGAAAGGGATTGACATGAGCTACACAATGTATAGAGAGATTGGAGCATCACAAACCATCAAAAGAATGATTATATCTATCTACTCTCTTAAAGAAAACTAAACTAGCTTAAATGGTGATCAAATATCACAAAAGACAACAATAAAGTGAAAAGTACAAAGATCATCCTCAATTAAATAGATTTAGAGCACCCTAATAATCAAGTTAAAGAAACCAACACACTATTTGAGGCATAGAATGATAACAAGGACCTCTACATGTAGTAAAGTATAGAATGTACACTGCCCTAAGATTGACTTGAATTATGACATTATAATTGGTTGGAACATGTAAATCCCCAACATATATATTCAAATTAAAAACTTTAGAAAGCCTGTAAAACTCATCTCTAATTCATAGCAATCAGAAATTGTGTTATGTCAACAACCATCACTTCTAAGAATACAAAAACTTCTACCTGAACATAATTTTAAGAAGAATAAAATAAAACTGAAATAATAGACTCAATACTCTTCAAAATCACAAACAGAATCAACAACAATCAACACGAATTACAGATTCTACAAGCAATCAGTCTATAACGGAAAAAACGCAACTACAACGGAGAGAAGGCAACTACAGGCCCATACTCAAAATTGGGAAAAAATAATAGCGAAAACATAAACGCTATGAAATTTGAAAAGTGCGAAGCTTACCTAAAAATTGATTTGTTCGCTCTTGGGTAAGATTACCCCAACCTAAAAATAGTGGCACATCGGGGCAAGGTTGGGAAGGGGGTTAGGAACAATTTTTAATATTTGAAAAATGGAAAAACGAGATCTCAACGACACCGCTGTGGCCGTCCGCCTCTACACTGCCTCAACGCCAGCGCCGCGCTCTTCCCAAATCGGTTATGCCCACCTCCTTCCCCATCATTCATGTGATCGCGGCACCGGGTTTGGCGTGTGAATTCAGTTTGTTGTTGGATTGATTGAATACATTCAGTTTGCCATCAGATTGGGCGTGTGAATTTGGGGGGGAAATTGTAGGCAAGAGGTGGTGTTGAAGAAAATTAGGGTGAGAGGATGAACAGGGAATTCATCTTTATTTTAGATTTTTTTAAAATATAATTTTAATATTTATATATCAAATGGAGTAGGGGGGGTAGGGGGGTTTTTAGCTTTACCTCAACAACAGTAACAAAAACGACGTCGCACAGTGACGGGAAATGTTTCACTTTTTAACTTTATTTTAATTTATATAATTTAAAGTTTAATAAATATTTTCGACAGGTATTTGCTCTGTAATTATTTTATACTCCAATACTTTTTATATATTCACTAATTAATGATAAATTCCGACTGCATATGGCATTGGAAAAATCGTTGGAATAAGAAAATTCCAACGATCTCGTGTCATTGGAAATCGCGTTGGATTAAGATTAAAAATATCATTTTATGGAGAAACCATTCCAGTGGTCTTATGTCGGTGGAATTTCTGTTGGAATTAAATAAAAAATAATTCCAACGCTTTTTCCAACAGTAATTTCCAATAGTTTTCAAAAGTTGAGGGAATTTCCGTTGGATTTTTCCAACGGTTGCATATGTTGTTGGAAAAACTGTTGGAATTTAAAATTTTCCAACAGTTTATTTTTTCGTTGGAATTTTTCTGTTGGAATTAGGTTGTTTTCTTGTAGTGCACCCCTGACCCGACCCAACAACCCACACCTACCCCTGACCCGACCCAACAACCGAGGGAATTGATCACTGGGTGGATGAGTGCCCAATAATGGGCACCTACCACTTTGACAAGTAATTGTCTTGTATAACTTTTAAAATTAATTATATACATATATAATTAATTTCTTTATTGTATATGATACTCCCTCCGTCCCACAGAAATTTGCACACTTTCTATAAATGGATGTCCCATACCAATTTGCACACTCCATAAAAGGAAATATCTTCATAACCCCCACCCTCAAAATATACTCTTATTTACCCATATGTCATTACCTTTTCACACTCAATCTACTTTTTACTTTACTTTATTCATAAAACTTTACAAAACTACCCCTCAAAACATCACTCATTACACTTTTTCTTACACATTTCTTAAATTGTGTGCCGTCCCAAGTGTGCAAGTTTCTATGGGACGGAGGGAGTATAAGTAATAAATTTTCAAAGCTTCATTTGTTAAATGGGTAGGTCTCCTATGGAATTGAGTCTATATAAGAAATTGAGTTTTTTGTTACACTTTTTAATTGTAGTGACTTACACTTTTTAAAATAATATTTTAAGTTATATTGACGTACACTTTTTAGTAATGTTATATTGCACATTTTACTTATATAGACGTGCACTTTTCAGTAATAGTGTGTTGTACTTTTTAGTTATAATGACCTACACTTTTCATTAAAAACTGTGTTACACTTTTCAATTATAGCGACTTACACTTTTCAATAATATTGTGTTGCACTTTTTAGTTATAATGACTTACACCTTTTAACATACACTTTTTTAAAAAAAGTTGACTTTTGGTCAACTCGATTCCTTATATAAGGAATCGAGTCTATATAAGACCTTGGCTTGTTAAATTATTTCACATATATTAATTGATAAAAAATATTCAATTAATTGTAAAAAATCAATGTTACTTTCATAAGTTCAAAATAATATTAATAACTATTTAAAGCTAATAGTTATTCTGACATTTTCTCAACACTTTTAAATGCCTTATTCCGACATTTCTTCAAAGTACACGGGCACTTAATTTTATCGTTAAACATATATTGTGGCCTCATCTTTGCAAAATCAATGATTTTACGAACTTTGATTGTAAAATTCACTGTTCGTACTTCCATCAACGAATCGAGGAGTATAATACATCCACCGACGATCCGATAGTTCCATTTATAATCAAAATTTTAAGGAAATATATAATTGACATATGTATATAAGATAGATATTGCCATATAACAATCATTTGATCCCGACGTCATTCCGATTCAATCGTGATTTTTTGACATTGTTTATTTTAATATTTGACAATTGTTTTACTTTAAAATATAATTCGAATAACAATCATTATATCACGAATTATGATGTATGATTTACCTCTTACTATAATTTATAATCTTAGGAGTATAATTTATAATCACGAAAAATAGTTAAACATAATTAAGAACTTAAATTTTCAAAGCGGAAAAATCAATTAAATCGAAGATAAATAAATTATCGGAAAAATAAAGGTGTATATTTGGTCTTTGATGAAATATGGGTCGACATCAGCATGTTTCTTAGTCGTTCCAATTTATTAGTAATTTGAAGATGATCATGATACTTTTCAGAATAAATAACTTTAATTAGTACTAGTATTTAATTTATGAAGATAACACTGTCTCTGGTCTATATTATTTACTACTATTATACATATCTATTAATTATATTGATGTAATATACATTAAAAAAAATTTATCATAATGTGAACACTTCATAAATTAATTAATTTGAGAAATATGAGAAAACATTAATTTAAATGAAGAGGGAATGAGAAACCTCACGTTGAATTTGAAACGAGATCTTCAAACTGATATTGGAGAGGAAAATTAAGGAATGACCTATTTAGAAGCTGGTTTGTGGGTTAAAATTAAGAGAATGACATGTGATATATATAGACTATTTATTTGCAAGAATGGGGCGTGGGCTGGGCTTTCTTCCGGAGTGTTCAGAGACCGCTAAAATCGGTCTCTACTGTTTAAAATTATCTATATATACAATATTAGGGATAATATTTTAAAGATTTATATCTTTAAATATTATTCATATCTCTTTAATCGCTAATCTGATATGTCTCTCTCAACGATGGACAAATATTCCTCTTCTCCTAAATTCGACTCCTCCATCTCGAACAAAGTCACAGAGCTAGATTCGTTGAAAGTGGAGACGGTAGTGCCCGATTCAATTGATTTAGAGATCATAGTGTCTGATTCAATTGATTTAGAGATCGTAGTGCCCGCTTTAGTTGATTTAGAGGATGTAGTGAAAGATTCCACAGATTTAGATAGCGTAGTAAAAGATTCTTTTTTGAATGTGGATACTTTGTCCGAGCTTAAAGGATTCTCGCCCGATCCCGACGGTAAGTGATCGATTCACATACGTATAAAACAACCTATCGAATTTTTTTATACCAATTAAAAACTGAATTTTTGGTCTCCAATTAAAATTCAAAATCAGAATTTTAATTTCGGTTTAGAGACTGATATTCGGTGGCTAAGTGGTCTGAAAAATATAATATTAAAGATCGAACTGAAAACAGTCTCTAAACGAGCGGTTAAAATTGGTAGTCAATTTAAATTTTGGGATTCAAAATTTTTGATACCAATTAAAGACTGAATTGTCGGTCTCTAAATAAAATTCAAAATCAAAATTTTAACTATTAGAGTCATCTCACCACCAGTTTTCTCTAATAGAACCTAGTATTATTTTTTTAATCTAATAGAGTCAAAATGGATTTTTTGAGACAATTATGCCCTTACACCATATTTTGAAAATTCGAATTGATTAATTCAAAATTATTAGTAAACTAAACATCCAATCAATTTATAAATTCAAATTTCTTGAAAATCCCGAAAATCTATCACCTTCTAAAATTTAAAAACTTTTCTAAAAGGTAGGTCTCTCCATTTATTTCGTTTAATTTTGTTAAGCTAAGGGATTCTGGAAATCTGCATTTCAAGCTAGACATGTGCGCAGATGACATTCCCCTAGATATTATCAACGAATGCATATTCATATGACCTTGCAACCTTTTAACTACAAAACTACGTAAAGTATCAACACCTAAGAAAGTGCATATTCGTATGATATATATGATATGCATACATAATAATATGCGTGCATAGGTGCATATCATTTAAACACTTAAATATCTGCCGAATATGTTTTTGCATAAGATTTAACATGATTGTATATGTTTCAAATGCATGATGTAGAATTTAATTCATATGTAGGATTTGGTGAATGCGTGAGCGTAGGTGCACATCATTTAATGCATATGTATAATTTACGATATGAATAGTGCAGGAACAACAATGATTGCATATGACCGATTAAATCAATGATTGATTTGATGATATGAACAATAATTGAACGATAAAAAACAAAATAAAAGAATTGGATACGTACTATGCAGGGGAATCTGGATCTAATATCAATATGAAGTTTCTTAATCTGATTTTAGTGCATCTTCGAATCTGAGAAATTGAATTTGAAAATCGAATTTGAGAATTTTCTTTTTTTGATTTCGGTGCATAACCAGAATCTAAGAAATTAATTTTCGAAATCGAATTTGGAAAGTCAGGGAATTTCGGGTAACTGCAACCTAAATTCTAGAAATTGACTAGCTGCAACTGCAACTTTTATGGAATTTAAAGAAATTTAAAAAATCGATTTAGTTTTTATTCGGGAAAATAATTTGAATAATTAGATTAAGGGTATTATGGGTTTTTAGCTTTAATTTGACTCTATTAGAAAATTATAAAACTTGGTGTTTCTATTTGCTTAAGGGATTCTAATAATGACCCTATTAGGGAATAATCTCAAATTTTAATTTCGGTTTAGAGACCAAAATTCGGTCTCTCTAAGCGGTCTGAAAATATAATATTAAAGACCGAACTGAAAACAATCTCAAAACTCGATTTTTTTTCGAATCGGTCTCAAATCAGTCTCTATTTGAGACTAATTTATGTCGGTCTCAAAACTTTAATCTCTAATCGAGACATTTTTTGTAGTGAATAAAAATAAAATAAAGAAGAATACTTAGATTTAAAGAGATGAACAAAAGAAGAAAAATGATTTTTATAAAAAAAATAGAGAAGAGAGTGGAGAAGAAACCAATATGGATGGTATGCATCTTATATTTGTGTAAGGGCTAGTCTTGGGTGAGACCGTCTCACAGAATGAGATCTGTGAGACGGCCCTTATATATAAAAAGTGATAATGTTTGAGCAAAAAGTGATAGTCACTTTTGTTAAAAATATTATCACTTTTTACATAAACATTATCACTTTTTTAACAAACCAAAATCTGGAAAAAAAAATACGGGTTATCCTACCCAAAATTTTGAAATATGAGTTAAAAGGATCCGTCTCACAAATAAAAATCTGTGAGACGGTCTCACACAAGTTTTTGCCTTCGTGTAATATTACATGAGTCTTTGTGCATTTATATACATAAAATTTTATTTTTAACAATTAGGATCATATGATATTTTTTGAGAAATTATTTTCAGTAACCCTTTTCACTTAAAATTTTGTTTAAATAGACTTTGACTAATATTAATAAATAAAGATCCCATATTTTTTCGATAATTTACAACACAACGTGGTAACGAAATCGGATGCTAACTCCCATTTGTTATTGAATTAACTGATCGACGTGTTATCGGACATTTCTTTGTTTGAATTCGATAATTTTCACAAAAAAAAAAATTCGACATACATTTTTGTTATTATTATGGTAATTAATCCTACTACTTCTGGTTCTGGGGTTTCCACGCTTGAAAAAAAATGTGAAAATATTGAAAACGAGGTGATATAGCATTTTCCAAAATTGCCAAACCCAATACACAAAAAAGTAAGAAGTAGGCAAGGATCAGTCATCCACTAAGCCTAGTCTTGATGCAAATCATCACATTTTTAGACTAAATTTCATCACAAACACTTACACAAAACAACAAGAATAGTCAATAGTTGAAAGGACCTTTAAATAAATAAATAAATAATAAAAGTGAAACGTGTTCAAGCATACCATCTTTGTCAAAAATCTCATCCCATATAATCTTTCAGTGCCTTCAAAATGTGTTCATTTATTTTTTACACGTATATTATTAAATATTTAGTTGATTGTTAAAATAGAAAGAAGGATAAGAAAGAAAAAAGGTGGAGAAAAAAAAATAGAAATAGATAGTGAGTGTTGCAAAAAAAAAAAAAAACCAATGTGATGTAATGTCCAAATGATAAAATAAATAACTTTCGAAAGGATGGAGAGAGTATAATTCTTCATTTGTCTTAGAAAAGCATTCACATTATTCACAAATTTACATATTACAGTATGTCATTACTTTTGATTTAGACATATACACAAATATACAATACAATACAATCAATTTATTTATTTTATTCATAAAAATTTACAAAATTACTCTTTATTTTTTTTCTTTTCTTATTTTATATGTTTTTCCTTTTATAAAAAAATTTATGGGACGAAGAAAGTATATTCAACTGACAAAACAATGAAAAAATCCTAGTATTGTTACGTCCCATCTCTATCTTAGCCTCCTCCACCAGATGCGCCACATTACATGTTCATAGTATAAAGTAACAATATTTCTCTTCCAATAACCCCATTTTCAACCAATAATAGAGAGAAACAAATGATGATCATAAGAACAAGTTAAAAAGCAGAGAGAAAGAGGTTGTGGTTGTGGAGGTTCAGAATTGAGCACTCAACACATGCACCACATTAACTTCTAAAACTAAATTTTTTTTCCGGGTGTCACGCGATGTATATCAAGTGTTACTGTTTAAATAAATATTTAATTTTTAAACAATGACATTTTATAATATCACAACATTTTTTTTTCATAATTTAACATGTTTGTGCATGTAAAATAATGTGGTATTACTTTATAAGTAGGGGCGTACGTGAGTCTAGCCAACTAGCGAGCTACTCGTGCTCGACTTGAAAAAAAATTAAAATCGATTCGAATTTAATCTAATCGAATTTCAAACTACTCAAGTAGCTATCAATTTCGATTTCATAAATACTCAGTATGAAAGGCTCGTGAGCCTAATCGAACTTGGACAATATTTATTTTTTTGCCACTAAATTAATAATTTATATTTATATACAAGCAATCAAGGCGAACGAGCCGAGTTTGAATTTATTTTGTAATTAATTATATAGAAGAAATTTACTTTTATTTTGAAAATTATACATATAATGAATGTGTCGAGTCCAGCCAAACTCGAGTTTAATGTCGAGTCGAGTTTCGAGTATAGCAATCGAGTCGAGTTTTAAGCTCAGCATTACTCGTCTCAACTCATTTACACTCCTTTTTATAAGCGTATTGATATTACTTGATGAGTGGTGTAGTATTACAAATGTAAAGGAATTAACTCTTAAAGTTATGGTTGACTCTTTAATTCCCTCCTGCTTTTGGATTGCAACCTTGATGGCTCCTCTCATGCTTCTTGCCTTATGAATTAATCCCACTTGAACCATCATGCCTGTCTTATCTCTTTTACCACCACTTGTACTGCTTTTTATTTATAATTTCCACATTTTTCATCTATTTTCCAACTGTGATTGGCTCCAATCTTAAGCCCCATATAATAAATTGTTGCTTTTCATCTATTATTTCACCAATCAGTCTGCAGATACCATGTAGGGTGCATGAGTTTCTGTTTCTGTAAGTAGTTCTTCTGTTTCTTGAATTCTTATATATATATGTTTGTCATTTTTTCAATCATAATGGGAGGCCATAAGAATTTTCATTTGTCAATACTATTTATCATGTCCATAATTGTATTGGCTGAATCATTAAATGAAGAAGGAAAAATCCTTCTAGACTTCAAGAACTCTCTTACTGATCCTTATCTTAATCTCCAAAACTGGAATCCTTATGATTCCACCCCTTGTAATTGGACTGGTATTACTTGTAGCTCAAATTCAAGAGTTGTGTCTTTGCATCTTAGTGGCCTCAACTTATCTGGCAATTTGTCTTCAGCCATTTGTAAACTCCATTTCTTGAATGTGATGAATGTTTCCCAGAACTTCATCTCAGGGCCCATCCCTCTCGATTTCGACTGTTTCGAAAATCTCCGAGTTTTGGACCTCTGCACCAATAGACTCCACTCCCAATTCCCATCTCAAATCTGCAACATCACATCCCTTAAAGAGCTGTATTTGTGTGAGAATTATCTATTTGGAGAAATCCCAAATGAAATTGGGAATCTGGCCTCACTTGAGGAGCTTGTGATTTACAGCAACAATCTAACAGGGCAGATCCCATCTTCCATTGGTAAGCTGAAGAGATTGAGGATCATCAGAGCTGGTAGAAATGACCTTTCTGGCCCTCTCCCTGTTGAGATTAGTGAATGTGAGAGTTTAAGTATGTTAGGCTTAGCAGAGAATAGATTAGAGGGCCCTTTTCCTTTTGAGCTTCAAAAGATCAAATCTTTAACCTCTTTGATTCTTTGGAACAATCTGTTTTCTGGTGAAATCCCTCCTGAGATAGGCAATTTTACCAACTTGAAGCTCTTGGCCTTGAATGGAAACCTTTTGACAGGTTCCATTCCCAAAGAAATAGGGAATCTAACTCAGTTGGAAAAGTTGTATCTTTACACAAATGACTTGAATGGTAGCATTCCAAGTGAGTTAGCAAACTGTTTGAATGCAGTTGAGATTGACCTCTCTGAGAATCGTTTAACGGGCTTCGTTCCAAAGAGTTTGGGACGTATTCGCAATCTTCGTCTGCTTTATCTTTTCGAAAACCACCTTCAAGGAACCATTCCTAATGAGCTCGGGGAGCTCAAGAGCTTAAGAAAGCTCGATTTATCGATAAATAACTTGACAGGCTCAATCCCACTAGACTTCCAAAATCTCCCTTTGTTGAATAACTTTCAGCTCTTCAACAATCATCTCAGTGGCACCATTCCACCGCTTCTTGGATACAGAAGCAACATCTCAATCATCAACATTTCCAAGAACAACCTCGTCGGCACCATTCCTCCACACATTTGCGCCTCGAGGAAGCTGATTATTCTGAGCCTTGGCTCGAATAAGCTGTTTGGAAACATCCCACATGGTGTTAAAACATGCACATCACTTGAGCAGCTAATGGTGGGAGATAACTTACTCACTGGAACTCTTTCTGTTGACTACACCAACCTCCACAACCTCTCAGCACTCGAGCTCTATCAGAACCGATTCTCAGGCCTCATTCCTCCAGAAATCGAAAACTTTAGAAACATAGAGAGACTACTCTTATCGCACAACCATTTCATTGGCCAAATCCCACCTCAGATAGGCAAACTTGTCAAACTTGCTGCCTTCAACGTCTCGTTTAATCGCCTTTTTGGTAGCATTCCACGCGAGTTAGGCAACTGTGTGAAGCTGGAGAGGCTTGATCTTAGCAGCAACTGGTTTACTAACTCTGTTCCAGATGAAATCGGGATGCTAGTCAAACTCGAGCTCTTGAAGATCTCGGATAATCAGTTAACAGGACAAATCCCGGGAACCTTTGGGGGTCTGGTTCGGTTAACTGAGCTACAGATGGGAGGGAACTTCTTTTCTGGGGTTATTCCTGTTGAGTTAGGCCAACTTACTGCACTGCAGATTGGTCTCAACATAAGTCATAACAATCTCACCGGCTTGATTCCCACCAGTTTAGGCAACTTGCAGATGCTTGAGTTCCTGTTCCTGAATGATAATCAACTTAGTGGTGAGATTCCTAATGCCATAGGTGGATTACAAAGCCTCATTGAGTGCAACCTTTCGAATAATAATCTAGTCGGGGTTGTACCCAACACCCCGACTTTTCAGAAGATGGATGGTACCAACTTTGTTGGGAACAACGGGCTTTGTGTGCGTTGCCATTCGTCTCTTCCTAGCTCGACGTCTCATTTGAACCAAGGGTCTACAAAAGACAAGATTGTCAGCATTGTCTCACTTTGTATTGGGATCACCTCCTTAACATTCATAGTGGCAGTTTGCTGGATTATGAGGAGGCGGCCAAGTGCTTCGTTCGAAGATGAGATGAGAAGCGATGAGTCATTGGACATGTATTACTTTCCAAAAGAAGGGTTCAGGTACCAGGACCTTTTAGAAGCTACTGGAAACTTCTCAGAAACAGCAGTTGTGGGGAAGGGAGCTTGTGGGGTTGTGTACAAAGCAGTAATGGGTGATGGTTCAGTTATTGCTGTTAAGAAGTTGAAGAATTCGCGTGGAGAAGGGGGGAGTGGTGACAACAGTTTTCGTGCAGAGATATCGACTCTGGGGTCGATTAGGCACAAGAACATTGTGAAACTATTCGGGTTTTGTTATCATCAGGATAACAATCTGATCTTGTACGAGTACATGGCTAATGGGAGCCTTGGGGAGGTTCTGCATAGAGACGAGACGGCTCGTATGCTAGAGTGGGATACGCGGTATAGGATTGCTCTCGGGGCTGCAGAGGGCTTGTGCTATCTGCACTATGATTGTAAGCCTCAAATCATTCATCGTGATATAAAATCGAACAATATCTTGCTCGATGAATACTTTGAGGCTCATGTGGGAGATTTTGGGTTGGCAAAGTTGATGGACTTTCCCTTCTCAAAATCCATGTCTGCTGTTGCTGGTTCATATGGCTACATTGCTCCAGGTAATACATCAAGAATTTCATCATCTTAATTAATATTGGTCACAAGTTTAATTTTTTTAGACATTTTGGTCTGGTGATCAGCCATAAGAGGTGAGACATTCGGTTGACCATTCATACTTTGCCACGTTAGCGTCAATCGGATGTTTGATCTCCTATAGGATTATTTTCAATTCGTAAAATAGACTGGAATCAAAGTATAGATGGACTAAAAAAAAGACAAAAATTGAAATGAACTTCAGTTCACATGAACTTTTTTTTTCTTCAAATATCATTATTATTGCACATACGAACTATCACAGTTATGCATATGAAGTGTCACAGTTTAAGAATCAAGTATTTTCTCTTAACAATGACACTTCATATGCATAAAAGTGATAGTTTGTATGCATAACAGGGACACACGAAAAAGGGAGTTCACATGTGGCTTCACACAAGTGTTACTTAAAAAAAAAATACTATTTTCCCTTGATTAATTTTTCTTATTTGTGCTAATTTGTTTTCAGAGTATGCTTATACGATGAAGGTGACAGAGAAGTGTGATGTCTATAGCTTCGGAGTAGTTGTATTAGAACTAATCACGGGAAAATCTCCAGTTCAACCCCCAGAGCAGGGCGGTGATCTTGTAACTTGGGTGAGAAGATGGACGCACAAGGTGGAGACGACGTCTGAAATATTTGATCAACGGATTGATCTTAGTGCCAAAAGGACAGTCGAGGAGATGTCTTTAGTTCTCAAAATCGCGCTCTTTTGTACCAGCACGTCGCCTCTCAATAGGCCGACTATGAGGGAAGTTATTGCAATGATGATTGATGCTAGAGAAGGAATGGCCAGTTCATTGCCATCTCCAACTTCAGAAACACCATTAGATGGACATGGACAAGATTGATTGATTATTTCTTGTTAAGGTACTTTATTTTGCTCTTAGAAAAGAACTTTTATTTTTTAAGTATCACCGTTATGCATACGAAGTATTATTTTTAAACAGTGACACCTTTATATGCATAACAATGTCACTTGAAAAAGATAGTTTATATGAACCCGAGTTCATACAAGTGTTACTATTTACGCGCATTCTCCGTCTCTCATGTGCATTGCTTAGATCTTATATTTAACTGTGCAGGTTGAATGATTTGTTTTCAAATGAGCTAGGGAAGGAGACCTGATGAAGATTGCACTTGATTGAATGATAATTGTGGATCCATGCCTATTATTAGGAGTCTGCAACTAGATTTGATATTAAATTGCTAATGCTGGATTAATGTATATTAGCAGCTAATTCATTTGTACTAATAATTGAACCATTAATTAGCTAGTTTCAAATTTTATGATAGTAAAATCATTGTAGGTTTATTTTCTCTTAATATATCTATGTGTCTATGGTCCTATGGATCATGCTTGTACTTGTGTATAAATATTTTATGAGTTGATAAGTTTCATAAAATTTCACTATCAGGATCCATATCAATACTCTATATATAGTTAAGTCGTGTTTGATAGTAAAGACTAATTTGTTGGAAACTTTACGCCTGATATAGGTAACTGCAATATCGAAATATTGAAACCAGAAAGTCGAGTCAAGGGAAAACCCTTTTCTCGCAAAACAGAATACGCCCAGGTAGTGCTCGGCTGGTATGGCGTTCCGTTCCCAAAGGTAAAAACGACTTCTACTTCGTCAACAGTAGCACCACTGTAGACGAAGCCTCAACGAATGTACGACGTGTACGAACTGAACACACAGATAAATCTGTAAAAAGCAAGAACAATATATTCTTCTGTGAGAAATATATTGCGCCAGAAAGAGGAGAGAATGAGCCATTTTTAATGAGGGAAGAGTCTGTATTTATAGACGGAGAATACCCTGGAGGGAGGTTGGAGAGAATTGCGCTGCATTCACGCAAAACGTGGAAAGGTGGTTCTTAGCCACCACGTCTGAGAATCCAAATTAATTTCTCACTCATTAATTCCAACAATCCCCCACATGAGTGAAAATCGTGTCTATACAACATTAGACCCAGTGTTCAGTTCGATTGAGATCTCTGTGCATCGGGAAAAGTAGTTTTTGGCTTTGAACTTTCCGTAGCCAAACACTATCGGGTACACCGGTGGCCTAGTGAACGCAGTGCCTTGAACCAATCCTCCATAGTGTATACCTAATCAACAGTGTCAGCACACTTCAATCTCGTCTTCGTAACGTTCTCACGTTTTTGTCCGTTTTGGCCATGGACGTCCTTTGTGTTCATAAATGTTTGGTCGAAGCGGCCCTCACTTCTCATTTATATAGGTGATCTCCTCTCGAGTATGCCGTTATACTCTAGGAATCATTAAGAGTCGAAGACTCAACCTTTACCACATCTTACGGGTTGTTAACACTTGAGATAGTGCTGTCAGGAATAGTCGTGTTTTTCAAGTGTTGTATCACTAACTTCCACAGTTTCATTTTCCCATTGAACCAAGTTCTTGGGATCTCCAGTCATCATGGTTGGGTTTCCACTGCTTTGGTTTTTCTTGTGGGTTTTAGACCCATTCCATCTACCAGCTTGTTTAATTGATCTTGGTTTATGCTCTTCGTGAGCGGATCCGCTATATTGAGATCAATGGATATTACTCCAGTTGAGATCAATTCTCTAACGGAGTTGTGTCGACGACGTATGTGTCTCGACTTTCCGTTATACATGACATTCATAGCTTTGCCAATTACAGCTTGACTGTCACAGTGTACCGTCACAAAAGGTACTGGTTTGTTCCAACATGGAATGTCTTCTAGAAAGTTACGCAGCCATTCAGCCTCTACGCCGGCTAGGTCTAAAGCGATAAATTCTGATTCCATTGTGGAACGGACAATACACGTTTGTTTCTTGGACCTCCACGACACTGCTGCTCCTCCAATAGTGAATACATATCCACTAGTGGATAACGAGTCTTTAGTGTCTGATATCCAATTTGCATCACTGTATCCTTCGACTACAGCTGGATGTCTCGTGTAGTGAAGCCCATAATCAAGGGTGTACTTCAAGTATCTTAAGACCCTTTTCAGTGCTTTCCAGTGCTCTTGACTTGGATTGTTCGTGTATTGACTCAACTTGTTTACCGAACATGCAAGATCAGGGCGTGTACAATTCGTAATGTACATCACACTTCCAATGATCCTTGCGTATTCCAGTTGAGCTACTGGTTCTCCTCTGTTCTTTTTCAAGTGAACATTAAGTTCCAAAGGTGTCTTAGCAGGTGGATCGTCAAAGGCATTAAATTTCTTTAGTACCTTCTCCACATAGTGAGATTGTGTCAAGGAAATTCCATTAGACGTTTTCTCAATGTTGATTCCAAGAATCACATCTGCTAATCCTATGTCTTTCATGTCAAAGTTTTTACTTAACATGTTCTTCGTATTAACTATGATATTGTGATTGTTACTCATGATTAACATGTCATCGACATATAAGCATACGATAACAAATTCATTTGGTGTATCTTTCACATATACACACTTATCACATTCGTTAATTCGAAACCCATTTGACAACATCGTATTGTTAAATTTCAAATGCCACTGTTTTGGAGCTTGCTTAAGTCCATACAGTGATCGAACGAGTTTGCACACCTTTTTCTTGTTTTCAGGAGCAACATATCCTTCAGGTTGATCCATGTATATTTCAGCATCCATCTCACCATTAAGAAACGCAGTCTTAACATCCATTTGATGTATTTCGAGATTGTGCAATGCAGCAATAGCGACTAATACACGAATGGAGGTGATTCTTATCATTGGTGAATATGTATCGAAGAAATCATACCCTTCCTTTTGTTTAAAACCCTTTGCAACTAGACGAGCTTTGTACTTTTCAACAGATCCATCTGCTTTGTACTTTCTTCTAAGTATCCACTTGCATCCTAAGGGCTTGCAACCTTTAGGGAGATCGACCAACCCCCATGTGTGATTTAACAGAATTGAATCGTATTCACTTTTTATGGCTTCCTTCCAGAGGGGTGCATCTGGTCTTGCCATTGCTTCTTTGATAGTTTTAGGTTCATCCTCTTCCAATACATAAGTAATGAAGTCTGAACCAAAGTCCTTATCAATTCTAGCTCTCTTACTGCGTCTTAGTTCTTCACTCTCTTGAGTGGAAGGACCAGCAGTGTCATCTGTTGCTTCATGAGTTCTTTTATTCGAACTCACTTCCTCTTTTTCCTTAAACGGGAAAATATTTCATAAATCTCATTTCTATAGGCTAAAATTTCAGTTCATGCCCCTCTATTTTGAATTTGTCAAGTATTTTTACAAAATCAACTTTTATGAAAATTGGGTCGTGATAGAGTGGTATCAGAGCAGGTCTACGATTTTGTAGACTTGTTAAAATAAAATTCTGTAAGAGTCAAAATTATTTAAAGAGTTTTGTTTAACAACATAGATCTTTAGAAAATAAAGATCGTTCATCACCGCCTCTCGCTTCAGCTCTACGAGGTATGTACTTTATATACTTATCATTTCATGTTACGACACAAAATTATGCTATGATTATGTTCCATGTGCATACATATTTTATTGAGGAAACTCTGATTTTCGAGGAAGAAAATATTTTAAGGGGTGAAGAATGTAATACCCGTAAAAATGTATTATTTAGATTTACTTGTATAATTATTTATTTAAATTATTTTAAAATTATATTATATTTTTAATTTTATTGAGATAAGTATTAAAAGTCCATTTAAAATTTACTTTCACTTAAATCAAAGCCCAATCCTAATATACATTATAAATATGCGTTTTACCCTAGTCTTTTCATATATTAAAATACTCATCACACGAGTTAGGGTTTACTCGCCGCACCAAGAGGATGTTACGGTACCTTTCTTTCATCTTGATCTTTATGTTTGCACAGTTGTTATACTTTATCTAATTAATCAGTTCAAATGCAAATTGACTCTATTATATATATATATATATATATTATATATATATATATATATGTGTGTGTGTGTGGTGTCCGCTAGCGTTGCTTGGTTAATAAAATATAGATTAGTTGATTATTTTCCAATATATATCAGAAGATGATGATTAATGGGTTTGATGTTAGTTTAATTTCTTTATTAAGTTAATTTTAGTTTAAATTTAAAATGGTTATTTTTAAATTTGAAGATACGTACTGTATTTTAGAGGTTTAGCATTAGATTGGATTTTTCTATTTACTTAAAACATATTCATTTAATAATCTCCTAAAGCTAATTAGTAACATCTTTAGAGTCGGTTCTTGGATATCTCTACTCAATTTATTTTATCTTATAATTTTATTTTCATGATTTGGTCAGATTATTAATTTGTTAATTCTAATAATTTAATTAGAAGATTTAGATTGAGTTATGGTATGAAATCAGTTTGTGATCGCATTTCATATTTTAGGAGGTTGATTAATGATAGAAAAGTTGGTGAATTTCCAGTAAACTTTTATAGCTTTATTTATGATTTAATATCATTATTAATTTTAGGTGA
The DNA here is from genome assembly GCA_963675135.1 of Galeopsis tetrahit. Taxonomy (NCBI): domain Eukaryota; kingdom Viridiplantae; phylum Streptophyta; class Magnoliopsida; order Lamiales; family Lamiaceae; genus Galeopsis; species Galeopsis tetrahit. The sequence goes on from OY776123.1 coordinate 39,511,155, forward strand.
CGGTAATTACGATAAGAATTAAAGCTACACTTTCTTAAACGAAAGTATTTCACTAGACTTCGAGGTGGGATTTCTATCTTGTTTTGTTTGTCATTATTAAATGCGATATGTGATTATTTTGATATTAATGTGAAATTACGTTTTCTAACTAATATTTGTCACTATTAAATGTAATTGTGATTATATTAATATTCATGTGAAAGATGTACGAGGATAGGTCTTTTGACCTTTATAAACGAGGATAGGTCTTTTGACCTTTATAAACGAGGATAGGTCTTCTGACCTTTATAAACGAGGTGACGATAGGTCTTCTGACCTTTATAAACGATGTGATGATATTGAACTATTACATATTAAGTTACACATGTTTAATGTGATTTATCGAATTGATTATTTGTTGTATTTAGTTTTGACAAACTTGTCCCCACTGAGTTGTGGTTTGCTCACCCCTTATTTAACATTTTCAGATTAAGGAGCTGGTGGCGAGGAGAGCGGTTGATGACAAAACAATTATCACTTTGTAAATTCAATTTCGACTAGTTTATGTATTTATTTATTGATGATAAAACAATTATCACTTTGTAAATTCAATTTCGACTAGTTTATGTATTTATTTATTAAACTTTCTTGTGAGATAGTAGAAATTGGTATGATTAGTATTTTAAACTTAAAATTCTTTTGAGTCTCCCGCTGCTTATCAAGTTATTTATTAAATAAGTTCATAAATCTCATTTCTATAGGCTAAATTTTCAGTTCATGTCCCTCTATTTTAAATTTGTCAAGTATTTTTATAAAAGTTGAAATTGGGGGTGACCCTAATAATTGCCAAACCTTTCTAGATTGCATATTGTGGCATGTACGTTTCTTTCTCTAAAACAAGTGATCATCAAATCTAGTTATTGACAAAGTGGGATAGCTCAAGTGATTAGAGCACCACTACCTAGGCCTTAGATCCTGGGTTCGAGTCATGGGGAGGGGAAAAGGGATGGGTATTTAACTTGTAACAAAAAAAAATCAAATCTAGTTATTATTTTTTTTTTATCAATTTTGTTAATACAGCGTAAGAATATTAATATTTTGATTGCATAAGCATTTAAATGAGTTAGCGATATACCCTCTCTCTTTCAAGTTAATATGGATTGATATTATATTTGTGTATCATTCATCTAATAATAAGGTCATGTATATTTGAATAACTTAGTTGATTTAGGTGATGTGAATTAAAGATATTCAATTTCATCCCTTTATATGCAAGACATTAATTTCAGGTGTGGTTTGCTTATACTATAAATGAAAGAGGTCTGGGACGGAAGAGATGTCCTCGATGAACCCAGGATTGAAGAGATATCTTTGGGGGAATCGTCGTGCACAAGAAAAGAACTCGGGACAGTGAAATTTAAAAGTGATCCTTGTAGGATGAAAAAGTGCTTATGTGACTTTTTGTGAATTAAATTGTTTTATGTAGCTATACATTTTATTGCTACATAAATTCGCAATTTTTTGGATAAAATTTATAGTTCATGCCCTTTACTTTGAGGGAAATAATTTTTTTACGTCCCATATCTTTTCAACTTTTTCAGAAACGTCCCAAAAAAGTTAATTTTCCAATTACGTCCCAAATTTTAGCTAACTTTTCCAATTACGTCCCAAGTTGCCGGAAACATCAAAACGACGTCGTATTACATCATGGTTACGACGTCGTTTTGATGTTTCCGGCGATTTGGGACGTAAATGGAAAAGTTAGCTAAAATTTGGGACATAATTGGAAAACTTAACTTTTTTGAAATTTTTTTTAAAAAATATGGAACTAATAAATTTTTTAACACTAATAAACATGACAATATTATATATATACTCCTTATAATATTACATTGAATTATTATATACTCATATAATATATTAAAAATAATGAGTAATAATAAATAAATAGATAATAAAATTTCATATACTCAATATTAATTAAAAATTATGAATCGATTTAACGTTAAAATTGTGAATGGATTTAACTTTATAAAATAAAAAAATTATATATAATAATTATCATAAGAAATTATATGCTAATATTAATGACCATAAATATAATATTTAACAAAATATCATGTAATTCTATTAAGTATAATTTTATGTTCTAAAATTGAATGAAATAAAGGTTAAATTTTTTGAATTGTATAAGATAAATTAATATTAAAATTATAATCATTTTCTTTAAAATAATGAGTATAATAAATAGATAATAAAATTTCATATACTCCGTATTAATTAAAAAATTATGAATCGATTTAACTTAAAAAATTTAAAAACAATAAATATAAAAATTAATAATTATTACTCCCTCCGTCCCGGAGGAACTTGCACCCTTTGACCGGCACACATTTTAAGAAATGTGTAAGAAAAGGTGTAATGATTGATGTTTTGAGGGGTAGTTTTGTAAACTTTTATGAATAAAGTAAAGTAAAAAGTAGATTGGGTGTGGAAAAGTAATGGCATATGGGTAAATATGAGTATATTTCAAGGGTGAGGGTTGTGAAGATATTTCCTTTTATGGAGTGTGCAAATTGGTATGGGACATCCATATATGGAAAGTGTGCAAATTCCTATGGGACGGAGGGAGTATAAGGAATTATGCTAATATTAATGACCATAAATATAATATGTTAACAAAATATCATGTAATTCTATTCAGTATAATTTTATGTTCTAAAATTGAAAAAAATAAAGGCTAAAATTATTATAAAATAAATAAATGTGATAACTTACTACTTAATACTATCCAAAAACTATATTTACTAATTTATTCATATAAATAATATACTGATAATAAAATATATAAGTAAATTTATTTGTTTAGATTTACATTACAAAGAAAATTTTAAAAAAAGTATATAAATATTAAATATATAAATTTAAAAAAAAAAGTATATAAACATATACAAACAATTAATCAAACAATTTCAAGTATTTTTTTAGATCCCATAACTATTCTATTTTTTCAAAAAAATTCCAAAAAAGTTAAGTTTTCCAATTACGTCCCAAATTTTAGCTAATTTTTCCATTTACGTCCCAAATCGCCAAAACCATCAAAACGACGTCGTAACCATGATGTAATACGACGTCGTTTTGTTGTTTCCGGCGACTTGGGACGTAATTGAAAAAGTTAGTTAAAATTTGGGACGTAATTGGAAAAATTAACTTTTTTGGGACATTTTTGAAAAAGTTGAAAAGTTATGGGACGTAAAAAAATTATTTCCCTTTACTTTGATTTGGTTAGTCATTTTTTGCAAAACCTACTTATATGAAAATTGGGGCGTGACACGTGATATCTGAGAATCGAATTGGAAGATTAGTAAATTTTCTGAATTTTCGAAATATAATAAATTTTCATCTAATTACTCAATGCATACTCTGATCCTGTTTTTTGAAAATTGATGATAGTATTATGAAAATTATGTGAACTAGAGGTGCATATTCTAGAACTCTTAGTCATATTTTTCCAATAATTGGATGTAGTTTACAAAAAAAATGTCATCAATATAAAGTTATGCATCGACTAAATATGATCTTATATACAAACAATATAAATTGTAATTAAAAATCTATATTTAAATTAAAAAATAGTATAAATAACGATATTGTTATAATAGTAGATAATATTTTAGAAAATATATATCTAATATTTTTTTTATATTGCATATTATTATTTGTATGAAGACATATGCAACAAAATATTTGCATATGTTATTGACTATATATATATAGATGACATATATTGTTAAATATATAAATTATTTTTGTTTTTATGCTGAAACATAAATATAAATTTTCAAAATGAAATGGAGAATGAGAGAATTAGATAAAATTATTTTTCTTGTTCGATGATGATGTGCATAGTGTGATTATAGTCTTTAGATTGATTCTAATAAATTTTGAGAAAAATAAGGAAATGGGTGAAAGTGAGGGGAGAGAGCTCAACTTCGATATGCAAAAATTGATTTTATCTTTTCAAAATCTTATTCTTACTGCTATATTTTATTTTCGTATTGAATGTTTTTTGAGAAAATAAAATGTTTTAAATATATTTATTAATAAAATTATGAATCGTGAAATTACACAAATAGAATGAATTAATTTATATTTGTTATCTTCTTTGATATATCATAAAGTTTAATAATGTAGATGTATTTTAAGTTTGAAATTTATGTTTCTATTGCATGGATTCGAAGCAGCGTGTAGAAAGAAATTAGAAATTGACCTGTTCAAACCCAAAAAATCACCTCTATCACTAATAACATGTAATTATTGAATTATATATTCTATATTAATTTTTTAAAATAAAATTAATATTTTAGAACTTTTTATTACAAATATATTGTTTTATTGCATATTATCACGTATTTTAAGTTATATACAACATATCTTTGCATACATCATCAAGAATATATTACAATTTTTTGCATATATGTTTTCAAATCTGCATATAGAATAATATCTTATCTAATATGAAATTATATTTTGGCTAATATGAAATTTCCAGAATCTCATATCAATCCAAATATAAACCTTTCTAAATGAGCATTTACACTAATTTTAATCTTATAAACCTTAGGTTAGATTTCATAAATTTTTTGAGGCACGAGCACTCCATAAATAATATGCAATCATTATATATCTTATTATGAAAAAATTCGATATCATCAAATAAGTGAAATTGGTCATTTACAACATTTCCATCAATTTTTTAGTCATTTTTTGAAAATATTTTTTTCATTACATAGTATGCAATACTATTTTCCCTGATATGCAATTATCACAATTTTTGCATATGATGAAAAATTGGACTCATTATTAAATCTTTTATTAAAATCTTTGTAAGCTACTTTGTCGCCAACTGTCCGTTTATTTAATTAGTATAGATTTGTATTTAAATTGGAGATTTCACCGAGGTTCATTATTAATATACTAGTAATTTTTTTTTTATTATCTCTATTACATATACATTCTTTTAAACTACCTATTTCTTACATATAAGTTTTCATCTATGTGGTAATGATATAAAACCAACCATTTAATTTTTTATGGAACCAGATTAGTGAGTTGTTACCAAATCATTATCCACAAAATCAATTATAATATAAAATAAATAATTAAAATTTATTAACATTTTTTAAAAATAAATAAAAATCTTTCAAATTTAAATATATTTTTCTAATATCTTATCTCTATTTTTCATGGAAATTAGATGAAATTATTTTTCCTGTTCGATGATGATGTGTAGAGTGTGGTTATAATCTTTTGATTGATTCTAATAAATTTTGAAAAAGACAAGGAAATAGGTGAAAGATGGGGGAGGGGGAGATCAGCCTGGATATATGCAAAAATTGATTTTATCTTTTTAAAATCTTCTTCTTAATGTTATATTTATTTAATTTTTTTAATGTTTTTTGAGAAAATAAAATGTTTAAAATATATTTATTAATAAAATTATGAATCTTGAAGTTACACAAATCAAATGAATTAATTGATATTTGTAATCTTCTATGATATGTCATAAAATTTAATAATGTAAATGCATTTTAAGTTTGAAATTTATGTTTTTGTTGCATGGATTCGAATATGAAAGATAAGATATTAAAAAAATCTATTTTGAATGTTAAAGAAATTTGAATTTTGGTAGGATAATAAATGACACAATTTTTTAGATTGTTTCCCATAATTCCATCTTTAATGATTGACCTATTAATTATATGTAATTTTGTGATTTAATTTATGAAGTTCTGAAAAGAATTTTGAATTCAAAATTTAATTTCTCTTTTACGTGATTCATGGGATTCATCTAGCCCTTGGGAATAGCAAAGGACGCAAGAAATTCATGTCGAGCCTTTGGATATGTGTCATGTGGGTGATATGGAGAAACAGAAATGAGAGGAGATTCAACGGATCAAGGCCAGAAATAAAGAAAACTATGGAAAATATTAAAGTCAATTTATGGACTTGGATTGGAGGAAAAAACATTTTAATTCCAAATTCATCGTTAGCAGCTTGGTTCTGCGACCCGACATTGTGCATTAGTGAGTAGTTGAATGCATAATAACAAGGGTCAGCATGTAATAGAAATCTTACTTGTATATTCATGGGTTGAGTACCCTTAGTACTCGCAGTTAATGAAACACACTTTTACTGTTCAAAAAAAAAAAAAAATCTAGGAGGGTTGAGAATTAAAATTTCAAATTTTGGAAAGATCAATTACAATTACCGCTTTTTTTGTGTAGAATTAGTTTTATTATTATTTGATTAATTAACCAAAATAAAATTTTGATCATTAATTAATTAGAAGGGTAGTTTAATATATTTATCAACCATTTTGACCTTATTTGAATTTAAAAAAAAAAAAAAAACTTGTCCTTCTATATATTTTCTATGTGTGAAATGGACTTATGCGAAACTGCCCCTTCTTAATTTACGTGTCCATCTACCTCTGAAAGTTATCTTGGGACGGAGGGAGTATTAAAGAGCGAACTAACGGTCCCAAAACTCGATTTTTTTTTCGAATCGGTCTCAAACCAGTCTCTATTTGAGACCGATTTATGTCGGTCTCAAAACTTTGGTCTCTAATCTTGCCATTTTTTGTAGTGAGGTCATCTACAATCCTCGAACTCAAATTGCCACCAAAATCAACAATTTGTCACCAAATTCGAGTCAAACAGTAAAATAATCTTCAATCATAAAACTCAAATTAAACTCAATGAAAATATTTTTTTAATTTTTCAATATTCCATATTTGTTAATCATAAAATTCAAAATTGTTTTATTATTTAATTTAAATAATAATTCTAAAATAATACTCCCTCCGTCCAATTTTATTATGCCCACTTCTCCGGGCACGGGTTTTAATGAATATTGATTAGTTTATTCATAAAGTAGATAAGTTGAGGGTATGATGCGGTATTGTGGGGTCCATTTGTAAATAAATGATTGTTTATGAATAAAGTGAATGGCAAAATGGGTAAATAAGTGATAGTAGGATGGTGGAGATAAAGTAGTATGAATAGTATTATTTCGAAAAAGGGTATGTGCATAATAAAATTGGACAATCAAAAAAGGAAAGTGGGAATAATGAAATTGGAGGAGGAAGTAAATTCTAAATAAATTAATAAAAAAAATATATATATAAATAGTGAAAAAAGTGAATTGTGGAGGACAAGTAGGCATAACATTTTTTGAGTCCAAGTCAAAGTCGGTGGTTATTTGCCACAAAAAAAAATTGATTGTGATAAATTGACACCAATATTGCCACAGCATTGGAGAGCTTTTATGAGGCAATTAGAGGATCTAGTTATCCATTGGCGATGCCCTGATTATATATAACTCAAATATTATTTTGAGATTATGCCATGTGAATGGATCAATATTGAAGTAAATAATTAAAAAAAGTAAAATGGGGAAGAGTTTAGGCTCAAGTGCATTACACGAAAGTCATATCACAATCACTGCAGGAAATTTTGAAAAAGAAATAGAAAAGGGGAGGACTTTTACACAAATCAACTTAGATTTTTTTATTAGATTACCGTTTAGAAATACTAAATCACTCTAAAATAATTTATTAATTTGACTAAATATAAATGAAAGAATCAACAGTGGTGTTGGATGAATAGTTTTACCATACACATTTTACTGTGAATACCTTATAGTTGTAAAACCATTAATTTAAATGAAACAACTAATATTATCATTTACTGAAACCATAGACGGAGCCACATTGGGCCCTCTGGGCCTAGTGCCCCCACCATTTTTTATTTTATTTTATTATATATATATATATATAATATTTTTTTTCTTTTTAAAATAATGATATATATTTGTATATGAGTAAAATTAATGACAATATGAGTAAATAAATGATGATTTTGAAGCTGATTTTAGACAACCTCAATTATTTATGATTTTGAAGCTGATGATAAAAATATTATTTACATTTTTTAGACATACATATTAAGTTTAGACGACTAAAAATGAATGTTTGTATACATTTTGTTTATTAATACTCCGTTTTTTTTAAATAGAGTCAATAATATAGATTAATACTCCCTCCGTCCACGAAAAGTAGTCTCATTTGCCCTATATTCTTTGTCCACAAAATGTAGTCTCATGCACTTTTTTGAAACTATATCACCCTTCAACCATCACTTAATTACTCAAATTGACACCAACTTTATTTACAAACAATCACTTTATTCACAATGGACCCCACAATACCCTACAATACCCTTACTTTATCTACTTTATCTACCTTTTTCTTAAAACATGTGCCCCACTCTAATGAGACTACTTTTCATGGATGGAGGGAGTAGTATATTTGAAATTATTGTCTAAATTTTTGCTAAGATTCACAAGAATGTCTTTAAAATTGAACAATATTTTAGTATTGAATTTAAAAAAAAAAAATTGTTTATTGTTTTAAATTTTTTGTACATTTATATTTAAAATTATTATATTGTATAACTATAGAATATTGGAACACATTAATGTATTATATTTTATTATATTGGATATTAATATTTTAACAATTTTTATATTACTCGGCTTCATTTTGAAGCGGGCTATTAAAACATCTTACAAAATACAATGAAAGTAAACTTCATGATTTAATTTAATGGAATGAAATGTATTTATAATTTTATTATAAAAAATTTCGATAAGTATAATAAATACATTTTTTTATCTTTATAATAATGATAATCGGACCCCCTACCGAAAATTCCTGGCTCCGTCACTGACTGAAACAATAAATACTACTAACATTTTAAAATACACATAAAATTCAAATTAATTAATGGTGAAACTGGTTCACACAAATGTACTTTATCAATAATAACTTAGGGAGTCTTGTATAAAATAGAGATCCGACCACTTTTAAATTTACACTTTCACTTGGCTTCAAATTAAAAATTATATTTTCAAGTATAAGTATAGTTGTAAATCTACGAACCATGTATGCAAAACTTGTATGACACTATCTCATACCTTAGACAAATTTCATTTATCTTACTATATGATTCATTAAATTATGAGCCCCAACCCAACTATATTTTCAAAGAGTATGGCTTATACACTACAAGAAAAAAGGCTTATAGTCACACATCTTTTGTCACACTATAAAATAAATATGGTAAAATGTATTATGTAATCACATTAAGTTTTTTAGTGTGTTAATATGTATGTTATAAATACACTAAATATACTCAATTACCACACATAATAATATAAATTGTCTATCGTCATCCCCTTTTTATTTTTAACACACTAAAAATAGATGTGTTTATAAGTACATTTTAAATACATTATATTTTAAAGTGTGTTAATAAGTATGCAATTTACCACACTAAAAAAAATAAGGTGTGTTAATATTAACTCTAATACCACATAATTGTACCATTTTTTTAATCTAACATTTTTATTTTTTCACGATTCCCAAAAATATTAAAAAAAACCATTTTTTATTTAATTTAATATTTTAATTTTCAACTAAATATAATTTAAAATAGTATATATATATTCTAGTACTTTTATTATACTAAATGAGTTGTAGTAGAATGATAAAGTCATTAACATGAATATGAGAGATTGAGAGGTACAGAGTTTGAGTCTTGATAAGGACATTTGATTTTTAATATTTTATTTATAGTATATAAATGTATTTTGTAAGGTGTTGTGGTTCATATTGAAGGTTAACTTACAATTTATTAAGACTCGATTCTCACAAATTTTATTTATAAAATAAAATTATGAGAGAGAGAGAGGTCTTATTTATAAAACTGTAATATCAGGCCATTATTCCAATTTCCAAAGTCTCTCCAAAGCTACATATCCATTTGATATTGCTTATAGTTTTTTGTGTGCACAACATATTATTATAATTTTTTAGGGTTAGAAAAACAGTTTTACAAATTAAAAGTGTTGGTCCCAAAAGGAGTGTGACACGTGTATTGGGGGAGGGGGGGAATACACGTGTATGTGTTTTTCAAAAACTTTTTACAAGTAATCAACACAACACAAATAATCAGATTCAGATAAGTTGTACAGTATGTCAAGTCCTATGAAAATATCAAATAGAATATTCTAACAGAACTTAACAGTAAACAACTTGTATGCGGAATAAATGATAGGCCCTATTATACTCCTCAAATAATTATGCACTTAAGTACTAATATACCAAATAAACAATAATCAATTGTATCAAAACAAAACTTAAGCAATAAGGTAAATGCAGTAAATAAGAACACAAGACGTATAGTGGTTCGGAGGCTAAACTGCTCCTACGTCCACCCTCCTAACTTAATTGGATAAATCCTTAATCACTTTGGAATTAACTTGTTTTTACAGTGCCAAGGTGCACTCTACTTCTTCTTCTCCTCTTCTCTTGATTTCTTATAACCTTCTCTCGTTGCAATACTCTCAATACTTCTAGGAACTCAACAATACTCTCAATCTATCTCTCAAGGTGAAAGTAGGGTTTTGTTCTTGTACCAACTAAATGTGATATCCTTTACAATTTAAGAACGAATATCACTTTCTAGGCTTAGGATAATAGAACAATAAGCTTGCCTAGTGGGGACTAAAGATAACACTCACAAACGAATATGCTTAAAAACTTTAATCTCTCTAGTGTTTTGAATACTTTTGAATGCTAAAATATTGCTAGAATGTGTATGGCTTGTGTGTCCCGTCCTGTTGAAATGTTTCAAGATATGGCCTATTTATAGATGAAGCAAACTATCCGTTGGTGGAGATAGCAAACTTATCCATAAATTTGAACTTTCAAATTGTTCAAGGGCCTGCATGCAAATAGTACATGCATTCACGTCTATTCTGAATTTTGCATTCCATTCTCAGAATTTGTTATGCACAGTGACAGATGGCAATAATCTATTGGCTAATTTGGAATAATTATGTCCTTCCAGCTAATGGCCTCGTACTGGGTAAATTGCTTTGTCATCCATCGTCTTTGACCATAAGTGTGCCAAGTCTGAAGTATATGAATATCTAAATTCATCATACTTGGCTTTTGTCTTTCAGCATACTTGTCTTCATGAGTCCTTGTCACTCTTCGATAACACTTCAGCTTCTTGTTTTCAATGCTACTTGTCTTCATGCTCTTTGTGCTTTCAGGTCATTTGTCATAGATTCAAGGATAATATTATCTAATAAAAATTAAAGCTCCCTAACATATATGAGCTTTTCTAACTTGAAAATCTAGACTTGCCAAATCATCATACTTGGGGTTTTACTTAGGGTTTTGGTATCTAATCAAAATCAATTTTTCTTTTATTAATATAAACCATATCCCAACAATTTCCCCCTTTTTGATGATGCCAAAACCTACTTACTTCAAAAGATCCATAGGGATTTCTTTTTCAGTAAATTTGACAAAAACAAAAGGACAACTAGCATATAATTTGTATACTTAGAAAATTTTACATAATATATTCAGATTATTAACCTAAAAGGGCTAAGTTCTCTGAATTCTATAAAACATAAGCTAAGCAAGAATCATTTGAATTTTTAGCTAGAGCCTTGTTTTAGACAAAAATTAACACAAGTAGAAGACTAAAAAAATGTTGTCTAGTGCATAAGATAGATAAACATCATCTAGATAACATAGCACAAAGTAAGAGCATAAAGTTGTAAGTTCTAGCTCTTAAGGAGCAACGATTGTTTAGAAATTAAAATAAAACGTAGATAGAAAGTTCATGAAAGTTTGAATCTTGACTTGACCTTCAACAGCTTCATCACTTGCCTGCATCTGACTTCTTCTTCAGAAAGGTTGGGAGTTCCTTGAACAGTGGGTCAGTCCATAAGATGCGAAGTGCCTGTTCTTCAAGGCCATGCCTTCTTAATTCTTTCCAATCAGGTCTTCATCTTTGACAAGTTGCACAAACTCATCAGTGATGGCTTTCCTATCAATTCCACCGCCATCAGCCTTCATTGGTGGAGTCCAGAAAATCTGTTCAGGAGCATTGACAATCACATTCTCCTGGTGAGCAGCTCCTAATATCTTTGGGTACAGATCTGGATAATTCTCCATCATAAAACCTTCATACAATCCATTAATGTCTTCAAAATTTCCCCATCTTTTGACAACATAAAAGAGATGATCCCATACTCTTTTTGCTTCCTCCCAAGCATCATTAAGTTCAACAGGAACTCATTTGTCAGTATGAGGGAATCTTTTCAAAGTTTCAATCTTTCTTTTAGATCTGTTCTCCATCATCAGAGCATAAGAACTCTTGTAAGATTTTGAATTCCCTTGAAGAAAGTTTTTGTGCCTCTTCAACCTGCACTCTTCAGCTTCTTTGAACATTTTGGTTCTTTCTTCAACCACAAGCTTTCTTACTCATTTTCTAGTCTCTGCACCCTGTCCAGCTCCTTCTACAAAAATGTTTGCAACTTCTTCAAAAACATGCGCTTTGTCTTTCACAGGATCAGCAGCAGCAACTTCAGGAGAATCTCTCCTAACAGGAAATTTTTCTTCCCTTCTTACTAAGGTCGAGGTCTCCATTTCTTCCATCTCTTCCTCATCATCAGGTTCACTAGACTTGTATTTCTTGCTTTTCTCATAGTCAGTCAATTCAGCAAACTTCTTTCTTTTCTGAGTGGGTTTCCTTATCTCTTCCTCATCATCTGGTTTTGGGGCAATCCTCCTCCTCAGTAACATCAGTAATTTACAGTGCTTTTACTTTCCCTTTGCCAGTGCCTTTGCTTCCTTCCCCCTTACTCTTCTCTACCCCATTTTTCTTCTCTTCCCCCTTTTTGGCATCATCATATGCCTCAAGGTCAATGGGGTCAGTAGGGTTGGCATCAATCTTAGCCACAGTAAGTGATAACTCTTGTTGATAAGTGTCCATTCTCTTCATCTGAGCAGAAATGGGATCAACATAGCTTAGCAAAAAGGCATAAATGGTGGAACTTACAGATTCATCCACTTTCTTCTTCACAACTTGATCAACTTGGTTTCTCATCACTCTTATCACTTCCTCCAAGTTGGCTTTGAAAAGATCAGAAGCAGCATCTAGTGAACTTTTTATGGTCTCTCTAATCAGTTGATCTTTCTGACTTCCCATAGATTGAGTGAGTTTGTCAATGTCCTTTGACAACATTTGAGAGACTTCCTCCTTCTCCTTAGCAACTTCATCCTTCATTTTCAAAATCTCCTCTCTTTCCTTCTTTATCAGAACTTTTTCAGTGTGGAATGTTGGGATATGAATCCTATAAACAATGTTCTAATTGATGATTATATGTTTTGATGGCCAAAAACAACTTGAAGTTAATGATATATGTGGTTATATGTTATTCTAACTAAGTTATATGAAATAAGTTTAATGATCTTAATGTGTTATGAAAACTGAGTTTACTGATCTTAGTGTATTACTGACCTGATATATGAACTGTTTAAGAACTAAGCTGAGAATGAATTGTATAGACATCTTATAGTATAGGACTTAGATGTACTCTACTGTATATAGTTCAGTTGATGTATAAATAGGTTTTATATATGTGTAAGTTTGTATTCTATTGTATTCAACATTGTAAAAGTTCAGAACAGTAGATTAGATCAATGTCAGAAGACTAAAGAAGACAAAGGAAGATCAGAAGTCTACTTCAGAGTAAGAAGACTATTCGAAAGGAATAAGATGAAGCTCAGAAAATCAAGAGAAGTTTTTTTAAAGGAAGCAGAACAGTTATGGAAGAACTGTGCTGACTGACTAAGAACAGTAAAACTAAGAAGAGTAGTTTACTGTGCTGAGTTAGTTAATTGAAGAATAAGTTTGGATAACTTATTTGAAGCGTAACTGAAGATATATTTGAAGATATGCTGACTTGGAAAGATAAGTTTTAAGTTGGTTACTGTAACACCCAATAATTTTAATCACCATTAGTTATAAAATGTATAAGATACTATTTTAAAATAGAATAAAATTAATATATATATATAATAATATATAAGAAGTTTAAAATATAGTAATGAGTAGCGTATATATTATATTAATATATTTTATGGATAGTTATTTTAGATAAATTATGATCATATACGTTTCAATTCCATATATTTGTAGGATGCCTAAATTTAAGGACTTTATTTGAATTTAGGTTTGAAATTTATTACATTGATAATAACTAATGATTGGGTCATTGATTTGTAATTTCACGCCCCACTAATTTCAAAAACATTCCTCAATTTTCTCAATTCAATTGTCAATTAAAATTTAAATTAGGAGACTAATCCCCTAATCACAGATTACTCTTCCCAAATTAGTCTCGATTAATTCTATATCTCCCCTCTTAGTATATCATATTCTAGTTTTCTCTAGAAATTCACGGTAAGAACTCTCCCCTCTGCTAAAACTTTCTAGCCTAAACACTTTTAAGCCTATCACAAATTGATATCGAACGAGTCATTAGCAGCAACAGGAGTAGCATCGGATAGATCGAGAAGTTCTGCATCCCCTCTTCTCTTCGAGTACTGTAAAGTTTCTATTTTTAACTTATTCGTTATTAGAATTGCCATCTTTTGATTTCTGAGTTTGTGCGGCTATGGTCTTTAGAGTTAAGTAATTGTTTTAGAACCTCGTCAAACTTTATTCTGATCATATTTGAGACCTACTTTTATACTGATATTGTCTACGAGTTAGGTCCATATAGCAGACCATTTATTGTTTGATTTTAGAAGCCCAAACCAATTGCTCTAGTTATTTTATGATTTATATATGTATATACATATATATATATAGTTATATAGTTATACTTACAATGATTGTGTAGTTTTAAATTATCCGGCCACTAAATCAAAGCCTAAATTAACCTGTTGCCAAGCCAATGATTTTTCTGTCATGTTAATCTGTCCACGGAGATATTTACACCAAATAATATAATCTGTACACCACGTATATATATATATATATATATATATTATAGCTCAATACGGGTTACTTTTTCCCAATTCTTATAAACTTAATTTATTGGATTTCCGTAAATTTTGGGGTAGTGTTGTGGTCGAAATTATTTCACAAGCTTCATAAACTACCTTCAATATTTTTAGAGTCAGAATGTATCCTTATTGATTTTTTCTTATTTTACTAAAACTTAACCAAGCTAAATTTTTATTTGGTAAATCCAAAATATTTTTAGTTAGTTTCCGTGTAGTGACCCAACTAAGTACTCTCTATTTTTGTTAGTTATAAAATGCACTTATTTAATTATTAATAATCTCTCCAGTATGATCCCAGTAGGGTATATATTGGTAATCATTAATTTAATAATAATGTATTAGATATTCATTAATTTATTCATAGTGATTATTCTAAGATAAAATTTATTATTATAGGTGACGAGGAACTCTTGCATTAAATTCAGGTTACGCATTTACGAGACTACTTAAGAATTAAGGTGGGAATTTCCTGATTGGATACTTTGTCATTTTTAAATATTTTGTGTGAGTGATTTTATTTCTTGCTGCATCTTACAACTTATGTCATTATGGTTGGTTTATCCAACAGCTTATGTTATTATGGTTGGTTTATCCAACAACTTATGTTATTATGGTTGGTTTATCCAACAAGCCTATGTTATTATGGTTGGTTTATCCAACAAACTTATGGTTGGTTTATCCAACAAGCCTATGTTATTATGGTTGGCCTTGCCAACAAACTTATGAAATTGTATGCATGTTTGTGAGTGAATAGTTTTATTTGCATGTTATATTTAATTATGACAAAGGAATCCCACTGAGCTACTTGTTTTGCTCACCCCAATCTATTTAACATTTTTACAGATTGAAGGAGTTGAAGTGGAGGGGCGGTGGATGCAACACACACTATGCATTCATGTTATGTTATTTTACTATTTGAAATAAAAATCTAAACTATTTTCATTCCAGTACCATTCACATATTTTTGGACAAGTTTTGATACTCTTTGGTTGAAATTAAATTGTGAGATGAATTTATTAAATATTTTTGATTAATTACTTACCAAATTAATTCCGCTGCTAAATTTTGTAAAATATGCATGTTTTTAGTCCAATTGCTAGAATATATAGTGTTTTCATCTAGGCCCTATAAGTGGGATGTGACAGAGTGGTATCAGAGCAGGTCTACGTTCTTGTAGACTTGTAAAAAAAAAAAAAAAAAAAAAAAAAAAAAAAGGGTTTTTGCAAAGGATCATGCATTATATAGTATAAGTTATGGCATCCACCACTGTCCACTGCTTCAACTCCAATAAGGTATGGAATGATATCATTTTTATGTTGAAATTGGTATGATTTACTATAACATTTATGATGGACTATGTATGATAAAATAATTTTTTTTACGAATCATGGTGATTGATAGATAAGATGGACTCAAAGTTAATTAGATTAGATGACATTCACAATTCTTAGTTCTAAGGCAATTGGATTTTATAGGGAATGGCTAGAGGTGGTAACTAGGGTAACCGTGCACGAGCTGCCAATGATAGGAATTCAAATCAGCAAAACGAAGAAGATGTTACATTGGCAGATTTTCTTAGGGCCCAGAATGCTACTAATCAAGGTCAGACTACTAGAGATCAGAACCCCCCTCTTGGAGGAAATGCTATGTTGGCAAATTTGGCCACCCTACTTCAGGCTCTGAATGCACAAAATCTCCACCAGAACGCCCCAGCTCCGCAACCCCCACAACCACAAACAGGCCAACTTCAGGTGGTGGAACAGTTCAATCGTTTTAAACCCCCTACTTTTAACGGTCGAGATGGTCCAGCAGCATTGGAGGAATGGTTGGAAACCATCGAGGGCATCCTCGGACTCATTATGTGCACAGATGCACAACGAGTGGCATGTGCATCCTTTCAACTCAGGGAAGACGCACGGATATGGTGGAATTCTTACTGGGCCATGCGACCCGCTACTGAGCGTGCAACATTGTCATGGGAAGAATGTAAGCGCATCATTAAGGTTAAATATTATCCCCCATCTTACCAAATGAAAATGGAAACAAAATTCTTTAATCTGAAACAAGGAAACATGTCGGTGGCGGAGTATGAACGGAAGTTTAGTCAGATGAGCCGTTTTGCCCCACATTTGGTGGACACGGAGGCTAAGAAAGCTCAGAGATTCAGATATGGTCTTCGGGCAGAAATCAGAAATGTCGTCTCGGGCCAAGGTATCACAACACTAGCTGAGACATTTGAACGAGCTGAAGAGATTGCTGCTAGCATAGCGATGGATGCCACGAAACCGAAAGCGGTTGAGTATTCTGGGAAAAGAAAGTGGAACGATACAGGTTCAAACAAAAATGCAAATCCTAACAAGCAAGGACGGATCATTGGAGGTCAAGCAGTTGGGAATTACGTAGAAAGACCAACATGTACAAAGTGTGGTAAGCGGCACAGCGGAGAGTGTTTGTTGGGACAAAATCGGTGTTTCAAATGCAAAGAGCAAGGACATATGCTAATGAATTGCCCGCTGAATCAGAACCAAGGTGATAGGAGGAGACCGAATACGGGAGCTGGTGGCAATGCAAGAATGTTTGCCTTAACACAGGAGGAAGCCGACCAACAGCCAGGCACTATGGCAGGTATGTTCACAGTATCAAATATTCCAGCTTTTGTGCTTTTTGATACGGGAGCTACACATTCATTCATGTCTGCTAAATTTCATGCTTTAACTGGGAATAAGGATGTGGGTGTAGAAGAACCACTTGTTATTAGTATACCATCTGGAAAAACCGTAAATGCCTATTCTATGGTTAAGAATGTTAATATTAAGGTGAACGAACATGATTTAGAGGCTGAATTATATGTGCTGGATATGAAAGATTTTGATATTATTCTTGGAATGGATTGGCTTAGTAAGTACCAAGCCGACATTAAGTGTCGGGAAAAAGAAATAACTTTACTTTTACCTAGCGAAGAGGAAGTTGTCTTTTATGGGGTAAAGTCTAGGACCGTCCCACGAGTGATAAGTGCGATGAAGGCAACATCAATGTTGAAGAAGAATGATTGTCGAGGATATCTGGCGAACATTATGGGGAGTCGGAAACCAGAAATGAGTGTTGCTGACGTACCAGTTGTTCGAGAATACCTAGATGTTTTTCCGGAGGATCTACCTGGAGTCCCACCAGATAGGCAAGTTGAATTCACAATCGATTTGGCACCTGGAGCAGCACCCGTGTCAAAAGCCCCTTATAGAATGGCACCGAAAGAGTTACAAGAATTGAAGGTGCAAATACAAGGATTGTTGGATTTGGGTTTCATCCGACCTAGTGTCTCACCATGGGGAGCACCTATTTTATTTTTCAAGAAGAAGGATGGAACGTTAAGAATGTGCATCGACTACCGGGAATTGAATCAACTCACAATAAAGAACAAGTACCCTTTGCCTAGAATCGAAGATTTGTTCGATCAGTTGAGAGGAGCGGGAGTATTTTCCAAGATTGACCTTCGATCGGGGTACCATCAACTGAAGGTCAAAGAAAGTGATATTATGAAGACGACATTTAGAACTCGTTATGGCCATTATGAGTTTGTAGTTATGCCTTTTGGATTAAGTAATGCTCCTGCAGTTTTTATGGATTTGATGAACCGAGTGTTCCATCCATTCCTAGATCGGTTCGTCATAGTGTTTATAGATGACATTTTGGTGTACTCAATGGATGAAAAGCAACATGAAGAGCATTTGAGGATCGTGATGGAGACACTTCGCAAGGAAAAGTTATACGCAAAGTTTAAGAAGTGCGAGTTTTGGCTAAATCAAGTTGCATTCCTCGGACATGTGATTACAGCTGAGGGAATTGAAGTAGATCCGACCAAAGTGGAAGCTATTAATGATTGGAAAAGACCTATAAATGCGCATGAGGTACGTAGTTTCTTGGGATTGGCTGGCTACTATCGAAGGTTTATTGAAGGATTTTCAAAAATAGCTTCACCAATGACTCGACTGACGAGGAAGGGAGAAAAGTATGAATGGAACGAGAAATGTGAGAAAAGTTTTCAAGAGCTCAAGCGAAGAATTACATCGGCCCCTGTATTGACAATTCCAGATCCCACCAAGGAATTTGTGATCTATAGTGATGCGTCGAAACAAGGACTAGGGTGTGTTTTGATGCAAAATGGTAAAGTTGTCGCCTACGCCTCAAGGCAACTAAAGATTCATGAGTTGAATTACCCAACTCACGATTTGGAGTTGGCAGCCGTTGTTCACGCATTAAAGATATGGAGACACTACCTATATGGCGGAAAGTGTGAGATCTACTCGGATCACAAAAGTTTAAAGTACATTTTCACGCAAAAGGAGTTGAACATGAGACAAAGGCGATGGTTGGAGCTAGTAAAAGATTATGATTGTACCATACACTACCATCCGGGGAAAGCGAATGTGGTAGCTGATGCACTAAGTCGGAAGACAAGGAGCGAGTTAAGTATGTTAACTAAGCAAGAACTATTGATAAGAGAATTTGCGGAAATGAAGATCGAGGTCGTGAAACCACCAAGAAGTGTTAAAGCAGTTCTATCAACTTTAGTGGTACAACCGGATTTGAGGGACATGATTAAAAAGGAACAAGCCAAAGATGAGTTTTTGAGTAAAGTAAAGGTGAGTACTCTTAAAGGAGAGAATAGAAGTTTTGCAGTAGCTGAGGATGGAGCATTATATTATGAAGGCAGAATTTGTGTGCCTAAGGACGTTGAACTAAAGAAAGTAATACTTGAAGAAGCTCACTGTACACCTTATGTTGCACACCCGGGTAGTACAAAGATGTACCACGACTTACGAAGAATATTTTGGTGGAACGGAATGAAAAGAGACATTGCAGAATTTGTAAAGAAGTGTTTGAATTGTCAACAAGTGAAGGCTGAACATCAACGTCCATCAGGATTACTTCGACCCCTTAGGATTCCAGAATGGAAGTGGGAGCACATAACGATGGACTTCGTTACGGGATTGCCGAGAACAGTTAAAGGGAATAATGCAGTTTGGGTTATCGTGGATCGTTTAACTAAGTCTGCACATTTCCTTCCAATAAAGACTACTTTTAAGATGGAGCAATATGCACACTTGTACATTCAAGAAATCGTGAGATTGTATGGGGTACCAGTTTCAATCGTGTCTGATAGAGATACGCGATTTACGTCGGAATTTTGGAAGAGTTTACATAAGGCCATGGGAACGAAGCTAAACTTTAGTACGGCATACCATCCACAGACTGATGGGCAATCAGAGAGGACGATCCAAACTTTGGAAGATATGTTGAGAGCGTGCATACTTGATTTGAGCGGTAGTTGGGAGTACAATATTCCTCTTGTTGAGTTCGCGTATAACAACAGCTTTCAATCGACCATTGGGATGGCTCCTTATGAGGCGCTATATGGGAGAAAGTGTCGTTCGCCATTGTATTGGGATGAGGTTGGTGAAAGAAAGTTCGTGGGTCCCGAGTTGCTAAAACAAACAATCGAAGTAGTAAAGAATGTGAGGGAGAAGATTAGAATTGCACAAGATAGACAAAAATCCTATGCTGACAAGCGTAGAAAGGATTTACAGTTCAATGAAGGAGAGAAGGTGTTTTTGAAAGTTTCGCCAACGAAGGGAGTTGTACGTTTTGGAAAGAAGGGCAAGTTAAGACCAAGGTACGTGGGTCCATTCGAGATACTTGAGAGAGTTGGTGATTTAGCTTACCGATTAGCTCTACCTCCAGAGTTTTCCGCCGTGCATAATGTGTTTCACGTGTCCATGTTGAGGAAGTATGCGCCAGATCCTGAACATGTCATTGATTACTCGACATTGGAGATAAATAATAATTTGGCTTATGAGGAAGCACCTATTGCAATTCTAGAAAGGAAAGTCCATCGGCTGAGGAACAAGGACGTTGCATTAATTAAGATTCAGTGGAATCGTCATAGTGAGAAGGAGGCGACGTGGGAGCGTGAAGATGAGATACGCGCAAGATATGCAGAATTATTTATCCATGGTACGTTACTAAATTTCGAGGACGAAATTTTCTTTAAGGGGAATAGGATGTAACACCCAATAATTTTAATCACCATTAGTTATAAAATGTATAAGATACTATTTTAAAATAGAATAAAATTAATATATATATATAATAATATATAAGAAGTTTAAAATATAGTAATGAGTAGCGTATATATTATATTAATATATTTTATGGATAGTTATTTTAGATAAATTATGATCATATACGTTTCAATTCCATATATTTGTAGGATGCCTAAATTTAAGGACTTTATTTGAATTTAGGTTTGAAATTTATTACATTGATAATAACTAATGATTGGGTCATTGATTTGTAATTTCACGCCCCACTAATTTCAAAAACATTCCTCAATTTTCTCAATTCAATTGTCAATTAAAATTTAAATTAGGAGACTAATCCCCTAATCACAGATTACTCTTCCCAAATTAGTCTCGATTAATTCTATATCTCCCCTCTTAGTATATCATATTCTAGTTTTCTCTAGAAATTCACGGTAAGAACTCTCCCCTCTGCTAAAACTTTCTAGCCTAAACACTTTTAAGCCTATCACAAATTGATATCGAACGAGTCATTAGCAGCAACAGGAGTAGCATCGGATAGATCGAGAAGTTCTGCATCCCCTCTTCTCTTCGAGTACTGTAAAGTTTCTATTTTTAACTTATTCGTTATTAGAATTGCCATCTTTTGATTTCTGAGTTTGTGCGGCTATGGTCTTTAGAGTTAAGTAATTGTTTTAGAACCTCGTCAAACTTTATTCTGATCATATTTGAGACCTACTTTTATACTGATATTGTCTACGAGTTAGGTCCATATAGCAGACCATTTATTGTTTGATTTTAGAAGCCCAAACCAATTGCTCTAGTTATTTTATGATTTATATATGTATATACATATATATATATAGTTATATAGTTATACTTACAATGATTGTGTAGTTTTAAATTATCCGGCCACTAAATCAAAGCCTAAATTAACCTGTTGCCAAGCCAATGATTTTTCTGTCATGTTAATCTGTCCACGGAGATATTTACACCAAATAATATAATCTGTACACCACGTATATATATATATATATATATATTATAGCTCAATACGGGTTACTTTTTCCCAATTCTTATAAACTTAATTTATTGGATTTCCGTAAATTTTGGGGTAGTGTTGTGGTCGAAATTATTTCACAAGCTTCATAAACTACCTTCAATATTTTTAGAGTCAGAATGTATCCTTATTGATTTTTTCTTATTTTACTAAAACTTAACCAAGCTAAATTTTTATTTGGTAAATCCAAAATATTTTTAGTTAGTTTCCGTGTAGTGACCCAACTAAGTACTCTCTATTTTTGTTAGTTATAAAATGCACTTATTTAATTATTAATAATCTCTCCAGTATGATCCCAGTAGGGTATATATTGGTAATCATTAATTTAATAATAATGTATTAGATATTCATTAATTTATTCATAGTGATTATTCTAAGATAAAATTTATTATTATAGGTGACGAGGAACTCTTGCATTAAATTCAGGTTACGCATTTACGAGACTACTTAAGAATTAAGGTGGGAATTTCCTGATTGGATACTTTGTCATTTTTAAATATTTTGTGTGAGTGATTTTATTTCTTGCTGCATCTTACAACTTATGTCATTATGGTTGGTTTATCCAACAGCTTATGTTATTATGGTTGGTTTATCCAACAACTTATGTTATTATGGTTGGTTTATCCAACAAGCCTATGTTATTATGGTTGGTTTATCCAACAAACTTATGGTTGGTTTATCCAACAAGCCTATGTTATTATGGTTGGCCTTGCCAACAAACTTATGAAATTGTATGCATGTTTGTGAGTGAATAGTTTTATTTGCATGTTATATTTAATTATGACAAAGGAATCCCACTGAGCTACTTGTTTTGCTCACCCCAATCTATTTAACATTTTTACAGATTGAAGGAGTTGAAGTGGAGGGGCGGTGGATGCAACACACACTATGCATTCATGTTATGTTATTTTACTATTTGAAATAAAAATCTAAACTATTTTCATTCCAGTACCATTCACATATTTTTGGACAAGTTTTGATACTCTTTGGTTGAAATTAAATTGTGAGATGAATTTATTAAATATTTTTGATTAATTACTTACCAAATTAATTCCGCTGCTAAATTTTGTAAAATATGCATGTTTTTAGTCCAATTGCTAGAATATATAGTGTTTTCATCTAGGCCCTATAAGTGGGATGTGACAGTTACAAAAAGGAAGTTACAACAAGAAACGGTTATGAGTTAGTTGAGAGTTAGTTTCCCAAACTGCTAACTGTCATATTAAAGCTTATAAATACCGTGTGATCTTCTACTTGAAAAGACTACTGATATAATTACTATTCAAGAGCAATCAAAGAGAATTCAAGTATTCAAGAACTCACAGAGTTGAAGAAGATCGAACTAAAGAAGAAGCCACTGTACTGATCTGAAGAATCAAAGCCTAATACAAAGAGAAGTTTTACTTTACTTTTAGTTTGTGATTCGTTGTAAACAAGTTGCTAGTATCTTGTGAAATTACTAGTCGATCGAAGATATATCTGGAGATATAATCGAAAAGATCAAAGTCTTAGTCTTGGGACTTTAAGCCATAAGAAACTCTAGAAGAGAAGAGTTAATAAATATCACGACTGGAGTTGTGAGAGTGGATGTAGACATTTGTCGAACCACTATAAATCTTGTGTTCTTTACTTTCTGTTTGGTATTTGTTTTCATTGTTTGACTAAGAACATTAAAGGTTTAAAACAGTAAAGATTTAAAGAAAAGTTGAGTATAAAAGATAAACTGAAAGTACTGATCTGACTCAGTAAAGAACAGTACTATACAGAACACATTTCCGCATATAAACTCTGATATTTTGAAAGATTTTGAAAAGTCTATTCACCCCTCCCCTCTAGACTTTTTCTTAGCTTACTCAATCTTAACTCAACTTTGGGACCAACAAGTGGATTAAAGTCTATTTCTTAGGACTGCTGTTTCTTGATAACCTTGTAGACTTTGGGGAAAGTCTAATTGTTTCTCATCACTGATACTTGTTCTTGATCATACTTGTCTATCTGAATCTACTTGCTATACTACTGATCTTAACTGTGTGATCTATTATGGAGGAAACTAACATAAACAAACTTCCTAAGTTCAAAGTGGTAGATTATGACTACTGGAAGCTGAGGATGGAAGCCATTTTCAGTTCAACTCATGATCTGATGTTATCTGTGATCAAACAAGGGTCAATCACTACCATGGTGCCCAACACTGCAACTCTGGAACCTACAAAAGCAGTTGGTGTTCTTGTTCCTAAACCCAGGTTAGATTTAACTACTGAGGAAATGAGGCAGAACAACTTGGACAGTTTGACCAAGAATTACATTTTGCATACCCTTCCCAATGAGTATCTTGGGAAAGTAGTAAAATGTAAATCAGCCAAAGAGATGTGGGACAAGTTAGCTATCATTTGTGAGGGTACTTCCCTTATAAAGGAAAGCAAACTATCCACTGCTGTTCAGCGGTTCAAATCATTCAAAATAAAGACTGGTGAAACAATTGACCAGCTAGATACTCGCTTTACAAAAATTATGAATGATTTGGATGTGTTAGGAAAGAATTACACCAATAGGGAAATCAATCTGCGTATTCTTAAGGCTTTAGATGACAGGTGGAAAATGGTCAAAATGATCATTAAAACTACACAGGATATAGATACCTGGTCTGCTGAAACCACTTTCCAAACCCTTAAGGCGCATGAGTTTGAATTGGATGAAGAAGATCCAATAGTGAGCCGTGATAGGGAGAAGGAAATCTCCAAGAATATTGCTTTTAAGGCATCTACCTCTAAGAAGTCTAGATAATCTATGTCTAAGCCTTCAAGCATAAAAGATGAACTAGATAGTACTGATCTTACTCTTAAGGATCAATTGAACTTAATGATAAAGAGGTTTGACAAACTTAATAAGCGTTATGGTAGATACAAAAGATTCTATAAGGATTCTCAGGGCTCTAGTAACAGGGACTCTTCTAGGACCAGAAGGGATCACAAATCTTCTGAAAGGAGAGATGAGGTCTCTAATGAGAAAAGAAGAGATAGGAACTCTGCTGATAGGAAGGATAAGAACTCTACTGATAGAAAGGATAGGAATCGATATTACTCTCCTACTAAACATTCTACTAATGAACCTCTGTGCTATAACTGTGAAAAGCCAGGTCACTACATCCATGATTGTCCTGATCTGAGTGCTGAAGACATAAGAGAAAGGAAAGCAAGGAGAGATCGCAAATATTGAAAGGGTAAGAGGGCAATGGTGGCCTACAATGAATCTGATACGGATTCAGATGAATTGCCATCGTCTTCATCTGAGTACCCTTCTAGTAGTGAGAAAGAAGTTTTCATTGCAGATGATGGACTGGTTATGATAGCATGAATCGATCAAGAGGTATCATCTGTCACTTCTTTTCAATCTTGTGATGAATCTGATTCTGATTTTGATTTATGTGACACTGCTGATAGTAGTGTAGGGAGTAGTATTTGTTGGGATATAAATTCACCCTAAGCCCCACTTGATGTTAGAATAGTTTTGATGGCCAAAACACTTAGAGTTTATAAATGTAATAGGATCAGCTGACTTGTATAGAACAACTTAGACTAGTCTTGTGTGATCAACTGTATTGATATCAGCTGATCAGCACAGTCCTGGCTTACATGCCTATCCTCAAGATGAGAAGAGTAGAAGACATGAAGACTAGAAGATCCTTGAAGACCAGACAAGTTAAGGTGCTTGTATACCTACTTAACTGATGGAGTCCAAATTGAAGATGGCCTAAAGCAGTACAAAGAATTACCAGATCAGAAGAGTGTTACTCTGCTGATATCAAAAGACAGAAGACCTAAGGCCAGAAGACTAGTAGTACAGATCAGAAGACTATGTGATCTTCCAGGACTCGGCTGATTCCAAAGTCATCTTGCAATTCAAACGAAGACCTACCTTATTTAGAAGATTGACATGATCCCAGGATTGAAGCAATCAAGCGGCTGGAATCATGGAATCAAGCCATTATGGAAAGATTGCTCAAACGGCTAGTCAACTCCAACGGCTAGTTGCAACCAATCTCCATTATAAATATAAGAGGATGAGAAATCACGAAGATAAGAAGTCACTAGAGAGAATTCAACAAGCCAAGCAAGCAATCAAAGCTAAAGCCATACTGTTCTAAGAATTCTCAAAAGAGCCAGAAACCATTAGATTATCTATAGCTCTTAAGTGATTTCTATCCAACCCCTAAGAACCTGAAACCTGTTCATACTGTATAATCATTGTTTTAGGCATAGTGGTTAAGCAAATTATAAGCTTGAACCATTAGTTGGATACATTTCAAAAACCCCAAACCCTCACCGAAAGGTTAAAGTTTTTGAACCCCTTAAAGTGCAAGTGCTTACAATCACTTGTGGAGACCGTAGCTGTTAGGACGGCTCAGATCTCAAAGTCCTAACCTTGGGACTATAAAGGTCAAGACCCTTGTAATTTGTGGTAAATTAAAGGGATTAAACATCACGTGTGGACGTGAGAGTGGACGTAGGAACGTATATCCGAACCACTATAAATCTGGTGTCATTTACCTTCTGCACTTTACATTTCTGCCTTTACATATATTTTATATAGTGCATACTGTATTTTCAACTGTCTTCAAAATAAGGCCATAACTTTCAAACCAACATCAGTTGAGTACTTTCATAAAACAACAGGTTAACACTTAAAGAACGAGTCTAAACAAGGCCTACCATAATTTCGCATATAACCTCTTCAATCAGATCACTATAGTCATCTGGACCAGCTGACTAGTAGTCCAGTTGACATAGCCATCAGAAGAGGTTCCCAACTCTATTGAAAAAGTTTTAAAGTCTATTCACCCCTCCCCTCTAGACTTTAATCCCATTCACTACTCGTTCAGGGACCAACAAGTGGTATCAGAGCAGTGGTTCTAACGGACTACTGTCTCTAGATTATCAGAAGACTTGAGGGAGTCTTTCTGTAGTCCTCTTGAACAGATCTTGTTTTAAAAACCTGTTTTTGAAAACTCATACAGCATGAGTGCTAATATGCGAAAGTTACCTATGTTTTCAGTTGAGGATTATGATTACTGGAAGATCAGGATGAGGAAGAATCTCACATCAGTCCACTACAAGATGTGGTCAGTAATCACTGAAGGCCCAATCACCATCATGGCAGTCAACACTGCAAATGGTGATCCAGAAATTCCAGTTGGAGAGCTTGCCCCCAAGCCTATGAAGGACCTCACTCCAGAAGAGATGAAGCAATCCAATCTTGACAGCATTGCCCAAGATTACATAATGCAAACTCTTCCAAATGAGTACATTGCAAAGGTAATCCACTGTGACTCAGCCAAAGAGATGTGGGATGCATTGGCCCTTCTATGTGAAGGAACTGAGCTGATCAAGGAGAGCAAGTTGTCAACAGCAGTCAAGAAGTTTGAACACTTCAAGATGCAACCAGAAGAGTCTATTGATCAACTAGACAATAGATTTACCAAGATCATCAATGAGATAGAATCTCTGGGCAAGAAATACACAAATAGAGAGAAAAATCTAAAGATCTTAGACTCTCTAACCAAGAAATGGAGACTCAAGAAGACCATCATCAAAGATACTCAAGACATCAAGAAGTGGTCTGCACAGACTCTATTTCAGAACCTAAAAGCTCATGAATATGATCTTGAAAGAGAAGAAAACTCAGGAAGTGATGAGCCAAATGTAACACCATCCACTTCCAAGACTGTAGCCTTCAAAGCAGACAATACAAAAGCTGCAAGTACCTCATCTGGCAAGACCTCACTGAAAACAGAAGACTGTGAAGGATCAGACATGAGTGTGAAAGAGCAAATGGCTCTTATGATCAAGAGATTTGAAAGGATGAACACTCTCAACAGCAAATATAGAAAATTCTATAGAAACTACAAAGATAGAAGAGCAAGTTCACCATCCAGAAGTTCTAGAGAAAGAACACCAGAAAGACATCCTAGAAAGGATGTGGAGTCATCTGACAGCCGAGGATCTAGAAGAAGAGATGCCACACCTCCAAGGAAAGGCAACTCAAATCAGAAATCTGGATCATGCTTCAATTGTCGTAAACCAGGACACTATGTATATGAATGTCCTGAACTGAATCTAGATGACAAAGAAGAAAGAAGGCCAAGAAGAACTTCAGACAAGAAAGCTATGGTGACTGAAGAATCTGAATATCACAGTGATGAACTCCCTACATCACCAGACTGCCAAATCTTCTCAGATGATTCAGATGACCTAGCTATGATGGCCATAGGTGAAAATGAGGTAAACTCTTATACTACTACTTTCCATTCACCAATTTTTTCACAATCAGATGAGATAAACTCATCTGAAGGCGAATCAGAAGACACCTATTATCAATCTTTAAGAAAGGTAAAAGGTGATCTGGATATTGCCACTAGAGCTTTTATAGAAGTGGAAGAGGAGAACAAGGATCTAAGGAAAGAAATTACTAAGTTGAAAAAGACTAAGTTTGATAACACCCCTGAGTTGGTCACAATGAATGAAAGATTGACCAGAGAAGTGGAACTTCTTAAGGAAGAAAATACCACAATAACTCAGTTGTATGAAGGGATGTTAGAAACTCAAGCTTTAGAAACTAAGGAGTTTCGTTCACTACAATCCAAGTTTGATGATCTCTTCCAAGCACACAAGCTCTTAGAAAAGGAGAAGGAATGCCTAAATCAAAAGATATCAGAGTTCAATAAAGCTTCTACTACTATTGAAAGTATCTCTGAGTATTATAGATCAAATGGCAATAAGATGGGTTTTGGCTTTGAACTTAATCCATCTACATCCTCTCCAGCTGGGGGTAGTACACCTAACAAGTGCACTACTCAGACACATGAAAAGGGTGAGTTTTCTAAACACAATGAACCTAATATGAACCAAAAGGCATCTGTACCAGCTAAGGCTAACTATTCCAACACCAAAAATGGTAAAAGAAAAGTTAACTCCAAGCCTGTACAGAAGAACAGCAAACAGCCTAGACCATCTCGTCTGAGACAGTCTCAGCTGTATGCTGCTCCAGCCAAGAAGAAGAAGTCTTCTTCAAACAAATCTGTTCTCTTTGCACCCCCTATCTCTTATGATATTGTGAGAACAGAGGAGTATGGTCCATATAATCGTGTGCATCGACCAGCTAATGCACCCAGGCCGAATGTAACTAGTCAAAAGATCATGTATGTACACTCCTATAAAGGGAAACCATTTGACTATTACTTAGCTGACACAAAGAACAAATCAGATCAGTCCAAGGTGCTAACTGGTAAGATTTGGTTCTGCGATGCCCGAGGGAAACAACTCAAGTGCTCAAGGTTGTTCAAACGACCAATGTATATGTGGGTTCCCAAGGGTAGTACTAACACCCAAGGACCCAAAATAAAATGGGTACCTAAGACTTAACCTTTCTTGCAGGAAAGGAGGGACCTATACAGAAGAGGAGGTCTAGCAGGAGAAACATGGTACATAGATAGTGGATGCTCAACTCACATGACAGGAACCAAAGCCCTGCTGACCAACTACATAGAGAAGAAAGGTCCAAAAGTCTTCTTTGGTGATAACGCGCATGGTAACACAAAAGGATATGGCACCCTTAAAAATGGTGACATTGAGGTACATGATGTATCATATGTAGAAGGTCTTAAGTTTAATTTATTATCTGTTTCTCATTTTTGTGACACTGGTTACTCAGTCAAATTCTCTAAAGATGAGTGTCTCATAAGTGATAAAAGAACAAAACAAAACCTTCTAACAGGATCTAGAAAGGGAAGTATGTATCTTGCAAATTGGAACAGCTGTCCTAAGGATACATGTCTGCTTGTGAAGAGCCCTAAAGATGTCAGCTGGCTATGGCACAAACGCCTTAGTCATCTGAACTTTAAGACTATGAACAAGCTAGCAAGGGAATCCTTAGTTGATGGTCTGCCTAATGAACTCTACTGTAAAGATCAGGTATGTGATGCATGTCAACAAGGAAAGCAAACAAAGTTCTCCTTCAAAACCAAGAAGACAGCATCAACCAGCAGAGTTCTTGAATTGCTTCACATGGATCTCTTTGGACCAATCACTCCAACCACACTAACAGGGAGGAAGTACACTCTTATTGTTGTAGATGACTACTCCAAGTTTACTTGGGTTATCTTCTTATACAAGAAGAGTGAAACACAGCAGAAGCTCCCTGAACTATTGAAGAGAATCCAAGTAGAGAAAGGAGAACCAATTGTGAAAATTAGAAGTGACAAAGGCACTGAATTTATCAACTCCTATATTATTGCATATTGTACTTCTAATGGCATTCAGCATGAAACAAGTGCAGCAAGAACACCACAGCAGAATGGTGTAGCTGAAAGAAGGGTCAGAACACTCAAAGAAGCTGCCAGAACACTCCTTGCTGAATTCTCCACTCCTAAGAAGCTATGGGCAGAAGCCATCAACACAGCTTGTCACACTCAAAATAGGTCAGTTATTCACAAAATTCATGAGAAAACCCCATATTAACTGTGGAAAGGAAGAAAACCTAGAGTATCTTACTTTCATATATTTGGTTGTAAGTGTTTCATTCACAACAATGGGAAGAGTAAGTTGAATGCTTTTGATGCCAAAGCAGATGAGGGGATATTCTTAGGATACTCCTCTACTAGCAAAGCATTTAGAGTACTCAACAAACGAACCCTTCTTGTGGAAGAAACACCTCATGTTGTTTTTGATGAGTCTTGTGAAAAGAGTGCAGTAGAAACAAACTCAGCTGCAGATCAGATGAGACATCTAGTGATCAAGTCCAAACCAGATGAGTTCATTGAAGTAATTGAACCTTTTCCTGAAGAACCAGAGGAGGATAAGCCTCATCGACCTGTCACTAGATCTCAAACTCAAGCAGGACAAGCTGACCAGAATCAAGATGCAACAATCCCAAATGCCAGGGGGAATGATCTCTTTGACACACACGATACAAATGATGATCGACCTAATCTAGTCAACCCTCCTGATGGCACTAGATCAGATGAGAATCCAAGCTCATCCAATGCAGATACTCCTGTGAGGCATACATGGAGAAACAATCATCCATCAAACCTCATCTTAGGAGGAGCAGACTCAGGTGTCAAGACCAGAAGACAACTGAATCAGAACTCACAATCATCTATGTTCTGCTGGTGTGCCTTTCTATCCAACATTGAACCAGCTGACATAGAAGAAGCAATGACAGATAGCAATTGGATCACTGCTATGCAAGAAGAACTAAACCAATTCGAAAGAAATGAAGTCTGGGAATTGGTAGATCGTCCTGAAAACCACAATGTAGTAGGAACAAAGTGGGTATTCAAGAACAAAAAGGACGAAAATGATGTGATAACTAGAAATAAAGCAAGGCTAGTTGCAAAAGGATATTCACAATCTGAAGGGATTGACTATGATGAAACCTTTGCTCCAGTAGCCAGACTAGAAGCTATTCGACTATTTCTAGCTTATGCATCATATATAGGCTTCAAGGTATATCAAATGGATGTTAAAAGTGCCTTTCTAAATGGTATTCTGGTAGAAGAAGTATATGTAGAGCAGCCTCCAGGATTTGAAAAAGGTGATCAAGTATATCGACTGAAGAAGGCTCTCTATGGTCTAAAGCAAGCCCCTAGAGCTTGGTATGACACATTGTCACAATTCCTACTTGACAATGGATATACAAAAGGCAAAGTTGATAGAACTCTTTTCAGAATACAAGAAGGAGAAGACATTCTAATGGTGCAAATATATGTAGATGATATTATATTTGGATCACCCAATCAAGAGATGTGCAAGAAGTTCTCTGAACTTATGCAAGGAAAATTTGAAATGAGCATGATGGGTGAGATGAATTACTTTCTAGGACTTCAAGTCAAGCAGAGTCCAGAAGGGATCTTCATCAACCAGTCCAAGTATACCAAGAGCCTATTAGAAAGATTCAAAGCTCTACAAAGCAAGACTGCAAGGATTCCAATGATGACATCCTTCAAGATGGAACCAGATGAGTCTGGAAAGGCAGTTGATCAAGCTGAATATAGAGCACTGATTGGATCTCTACTATACCTTACAGCTAGCAGACCAGACATAACATTTGTTGTAGGAGTATGTGCTAGGTTTCAAGCAAACCCAAAGCAAAGTCATCTAGAAGCAGCAAGGAAGATTCTCAAGTACCTAAAAGGAACAGTCAATCTAGGACTATGGTACCCTGATGATGACAATCTAGAATTGAGTGGCTATTCTGACTCAGACTATGGTGGATGTAGAATTGATAGGAAATCTACATCTTTAACCTGTCAATTTCTAGGCAACAAGCTGATATCATGGTTCTCTAAGAAGCAAACCTCAGTTTCAACCTCCACCACTGAAGCAGAATACATGGCAGCTGGTAGTTGTTGTAGTCAGCTGCTCTGGCTAGTTCAACAACTCAAGGATTACAATGTAGAGGCAAGAGAAGTCCCTATTTATTGTGATAGCAGCAGTGCCATTGCCATCACTCAAAATCCAGTCCTCCACACAAGGTGCAAGCATGTCGACATTCGACACCACTTCATAAGAGATCACCTTGAAAAGAAGGACATCAAGATGGAGAAAATTCACACAGATATCCAAAGAGCAGACATCTTGACTAAGCCCCTAGCTGAAGAAAGATTCAAGACCCTATGCTACAGCTTAGGACTCCTGGATCCAAGCACATGAAGAGCAAAGATCAGCTGAAAACCTCAGCTGATACAATTGCAGAAGACTAGGAGGATCAGATGAGGTGAATAGACACCCTCATCTTCAGGTAAGTTCTTTCCCAATGAAGACAAATAAAGCTGAGGGAAAACTTAGAGTCATCTAATCAAGGGGGAATCAATGATACCTTAAGAATCCTTGATGAAATACTCTACAATCTGCATTGCATATTCATACATATATATATATATATATATATCCAGCAGACTTGAACAAAGTTATTTGACATTTTTACTCTAAGCAATGTATAACTATGTATATTAATAAACTATTCTTCATAAAATACTTTATTCATATACATATATACAGTATACTATTGAGTTATACTTGGTTGGATTAATACACCATCCTCACCGACTCAACAGTATGCATGCAAAGTACGGATTTCAAGTAACTCTTGCTCAAAATTTATAATTTCTGCATTCCATAAGATAAAGTCTGAATATCTTTAAATATGAACCCTTGGATCAAGAATCTCATTGTTGATCTTAAGAAGTAACTTTTCAGAAATTCAGACCTATCAACTCTATGGTTTTGTCATCTTTCACTCCACTACCTCATTTCTACCCCTATAAAAGGAGGAAGTTATGAGAACACCTAAGAACACAAATCACTAACTATTATTTTCTGTTTCAGGTATGGAGACAATCGAAAGAAGAGATGGAATGGAGATCATCCTTCAACCAAGGTCTTGGGTGAAGGAGATGAAGATTTGTCCAGAAGATGAAGATGATGCAGATCAGCACACTTGGCTTACTCAACATGAGTATGCCTATGAAAACTAGAGGAAAGAGAGACGTCCTTATTGAAAAATAGAGGAAAGAGAGATGCAGAGGACAAAGTAGCAAGCAAGCAGAGCTTCTTCTCCAGGGGGAAGTTCTACATGGAGAGCTTGTTATCAAAAGCTACTGTGTCTAAACAGAACATGAAGACCAAGTCCATGGCCCTCTCTTCGACTCCATTGAAGCCTCTTCCAAACTTCCTTCTCCTTTAAGAGAAGCGAAGAAATTCAAAAAGGACACTTCAGATGCTACAACCCATCTGATGATGAGGAACATCAGATGGTAAGGGCAATCTGAACCAGTGGGATATCATCCAGGCTGATCAACATATTAATTTGATGGTCCTACATGATTCAGAAATAGAGCTGGAAGATCCATCAAACCAGGTTGGATCACCACTCACAATAAAGCTGGAAGATCCATCATCCAGGTTGGATCATCACAGCAGCACTGAAGGATCCATCAAACTAGGTTGGACCTTCAAAGCACACAGAAGATTTACTCAGCAAATCTCAATCCTCCACTCAGCTGATCAGAAGACCAACTCAGCTGACCAGAAGACTTTCAAGGAAAATCAACAGACTTTTTGAAGAAATCAGAAGACCTCACTCTGCTGATCAGATCACTTGATTTTAGAGTTTAATGACTATCTTTGATCATGTAATTCATTCTAGATTTTTGTTCCAACTTACACAAAATCACTGGAATGTCTTCATCTAAACGAATCATATCATCGATCGTGATCGTTGTAGCCGTTAAATCTCTAAAAAATAGACTTAATTCAGTGATAGCCCTCCACACATTGAGAGGAAGAAGTTCCTTGAACGCAATCGGTATCAAGCGTTGCATAAATACATGACAATCATGACTCTTCATCCTTGCAACCTTACCCGTTGTTGTGTCTACGCATCGACTCAAGTTCGACACGTAGCCGTCCGGAAAGTTCAACTCCTTTATCCACCTACACAATCTTTGTTTTTGTGGCTTATCCAGTGTGTAGCTAGCCTTTGGAAATTTACCTGTACGCTCATCCTTTTTCAACTCTGGACGGCGACAAAGAGTGTCCAAATCCTCCCGAGACTTTGGAGTGTCTTTCGTCTTGCCTTCGGTGTTCATGATTGTGTGGAACACATTGTCAAACACATTCTTTTCAATGTGCATCACATCCAAATTGTGTCGTATCAATAGTGAACTCCAGTATAGTAAGTCCCAAAAAATACTCCTTTTGTTCCAACCACCCTCAATTCCTCTGTTGTGTTCCGCTGCATTTTCCTCAGTACTTTTTTTCAACCCCGTCCACTGAATCTCATATAACAACCTACGTCCTGTACGGAGAGTAAATTATAAGTGACACTAAAAGCAATAGATAAATATACGTTTAATACTCATTAAATAAATGTATAAAATACCATCTCAAAGTGGAGGTCGATTGTTTGTGACTGCTCTGTTCTTTACGAAGTTCTTCTTATTTCTTCGAAACGGGTGACCTTGAGGTAAGAACCTACGGTGATTATCGAACCATGAAACTTTTCTACTCACCGGGAGACTGAAAGCTTCAGAATTCTCCATACAATACGGACATGCTTTCTTTCCGGCCGTACTCCACCCGGACAACATACCATATGCAGGAAAGTCGCTAATGGTCCATAAAAGAGCAGCACGCATCGTGAAGTTCTGCTTTCTAAAAACATCGTACGTTTGGACTCCATTCTCCCATAAGAAGATCAAGTCTTTTATAAGAGGTTGGAGATAAACATCCAGTTTGTCCTTTGGATTCGTTGGTCCAGGCACCAATACAGTCAGAAACATTGTTTGAGGTTTCATGCACATCCACGGAGGAAGATTATACGGAGTCAGTATCACCGGCCACAAAGAATACTGCTTCCCATGCATCCCAAACGGTGCAAAACCATCAGTACACAAACCTAATCTCACATTCCTCGGTTCACAAGCAAAATCTGGAAACACGTTGTCAAGATGTTTCCAGGCCTCTGAGTCTGCCGGATGTCGCATCTCCCTCGACTCAGCCGAAGAGGAATCTGTAGCATGCCACGTCATGTGTTGTGCAGTGGCACTTGATTGATATAATCTCATCAAACGAGGAATGATAGGAAGGTAGTACATCTTCTTATATGGCACTTTCTTCTTTGTCTTCTTCGATTGACCACCAGGTCCCTTTCGACGTGCCTCTTTGTACCGGGGATGGCCACACAATCTACACATGTTCAGACTGCTATCTTCGTCACCCCAATATAACATGCAACCCTTCACACAACAATCAATCTTCTCAACCGGCAAACCAACATTCTTCAACATTTGTTTGCTTTGATGAAACGTCGTAGGCACCTTATTATTTTGAGGACAAATTTCACTGCATAACTGTGTCACTTGCTCATATGCCCTGTTAGAAAGCTTGTTCTCGGTCTTAATGTTCATGAGTCGTGCATTAAATGACAACTGTGAGTGAGATTCACAACCCGGATATAAATCTTCTTCGACTAATTTGAGCATCTCATAAAACCGAAATGCCTCATTCGTCGGGTCCTCTTCCATGTTTGAAAAACCAGCTTCCCTGATCATTGTTTGATACATATTCGGTTCTTCGTCCCCAAACTGTTGTTCTTCGTCCCCAAACTGTTGTTCTTCGTCCCCAAACCGTTGTTCTACCTCGTTACTAGTGCCAACATGATCGAAATTTGCTTCTTGTTGATAGATTCCAGCAGTGTAATAGTAAAACACTTCATCAAATCTATAAGGCCAACGTGTTTCGCCATGACTAGTCCAATTATAATAATTATCAACGAAACCATTCTTCACAATATGCACTAGGACCTCATCAATCTCTTTATATTGCTTATTCTGACATTTCTTAGCATTACACGGACACCTAATGCAATTTCCACTCATGTAATGTGGCTGGCTTTTTGCAAATTCAACAAATAACACGAGTTCATTATAAAATTCCACATTCACATTTCCTCTAATCATTCTAGGAGTACAATACATCCAACGACGGTCAGGCAAATCCATCTGCTAAACATTTAAGTGGAGCAACACATTACTAAACTAAACTTATAATAAATTCAAACAAAACTTATGATATATATAAAACATGTAATTACATTATATTGAATTTTATATATAGAGTAAATTAAAAATGGTAGAAAATGTACCGTAATTTGATGTTTCTGAATACCCGAGCATGAGCATAAAAAATTAGGCAGTAGAAAGCTTTGGTGTAAATTTGCAATACGAAAGTGAAGTGGAAAAAAAGAAAGTTTTAGGGAAACATTTCCCGACGGAAATGCCGACGGACTTATCTTTCCGTCGGCATTTCACCCGCCCAAATTTCCGTCGGTCAAGATAAATGCCGACGGATTATCCGTCGGCATTTATCAAATGGTGAATTCCGACGGAAAGCTAATTCCGTCGGCATTTCATCGCCCAAATTGCCGTCAGTAAAGATAAATGCCGACGGATATTCCGTCGGCATTTATCAAATTCTGAATTCCGACGGAAAATATATTCCGTCGGCATTTGGCGGGTTTTTTTTTTTTTATTAATTAATTCAATTTTTTGTATATATAGCAACACAAAGCTCACACACACCATATTCGATTTTTTCTATTTTGCAAAGAAATATCATGTCTTCTTCCTCTTCTATTCGATTTCAGCAAGGCCTTGTTTGTTATTGTGGAAAGGCATGTCGTACATATGCTTCTAAACAACCTAGAAGTAAAGGGAGGATATTTCATAATTGTCCTGACTCCCTAAGTGATGGTGGATGTGGTTTCTTTGTATGGGCTGATACTCTAGAAAACTGTGGTGTTGACAAGAATCAAGGATCTAATCAAAGTGACCAAGAAACTGAAGACATGAAGAAAATGACTCAAGAGATGAAGAAATTGGTTACAGAAATCAAGAATTTGGCTGAAGAAATCAAGGATTTAATCAAAGTGAACAAAATCATTTTGATTGTGCTAGTTGTCATGGTTGCATCTACCACCTTCAAGTGGTTTGGTTAAATATATGTATAATGCACTCTATATGAGGCTATTTTAATTTGTACTAAAATTCACTTCCACCTTCAAGTGGTTTAAATCTATATCTAGAATGCACCCTATTTTCATCTATACACCAATAAACTACACAAATAAACTGCAATATATAGTTCAACATATTTTTCAACATAAACATAAATATATACATAAAGATAGTTCAACAGAAAATTAAATAAGTTCAACAGAAAAATAAATTAGTTCAACACAAAATTAAATTGTTCAAATTGTTCAACCAGGATAGTTGCCAGGTTAGTTGCCAGGATAGTTTCCAGGATAGTTGTCAGTGCCCGGAAAGTTAAAAAATTGTTCCACATCCTCATTCAAGTTGACGTCGGCACCGTCGGCCTGACCTGCATCTTGACCTGCAGCTTGATCTGGAGCTGGAGCTGGCGGTGGTTGCCCCATCGTCTGTTGATAGATGGCCTCGATCTGCTCAGCAGACATCCCCAACGTCCGACCCGCATTGGTACTCCAGAGACGGAAGTAGTTCTCGAACGTTGCCATGACGTTCGGATCCGGGACGGCAGTGGAGGATACAGACGGCTGCGATGCACTCCGGGCCGACCGACCACTTGGTGTCCTCATGGCGTTGCTCATTCCACCAAGGCCAAGGACCCTTCCCTTGGAGGTCGGGGCAACGTCAAGGTAACACCGGTCCACGTCAACAGCCGGAGGGGTACCGCTGCTTCCGGATTCAGCAGTAGTCGTGGCGGTGGCTTGCGTCTCGGCCTCTTAAATCCTCTGTCGGACGCTCAACTACATAATTAAAAAATTAAAATTAATTTAATTATCTATATATATATATATATAATGTAATTAATACATAAATTTAATTAAACTTACGTGGAGGTCAGTAGTGCGCCCGTAGGTGGACGTCTGTGTATCGGCATTAAACGGATGAAGAAGACTCATCCGATCCAAGTGGGTGTGTGGACGTCCAGTCTCCCGCTCCTATTACGTATCAAATAAACATATACAAATTAATTTAGATAACTAATATAAAATAATTAACTATAATTATTTAATTTTTAAAAATTAATGAAAACTTACGATAGCAAGTGATTGCTCGAGGACGGACCGAGCTCCCCCCCGATGCACTGCCATCCCGCCTCCAACGTCGGTTCTGCGGTTGGCCCGAGCTTTGTTACACTTCTCTTGGTAAGCCGGGTCCGACCACTTCTCAACCAACGACTCCCACAGGTCAACACCATCCTCTACCCCCAGAACAAGATTTACGTCTTTATCACGCCAGGCCGTTCTCCAGTCGTACATCATGTTCGTGTACCGAGTAGAACAAAGACCGTACCACTTCTCGTAAATATCGGCGTCCGAGTAGATCGTCGTATCCCAACGGGCCTTTTTCTATACAAATAAATATTCAACATATTTATCAAATAATATGAATAATTAGTTATTTAATAAACTTTAAATATTGTAATTATATACCTGGAACTCCTCGAAATATTCATCCTTTTTAGATTGTGGCACCGTCGACCAAGTGATAGCACCCTTAGAAATCTTGCAATTCTTAAAGGATTTTGTGCAGATCCTGGACACCTCATTACCGGGCACCAACATGTAAAATTATTAACAAATTTATAAACTAACACATTATAAATAAATAAATAAATAAATAAATAAAGTTAATCGTTATTGAATACTGTTAAACATTAGAATTATTGACTTACACCCCATAAATGATTTCAATGGGTTTCCTTTTGTCTCGAACAGGATGCGTACGAGAAGAGGATGACGAACCAACCGACATCGTAGTCGGCGGCGGCGGCGACACTGCCACATGAGGAGGAGGAGGAGCCGTCACAGGAACTGATTCATCCCGAGACCTCCTTGAACGACGTGACCAAAATGACGACCTACGTGAACCAGAACCCTGATTCGGTACTTGTTCACTCATCTGTTTCAATCAATAAAAAATACATAATTTTACTAATTATCAATTTAATGAACATATTGCTAATTTAAAATTTTTACTAATATAGCATATTCCTAATTTAATCAACATATTCCTAATTTAAATCAAAACAATATATATATAACCTAATTACAACGTGATACCACCGTCGAACCATCTAATTAACTAATAATTTAAACAATTGATTGAAACATGCATCACCTGCATTAAAAATATTTCTAAATTAACATATTCCTAAATTAACAAATCTAAACATAATTAAAATAATACTTTTCTAATTGGAGTTTTCTAATTATCAATTTAATGAACATATTCCTAATTTAATTTTTTTACTAATATAGCATATTCCTAATTTAATTAATCAACATATTCCTAATTTAATCAACAATAACCTAATTTAATTATTATTTTTCTACCTAACTTAATCAATAATAAAAAATTGAACATATATATTCCTAAATTAACAAACCTAAAACTAATTAAAATAATAATTTTCTAATTGGGTCAATAATTATCAATTTAATGAACATATTCCTAATTTAAAATTTTTACTAATATAGCGTATTCCTAATTTAATCAACATATTCCTAATTACAACGTGATCCAACGGTCGAACCACTATATCTAAACTAATTTAAACAATTGATTGAAACATGCACTACCTACATTAAAAATATTCTATATCAAAATTACACCATTAAATTAAACTAGTAATTAACTATATAACAATTAATTAATGTATACATATAACAATTAATTAATTAACCTTAAAAAACTACTCGATCTATCAAAATTATTCTTAATCAACAAATTAAATTAACTAACGTACGTACTAACATGATCATAATATTTTAACAACTAACTAAATCAATATAACATGCAAATCAACATTAAATTATTCATATTTACATATATCCATGCATAAACATATATAAGTATTAAAATTAAGTAATAGAACTAATTAAGAA
Source organism: Galeopsis tetrahit (assembly GCA_963675135.1). Taxonomy (NCBI): domain Eukaryota; kingdom Viridiplantae; phylum Streptophyta; class Magnoliopsida; order Lamiales; family Lamiaceae; genus Galeopsis; species Galeopsis tetrahit. The sequence goes on from OY776123.1 coordinate 39,551,764, forward strand.
AACGTACCGTATCAATATAATCGGAGAAATTTGCTTCAATAGCCCCGTCCTCGTCTTCGTCTTCCCCACCGAATCCTCACTCACGCACGCCCCTTTTTTTTTCTAAAACGAATCAATCTGAAGGCCCTTATATATATAAAAAAAATATATATTTTTGCCGACGGATATTCCGTCGGCATTTCCCTCGGTAACCGCCGACTTTAATGCCAACGGTTACCTTATTGGAAAACGAGGCGGTGCGAATTCAACGTGTCATTTGCCGACGGATTATCCGTCGGCATTTCCGTCGGCATACATATTTCAAAACTACCGTCAGCATTTTCCCTCGGTAATTGCTGACGGAACGGAAATCCGTCAGCATTTCCCTCGGTAAATGCTGACGGAACGGAAATCCGTCAGCATTGACGTTGACTTTTCAATCCGTCAGCATTCCGTCAGCATTTCCGTCGGAAATGCTGACGGACTATAATCCGTCGGCATTTGTCCGTCCCTGTAGCGCGCGTTTTTTGTAGTGTCAGAAGACTAAAGAAGACTAAGAGATATCAGAAGACTACTTCAGAGTATGAAGAAATCAAGAGAAGTATGTTTCAAGGAAGCAGAACAATTATGGAAGAACTGTGCTGACTGACCAAGAGCAGTAAAACTAAGAAGAGTAGTTTACTGTGCTGAGTTGTTGATTTGAAGAATAAGTTTGGATAACTTATTTGAAACGTAACTGAAGATATATATGAAGATATGCTGACTTGAAAAGATAAGATAAGTTGGTTACAAAAGAAGGAAGTTACAACAAGAAACGGTTATGAGTTAGTTGAGAGTTAGTTCACAAACTGCTAACTGTCATACTAGATCTTATAAATACCGTGTGATCTTCTATTTGAAAAGACTACTGATACAATTACTATTCAAGAGCAATCAAGAAGCATTCAAGTATTTGAGCTCTCACAGAGAAAAGAAGATCGAACTGAAGAGAAGCCACAGATCTGATTTGAAGAATCAAAGGCTACTGCAAAGAGAAGTTTTACTTTTCATTTTAAGTTTGTATTGTGTAAACAAGTGTGCTAGTTACTTGTGAAATTACTAGTAGATCGAAGATATACCTGGAGGTATAATCGACAAGATCAAAGTCTTAATCTTGGGACTCTAAACTACAAGTACTCAAGAAGAAAAGAGTAATAAAACATCGCAACTGGAGTTGTGAGAGTGGAGGTAGACATTTGTCGAACCACTATAAAATCTTGTGTTCTTTACTTTCTGTTTTGATTATCTGTTTATATTTGTTTAACCAAGAACAGTAAGTTTTCTAAGAAAAGATTTAAAGAAAAGTTGAGTATAAAGGCTAACTGTTGAGTACTGATCTGATTCTAAGAACAGTATAATACAGAACACATTTCCGCACTTAAACTCTGATATTTTGATAGAATTTGAAAAGTCTATTCACCCCTCCCCTCTAGACTTTTTCTTAGCTTACTCAATCGTAACTCAACTTTTGGGACCAATATTCACGATTAAAATACATATACATAACATAATCACTTTACTAAATAAGTACCAAAAGTGCAACAAATTTTTTATATTAAGACAACTTTTACAATAAATTCACCATATATTGAATTATTAAATTAATATATCATTAATTTTAAAAAATTTAATATATATATGCATATTGTAGTTCCGCCGCTGCGTACAGTCGTGGTCGTTTGCAACACCATTTGTATGTTAACAAATATATACGTATGCATTGAGTCACACTTATGCAATCAATTGCACGTACTGTACAATTGGTACAATTGTGTTATTTTTTTTAATTTGATATTAATGTGATGCGTTAAATAATTGATTGTATATTTAAATCATTTAAAATTAAATTACACGTACAAATTCAATAACATATAAAAAAATTTCATGCGTATGTATAAATATTTATATACATATTCTATAGGCTGGATCATGGTAATATTAGGGCGGAGGCATGAGTTCAGGGGTGGCGCGTCTTCTCCTCCCTCGTTGGAACCAAACAATAGCCCATCAGACTCCACCCCTAACTGATCTCAAACTCAACATGCAGGTAAAAAAAGAATCGTGCTAAGGCAGCCAACATTACTGATTTCTTGAATATATTGTCATATTACTTGCCTTCTCCATAATGTCTTTGCTATGGGATATCATCTTGACCATATGAGGCACGAAGCTATGGCTCCTTATCTTGTGACTTATGGCTGTGTTGTTGATGCATATCTGGACAAAAGGGACGCAATTTGAAGTTTGTGTTGAAGAAACTCGATTCTGATGATTCAGTCTCAGTGAAGACGGATCCACTAATTTTCGAGGTTATGGGAGAAGGGGACTTTCATATGAACTCGGAAGTAGTTTTGGAGAATGTGAAAAAAAATAATTGGACCTACAAAATGCTTATCTCCATCTATATTAAGAAAAAGTTCTTGAGTAATCAAATCTTCTTGAAATCTGGGATAGTGCTGATCTTTTCTTAGAATTGTCGCAATTTCTTTGAGCTACGATTATTTGTATTCCTGAAATTCTGCGTTTAAAACGCTGATTTTTTTGTGTTTCTCTAATTGAGTTCTTAGTCTAGCAATTTATTTGTTTCACTGTATTTCATTTGTGTTCCGATTGTAGCGTGTTTCCTAATTGTGGGTTTGATGCTATGTCTTCAATACGACGATTTATTTGATTTGATGTACGATTTGGATATCAAGGAGGCGCTGAATCAACTTCCAAGACATAAGTGCACAAATATATTTATGTAATTTCAACACTTACTATTATGCAAAAAGTGGATAAGTCCAATGATTCGTGTATTCAAAAATTTTTTTTGCAATTTATATTCTGAATATTTTTTTAAATAAAATTAATAGTTTAAAACAATTTATTTTAGATATATTATTTTATTGCATATTATGAAGTATTTTAAATTATATGCAACAATTTTATTTCTTTTTAATTTTTACCTATGTCATTGAGCATATGCAACAAAATATAATAAAATAAACTCTACTTTATATATTTACAATATGCAGCCGAGTTACCGTCGATTCACCACCAACTCATCCATATTTAAAAAAAAATCGTAAAAATATAATTAATAAAAAACTATCGAAATTAGCCACAAATCTCGATTTTTTTCTTTTTAATTTTTCTTCCTCCTTCTCTTTTCCTTTATTTCTTTTCATTTTTAGTTTATTTTTCAATTTTTTTATTTATTCATTTTTTTTCCTTTTACTTTTTTTATTTTATTTTGATGCCTTTCTTTTCCATATTTTTCATGTGTATTTTTAAAATTTTAATACAAAATAATATTATAGGTATGATTTTATTATTGTCGATCGGCAGTGCACCTAAATTTAAATTTTAATTTGATGAGTAAAGGACCTGCCGAAAATCCATGTCGTTCGGCGGGTGACCCTGCCACCCCCTTGACGGCGACGGCGGCGCTTCCGTCCCGGCCATTGAAGCTCGAGACCCCTCCTCGAATCGCAATGGCGATTCTTCACTTCCATGACAATTGACATCATCTTCCATCTCGGCCGAAAACCTCTACTCATTTCGACTACCGACGCGACTGCTTCCATCAATCTCCCTTGTGTTCGCGATCTAGGATCTTCTCCGGCATCAATGGTGCTCGCCTACAACACTCGGATCGACGCCGCCTCACTCTCGTCGTTCATCTCTGTCCAAATTGAAGCTACATTGCTTCGTCTTCTTCACCCTGCTCCTGCACAGCCTCTTCCTCCGGCTGACGGTGGCCCAACGGAGGACTGTGAGTATGTTGTTGATGGATCTCTGATCGACCGGCACTCGGAGTCTGTGACCTTGCCGATGAAATCTCAAGCGGCGACTGCTAACCTAGGGTGCCTTCCCATTGGGCTAAGGTTCCGTTCAATTGGGCTTGGTAATGTGCACCCCTATTTTTTTTCAGTACACCTCGATCTGTGGTATTACTAGTTATTGATTTTGGTATTACTATTAATTCACTATTGAATTAATATTAATGATTATTGATTACGGTATTATTGATTATTAATTATGGTATTATTGGTTATTGTTTGTGGTATTACTGATTATGTGGAATTATTTATTACTCCCTCCGTTTTTTATTAAGTGTCACTTTGACTTTTTAATTAATTTTAAAATAAGTGTCATTCTAGAGTTTTTTCTTTATTTTTGACTATTTTACCCTTATTCATTTACCATAAATATTTTTCATAATTAAATTCCACAAAAATTGTTTATACCAAAAATAATTTGATTTATTAATACTAGCTACATTCTTGACCACATTCTTTATCAAACAAAATTTCTATATTAAAATTAGTATAATTAATGAAGGGTAATATAGACCATGATTTATAATCTTAATTTGTTGAAAAAAGCTAAAACGACACTTATTAAAAAGTGGAGGGAGTATTGTTTAAGGCATTACTGATTATTATTAATGTTTATGATATTACATATTATTGTTTATGGTATTACTGAATATAATTAGATTTGTGGAATTATTTATTATTGTGTAAGATATTACTGATCAATGTTCATGGTATTACTAATTATTGTTCATGGTATTACTGATAATTGTTTTTTTGTATTATTGAATATAATTAGATGCGTGAAATTATTTGTTATTGTATAAAATTTTACTGTAATTATTTGTTATTGTAAAGATATTACTAATTATTATTAATGATATTACTGATTACTATTGTGTATGGTATTACTGGTTATTACTTATTGTATTACTGACTATAATAAAATAATACATATAATATTATTTTGTATTAAAATAAAAAAAACTAATGAAAAAAAATAGGAAAAAAAATGAAGAAATAAAAAGTATGGAATAAAAACTGAAAAGTGAGAAGAAAAAAAATTGAGATCTGTGCCTAATTTCGATAGTTTTTTTAATTATGTTTTTACGATTTTTTTTCTAAAAATATGTTGATTTGGTGGTGAATCGACGGTAACACGACAATGACTCGACTGCAAGATTGTAAATGTATAAATTAGGGTTGATTTTATTATTATATTTTGTGTAAATTAATAAAAAGATAACATAATATTTTTAATGTAATTATTTTTAAAAAAATATTTGGGGTGAAGTCATAAAATGAGCGGGTGCAGATAATTGTGGTAAAAAAATAATTTGGGGGTGAACTCATAAAATGAGCGGGTGTAGATAACCGTTGTAAAAAAGAAATGATTTGGAGGTGAACTCATAAAATGAGCAGGTGTAGATAACTGTAGTATAAATAAGATTTGGGGTGAACTCATAAAATGAGCGGGGGCAAATAACTGTAGTAAAAAATAATTTGGGGGTGAACTCATAAAATGAGCGGGTGTAGATAATTGTTGTAAAAAATGATTTGAGGGTGAACTCGTAAAATGAGCGGGTGTAGACAACTGTAGTAAAAAATGATTTGGGATGAACTCATAAAATGAGCGAGTGCAGATAACTGTAGTAAAAATATAATTTGGGGGTGAACTCATTAAATTAGCAGATGCAAGTAAAATATAAATAAAAAATTAAAATTAGGGGGTACGCATACGAGTGTACGCAAGTGTTACCCTTTTATTATTATTTAATTAAAACATATTTTCTTATATATATAAATATAAAATAATATTTAAAATATAATTAGAATCTCACGTTAATCTTTAATCCTAAATTATCTCAAAATCCCAATTATCTCAATTCTTAAAAAAATTTAAATATTATCTTTATCCCAAAAATTCCCACTACAAGAAACGGAGGGAATTTTTGACGAAAATTTTGCGACAAATCTAAATTTCATCGCTAAAATCAATTTTTAGCAATGAAATAGAAATTTTCATGCTAAATTCTTAGATTTAATATTTGCAACACAATTTATATATTTCATCGCTATATTAACAACAAATTGCTTCATTCTGTTGTTAATAATCAAAATAGCAATGAAAATTAAATTTCGTCGCTAATATTTTGCAATGAAATAGAAATTTTTGTCGCTAAATTCTTAGATTTAATATTTACAACAAAATTTATATATTTCATCGCTATATTAGCAACAAATTGCTTCATTTTGTTGTTAATAATCAAAACAGCAATGAAAATTATATTTCATCGCTAATATTTTGCGATGAAATAGAATTTTTTGTGGCTAATCTCTTGAAATTAATTTTTGCAACAAAATTTATATATTTTATCGCTATATTAGCAACAATTAGCTTCATTTTGTTGTTAATAATAAGAAAGCAATGAAAATTATATTTCGTCGCCAATATTTTGCGATGAAATAGAAATTTCCGTGGCTAATTTATTGAAATTAATTTTTGCGATGAAATTAAAATATTTCATCGCTATACTAGCAACGAATTAACCTCACAATTCTCCACCTTTAGCTCATAATCGAACTAACCTCCACCAAAACACCAACACTAATCTCCTCAAAGAATAGCCTCCACTACTGATCTTCTCCCACAAGAACAGTAGTCTTCCCCTCAGAGGAATTAATGCAGTCCAATAAGTCTAAGACACAAGCCAAACTTCTCTTTTGGCAATGCCTTAGTGAACGCATCAGCAGGGTTCTCCTCTGTAGCAATCTTCACTACCTGGACCAACCCCTTCTCTACAATATCTCTTACAAAGTACAGCTTTACATCTATATGCTTAGTTCTCTCATGATACCCTGATGCTTTGCAAGATGTATTGCACTTTGGTTATCACAGAAGACAGTCACACTTCTTTGTGATATACCAAACTCCTTCAAGATCCCCCTAAGCCACATGCTCTCCTTAACTGCTTCAGTCAAGGCTACATATTCTGATTCTGTAGTAGATAATGCAACTACGGACTGATGTATTGACCTCCATGATATAGCTGTACCAAATAAGGTGAATACATACCCTGTCAAGGACTTTCTTGTGTCTACATTGGCTGCATTGTCGACATCAACATATCCCACAAGTGCTTCTCCCTCATCTGATATCTTCTGAAATTTCAGACCCTTCTCAGCTGATCCCATAACATATCTCATGACCCACTTAATTATCTCCCAATGACTTAAGCCTGGATCACTCATGTATCTGCTGATTACACTCATTGTATGAGTTAAATCTGGTCTACAACACACTATAGCATACATTAAACTCCCTACTACACTGGCATAAGGAACCTTACTCATCTGAGCTCTTTCTTCGCAGTTCTTGGGATACATCTGATTGGATAGCTTCTGATGCTGGCCAATTGGTGTAGAAACTGACTTAGCTTGATGCATCCTGAATCTCTCTAGCACCTTCTTCAGATAGGTAGGCTGATTAAGCTGAATTGCTCCCTCAACTCTACTGATCTCCATCCCAAGGATCACTTTAGCTTCACCAAGATCTTTCATCTCAAACTCCCTTTTGAGAATCTCTTTCACTTGATTGATACTGTTAATAGACTCCCTAGCTATTAACATATCATCTACATACAACAGAAGATAGGTAACTGAACTTCCAACTCTTCTGAAGTAAACACAGCTGTCATACAAGCTTCTTGCAAAACCAGCTGAGCAAATGTACTCATCAAACCTTAAGTACCATTGTCTAGGACTTTGTTTGAGGCCATAGAGTGATTTTCTAAGTAAGCACACTTTGTCTTCTCCATCTTCTATGTCCAACCCTTCTGGTATTTTCATGTAGATCTTCTCATCTAAAGTCCCATGAAGAAATGTTGTGGTCACATCCATCTGATGCAGCTCCAATTCATATTGAACAACCATAGCCAACAAGATTCTGATGCTACAATGCTTTACAACAGGAGAGAAGATTTCATTAAAGTCAATACCTTCTTCTGTGTAAATCCTTTAGCTACAACAGTACCTAATCTTGCCACCTCTCTGAGCCTCCACCTTCTTCTTGTATATCCACTTACACCCAACAAGTTTCTTGTTCTTAGGCGTCTCAACAATCTCCCAAGTCTGGTTTTTGTTAAGAGATAATAGTTCTTCCTCCATAGCAACTAACCACTTATCTTTGTCATGGCAGTTGATGGCTTCTGTGTAAGTTTTAGTCTCCAGAGACTCCACCTCAAGAGCTGCACATAATGCAAATGATACTATGTTAGCTTGACCATACCTTTGAGGTGGGTGGACTTCTCTTCTGGTTCTGTCCCTAGTGAGCTGATAGTCATGAAGCTCAGTATCACTATGAGTAGTCTCCTCCTCATCTGGATCAATCTGATCTTCAGTTACTGTTCTGGTTTCAACATGCACCACCTCAACCTGTGTCTCATCTGGTCTGTTGTGTGCTGCACTTGAACTTGCCTCTTCTTTCAATGTCATTCTACTTTCATCAAAAGTTACATCTCTGCTAATAATACACTTCTGCATTCCAGCTTCAAGACACCACAACCTATACCCTTTCACTCCTGAAGGATACCCTACGAACACACATTTCAAGGCTCGAGGCTCAAACTTATCTTTCTTGACATGGGCATATGCTAAACAACCATAAACTTTCAAATTATTGTACTCAGCTGCATGGCCAGACCATAAATCTTCTGGGGTTTTAAATTGCACAGCTGAGGAAGGGCTTATGTTTATCAAATAGGCTGCTGTTGACACTGCTTCTCCCCAAAATACTTTAGGCAATCCCGAGCTGCACAACATGCACCTGACCCTCTCAAGCAAAGTCTGGTTCATTCTCTCAGCTACTCCATTCTGCTGAGGTGTACCTGGTACTGTTCTATGCCTCACTATACCATTCTTCTTGCAGAAAACATTGAACTCTTCTGATATGAATTCCAGCCCATTATCAGTTCTCAAATGCTTGAGCTTCTTTCCATAGACATTCTCAACCTCAGTGAGCCATTCCTTGAACTTTTCAAATGCTTCTGACTTGGATTTCAGGATAGTGATCCATACCTTCCTTGAGTAGTAATCTATGATAGACATGAAGTATCTCCTACCACTTCTGGTCTGATTCCTAGCTGGCCCCCGTAAATCTGAATGGACATAGTCCAAAATTCCTTTGGTAGAGTGTGAACTCTTCCCAAACTTCAATCTCTTGGATTTCCCAAGAATGCAGTGCTCACAAAAAATCAAGCTTTGTGATCTTGTCACCACCTAGCAATCCTTGCTTACTTAGCTCAAGTAGGCCCTTCTCTCCTACATGACCTAATCTTTTGTGCCACAACATTGAGTTGTCTTGCACCCTTGCCACATCCGATCTCATAATTACTGTTCCTCCCTTAAGAAAGTAGAGATCTTGTCTTCTCTCACCTTTAAGAACAGTAAACTCCCCCTTTGAAACTCTGAGCTCTCCATCTTCTGACTGGAATTTATAGCCCAATGAATCCAGCATGCCAAGAGATATCAAATTTCTCTTGAGTTCAGGAACATACCTGACCCTCTTGAGAATCCTCACTCCTCACTACTCCATCATACATCTTCAAGTGTACTGTACATTCACCTTTGACTTTGCAAGTGTGATCATTCCCTAACAACACAGAACCTCCATTCAGATGCTTAAAATCATGAAACCAATCTCTCCTTGGAGTCATGTGGAAAGGACACCCTAAATCTAAAATCAAATCTTGTTGTTCTTTAGTGGAAGTGATGGATAGGGACTGAGCTGACTCATAGCCTTTCTGCTCCTTATCTTCTTGGGTTTGATTTGCTTGATTCTTATCAACAGGGTTCTTGGGACCAGCTTTTCTCATAAGCTGTCTGTACTTGTAACAAGTACTCTTAAAGTGCCCAGGTTTGTTGCAGTGGTGGCACACTACTTCCCCTTGATTTGACACTGCTGATTTTCCCTTATCAGCTCCCTTGGATTGATTAGACCCCTTCTTGGAGACAGATTTCTTCTGTCCTCCCTTGATTGCCAATCCTTCTCCGCTGCTACTTTTATCTCCTTGAGATGTCTTATTGTGTAGTAGCTTAGACTTGACAGCCAAGATCACATCCTCCAATGTGATTGCCTCCTTTCTACCATACAAGATGGTGTCCTTTAGGATTTCAAAGGACTTAGGAAGAGCACTCAACAAAATAAGAGCCTTATCCTCTTCTTCAAGCTTGACATCCAAATTCTCCAAATCATCAAGTATCTTATTGAACTCATCTAGCTGCTCCGTAATGGGTTTGTCATCTTCCATTCTAAAGGCATACAACTTCTGTTTCAAATAGAGTCGGTTAGCAAGAGTTTTCACCATGTATAACTTCTCAAGCTTATCCCAAACCTCCTTCGCTGACTTCTCTTTAGCAACCTCCCTCAAGACCTTATCTCCAAGGCAGAGTAGGATCGTGCTTCGAGCTTTTCTGAGCAACTTGCTCCTTTCAGCCGCAGCTGCTGCAGTTTCTTCTTCTGCAGTCTCTTCGGATTCTTCGAGAGCCTCGAATAATCCTTGTTGTTCAAGGAGGGCCTGCATCTTGACCTTCCACAACCCAAAATCTCCCGTGCCTGTAAACTTCTCTATGTTGTACTTGGTAGAATTCCCCATCTTAGATCTGCTGCTACTTCAGTTTCCCACAGACGGCGCCAATTGTCAAGTAATTCGGGTCGATTAGACGTCTCCAACCAAGTAGAATACTTGAAGATATAAGAAATAAGTGCTCCAGGATAGTAATTCAAAAAGTAATCAACGAGACAAACAGCACACAAGAATTTAAGTGGTTCGATCAATGTGATCTACATCCACTGGACCAGACGAGTACTTCTTTGATTGATAAAGAATGTTTACACACTCATTCACTCGGAATAGGATATTTCCTCACTTCACTCGTGAACTCACACAACTCAAAGATTACAAAACGTACTACAATTCCATCAAACCTTTACAATGTACACATACAAGAGTTTATAAAGACCAAAGGTAGTTGCTGCTGTTAGGAACTGTTTTGAGTAGTTAGCAACCGTTTGCAACCGCTTGTAACAACCCATGTGCTCTGTTATTGCCCAACTGAAATTGTAGTTATGCCCTCAAGTAGTTGTAACTGTAATACAGTTAGTTAACCTAACTAACTTCCAGATCAGAAGACTTGTCCATAAAGATCAGAACACTACTTAGTGTGCTGATGCTCAACTCTTCTATTCCTGTGATCAAAAGCTAACTCTGCTGATAGACTCCTTACTGTGCTGATCCAGTACTGTGCTTGGTCCAGTACTGTGCTGACCAACTCTGCTGAAGTCTAAGCATCACCTCCTCAGTTGATTGAAGACCATCAACTCATCTGATTTCGGCCTAAGTCATCTTATCTGATCCTATCAGCACACTACTCACTTAGTGTGCTGACTATGAGATTATGAGATAACACTCACAATTTCCACAAAGACCAAATAAATAATCATTTAAATAAAATAGAGAAGGGTATGCGGGTTAGGTGTGGGTCGGTCGGGTGCGGGTGTGGGTATGGGTCGGGTTGGTCGAGTGCGGAAATAAAATGGGGAAGGGTATGCGGGTGTGGGTATGTGTCGGGTTGGTTGTGGGTTTCATTGCTAACATTTGCAACGAAATTAAAATATTTATCGCAAAAATTAGTCACGAAGTACGGAACTACTATTTTAGACATGGATGCGACAAATTAATTTTTTTGTCACAAACACGTTAGCGGCGGATGTGAATTAGAGGTGCATATTCTAGCACTCTTAGTCATATTTTTTCCAATAATTGGATCTAGTATAAATACTGATATTGTTATAATAGTAGATAATGTTTTAGAAAATATATATCTAATACATTTTTTTATATTGCATATTATTGTTTGTATGAAGGCATATGCAACAAAATATTTGCATATGTTATTGACTATATTTATATAGATGACATATATTGTTAAATATATAAATTATTTATGTTTCTATGCTGAAACATAAATATAAATTTTCAAAAGGAAATGGAGAATGAAAAATTATAAAATTATTTTTCTTGTTCGATGATGATGTGCATAGTGTGGTTATAGTCTTTTGATTGATTAATTCTAATAAAATTTGAGAAAGAGAAGGAAATGGGTGAAAGTGAGGGGAGAGAGATCAACTTGGATATGCAAAAATTGATTTTATCTTTTCAAAATCTTCTTCTTACTGCTATATTTTATTTTCGTATAGTGATCATCATAGATTATTTTATAATCTATGCAAATTTTGAATACTTCTATTTTCAATACGTGCATTTTAATTTCTGTTGCATAGTGTTTGTTGGTCCCAAAAAAGAGTGTGACACGTGTATTTTTTTTTGGGGGGGGGGGGGGGGGGGGGGAGGGGAGGAATACACGTGTATGTATTTTTCAAAAACTTTTGCAATTAAATCAACACAAATAATCAGAGTCAAATAAGTTGTATAGTATGTCAAGTCCTACGAAAATACCAAATAGAATATTCTAATAGAACTCAACAGTAAGCAACTTGTATGCGGAATAAATGATAGGCCCTATTATACTCCTCAAATAATATGCACTTAAATACTAAGTTACCAAATAGCAATAAGCAATTATAACAACACAACAACTTAAGTAAAAAGGTAAATGCAGTAAATAAGAACACAAGACGTATAGTGGTTCGGAGGCTAAACTGCTCCTACGTCCACTCTCATAATTTAATAGGATAATTCTTTAATCACTTGGAATTAAATTGTTTTTACAGTGCCAAGGTGCACTCTACTTCTTCTTCTCCTTTTCTCTTGATTTCTTACAACCTTCTCTCGTTGCAATACTCTCAACACTTCTACGAACTCAACAATACTCTCAATCTATCTCTCAAGGTGAAAGTAGGGTTTTGTTCTTGTACCAACTAAGTGTTATATTCTTTACAATTTAAGAACGAATGTAAAGGCTATGATATCACTTTCTAGGCTTAGGATAATGAAACAGTAAGCTTGCCTAGTGGGGACTAAAGATAACACTCACAAATGAATATGCTTAAAAGCTTAAATCTCTCGAGTGCTTTGAATACTTTTGAATGCTAAAATATTGCTAGAATGTGTATGGCTTGTGTGTCCCGTAATCTTGAAATGTTTCAAGATATGACCTATTTATAGATGAAGCAAACTATCCGTTGGTGAAGATAACAACCTTATCCATAAATTTGAACTTTCAAATTGTTCAGGGGCCTGCATGCAAATAGTACATGCATTCACGTCCATTCTGTATTTTCACTAATTCATTGGCTGTTTTGGAATAATTCTGTCATTTCCGCTAACGGCCTCGTACTGGGTAAAATGCCTCGTCATCCATCGTCTTTGACCATAAGTGTGCCAAGTCCAAAGTATATGAATAACCAAATTCATCATACTTGACTTTTATCTTTCAGCATACTTGTCTTCATGAATCCTTGTCACTTTTTCATAACACTTCAGCTTTTTGTCTTCAATGCTACTTGTCTTCATGTGTTTTGTGCTTCCAGGTCATTTGTCATAGATTCAAAACTAATCTATTTAACTAAAAAATTAAAGCTCCCTAACATATATGAGTTTTTCTAACCTGAAAATCTAGACTTGAAAAATCATCGTACTTGGAGTTTTACTTAGGGTTTTGGTATCTAATCAAAATCATTAATTAATTAGAAGGGTAGTTTAGTATATTTATCAACCATTTTGACCTTATTTGAATTAAAAAAAAAAAAACTTGTCCTTTTATATATTTTCAATGTGTGAAATGGACTTATGCGAAACTGCCCCTTCTTAATATACGTGTCCATCTTGTAACACCCCGTTTTAAAAAAAAATAATTAAATTGCATTACATGATTTTTAGAAATTAAAATATCTCTTTTAAGTATTAAATGATAAATTTATTTGAAATCTTAAAGATATATGATTTAATTTAAATTATGAACTAATATTTTCAATAAGTTGTACAGAGTTTTGCAGGATAGCTGATCAGACTGGATTGTGACTCACTCGACACGATTTAATAAGATGATGAGATAAGTTAAATATGAAATAAATTATAATAGAATTTAATTATAAATAATAAGATGCACAATATATCAAATAAGTCAGGGATAGGAGAAATAGGGTGTGTTTTAGGGATGGAGTAAAAGTGTTCTATTAAATAATAATAATAGCAGCGTTACGTTTTAATTCCGATATTCTTTTAAATTAAATTAAAACCAAGACGTCTATTTAAATCATGGGAATGCAAAGAGTCATCCCTCACTCTCATTTCTCTGAAAACTTCTCTCTCTCCGACCCCTTCCTTCTCCAACTCTCTTTCTTCTTAAATCATTTCCTCTCAAATCCACTCACTACAAAACATGAATCTACTCAACCAACGCCATTCTTGAAGAGTTGAGAACCTTCTGTTTTCACTATTGTTTAAAAGCTGAGTCAGGTATGAAGGTCTTCTTCTTTTTAAAACTGTTTTAAAGAAATAAATCCATTTCTTTTCTTTCTTTAAGCGATGGATTCTGGATATTGTTATTTTCTTATAATTTTTGCTGTGTGGTTACTGATTTGTTTTATTTGGAGTATAAGAATGTTCTGGTGGTTGAGTTTTGTGTTGATTTCTTGTTAAACTTGTGGGATTTGAATTGTGTGACTCATTGAAGATTATATTTAGATTTCATGATGTATTTGTCATTGCATGTGTGATCTGAGTTCATTTTACCTACTGTACACCTTACTGGTTATTCCCTGAGTAATTTTTGAATTTCTTGTTGAACTCATGGATTTGCATACTAGGTGACTCATTGAACCTTATATTTAGATTGCATGTGGTATTTGCCATTGCATATGTGATTTGAGTCCGTTTTTCTTAATGAACACTTTTCCTTGAGGTACTGCATATACGTTTGAGACCATGGATGTTTTAAAATAGGTTGAGAAGACTTTTTGAGGCAAATATATATGTATATTGTGGTAACTGAAAATCTATTTTTGACATTGTATGTTACTTTAAAAAAAGTACAGTCCCTTTTCCAATGTTTAGTCCCTTTTCCAATGTTTTTAGCTCAAACCCTTCTACCACATTGAGATACTTGAAACCTGGGATATGAGGTTAAAATACCAAGTTTGTTTGAGGCGTTTTCAATTTTATGGGATTTTTGTTTGAGGCACTATACAGAGGTGAAAAGGGTTTGAGCTAAAAGCATTGGAAAAGGGACTGTACTTGCTCAAACCCTTTTACCACATTGAGGTACTTGAAACCTGGGATATGAGGTTAAAATACCAAGTTTGTTTGAGGCGTTTTCAATTTTATGGGATTTTTCTTTGAGGCACTGTACAGAGGTGAAAAACTGCTCTGTTTTTGGGTTGAGATTACAAAAGTTCCCTCACACAGCTCGCTTCGTTTTTGGAGCTAATTTTCGACTATGTTAACTTAATGTGTCTTGGATTTCATAAGAATTTTACCTAGACACATTTGGATTTATATTATATTTTTAATGATTTTTCTAACAATCAGTGTTTGTTCTTTATAAAAGTAAACTGTTTTGATGTTCAAAAGAAATACAAGATTAAATAAACAATGGATAATATTAAAATGAAATGTTTTATAGATATTGCTACTGGCCTTTATAGTTGTGTAGGTTTTGGCCTTACATTTTTATAAGAAACGAAAAAGTTATAACAAATTCTAGAAAATCTCCTGTCACAGTCCATTTCGGTCTTGTTTTTTAATGGTCTTACAAAATTTATAATAATATTATGTGTACCACTGTATGTTTGGAGTCTACTGTACAAAAATTGTGAATTTTAAGAATCTCTATGATTTATGATGAATAATTTACTACAGACTGTCTTTTTAGATAAGTTTAAATGTATGAAAGGAATTTGACAAAAGTTTGTGAATAAATTGTTTATTGAAAAGTTATTGTTTTTCCAAAATAAATAAATTGGAATTATATGTGTTTTTGAAACATTTTTATGATCCTCTTTGAAGGTTCTTAGGAATAATTTAATTAATCTTCTCCAATGTATTTTTCATGTGATTTCAACTAGCTTCGTAACTAGACTTGACCATTTGGTGTGTGACGAAATTTAATAGAAATGTTCTAAACTTATTGATAATTTGATAGTGTCACCTATATAGATGTAGGTACAAGGAGATATATGAATATATATATATATATATATATATATATATACTTTAAACCTAAAAGTTAATTAAATGTGTCGAGTGCAGTGCAAGTCAGTCGGATCCTCAGGAGGCTAGCCCGCTATCACCAAACGACAAAAGTGGGTAACATTTATTTACATTTTCATTATTTAGATTAATTTATGTGTGAATACGAGCAGGCAGCGACCTCAATATATGTATATATATGTTTTGACAAAGTGGGATAGCTCAAGTGGGTAGAGCAGCACTACATAGGCCTTAGATCCTGGGTTCGAGTCATGGGGAGGGGAAAAGGGATGGGTATTTAATGTAATTAAAAAAAAAAGAATACGAGCAGGAAGATCTTTGGATAATGTTTTGTGTGAATTAGCAAGTTTACGAACTATGCTCTGTGTGAATTAGCAAGTTGACGAACTTTGCTCGCAAGTCTACGGATTATGCTCCGTGTGAGCAACAGATAACTCTTCAGACCATGTTCTATGTGAAGTGAGTTGGGTTCATGGGACTCGGCGTGTACTCGATTGACATATTAATTAACCTTTTTAATGTACATGCATAGTAAATGTTATCCCACTGGGCTTCTTCTCCGGGAGAAGACTCATGATGCTACTTTAATCATTTCAGGTTTCGTAGACGATGAGGAGGACGTGTGACTGACTGGGCAAGCTTTAATAAACGTTCTCCTAAAGTTTTAAGTGTTACGTAAGAAACGTATTTAGTATTATTACGACTCATGTTATCTTTAAGTTTAATTCCGTAATTAAGTATGAACTACTAGGTCAATTGATCGAACCTATTTAAACTACTAGGATGTTTGTCTACTCTTTAAACGTTCAAGTATTTTAGACATCACACCACTTATATAGTGATTTTGAATTTTATAATGTTTTAGTCAAGTACACGAGATAGGCACAAGAACGGTATCCTTTAAAAAAAAAAACTCGTGTATCTTTTATTGAAAAGTCTTTCGCTTGAATTTATTTAAGTCAAAAAGTGTTATTTCAAACCGTAGCGCCCACCGGAATTTTGGGGGCGTTACACATCTACCTCTGAAAGTTATCTTGGGACGGAGGGAGTATTAAAGAGCGAATTGAAAATGGTCCTAAAACTCGATTTTTTTTCTAATCGGTCTCAAATCAGTCTTTATTTGAGACCGATTTATGTCGGTCTCAAAACTTTGGTCTCTAATCGAGGCATTTTTTGTAGTGAAGTCATCTACAATCCTCGAACTCAAATTGCCACCAAAATTAACAATTTGCCATAAAATTCGAGTCAAACAGTAAAATCATCTTCAATCATCAAACTCAAATTAAACTCAATGGAAATATTTTTTAAATTTTTCAATATTCCATATTTGTTAATCATAAAATTCAAAATTGTTTCATTATTTAATTTAAATAATAAATTCTAAATAAATTAATAAAAAATAAAAAATATATATAAACAGTGAAAAAAGTGAATTGTGGAGGACAAGTAGGCAGAACATTTTTTGAGTCCAACTCAAAGTTAGTGGCAATTTGCCACAAAAAAAATTGATTGTGATAAATTGACACCAATATTGAAGTAAATAATTAAAAAAGTAAAACGGGGAAGAGTTTAGGCTCAAGTGCATTACACGAAAGTCATATCACAATAACTGCAAGAAATTTTGAAAAAGAAATAGAAAAAGAGAGGACTTTTACACAAATCAACATAGATTTTTTTATTAGATTACCATTCAGCCCATAGCTAGGTAAGCTAAAGAACGTTAGAAATACTAAATCACTCTAAAATAATTTATTAAGTTCTATCCATATATGTTCTGATAGTCAACTCATACTTGATCCGATTGCATTTTATTGGAATTGAGAGAATACTCCAAATGGTTTTGACTTTACTTTTTTTGTTTCCGATTGAACTTTCATCAACTAGCACTAGTTTAATGTGAACTAGCACTAGTTTGATGGGAACCTTTAGGAGTAATTCCTCAAATTGGTTAGATCTAAAATAATAACACACCCTTCCTATGATCCGAATATACATATAGATCCACCAACTTTACATTTCGGGTACAATGGTGTTGGATGAATAGTTTTACCATACACATTTTAATGTGAATACCTTATAGTTGTAAAACCATTAATTTAAATGAAACAACTAATATTATCATTTACTGAAACAATAAATACTACTAACATTTTAAAATACACATAAAATTCAAATTAATGGTGAAACTGGTTCACACAAATGTACTTTGTCAATAATAAATCAGGGAGTCTTGTATAAAACAGAGATCCGACCACTTTTAAATTTACACTTTCACTTGGCTTCAAATTAAAAATTATATATTCAAGTATAAGTATAGTTGTAAATCTACGAACCATGTATGCAAAACTTGTATGACACTATCTCATACATTAGACAAATTTCATTTATCTTACTATATGATTCATTAAATTATGAGCCCCAACCCAACTATATTTTCAAAGAGTATGGCTTATACACTACAAGAAAAAAGGCTTATAGTGACACATCTTTTGTCACACTATAAAATAAATATGGTAAAATGTATTATGCAGTCACATTAATTTTTTTAGTGTGTTAATATGTCTGTTATAAATACACTAAATATTAGGTGTGTGGATATATACTCAATTACCACACATAATAATACAAATTATCTATCGTCACACCCCTTTTAACACACTAAAAATAGATGTGTTTATAAGTACATTTTAAATATATTATATTTTAAGTGTGATAATAAGTATGCAATTTACCACACTAAAAAAAATAAGGTGGATTAATATTAACTGTAATACCACATAATTGTACCATTTTTTTAATCTAACATTTTTATTTTTTTCACGATTCCCAAAAATATTAAGAAAAACCATTTTTTATGTAATTTAATATTTTACTTTTATTATACTAAATGAGTTGTAGTAGAATAATAAAGTCATTAACATGAATATGAGAGATTGATAGGTAAAGAGTTTGAGTCTTGATAAGGACATTTGATTTTTAATATTTTATTTGTAGTATATAAATGTATTTTATAATGCGATAATATTTAATTTACTTAAATTGTTTATTTACGAAATTTTATAATTTTTTTTATTTATAGTATATAAATGTATTTTAGAATGTGATAATATCTAATTTACTTAAATATAATTGTTTGTTTTCGAAATTTTATAATTTTTTTTAAAGTTGTTTTCATATTTATTAAATGTAAGGGGTTGTGGTTGATATTGAAGATTAACTCACAATTTATTAAGACCTGATTCTCACAAATTTTATTTATAAAATTATATAATATAAATATTTATTTTTATTGACTTTCCACATAATATGCTGGTGCTAATCTAAGTATATATATATAGGTGTAACAGTGTAACATCATCTTGTATATAAGTCTTATTTATAAAACTGTAATATCGGGCCATTATTCCAATTTCCAAAGTCTCTCCAAAGCTACATATCCATTTGACATGGCTTATAACTAGCTACATATCGATCCATTTGACATTGCTTATAATTTTGTGTGCGCACAATATATTATTATAATTTTTTTAGGCTTAGAAAAACCGTTTTACAAATTAAAAGTCTTGAAGATTTTTCAAACGATCAACCTAATCGGTTTGTCAAGACAGTCCCATTTCACCAAATCCATCTAAAAGGATGCTAATTTCTTCCTTCATTAATATTTTTAAAAAAATTCCCTGTCCATATTCGTTGGCGTTGAATTCTCATTTTCACGCTCTTTTTTTTTTTTTTTAGAAATAAAATTATTTACCTTCCATAACTTTTATCTTTTCTGAAAAATGTTCCAAAATAGTTAAAATTTTAATTTACGTACGTCTTATAACTTTTTCAATTGCTTAATTTAAGTTCAATTTTTGCCGGAGTTATAAAAATTCGCTGGAAATCCTCAAATTAACAATCATGTGATAGAAATGACGTTGTTTTGATCACTCCGACGTAAATATGATGTAAATTAAGCAATTAAAAAACGTTATGAGACATAAATTAAAATTTTATAGAATAAATAACTTTTTAGTTAAAATCTTAGTTATAAATTTAATTTACGTCCCATAACTTTTTTAATTACTTAATTTACGTCCCATTTACGTTGGAGTGACCAAAACGACGTCGTTTTTATCACGTGATTATTAAATTTGGGGATTTCCGATGAATTTTTATAACTCTGACGAAAATTGAACATAAATTAAGCAACTGAAAAAATTATGGATTGTAAATTAAAATTTTAACTATTTTTGGATATTTTTGAAAAAAATAAAAATTATAGTATGTAATACATATTTTTCTCATTTTTTTTATAAAAATAGTCACGTGTTTCGAGAAAATTAATAAGAGGAATTTAAATATTTCGTCTCTAATTGTTGGGAATAAAATGAGAAGTGTTTTGATTTAATACCAAAACCCCCTGAGACATGCCTAAGTCAAGGATAATTATGTTCTAATAATGTTAGAACATATAGCATAAGGCTAGTTGAGAAGCTGATATGTTAGGCAGCTTTTAGAAATTATAGATGCACAAAGTGAGGGGGAACACATGCTTTGAAGTCTATCAAGATCAAGTCCCCTCAAGGCTCAAGCTGAATGTGTCCCAAGTCTGCTGAATAGACAAGTATGCTGATCAAGAGTAAATGGATTATGGATCAACATATCTGAAGATCGGGCATGCTAAATACATCATCTAGACACAACCCCTAAGGCATCCTTGCTCAGGAGGTTTGTCCAGAAGAGTTGTCTCAGCACACTTGTACCAGAACCATGTCAAGGTAACCCCAACCTTGCTGTTATGGTCAAGGACACCAATTCTATGTCATGAATGCACAAGATCTATTCTAAGGAAACATGGAAAGAGAAAGAGCCATGACATCTGAAGAGCTCAAGTCAACCTTACTAATAAGCAAAGTCTCCTGATAGTGATAAGCAGAGTTGTCCAAGTGATAAGGAATGTTGTCCTTATCTTAGGACCAATCATCAGAAGGAATGTCCATGTTTGGCCAAGTGAATCTTAAGGTCGGACATTGGAAAGTGTGCTGCAGAATGAAGACAAAGTGGTTACTGTTGGTCCTGAAAGGAGTATATAACAAGTGTATGGGGGGGGGGATACACTTGTATGCAATTCTTTTCAAACTTTGATCAAACCAGAGATCAGCAAGGTTGTCTTGGACAACTCTGCTAAAGATGATTAACTCTTTAAAGATAATCAAACTACTAAGCACTATTGAGTACTTAGTTGGATAACTATCTAGGAGAGTTATATGTGCGGAATTAGTGGTTGGCCCTTTAGTTTAAACTCCTTTTAAGTTCTGAAATCACTTAGTCAATACAGTCCAGTTTTCAGGGAACTTGTCCAAATGTCTTTTGCACAGTCTTTGAATATGTATCCTTTGAAAGATCAGTTTTGTGTGCAGTGTTGAATGTATGAAAATACTTTTGAAAGTAAATCAACACAAGAAGTTATAGTGGTTCAGAGACTCAAGCTCCTACATCCACTTTCCCTGATTTAACAGGATAATTCCTTCACTCTTGGAATTAACTTGTTTTATAGTGCCAAGGTGCACTTGATCAAGAACACCACTCCTTGGTGAATTGATCCCTAGGATGTCTAGAGTCCTAGTACCCTCTTCTCAACTCAGAACTGAACTGTTCTTCTCTCAACAGTCAGCTCCTACCACTTCTACTACTACAACCTTCTCACTTTCTCACTTGAAAGGGGTAAGGGTTGAAGTAAGGTTCCAACTAATGAGATATCCTTTACAATGAAGTTCAGTGTATAAGGATAGGATATCTCTCTAAGCTTTGTATGGATATACATTGAAGTTCAGCTTAGAAGAAGTGTTTGAAGACTAAGATAGTATTTGAAAGCTTTGAAAGCACTCTTGCTTGTAGGATAGTTGTCAAGGTTGAGATCAGTTGGATGATTTCAAATGGTCTTCACACTTCTGTATTTATAGATAAATGAAGGATTTGCCCGTTGGAGAGGCAGCCTCAAATGTCCATAAATGTCTTCTTTTAGTTCTTCAACTTAGAAGACAGATTCTTGATAGTGACATGTCCTCATTTAGGAAATAAACGGCTGTATAGACTTTGTCTTCATTCTGCAGCACTCTTCCCAAAGTCTGACTTCAAGATTCCTTTGTTAGGACTTGAACATGGCTTCTGAAGGTTGATTTTTCTATGATAGGACAACATTCCTTATCAATAGACAACTCTCCTTATCACTATCAGCAGACTTGCTTATCAGCATGGTTGACTTGCTCTTTTCAGATGACTTGGCTATTTCCATTTGCTTCACTTGGAATTGATCTTAGCATGTTTCTTTGAAGATCCTTAGGGTATGGTTGTCTCTAACTCTTCAGCATGGTTGACCTCAAGCTTTCAGAGTGCTTGTTCTTGATTAATTGTGCTGAAACAACTCTTCTGGACAACTCTCCTGATCAGCATACTTGGCCTTCAATAGGCTTAGTGATTGTTCTAGAATTTGAGCCTTGAGGGGACTTGTTCTTGATAGTCTTCAAAGCATATGTTCCCCCTCAAATTGTGCATCTAAACAACTAAGAGCTGCCTAACATATTAGCTCCTCATCTAGCCTTATTCTATATGTTCTAACATTCTTAGAACATAATTATCTTGACTTAGGCATGTAACGCCCCAAATCCGGAATGCAGCCCTTGAGGCTCTAACACTCTAAATTCGAGTCGCCACTTAGTTACCGAAAATCCGAACCTAAAAATTTCTTTTAAAAATACAATAACACAAGCAATATAATAAGAGTTTTGCAGCGGAAATAATTAAAGACAAATATAAGTTGCAATAAAATCAGTGTGGGCCCATTTATTAAAACTTAGAACATGATAAGTAGCAGCCGTTTTAAATTAGCATACATATGATTATCGAGTAACTTTAGGAAAGTTATCACTTGGCATAAGAATAACATCGTCCATCATAAGACATTTCATTTATTATAACATGGCTTAAATATATGTAATATTATAGCATATATCTTAATGTGGGGAAACTCTGTGTCATCCCTGCTGCAACGCTGGCCCCTCTCGATCATAACCTGAAAATATTAGTTTTGGGGTGTGAGATAAAAATCTCAGTGGATATCCTATACGCTGCTATACAGATTGGCAGTACGCCAAAAATAGTTTATCTTAACATTTTATCGTAAATTATTCCTTATTATTTTGTGTAGTGAATTTATCGTTCACTGAGGATTCATAATATATTCTTATTCATAACCATAGATCATACTTGCCATAAATCATCATATATCATACTTATCATAAATCATCATTACCATCATATCATATATCATGTAACTTCATTATCATATATCATATGGGACACTGGTAGCGACTCTACCACATGTTACCCCCTAAACGCTTCCACCTCCTTCTAGGACACTGATAGCGACTCTATCACATGCTACCCCCATAAACACTTTCCCGCCTCCCCCGTGAAACACATATTGGGACACTGATAGAGACTCTATCACATGCTACCCCCATAAACACTTTCCCGCCACCTCCGTGAAATCGTAATTTATGTATCACACATATAATATATATTATAATTATTATTGCATTCTTGTGTTCTTAGTTATATGTTGATGTTTGTTTTGTTTAGTTCAGTTCAGAATACACCAACAGTCCATATAACATTTACATCGGCAATACAGTAGTGACACCCACCTGGTTAACTTTTAAGAAAAGCTACAAACTTCTTGAATGATTTTAGCAAGCGTAACACAGAAGAGGCCGTCCGAGCTCCGATTGGGCCACACTTCGCCTAACACGTTTTCTTGAATATTTAATTGTTTATCAGAACTCTTGTTTCTTAATTTACTTAACAATTTTCCTTCCTGAGTAAATCCTATAATCACATGATAAGTAATATCAAAATAATAAATTCAAACAAATACATTTTAACATTTATTAATTGGCATGCTTCAACAAATAATAGCAAATTATGGAGCAATACATATATAATTTAAACACATGCTTCATTTAATAATTTAAAAGAAGCAAAATATAAAATAAGATAACTAACTCGAGTTTATATAGATATTTGAATTAAATGACTTTTGTAAAATCAACAACATTTTGAAAACCTTAATATTTGTTAATTTGCATATACTCAAAAATGGCACTAAAACTCAAATAATAAATAATGTATTATAATAGTCGTAATAAAAATAATACTAACACGCGTTTAATTTAAACATGTTCCTCACTTAACAATCACATACGAGAAACTTATAAAACAATGCAATTAAAGTAGGTTATAATTTAATTTAATTTAAAACATTATTCTTATTTCATTAGCACAAATAATGATAGTGATAATAAATTAATATATTAACATTGTATTTACACTTGACACACAAATAATCCACAAATCAAAAAGCATCCATTCGGCACATATATTATGAAATACACAATTAATTAAAGTTACTTATAACAACAAATAGAAACGTCAGTTAAGATAGATAGAGTTCTAGTTTTGCATTTTGTATTGTCCCTACGATCTAGTATCGTTGTTTGCAGAAAATTTGTTTAACTATAAAGTAGACGTTTAGATCTTTAAGAAACATTTTAATAATCTGTTTTAAAAAGATTTAACATATGCCGAATATCTTTTTATGGATTTGGGTACGATTACGCCTGTTTCAGTTTTGATCCTTTTTACTCGAAAATTTAAAATAAAATAGCTACAGCTGTTTAATTCCAACAAAATTTGTTTCCATAGCCTTTCAATATATTTCTATCAACGTAGATATTTTTCCAGAATTTAATTGTGGCTCCGAAGATAATATTTTGAAATTTTGCAAAATTGGACATCCTTTAAAACTGTGAATTTTTGCATATGTTCGTCAATCATTTCTCGTCAAACGACTAATTCAATTAACATGAAATCTTGGGGTAAATAAACTATACTATATCAAGTTTATTGACAAGAAAAGGGTTTGTGAAAAACGCATCTCGAAGTCGAGTTAAAATGACTCCGAAGTTTTGAACTTGAAATGATGCTCTGTTTTTTTCCAGATTTTTCCAGCATACTGCCCAATTTTCAAAATTGAATATCTCTCATTATACCTTATCAATTCGTGTCATTTTTTGTATTTAGACTCTCCACTGTACGAAGATTTATTCCCTCTTTGGTTTTATGTCAAAATCATTTTTCTATAAAAAGATATAAGCATCCAAAATCAGTGATTTAGTAGTTTCGAAACATTATCTTTAAAAATTCATATCTCTTAAACCGTTGGCTCAATTCGTACAAGATTTATACAGTAAGTTCATAACTCAACATAGTTCATTTCCATATTTTTAGTTTTAGCAAAAGCTCCCTGTAATAAAAGTCGAACTACAGGGCAGTAGCTATGTTCTTAAATTCCAGATTTTTGGTTTTGTGACTTACCATGTTCGTGCATAGAAATGGGCGGCATAACATTACTATAATCGAAAACTAAAATCATGGATGTAAAGTACAACAATCAAGAAACACATAAGAGTTTTAAACTAACAAATATCATCAAATTTAAACAAGATAAAAGCAGATATAAAAACAACACAATGCAGTTTTTAGTTTACGGGTTTACGGAACAACCTTTTGATTTTCGGTTAGGATAGAGCTTGATCATTTTCGTGCTTAGGCTTGAGGAATGATAGAAGAACAACAGGGGCTCGGTTCTTCAAGGATTGAGCAAGAAAATTGAAGAACAAGTTATCAAAATGGAACCTGGAAATAAAGGGCAGCAGCAAATTAAGAGAAAGGAGGCGGTGTTCTTCATTTTCCTTGGATCGTATGGACATTCCTTCAACGAAACGAACCAGAATCATCTCGGATGCGTTAACGGCTTTCGAAGGCTGCTAAGCTTTACCGGAACGGTAGGAATGATCAACCTCCTCTTATGATTTAAGAGGGATCAATCAAGGAAAGACATAGTATATATGAAGAGGGGTGTTCTTACCTTGGGCATAGTTTCGGCAGACGTATTAACTCTATACAATTTCTGCAGAGTTTAGGCTTGTATTTTGGAGAGAGAGATGAAGAGAGAAGCTGGAGTGATGGAGTGTATATATAGAAGGAGAGGGAGTGAATATTTGGCCGACTAATATGGTGAAAGAGTGATGTGGTTGATTTTTAACTTTGTAAGAATGGGTGGACCAAAATTGGCCACATGAACCCCCCCCCCCCCCACTTTTTTTTTTTAATTAAAGTAGTAGATATTTTATTTATCGTGGTATTTATTAGTACTCGGTATTTACTACAAAGTCGTTACTTATATTCGTGTTAGTTTGTCGCAGAAAATTACGCAAGACCTATAAATATTTATTTAGGATTTATGGCGATAAAATTGTCGCACTTTGAGATAAAAATTATTTAATTATAAATTCGACTTACGACTACTTATATTATTTTAGTTTTAAATACCAATATTAACTTAATAGAGAATTTATCAGAAAGAGTCCTAATATAAAATAAAATCAGATAAGACAAACATTATATCACAAAGACACGAAAAGCATGGCAACCAAGTAAATGAAATTTTCATAATTATAAATTTTCAATGTATCAAATATAAAATCAGATAAGACAAACATTATATCACAAAGACCTCTATATTTTATATTAAGATTGAAATGGCGAGGCAATTACTATTTATTAAAATGCATATTACACCTCGTTAAGTTGTTTATCATATAAGCTTTTGATAAAATGATTTGTAAGGGTATTAATTAGATTTATTTCATTTCGACACTTATTAAATATTCATCAAACCTTATACTTCTTTTATTTCTTTATTAAGTGCTAGGAGTGTTGCCCGACCAGAATGCTCGTCCGTCTTCCTGAAAATCAAATCTTTTGGAAACAAATAACGACGTTAATATAGTTGAAAACTCTTAAATAATTTATTCCTTTACTTCATATTAAATTTTGGAACGGGGTGTTACAAGGCATGTCTCAGGGGGTTTTGGTATTGAATCAAAACATGTCCCATTTTATTCCCAACAATTTCCCCCTTTTTGATGATGCCAAAACCTATACATTCTATGCAAAAGTGACTTGATTACACATATTACATTTATCTTCAGAAGACATGACTAAGGTCAATATTCCTGAAAAATAATGTGTTAGTGTACTCACTGTTCATGTTGCAAATAGGTTTCAAAGATAGGCATAGAGAGATTTCTGCAATAATGTTTCTTGATTCAAAGTAGGTTCAACTATCATTCATTTGAAAATCAATACAAGCATGTTGATAGTTGAAGTTAACATATCAGAGCATGAATTCAAGACACTAATATAATAGATCATTTCATTACACAGATTCAGATTATATACTCATCACAAGATCTAGAGTATCAGAACAAAACCTAAACACTTAATAGTATCTAGATCTTCAAGTATCAGAGCACAAAACTTATATCAGAGCAACCAAATCATATTAGAGCAACAAATTATCTGAGCACACCATATCAGCATACTTGACCAAACTTCAGCATAGATGACCAAATAAAACATATCTTCAGGTAAGATAAGTTTTCATCCATCAAAGGTCAGAAGACTTAGCCATATCAGAGATCATCCTCAAGAGGTGGCACCATCACATATTGTGCCCACACTCTTCTTTTCAGATCCATGGCTTCTTGGTTTGTTCCCTTGGGTCCAAGAACCATCTTGTTCAGCTTGAGGATCTCTGTGAATTCCTTCAGGATCTTTGCCTGGTCAATCCATCCATCAAGCTTTGGAGGCATGTATATGATTGGCTTTGGGACAGTGAGTTCAAATCTTGCAATATCAGCAGCTGCAAGTAGTTGTTGATAAAGCTCTCTGTGATACTCTATCATGAACTCAGCAAAAGTGGAGTTGGCATCTCTTCCATTCCATCTGTCAATGACATAGTAATCATAGACAAACTCCCTTTTGGCTTCCTCCCATGAGTCATTCAGCTGAATTGGCACCCATTTATCCAAGTGAGGATATTTGGTGTCCATTGGGATCAATAGCTGTGGCTTCATTTTGTTGTAAGTTGCTCTCTTCCTTCTGGGCTTTTGAAAATCTTCTCTTCTTTTGTCTCTTGCTCTTTGGGCTTCATCCATCAAATTCATCTTCTCTTGGGCCCTCATCATGGCCAGCTTCTGTTGAGTTTCAGGGTCTTTGCCATACCCTTCATGAAACAACTTTGATGGATCATTTACCAACACAACTTTCTTTTTTTTTGGTCCTGGTCCAAAGCCTTCTTCATACAGCACCTCTACATCTTCAGCAGCTTTGGCAGCATCAGTGGACTTAGTCTCAGCAGACTTTTCTTTCTCAGAGGATTTTTCCTTTTCAGCAACTTTGGACACTTCAGCAGTCTTGTCCTTTTCAGCATTTTTGGCCTTCTTGGAGATAGGCTCATCATCATCAATTCTGAACTCAGGAGGCAGATCAAGGATGTTGGGAAAATCAGTGAATGTTTCAGCCTTTCTTTAGTTTCCCTAGGCCTTCTTAATCTTTCCTCTAGTTTGGACACCTTCAGCATCTTTGTCCAAACCAGACACCTCTCCTCCTGGTCTTTGTTGTAGCCTAACTCTTTCCTCTTGAGCTGAGGCCATTGAGTTCTTCAAGGCAATTGCTAGTTGCTCTTCTTCATTCAAATCTTCAAAGTTCAGTACTGCTGGCTCTTTTCCTTTTCCTTCAGCAATTTTATCCTTTCCCTTGACTGGGCTTCCAATGACCAAGGCACCTTTTGCCCTTGCTCTTTCCTTTTTCCCCTTTTTGGCAGCATCAAAACATTCAGGCCTAAGTTCACTCATAGTTGATGCCATCAAGGACTGGGCTTGGGTTAGAGACTTCATTTCCTCCAACAAATATACATTCTCATCATGTATATTTTGCATCCTGTCACTGCTCAAGCTAAGGAAAGCTAGAACAGGCTTCATCTTTAGTTGGACAACCTCCTCCAAGGTTGCTTTCAGAGATGCATCAAGTTGGGCCTTAAGAAGCTCAGTGAGGTTGGCCACTGCACCTTCAGCAATGTTGGACATCACCTCTTGGGAAAACTTTTCTGAAGCTGCTTTCACCATTGCAAGCCTTTGTGCCTCTGCTCTTTTCTTCTGCAATGCAGTCTTCTTTCCAAGTGCTTGCTTGATGGTTAGCCTAATAGCTTGAACATTGGCATTGTAATTATCTCTTAGCAGCTTTTGATCCTTCTTGACCTCCTTTGAGATTTTCTCCATACTGACTTTGGCTTTGTGAACTTCAGTGGAAATGGTTTGAAGACCAGATTCCACTCCTTCTATTCTTGCTTCCAATGTGGGTAGCACCACATCTTCAGAGCCAGTTAATCTCATTTCTACAGATGCCAAAGTTCTTCCATGCTCATCCAAAGCTCCAGAAGTTTCTGCATGAGCTGATTGGACTTGATGAGCCAAGGAGTCCAACTTTGTTGATTGCAAGCCAAGTAGGGCTTGTGCTGATCCAGAATCAACATGGATGGGGGCATCTGTCAAGAAATCATCTGCAAATATTTGGTCAAGAGATATACCTGCAATGTTAGACAAATCAAAGGGGTTAGTGAAAGCACACTCATCACCCTCAGTTTCTTTTTCATAAGACTCTGATACATCAGCAGTCTTCTTCTCATTTTCAACTTTTTCTTTTCTCCCTTCATTAATAATGTCCTCACAAAAGGAATCGGGCCTCCTTTCATCAAGGGATTCTTGAAGTTCAGATTTGACTTCAAGAATAACATGTCCTTCCTTACTTATACCACCCTCATTTTATGGTACACTCACTATCTTAGTGATCACAACCTCTCTTTCATCCTCTAATCCCTCTGATTGTTTAACTAAGCTCTCCTTTTCAACATCATCACCTAGACCTGCAACATCTCCACCTTCAACAAGGTTCAAAGATGGCAGTTGTGGGGAGCCTCTTCTTCATGCCTTGATGGAGATATTTTTTCTGATTGGATATCAGGAGAGTTGGCTTTAGGGCTGTTGGACTTGGAGTTAGACCTACTTGCTTGTCTAATCTCCTTGAAAAACTCTTTCTTCTCCTCCTTTCTGACCTTGTTGGACTCAGAAGTTTTGATAATTCTTCTCCTCCTTTCAGACCTTGTTTGCTTATCAGGCTGTAAGGGGACAACCTCTCTGAATTCTTCACCCTCTTCAGGGGGGTTGACTCCTTCATCAGCAGCCTTCTCAATCTCCTCAGAAGTGGCTCCTCCACTTCTTGACTGGCTTTCTGGGGAAGATTCACTCAGAATCTTCTTCATCCTCTTCATCTTGGGCTGTACTTTTGGTGGTTGAGCTTTTCTCTTTCTGGGAGATGCTCTGGTTGCTGGAACAACTGCAACAGCTTTCTTTGAGGCAGCATCCTGCTTCCTCTTCTCAGTTTTGGAAGATAGCTTTCTGAACATCACCTTTTGAGCTGGAAAAGGCTTTGGCTTTGCTTGAAGGTGGGTATAGTGGGCAAATCTTTCCAAGAGCAGGCTAGCTCTTGTGCAAAACTGGAGTCTTCCATCAACCACCACCTTGTGGTGCTTCACCTCCTTAAACTTGAACTTCTCATTCATCATCTTGTCAAGAATGAAACTTTTCCAGTCAAACTTGACTCTCTTTTCAGCAGAGTCTATTACAGCAGCCATCACCCTCAGTTTTGGCATACTGATTTGTTCAACACTTCCAGAGTGGCTCAACAAGCTCTTCACAACACAGTCAAACAAATGCCTATAAACAGGCTTCAAAGTGTTCTTGTTCTGAGCACTTACAAGTTTCTTGGGTACTATCATCCATGGATAGTAGAACTCCTGATCATCACCTTCTTTGTAGATTTCAGGATTCTAGCCTTCTGATGGTAGCCCAAAGCTAGCATCCAAATCCTCAGCAGTGAAGATGATGGTGTGTTGGCTTTCTTCTTCTTCATCTTCCTCAGCTTATGTGAGCTTGGTGCACACATCACCCTTTTTGCCTTTCCATCTGAGATGGGCAAAGAATCCAGCCATGAAGGAGTTCAGGCAGGAATCTGGCTTGGTGCCTAGGAACTTTTCAAGGCCTGCCTCCCTAAGCCATTGAAGGACTGGTTCAACCTCTGTATCTGGGCTATCAAAAGCCACTAATTTCTCAAACCAAAGAGAACTAGTGTTGCTGAGATATGCAAAGTCAATGTCCAAAGATGGATCTTTGAAGTCTACAAGTTCTTCTCTCTTGATTTTAGGAGCCATGGATAATTTGAGAGTTGGGTAGGTTTTTGGAGAGGAGTTGCAGGTTTTTGAGAGGTTTTGAAAATCTTAAGAGTTTGGAATTATGAGTGAGGATGAAAGTAAAACTGAGGAGTTTATATATGTGGGGAGTTTATTAACCATTGGTTAATAGATAATGGCAGTGGGTAATAGTAAAAACCAATTGAATAAAGTGGGGTAGTGGGCTTTAGGCGGTTTGATGGAAGTTTAATGCAAATCAATGGTCTTGATGATGGCTCAAGAATTCATGAAATCTCAATTAAGATTTTGCATTAAATGCTGATTTGCCTTTTTGGTGGTAAAAATCTTTATAGCACACTCCATCCTAAAATGGCCTACTCTTAGACCAAGAAATCTTTTAAATGTCTAATCAATGCTAAAAATAGCAATGATTATCCAATTAACTCGGACAAACATCCTGAGATGTGCTTTGATTTCTGTGAAGGTCAAACTGCCTGATCAACATGCCTGAGTGGGTCCCAAAGTTGTTGACTGGGTCCCACTTGGACAAAGCTCCTGACCAACATTGCTGAACACCATAGGGACAACTTTGCTGAGTTTCCCTCTTTGACAGTCTGCTTCAGTGAGGTTGGTCAACTTTGCTGAAGTTCATCTTAATGAACTTCCCCCTTCATATGAGCTTTCTTTCCTCATTTCTCCATCTTGCCTGGATCAAGTAACCCCAATTCAGATGACAATTCCATGAACCTTGCCTCAGCTAGAGGCTTAGTTAAAATATCCCTTATGAAGTGATGTTTGATATCCACATGCTTGCATCTGGTGTGGAGCACTGGATTCTGTGAGATGGCTATTGCACTATTGTTGTCACAGAATATTGGCACTTCATTTGTGATGACTTTGTAGTCTCTAAGTTGCTGCCTGAGCCAAAGTATCTGAGCACAGCAACTTCCAGCTGCTACATATTCTGCTTCAGTTGTTGAAGTTGCAACTGTATTTTGCTTCTTGGAGAACCATGAGATAAGCTTGCTGCCCAAGAATTGACATGTTCCTGAGGTGGATTTTCTGTCAATTCTACATCCTCCATAATCTGCATCTGAATATCCAGTGAGCTCAATGTTATCATCAGCTGGATACCACAATCCAAGATTCTCAGATCCCTTGAGATATCTTAGGATTCTCTTGGCAGCATCAAGGTGGCTCTTCTTTGGATTGGCTTGAAATCTTGCACACACTCCAACTGCAAATGTGATATCAGGCCTGCTTGCAGTGAGATATAGCAAGGATCTTATGATTCCCCTGTAGTTAGTGGAGTTTGTTGACTCTCCACTTTCATCAGGATCCATTTTCCAGTTAGTATTCATAGGAATTCTGACTGGCTTGCTTGTAGCACATCCAAATTTCTTGATCGTGTCCCTTGTATACTTGGCCTGATTGATGAATATTCCCTTCTTTGATTGAGTGACTTGAAGTCCTAAGAAGAAATTCATCAATCCCATCATGGACATCTCAAATTTGCTCTGCATGAGTTTGGAGAACTTCTCACACAACTTCTCATTTGGAGATCCAAATATAATGTCATCCACATAGATTTGGACTAACAAGATATCATCTCCTTCACAAATTCTGAACAAGGTTCTGTCAACAGTGCCTTTGACAAAACCATGATCTAGAAGAAACTGTGATAAGGTGTCATACCAAGCTCTTGGAGCTTGCTTTAAGCCATAGAGAGCTTTCTTCAATCTGTACACCTTGTCTCCTTCTTCAAAGCCTAGGGGCTGTTCAACATATACTTCTTCTTTGAGCACCCCATTGAGAAATGCACTCTTCACATCCATTTGATATACTTTGAACCTCATGTGAGCTGCATATGCTAAGAAGAGTCTGATTGCCTCAAGTCTGGCCACTGGAGCAAAGGTCTCATCATAATCAATTCCTTCAGATTGACAATATCCCTTGGCCACCAGTCTTGCTTTGTTCCTCACAATGATGTCATTTTCATTTTTCTTATTTTTGAACACCCATTTGGTTCCAATGACATCTTGATGAGTTGGCCTATCTACCAGCTCCCATACTTCATTTCTGGTAAACTGGTTAAGCTCTTCTTGCATGGCTATGATCCAGTTGGTATCTTGTAGTGCTTCCTCAATGTCTTTTGGTTCCTGTTCTGAAAGGAAACAACAAAACAAAGCACTTTCTCCATGAAATCTTCTAGTTTTGATCCCTTCACTTGGATTACCAAGTATCAGGCTAGATGGGTGGTCTTGCAACCAAGTCCTTCTAGACCTGATCCCTTCAGGAGGAATGTCCTCATCTGAGGTTGGATCACTAGATTCATTAAATTCAGGGAAGTTAATTGAAGGATCAAGTTCAGGATCATATTCAGGGGTATTGTCCTCATTGTCAGATAGGTTGACATTTTCATTGGTTTCCCCTTAAATATTGGATCCATTTACTACCTCAGCATTGCCTGCTTCTTCATTGGTAGTTGTTACCTGGTTTTGAACTGGGATGGGGTCAATCAGTTCAATTTCACCTTCAGGTTGGTTGTCTTCTGGTTGATTTCCATCAGGTAGGTTGTCCAGCTTTTGATTATCATGTAGTTCAGGCTGGGCAACATCTACAAACACTGTTTCCTTGCTTTGAAGCCTTAGTCTGGTTGTTCTTTGTGTTATCTCATCAATATTCAGGTTTCTATCCCTGAACTCATCAATAGATTCATCAAACACAACATGAGGTGTTTCTTCCACAATAAGAGTTTTGCAATTGTAAACTCTATAAGCTTTGCTGATTTGTGAATATCCAACAAATATTCCTTCATCAGCTTTGCTGTTAAAAGCTTTCAATTGCTCTTTCCCATTATTATGAATGAAACACTTACAACCAAATATGTGAAAATAAGCAACAGTGGGCAATCTACCTTTCCATATTTGATATGGGGATTTACCTTGTCCTTTGGTGATTAAGGACCTGTTTTGAGTGTGACATGCAGTGCTAATGGCTTCAGCCCAGAACCTTTTAGGCAGTTTGGATTCAGCAATCAAAGTTCTTGCTGCCTCTTTCAAGGTCCTGTTCCTTCTTTTAGCAACCCCATTTTGTTGAGGTGTTCTTGTTGCTGAAGTTTCATGAGTGATGCCATTCTTGCTGCAGTACTCATTGATGTATGAGTTTATGAATTCAGTGCCTTTGTCCGATCTAATCTTGACAATACTTAGGCCCTTTTCATTGCTCAATCTCATCATCAATTCAGGTAGCTTGACTTGGGTCTCCTTTTTGTTCAGCAAGAATACTACCCAAGTGTACCTGGAGAAATCATCAACAACAACTAAAACATATTTTCTTCCATTTATACTTACTGGGATTATTGGTCCAAATAAATCCATGTGCAGTAGTTGAAGAACTCTCTCAGTTGAGATGACTTGCTTCCCTTTGAATGAAGCTTTGATCTGCTTTCCTTCCTGACATGGCTGGCATATGTGTTCTTTGGTGAACACTTGATTTGGCAGCCCTTTAACTAGAGAGTTTCTTGCAATCTTGTTGATGGTTTTGAAGTTCAGATGGTTTAGTCTTTTGTGCCATAGCCAGCTTTGCTCACTTGTGCTTTTGGCAACAAGACAAACTGCTTCAGGGGTTTTGCTCCAATCTGCAAAATAGACATTTCCCTTTCTCACCCCTGTTAGTAGCACCTGTTGTGTTGAGTTATTTTTGATAATACATTCATTTGGTGCAAATTCAACACAATATCCTTTATCACAGATTTGACTTATAGACAGCAAGTTATATTTTAGGCCTAGGACATATGAGACATCAGTAATTTTAACACTACCAATGTTTAATGTACCATAACCTCTTGTGATCCCTTGAGAGCTGTCTCCAAAGGTTACTGAAGGACCATCTTTTTCTATGAAATCTGAGAGAAGCTCCTTATTCCCAGTCATGTGTCTTGAACATCCACTGTCCAAGTACCATGCTGTTTTCTTGTTGATGCTTCTCTTCTTCTTGTGGTCCTTGCAGCCCTGCAAAGTCAAAATTTAGGTACCCTTTGAGTGTTGGGTCCTAGAGGGTTAGCTGTACCTTTTGGAACCCAAATCTGCCTGATTACTCTGATTGATTCAAAGTGACTGACTTGGTTTCCATTTACATCTACATACACAGTTTGACCCTTAAATGCCTTGGGCGGCTTCTGTGTATAAGTGTTAGCCTTGTAAGGTTCAGGAGTGTTGGTGAATTTCTTTGGGACATTTCTCCTGAAGTTACTAGACTTAGGTGCAGCTTGGTAAAACCTTTGAGGATAGGGTTTTGGATGGCCTTTACCTTTTGGCATGCAAGGTCCAGGCTTCCTGAATGTTTTATACCTGTCAGAGGGGATTGGCCTTAATCCATTCAGTTGAGGTTGCCTCATTTGAGTTGGCCTTTTCTGAACAGATTTTGGACAACTCCTCTGATGAGGATTCAGATAGGTTGGCCTTCCACTGGTTCTACCTTTCTGACCCTCATTTCTCCTGTAAGCAATGTCCTTAACCTTTTCCTTAGGTATGGGTTTAGGGACATTGTTTACTTGAGTTGGTATAAAAATTCCTTTACCCTTGTCCTTGATCAGTGGTTGATTTACTTCCATTTCATTTTGTTGTGCCACTGATCTTACAAAAGTCATCTTAGAATTGCTTGATGAGGCAATACTAAGACTAGGTGAGGGTTCAAATGGATTATAGCCTAATCCACCCTTTTGAGCAAATGGTCTTTGAAACCCTTGAATTTCCTCTATTGCCTTAGCAGATTTATTCAAGGTAGACATTTTCATTTTTAAGCTCCCCTCACTTAATTTTAGAGTATCAAATTCACTAAAGAGATTGTCAAATTTTGCTTGAAGAATTCTAAGATCAAAATCCTTTTTCCTCAAGGCCAGCTCTTGATCATCAATCAACTTTTGTTGTTCAGAGACTTTGAGAGACATTTCCTCATGTTCTCTCACAATCTGCTGATACAACTCAGTTGATTTAAAGTCAAACTCTGGTTCGGGAAGATTGGGAGTTTGAGCTTTAGAATTCAGTAGCTCATTTTCTCTAAGTGCCATATTGCATACTTCTCTTAGCCTGGTGAAATCCTCAAATAACTTTGCAAAGTTGAGTTTCAAGTGGATTTCACTGGACTCATGTGTGTCATTTGAAGAATTAGAAGAGTTAGAAGATGAACATACCTCATCATTTTCAAATGCCATTTGACAGTCATCATCACTGTCACTGTTGGAGAACAGTTCATCATCAGAAGAGTAGACACTCTCTTCACTTGCTGAATCTCCAGCTACCATGGCCTTCCTGTTGCTCATCCTCTTATCTCTTTTGTTCTGCCTTTCTTTTCTTTCTTTGGCACTAAGGTCAGGACAATCATACTGAAAATGACCATTTTTCTGGCAGTTGTAACACACATCTTCATCATCATTCTTCTTGCTTGAGGACTCCTTCCTCCTTGATGATGATGGTTCACCTTTGCTGAATTTCTTCCTATCAACATATCTGTCTTCTTTCTTTTCATCATAGGCTTTGTCCTCTGATTTGTTGTCAGGAGAACTGAATCTCCTTCTGGTTCTGTTGTCTTGGTAGAACTTCTTGTATCTACCAAATCTGGAGTTGAGCTTCTCAAATCTCCTAGCCATGAGTGCCAGCTCCTCCTTTATTTCAGATTTTGAAACAGATTGAGAGGATCTTTGAGTATTCTTCTTTTCTGTTTCAGCAGCTTTGAAGGCAACACCTTTGCTTGAGGAGGATGACTCTTCATGCACCTTCTTTCTGTTTAGATCAAACTCATATGCTTTGAGTTCAGAGAATACTTGCTGCATTGGCATGTTGTCAAGATTGCTGGTATTTTGCATCATGACAGAATATATGTCCCACTTGGATGTGAGACTTCTCAAAATTTTCAAAGCAACTTCTCTTTTGGCATAGAATTTGCCAAGAGAGTTTATCTCATTCATGATGTCAGTGAATCTGCCATCAAGATGATCAATAGTTTCATTGGCTTCCATAGAGAATTGTTCATATTTTTGGATAGCCACTTGAAGCTTGTTCTCCTTTATCTTTTGGGTACCTTCACACATAAGTGCTAAGGTGTCCCAAATCTCTTTTGCTGATGTGCAGTGGTACACTCTTCCCATCACTGCATCTGGAATAGTCTGGTACAATGTGTTCATGGCAATGTAGTTCAGGTTGTGCCTTTTTCTTTCTTCAGCTGTAAAGTCATCTTCATCCTTTGGCAGCAACTCCCTTGGATCTGCTTTTTGAGCATCAGTGAGCTTGGGATTTGCTTTAGTGAATGTGAAAGGCCCTCTTGTGATGACTTTAAGCATCTCATCATGCTGGCAAGCAAGATGCGCTCTCATCCTGATCTTCCAGAAATCATAGTTCTCAATTGAGAACATTGGCAGTTTGTGATGAGAAATATGATTGACTTGGTTTGGACCCATGTTGTTGATGTTGTTAACAGCATCCCCTGGAACTGCATTGTTAGCCATTTAGACAGAAATAATATAGAATGAACACATATAGGTTTTTCAGAAATTTGGATCAGTTCAGTGACCACAGAAATAATGTGATTTTGAAAATCAGTTGGATTTTTCAGAAGCAGTGGTCTATGAACCCCTGCTCTGATACCACTTGTTGGTCCTTGGTGGAGTATAACACAAGTGTATGGGGGGGGGGGGAATGCACTTGTGTATGCAAATTTTTTTCTTTTTAACAAAACTGGTCTTATCAGGCAGGTTGTCTCACAACTGGCCTGAGTGTGAGCTTTAATAGATACTTGTCCTACTGATTACTATTAAGTGATCAGTTGGCTAAATATCTAAAAGAGTTGCTAAGTGCGGAATGTGGTTGGCCTTTGACTTAAAGAAATACTCCAAGTTAATTTCTAAAAAGATACAGTTATCAGGGACTTTGTCCAAAACAGTTTTTCTTACTTACTGAGTTTTGCTTCTTTAAAATATGATTGAATGTAAGTGCAATAAAGAATGCAGTAAGTAAATGGCACACAAGTTTATAGTGGTTCAGAGACTGAAGCTCCTACATCCACTTTCCCTGATTGAACAGGATAATTCCTTCACAATGGAATTAGCTTGTTTTATAGTGCCAAGGTGAACTGATCAACAACACTCTCTTAGTGTTTTGATCCCTAGGATAATCTAAGTCCTAGTGCTCAATCTCTCTGAGTTAAGACTGTGTTTCACTAACAGTCCTTAACTCCTCACTTCTACAACAAACACTCTCTTCACTAAATGAGATAAGGGTTTGAGGTTTGGTTCCAACTAGTAGAGATACTGATGTAGCGGAAGCTATATCGTGGATTGTTTAAACGCCGTAACTAAACAAGAACACTCAAGTTGTTCAAGAACCCTCGAAGACTCACCGAATAACCCACTTTTAATATTTCCAAAATCAACCAAACCCTCAACAGTCATCTGAAGAGTATATATACACCTCTTCAGTAAATGAAACAAAACCAAGGACAGATACAACTGCCTAACTAACAACTAATAACTACCAAGATAAGTGGAATTATCTAACTGCATTTAAAGTAAACTATTAGTTGTCCCCTTCAGATTCTAGTTCATCCGTGTCCACATCATTCCCTCCGGGTAACGAAGGATTCGACCCCGAATCCGTGGCCAGTGATGGATCTTCAACAAACGGCACCAAGTGTTTAACATTAAACACGTCCGAACAACGCCAATTCGGGGGCAAACGCAGTCGGTAAGCATTTGGATTTATTCTCTCGATTATCTCCACCGGACCTATCTTCCGCGCCGATAGCTTATTATACTCATGCGATGGTATGCGATCCTTTGTGATGACCGCCCAAACCAAGTCTCCCACTTCAAACAAAACGTGACGGCGTCGGATATCTGCTGCTGCTTTGTAACGAACGGTTGCTGCCTCTAAATTCGCCCTTGTTGCCGCGTGAACTTGCTGGAGCGCTTCAACGAAGTCCTGTGCTTTTCCATGCGGTCTCTTGTGTGATGGCAACGTCAAAAGATCTAGGGGACCCTGGGGCATTAAGGAGTAAACAACCCTGAATGGAGGGAACCCCGTACTACGATTAGTTGCTGAATTATGAGCAAACTCAGCCTGAGCGAGCTTGAGATCCCACGAACGCACATTATCCCCTACTAAACACCGAAGCAAGTTACCCAACGATCGATTGACGACCTCCGTCTGGCCGTCCGTCTGTGGATGATATGCGCTGCTGAAATTGAGCTCAGTGTTGACCATCCGCCATAAGGAGCGCCAAAAATGGCTCAAGAATCGAGTATCACGGTCTGAAACGATGGACTGGGGTAGGCCATGTAGTTTATACACGTCCCAAAAGAAATGTTGAGCTACCTTCAAAGCGTCTGCTGTCTTTTTACACGGGATAAAATGGACCATTTTTGAAAATCTGTCGACAACAACGAAGATGGAGTCGTTCCCTCGTTGGGTCCGAGGGAGTCCTAAAACAAAATCCATGCTGATGTCGACCCAAGGTTGGGTCGGGATGGGGAGTGGACGGTACAGACCCGCGTTGGATGCCACCCCTTTAGAAATTTGACAAGTACGGCAGCGTTCCACCAATCGTCCGACGTCGCGTCGCAAGGACGGCCAGTAATATGAACGAGCCACGAGGTCAATGGTGCGATCGCGTCCCGCGTGTCCAGCGTTGTGTAGTTCCAGAATTATTTTCAAGCGGAGACTGCCTTCGGGGATACACAACCTATTATCAAAAAACAAAAATCCATCAGTGACGTGATAATGTGTATTAGCTTGTGTGTGTAAATGCTTCAAGGCTTCATGATCAGTGTAGAGGACAAATTCTTGATGAAACAGGTAGTGGCGCCAATGGCGGACGGCCCGAACAACGGCATAAAATTCAATATCGTATGCACTGTACCGAGATCGTGGGCCTGTTAATTTCTCACTGAAGTATGCGACCGGACGGGACGATTGACTGAGGAC
Organism: Galeopsis tetrahit; assembly: GCA_963675135.1. Lineage (NCBI taxonomy): Eukaryota > Viridiplantae > Streptophyta > Magnoliopsida > Lamiales > Lamiaceae > Galeopsis > Galeopsis tetrahit. Next base: position 39,591,983 of record OY776123.1, read on the forward strand.
AGCGCCAATGCCTACTTTCGAGGCATCACAATGAAGAGCAAACGGGAGCGAGAAATCTGGGAGGACTAGGAGGGGGGCTGTCGTCAATTTTGTCTTTATTGTCGCAAAGGCCTGTTCTGCGTGAGCTGTCCATTTGAATGTAGCTGCCGTCATGCAGTCCGTAATCGGCGCCATAATGGTACTAAAATGGGGAATAAAACGCCGATAGAATGACGCTAGACCGTGAAAACTCCGGGCCTCTGTTGGTGTTCGTGGTGTGGGCCATTCTCGAATCGCTGCAACTTTCTGTATGTCCATGCCAATACCCGCTGCGGAGATCGTATAGCCAAGAAACAAGATGGAGGTTTGACCAAAAACGCACTTCGCGGATGCAGCAAATAATTTTTCCGTCCGAAGAATAGAAAGCACCTCGCGTAAGTGACGGACATGGTCCTGGGGGCTTTTACTATAGATGAGGATGTCGTCGAAGAAAACCACGACACAAACTCCCAGTAGTGGGCGCAGAACCTGGGTCATGAAATGCATAAATGTGCTTGGGGCATTGGACATGCCAAACGGCATGACTAACCACTCGAAAAGGCCCTCCCGAATTTTGAACGTTGTTTTCCATTCGTCGCCCGGGTTAATCCGAATTTGGTGGTAACCTGCTTTCAGGTCCAGTTTGGAAAATATGGTGGCTCCACATAGTTGGTCTAACAAGTCGTCTAGGCGAGGGATGGGAAAACGGTAACGGACTGTAATCTTATTGATTGCCCGGCTGTCGACGCACATGCGCCAAGATTTGTCTTTCTTTGGAATGAGCAGCGCGGGGACTGCGCACGGGCTAAGACTCTCGCGGACAAATCCCTTTGATAGTAGGTCTGTGACCTGACGGCGCAATTCCTCATGTTCCGCAGGGCTCATTCGATAGTGGGGGCGATTAGGTAGAGAAGCGCCCGGCACTAAGTCGATCCGGTGTTGAATATCACGCAAAGGGGGCAAACCAGGTGGTAAATCATCTGGAAAGACGTCTTGAAACTCCTGTAATAACGACGAAATATCAGCAGAAACAGTGGAGTGAACAGTAATATCGTGGCCAACTAACAAAAGGAAAAAAGGGGCAGATCGTAATTCATGCAAAAATTGCCGAGAAGAGAGCAACACAACCTGATTTGGCGAAGAGGGTGGGGTAGGCGAGCGCGGAATCGATGGTAGTAGCACGATACGGACGCCCTCGAAAATGAAACTATACGTGTTCTTGCGACCGTCATGGGTGACGTTGCGGTCGAATTGCCACGGTCGGCCTAGCAGCAAATGGCATGCGTCCATTGGCACTACATCACACCACACTTCGTCGCGATAAGATGAGCCAATCGAAAAGGGGACTAACACCCGAGAATTAACCAAGACGGACGTGCCCTGTTGCAGCCAGGCTAGGTTGTAGGGCCTCGGATGTGGTTCACCGACGAGAGCGAGTTTCTGGACCGCGCTGTCCGCAATGACATTTCCGCACGCCCCCGAGTCGATAATGAAGTGGCAAATTTTTCCCGCCACCGTACAAGAAGAATGAAACAGTGACGTCCGTTGAGCTGTAGGTGTGTCAATCTTGGGGGCCAAACAGGTTCGTCGAACAATAAGGGCTTGACCTTCGTCTCCTGGGACAAATTCCTCGCGACAGTCATCCGCAGGATCAATGTCGAAAATTGGGGGACCTTCGTACCCTGCCTCGTCGACCACCAGTGCTCGCTTTGGGCAAGAATTGGCCCGGTGACCGAAACTACCACAGGAGAAGCAAGCTCCGGGCGTAGGACGGGTGGGGGCGGCCGGTGTGGGTGCAGAACGAGGGGGAAGGGGCGACCGCGGAACGGTTACCGACCCCGACGTCTCCGTTCGCGAAGGGCCTTGCGAAGAATAGGCGGTGGAGCGGCGAGCTTGTTGTTTTTCGACGAGAATCGCGCGTTGATGCGCTTCCGAAACAGACCTTGGGGAACATAGGTTCAAAATATCTTGGATGGACAGCCGAAGGCCGCTAATATATCGAGCGACCAAATGATCTTCCGATTCGACCAGATCGATCCTGGTCATTAGCTGATAGAATTCGTCTGAGTATTCTGCCACCGAACGTGGGCCTTGGCGTAAATTTTGTAGGCGCTGAAACAAGATACGTGAATGATTGAATGGCAAGAAGGCCTGTTGTATTTTCCGCTTGAATTTTGCCCAGGTAAGAATCGGTGGTTTCTCTAATCGCACTCTGGACGATTTTAGGTTCTTCCACCAATGAGAGGCACGGCCGCGTAAACGAGTAACGACAAGAGGGACTCGACGATCGGCAGGTACGTTCTTGAAGTCCAGTATGTCCTCTGCAGTGATCAACCAATCGCATAGATCAAATTCCCCCGCGTTGTCGTTGAATTCCGGAATTTCCGTTTTGAACCCCAACTCCCATTTATTTTCCTCGTGCCGTAACGGGTGGTGATCCTCACGGGCCGGTGGGGGACGAAAACGCTGGTCTACCGGAGCGAAAGGATTATCTGCTGTGGGGGTTTCATCCTCCGATGTAGGAGCCTGGGATCCCGCAGGTGCTTGGCGGCCCAATGTTGGTAAGTGCTCACGAAACAGGGCAAGAAACTCGGCATGTTGTGTAGCCAATTTGTCCTGTCGAGAAATAACTGCCGCCACGTCTGTAGCCAAAGCGTCCAATTGTTGACGCATCTGGGCCATTTCTGTGGTTGCAGTTTCTGCAGTCTCTTGACGTTTCGGAGGCATCGTTCCTAGGAAAACCCGATCTCTGGATACCAAATGATGTAGCGGAAGCTATATCGTGGATTGTTTAAACGCCGTAACTAAACAAGAACACTCAAGTTGTTCAAGAACCCTCGAAGACTCACCGAATAACCCACTTTTAATATTTCCAAAATCAACCAAACCCTCAACAGTCATCTGAAGAGTATATATACACCTCTTCAGTAAATGAAACAAAACCAAGGACAGATACAACTGCCTAACTAACAACTAATAACTACCAAGATAAGTGGAATTATCTAACTGCATTTAAAGTAAACTATTAGTTGTCCCCTTCAGATTCTAGTTCATCCGTGTCCACATCAGATACCCTTTACAATAAGAACTGTGTAAAGGCTTAGGATATCTCAATGCTAAGCTTTGGATGTTTACAAAGATTGGCTTAGCTATTTGAAGTGATTCAGGAAACTTGGGATTCTGAAGAACAGCTTGGTTTCCTTTGAAAGCTTGATGATAGTTTGATAGCTTGTAGTTGGATAATGAATCCATTTGATCACTTCTGTATTTATAGGCAAATTTGAACAACTAACCGTTGGAGAGATAGCAACTCAAATATGTCTATTTGCAGCACCATTGAAACGGCTATGAAGCTTGGCATCCTTTTATCCACTGTGTAAAAGGGCTCTTCAATGGTTGCTTGAATGAATGTGTTGACTTCTGAAAAATGCGGCTGAGAAGACTTGTGTCAGTTTCCAAATATGCACATTTCCCAAGGTTGATTTGTGGCAAACTCTACACTCAACCAACGGTCAGATGGGACAAGCTCCCTGAACATTCCTGCTGCATTTTAGAATGTTCCAACATTCATTCACTGCTTCACTCTTTAATGCTCTAAGTCTTCAATGCTTGGTTCAGGCATGATTGGCAATAAATGCTTCATTGAATGTGTCTTCTGTGAGCTTTTGGCATTCAATGCTCTTGATCATTTGTACTTCAACTGTCTTGACTTCAACTGTCTTGATCATTTGCATTTAAGAGCATTGCTTTAATGTTCTTGATCTCTTCAGCTCAGTTGTCCACTTGATCAGTCTGTCTTGAAAGTTCAGCAACTTTGGCCTAGACACTTAACACTTATCAAGCTGCCTAACATTCCAACTTTGGACAACTATCCTGAACTCTAAAATCTCACAACATTCCTGAGATTTTTAGACTTCAGCATTCTACTTCCTCAAGTGTACTGAGACAACTTGCCTGAACTAGACTTGAGCATATCTCAACTAATCTGAACATCATCAATCAGGGGTTTTGGTATCTAAATCAAAATCATTTTATTCCCAACACGAACCACTATAAACCTGGTGTTATTTATCTTTCTGCACTTTACATTATTGTCATTTCCATATATTTTATATAGTGCATACTGTGCTTTCAACAATCTTCAAAACAAGGCCATAACTTTCAAACCAGCATCAACTAAGTATTTTCATTAAGTAAAACAAGTTGGCACTTTCAAAGAAATAAAAAGAACGAGTCTAAACAAGGCCTACCATAATTTCGCATATAATCTCTTCATTCAGATCACTATAGTCATCTGGACCAGCAGACTTGTAGTCCAGCTGACATAGAGATCAGAAGAGGTTCCCAACTCTCTTGAAAAAGTTTTAAAGTCTATTCACCCCTCCCCTCTAGACTTTAATCCCATTCACTACTCGTTCAGGGACCAACAAGAAAGAACACCAGAAAGGTATCCTAGGAAGGATGTGGAGTCATCTGACAACCGAGGTTCTAGAAGAAGAGATGCCACTCCTCCAAGAAGAAGCAATTCAAATCAGAAATCTGGATCATGCTTCAATTGTCATAAACCAGGACATTATGTCTATGAATGTCCAGAGCTAAATCTAGAAGACAAAGAAGAAAGAAAGCCAAGAACAGACAGAAGAAATTCAGATAAACAAGCAATGGTGACTGAAGAATCTGAATATAAAAGTGATGACCTCCTCTCTTCACCAGACTGTCAAATCTTCTCAAATGATTCAGATGATCTAGCTATGATGGTCATAGGTGAAAATGAGGTAAATTCCTATTCAACAACTTTTCATTCACCTATTTTTTCTCACACAGATGAGATAAACTCTTCTGAAGGCGAATCTGAAGACACCTATTATCAATCTTTAAGAAAGGTAAAAAGTAATCTGGATATTGCCACTAGAGCTTTTGTAGAAGTGGAAGAGGAGAACAAGGATTTAAGGAAAGAAATTGCTAGGTTGAAAAAGGTTAAGTTTGATAACACCCATGAGTTGGTAACAATGAATGAAAGATGGACCAAAGAAGTGGAACTTCTTAAAGAAGAAAATACCACAATAACTCAGTTGTATGAGGGGATGTTAGAAACTCAAGCCTTAGAAACCAAGGAATTTCGTTCACTACAATCTAAGTTCAATGATCTCTTCCAAGCACACAAGCTCTTAGAGAAGGAGAAGGAATGCCTTAATCAAAATATATCAGAGTTCAATAAAGCATCTGCTACTATTGAAAGTATCTCTGAATATTACAGATCTAATGGCAATAAGATGGGTTTTGGTTATGAATTTAATCCATCAACATCCTCTCCAGCTGAGGGTAGTACACCTAATCAGTGCACTACTCGATCACATGAAAAAGGTGAGTGTTCTAAACACAATGAACCTAATATGAACCAAAAGGCATCTGTACCAGCTAAGGCTAACTATCCCAACACCAAAAATGGTAAGAGACAAGTTAACCCCAAGCCTGTACAGAGGAACAACAAACAACCTAGACCATCTCGATTGAGACAGTCTCAGCTGTATGCTGCTCCAGCCAAGAAGAAGAAGTCTTCTTCACACAAATCTGTTCTCTTTGCACCCCCTATCTCTTATGATATTGTGAGAACAGAGGAGTATGGTCCATATAATCGTGTGCATCGATCAGCTAATGTACCCACGCTGAATGTAACCAATCAGAAGATAATGTATACACACTCCTATAAGAGGAAACCATCTGACTATTACTTAGCTGACACAACTAACCAATCAGACCATGCCAAGGTGCCAGCTGGTAAGATTTGGTTCTGTGATGCCCGAGGGAAACAACTCAAGTGCTCAAGGTTGTTCAAACGACCAATGTATATGTGGGTTCCCAAGGGTAGTACTAACACCCAAGGACCCAAGATAAAATGGGTACCTAAGACTTAACCTTTCTTGCAGGAAAGGAGGGACCTATACAGAAAAGGAGGTCAAGCAGGAGAAACTTGGTACATAGATAGTGGATGCTCAACTCACATGACTGGAACCAAAGCCCTGCTGACCAACTACACAGAAAAGAAAGGTCAAAAAGTCTTCTTTGGTGATAACGCGCACGGTAACACAAAAGGATATGGCACCCTGAAAAATGGTGACATTGAGGTACATGATGTATCATATGTAGAAGGTTTAAAATTTAATTTAATATCAGTTTCTCATTTTTGTGACACTGGTTACTCAGTAAAATTCTCTAACGATGAGTGTCTCATAAGTGATAAAAGAACAAAACAAAACCTTCTAACGGGATCTAGAAAAGGTAGTATGTATCTTGCAAATTGGAACAACTGTCCTAAGGATACATGTCTTCTTGTGAAAAGTCCTAAAGATGTCAGCTGGCTATGGCACAAACGTCTTAGTCATCTGAACTTTAAGACTATGAACAAGCTAGCAAGGGAATCCTTAGTTGATGAACTGCCTAATGAACTCTACTGTAAAGATCAGGTGTGTGATGCATGTCAACAAGGAAAGAAAACAAAGGTCTCATTCAAGACCAAGAAGATAGCATCAACCAGCAGAGTTCTTGAACTGCTTCACATGGATCTCTTTGGACCAATCACTCCAACAACACGTACAGGAAGAAAGTACACTCTTATTGTTGTAGATTAGATGACTACTCAAGGTTTACTTTTGTTATCTTCTTATACAAGAAGAGTGAGACCCAACAGAAGCTTCCTGAACTATTGAAGAGAATCCAAGTAGAGAAAGGAGAACCAATTGTAAAAATTAGAAGTGACAAAGGCACTGAATTCATTAACTCTTATATTATTGCCTATTGCACTTCTAATGGTATTCAGCATGAGACAAGTGCAGCAAGAACACCACAACAGAATGGTGTAACTGAAAGAAGAGTCAGAACACTCAAAGAAGCTGCAAGAACACTCCTTGCTGAATTCTCTACTCCTAAGAAACTATGTGCAGAAGCCATCAACACAGCCTGTCACACTCAAAATAGGTCAGGTATTCACAAAATTCATGAGAAAACCCCATATGAATTGTGGAAAGGAAGGAAACCTAGAGTATCTTACTTTCATATATTTGGTTGTAAGTGTTTCATTCACAACAATGGGAAGAGTAAGTTGAATGCTTTCGATGCCAAAGCAGATGAGGGGATATTCTTGGGATACTCCTCTACTAGCAAAGCATTTAGAGTATTCAACAAACGAACCCTTCTTGTGGAAGAAACACCTCATGTTGTTTTTGATGAATCTTATGAAAAGAGTGCAGTAGAAACAGACTCAGCTGCAGATAAGATGAGGAAACTAGTGATCAAGTCCAGACCAGATGAGTTTATTGAGGTCAATGAACCATTTCCTGAAGAACCAGAAGAGGATAAACCTCACAGACCTGTCACTAGATCTCAAACCTAAGCTGAGCAAGCTGACCAGAATCAAGATGCAACAATCCCAAATGCAAGGGGGAATGATCTCTTTGACACACAAGATACAGATGATGATCGACCAAATCAAGTCAACCCTCCTGATGGCACTAGAACAAATGAGAATCCAAGCTCATCTAATGCAGACACACCTGTGAGGCATACATGGAGAAACAATCATCCATCAAACCTCATCTTAGGAGGAGCAGACTCAGGTGTCAAGACCAGAGGACAACTGAATCAGAACCCCCAATCCTCTATGTTCTGCTGGTGTGCCTTCTTGTCCAACGTTGAACCAGCTGACGTAGAAGAATCAATGACTGATAGCAATTGGATCACTGCTATGCAAGAAGAACTAAACCAATTCGAAAGAAATGAAGTATGGGAATTGGTAGATCATCCTGAAAACCACAATGTAGTAGGAACAAAGTGGGTATTCAAGAATAAGAAGGACGAAAAATGATGTAATAACTAGAAATAAAGCAAGGCTAGTTGCAAAAGGATACTCACAATCTAAAGGGATTTATTATGATGAAACCTTTGCTCCAGTAGCCAGATTAGAAGCCATTCGACTATTTCTAGCTTATGCATCATATATGGGTTTCAAAGTATATCAAATGGATGTCAATAGTGCTTTTATAAATGGTATTCTGGTAGAAGAAGTGTATGTAGAGCACCCTCCAGGATTTGAAAAAGGAGATCAAGTATATCGTCTGAAGAAGGCTCTCTATGGTCTAAAACAAGCCCCTAGAGCTTGGTATGACACATTGTCACAATTCCTACTTGACAATGGATACACAAAAGGCAAAGTTGATAGAACACTTTTCATAATACAAGAAGGAGAAGACATTCTAATGGTGCAAATATATGTAGATGACATTATATTTGGATCACCCAATCAAGATATGTGCAAGAAGTTCTCTGAACTAATGCAAGGAAAATTCGAAATGAGCATGATGGGTGAGATGAACTACTTCCTAGGACTCCAAGTCAAGCAAAGTCCAGAAGGGATCTTCATCAATCAGTCCAAGTATACCAAGAGCCTATTAGAAAGATTCAAAGCTCTACAAAGTAAGACTGCAAGAATTCCAATGATGACATCTTTCAAAATGGAACCAGATGAGTCTGGAAAGGCAGTTGATCAAACTGAATATAGAGCACTGATTGGATCTCTACTATACCTTACAGCTAGCAGACCTGACATAACCTTTGCTGTAGGAGTACGTGCTAGGTTTCAAGCAAACCCAAAGCAAAGTCATCTAGAAGCAGCAAGGAAGATTGTCAAGTACCTAAAAGGAACAGTCAAGTTAGGACTATGGTACCCTGCTGATGACAATCTAGAATTGAGTGGATACTTTGACTCAGACTATGGTGGATGCAGAATAGATAGGAAATCCACATCTAGAACCTGTCAATTCCTAGGCAACAAGTTAATTTCATGGTTCTCAAAGAAGAAAACTTCAGTTGCAACCTCCACCACTGAGGCAGAATATATGGCAGCTGGAAGTTGTTGTAGTCAGCTGCTCTGGCTAGTTCAACAACTAAAAGATTACAATGTAGAGGCAAGAGAAGTCCCTATCTACTGTGATAGCAGCAGTGCCATTGCCATCACTCAAAATCCAGTCCTCCACACAAGTTGCAAGCATGTCGACATTCGACACCACTTCATAAGAGATCACCTTGAAAAGAAGGACATCAAGATGGAGAAAATTCACATAGATATCCAAAGAGCAGACATCTTGACTAAGCCCCTAGCTGAAGAAAGATTCAAGATCCTATGCTACAACCTAGGACTCCTTGATCCAAGCATATGAAGAGCAAGGATCAGCTGAAGACCTCAGCTGATACAACAACAGCAGACTAGGAGGATCAGATGAGGTGAACAGACACCCTCATCTTCAGGTAAGTACTTTCCCAATGAAGACAAATAAAGCTGAGGGAAAATATAGAGTCATTTAATCAAGGGGGAATCCATGATACCTTAAGAATCTTTGATAAAATACTCTACAATCTGCATTGCATAATATATATATAGTCAGAAGAGTTGAACAAAGTTCCTTGGAACCTGTACTCAAAAGCAATGTATACATGTGTATAATAATAAACTATTCTTCATAAAATACTTTATCACTATACATACATACAGTATACTATTGAGTTTTACTTGGTTGGATTAATACACCATCCTCACCGACTCAACAGTATGCAAACACTGTACGGATTTCAAATAACTCTTGTTCAAAATTTATAATTTCTGCATTCCACAAGATAGAGTCTGAATCTCTTTAAATGTGAACCATTAGATCAAGAATCTCATTGTTGATCTTAAGAAGTAACTTTTCAGAAATTCAGACCTATCAACTCAATAGTTTTTGTCATCTTTCACTCCACTACCTCATTTCTACCCCTATAAAAGGAGGAAGTTATGGGAATATCTAAGAACACAAATCACTAACTATTATTCTTGTTTCAGGTATGGAGAAAATCGAGAGAAGAGATGGCATGGACATCATTCCTCAACCAAGGCCTTGGGTGAAGGAGTTGAAGATCTGTCCAGAAGATGGAGATGATGCAGATCAGCATACTTGGCTTACCCAACATAAGTATGCTTCTGAAAAGTAAAGAAAGGAGAGATGTTCTTGTTGAAAAGTAAAGGAAGGAGAGATGCAGAGGACAGAGTAGCAAACAAGCAGAGCTTCTTCTCCAAGGGGAAGTTCTACATGGAGAGCTTGTTACCAAAGGCTACTTTGTCAAAACCAATCAAGAAGACCAAGTTCCTGCCTTTCTCTTCACACTCCATTGAAGCACCTTCCAATCTTCTCCCTCTTACAAGAGAGGCGAAGAAATTCAACAAGGACACATTAGATGCTACAACCCATCTGATGGTGATGGACCATCCGATGGTGAAGGTAACCTAAACCAGTGGAATACCATCCAGGCTGACCAGCTACATATTGATTTGATGGTTCCATATGGTTAAGGGGGAAGTTCTGAAAGATCCATCAAACCAGGTTGGATAATCAGTCACAGAAGATTTACTCAGCAACTTAAAACTTCTACTCAGCTGATTAGAAGACCAACTCAGCTGACCAGAAGACCTCCAAGAAAATCAGCAGACGTTTCAAGAAAATCACTTTTTGATCTCAATAAAAAGTCTAATGTTCATCTTTGATCATGTAATTCCTTCTAGATTTGCTTCTGAATGTAATTAAGGAAATTGGCCTATATAAGGAATGCAATTTACTTATAGAAAACGGCCTTGAATGATCAATTTTTGCTACAATTTAGTCACAACGGCTATTTTTGGTAATGATGTCATTAGTACTGGATTACCATTTTGCCAGCGAATCATCAAATGACACATGGCATATTCAGCCGGCAAAATTAAAGGAATGGGCTGAAATCGAAGAGGGAAATCTTGCGTACTACTCCACATTAAATCAAATCTGATCGTTGGATCGTACACAATTCAAGATTTGCTGGAGTATATAAGGAACCCTTAAACCATTCCTCAAACCCTTTCGCTCACAAAACTCGAACGCACTCAATCTCTCTCGTTCTGAACATTCTTTCAAGCTTTCTAAACCTACAAACTCAACACTCAGAATGGGGATCATTGAAATCTATGATGAGAAGACCAAGATCACAGGCACTCTAGATGCAGCAAAGTGGTCTAAGGAAGGGAAAATATTCACTGAGAATGCTCTATTTTTCAAGGGCAAACATACAGCTGAGAACAAGGAAATTCTCCTTCGTTGCATCAATCTCAAACTCCGCCAATTTCTGGAAGCAGCACCAACCAACGTATATGAACAATATGTGCTGGCTTTCTACTCGAACGTCATAATGAAAGGATCTCATGTTGAAAGTGTCATGGGTGGACACAAAGTCAAGGTCACAAGAGAGATCCTTCAGGACCTGTTTCATTTACCATGGGGGAAGGTAAACATCTCTACCTACATCATGGGGAGAGAAAAAGAATATATGGAGATGTTTACTAGTGGAAGAATCAAGGCTATTGATGCCTCTGGAGTCAAGAAGTCTCAACTTGACCTTAAGTTTCAGACTTAGATGGACATAGCAGGCAAGATGCTGCTTGGTAACACTTTTATTCATGATGCTGTTACCACTCTGAAGGTTAGAGTTATGGCTACAATCTGGGATCAGATTGATGGAGATTGGCAAGGGCTCTTCTTGGATAGAATTGCTCTTGAGGCCAAGAAGGTTACCCTGGACCTACAATCGAAAGAATGGAAGGTAACATCCACAGTCAGCTTTGTCAACAAGCTGAGTATCATCCTTCCAGATATACTCCCAAAGAAGTACAAGATGGGTCATAATAAGAAGTTTCACATCTCCAAGTACTACTTGAGAAAGGAAGCTCTTGTCGAGGCAGCAAGGCTGAAAGAAGAAAAGAGGAAATTGTTGGCTAAATCATCCTCCAAAGATACAGCTGAAGAGGCAGAAGAGTCTGCTCATGACTCTGCTGAAAAGGAAGAGGAGCCTTCCAAAGAAGAGGCTCAACAGATGACTGCTGAGGATGATGATGATGACAATCAGACCTTAGCACAACGAAGATATCTGATCAGATCTGGGCTCATCTCCCCATCTGATTCAGATGCCACTCCTTCAGTCTCTCCTTTGAAGAAGGCAGGTATCTCTAATCCCTCTCTCACTATTACTCCTTCTAAACTATCCAAGGGCCAGAAGAGAAAGAAGAACACTTCTTCTTTCACCAAGAAGTCCAAGAAATCCAGGCTCCCTACTCCCATGAGTATAGCCCCAATCTCATCCTTTGACCCTACTGAAGCTGCCAACCCATCTGAACCTTCAAACACTGATTCCCAAATCCCTGCCGATACTCACACAGCAGAGGAACAAGCCCAGCCTCACACAGCATCTGACCCAAACTTACCTACCTCACAAACCCCTGCTGATGTACACACAGCAGATGACGAATCTCAGAAACTCTCTATACCCCCTGCTGATGATCAAACTCAAATAACCTCTCCATCCCCTGCTGATACCCAACCAGCAGAGAACCAAGATCATCAAGCCCAACAATCTACTGATCTTCAAGTAGAAAAGGAATCAGACCAGCAGACTCAAAACCCTGCTGATGCACAACCCAATAAAGATCAATCACAACCTCCTCCCCAACCCGAAGATATCACTTCCCAAATCCCTGCTGATACTCACACAGCAGAGGAACCTGTACCATCCACTCAACCTCCTATCCTCACTGCCCCATCTGCACAAGAAGACTTGGCACAAGCAGGCCCTTCTCATTCTCAGCCTCAATTCAGCATGGTGCACTATCCTATGTGCACAAGGGAGAAAATAATGAGACTGAAGATAGCCAACCTTCTCAAGTCTACAATGCCTGATATTGATGAGGAGTCAACTCAGTTTGAATAAGTACTAAGGATCTGTACTTGGATTGAGCTCCGAAGAGATGATGTGGATGACCTTCTTGAAGTCATGGAAGGAATGGGAGGAAAGGCTAACTTCCTCGACTGGGAATTGGAGCAAAAAGAGGTTGCTCAAGTCCAGTCATTTACTCAGCTGCTACCAGCAGAGGTCCTGACCGAGGTATGCAAAAGGATTCTAGGAATCCCCTCTGAAGATACCTCTGTCCCCGAAGGCTCATCAGATTAGCAGACAGCCGACAAAGCCTTGGGAGAAGACTCAGCTGCACCAGCCGACACAGTTGAGATTGAAAAGGAAGTTGTCACCGTACCAGCTCACTTTAAGCCTACGGATGATCTGACTCACTTCATGGACCACTCAGATAATAAAGGAAGAAGGATCATGACCCATCTGGTTGAGGCCACTACCACCTTCCTAAATGAAGATTATCTATCAGCTGTGGAGAGAGGCAAAGCATTGATAGTTGCTCCAAATGTTCTGCATCCCAAACCTCAAGGTACTGCCTCCACCTCTACCTCGTCTGTTGATTATACAGCAGACATCTGCTCCCAGGTCAAAACTGCAATAGACTTGCACTTTGAGAAAGGCTTAGGCCTGCAGCTTGCAAGATATGTTGAGAACTCGTCTTCACGACCAGATTGTTGACATCGAAGACTAGTTTGGTGAGGCACTTCATCACCAGATAGAACAGTACTTGGACACTGTGATGAAGAAATCATCTGACAACTCCAAAATGTTTGCTGATCTCTATACTAATGAGATAACCCGCATGGAGACCACCTACAAGACCAGGATTGAAGATGCTGAAGCAAGAGCCACTGAAGGTCAGGCTCTTCCTTAAAGCAGTTGTATAGGAGAATATGAAACTGCAGACTCAGCTGAAGGAAACAGCAGACAAGCTGGAGACTCTCTCCACCAAGCTAGAAGTTGCCTCTTCTTCAACTTCTCATGCTCAGGTCCTAGAGCACAGCATCACTCATCTGACACAAGTTGGCAAGGTCAATGCCATGGCACTCAAACAGACTCTGCAAGTGGAAATTCTAAATGCCATGAAGCCTTTTGCGGCTGCACTTGCTGAAGCAAAAAAGTGGGAAGAAGTGTTGATAAAAGCTCTGGAGAAGTCTACTGCACAGCAAGCTGTAATGGTAGTATCTCAAGATGAGCTGAATGAAACCTTGGGAGGTTTGAAACGCAAAATCAAGAACAGACAAGGCAAAGAAATTGTTCAAGAAGAAACCCAAGGCCCAGCCAAGAGTCTAAAGCTCACTGCCCCTACTGCTCCTATAGAACAAGTTTCTGAAAAGAGGATGACAATGAAGAGGAAAGCAAATGAACAATCAAAGGCAGTTGAGAAGTCAGCTCCAGCAGAGCCTACTGCAGAAGAGAAAGAGGCTTTAGAGCTGAAGAAAAGAAAGTTGCTTGAAGCTCAAGAGTTGAAGCAAAAGAAGCTCAATGATGCGAAGGCAGTCAAGGCCAAATTTGATAGGAAATTGGCCAAACTCAGGAAAGCACTTAAGGAGAAAAAAAAGGAAGAAAGTGCCCTGGTAACTGACAGCACATATGTGGACCTATTAGCTCTTCAAGATGAGCTACCAAGATGGTATCCCCTGAAGAAGAAGTGGCAAATCCAACACCACATAGTAAGAAAATTTGGGCCTCTCCCTACCTATGAGGATGAATTTCCTCAATTCTCCCAGTTCATGGCCTTTGAAGATCAAGAGTTCTCGACAGAAGTAGTCAAGACAGCCAAGGAGCTCGACTACAGAATCCTAACCCCTGAAGAACCTAAGTGGGATGCACCTACTCTAGGATCTGGAAGAACAGACAAGATAGAAGTCAAAAGGATTCTGGAAAAGATCTAAAAAGAGGAGAATGTTACAGACTTGCAACACATGGAAGATGTTCGAGTTCGTCTGTACCTTGCCTTCCGCATCTGAAGAAAAGAAGACCTGATGAAGACTACTTTAAAAGTTCAAATAAACTAACACTTGTAATCTGTAAAAGCTTCATATATATTCAAGTATTAGTTCTTTTTGCTCACAACACAAACTCTCATTGTCTTCATCAGATACTTCAACTTTAAGTAATTTTATAAACTCTTATCTTATTTATTAAGAGAATTTATCAAGTATAGTTTTGGCTTCATCAAAAAGGGGGAAATTGTTGGGATATAAATCCACCCTAAGCCCCACTCGATGTTAGAATAGTTTTGATGGCCAAAACACTTAGAGTTTATAAATGTAATAGGATCAGCTGACCTTGTATAGAACAACTTAGACTAGCCTTGTGTGATCAAATGTATTGATATCAGCTGATCAGCACAGCCCTGACTTACATGCACAACCTCAAGATGAGAAGAGTAGAAGGCATGAAGACTAGAAGATCCTTGAAGACCAGTTAAGTAAGGTGCTTGTATACCTACTTATCTGATGGAGTCCAAGATTGTAGATGGCCTAAGGCAGCACATAAAATTTCCAGATCAGAAGAGTATTACTCGACTGATATCAGAAGACAGAAGACATAAGGCCAGACGAGTAGTCAGAAGACTATAAGTGAAGATCAGAAGACTAGGTGCTCGCCCAGGACTCGGCTGATTCCCAAAGTCATCTTCCAATTCAAATGAAGACTTACCTTACTTAGAAGATTGACATGGTCCCAGGATTGAAGCAATCAAGAGGCTGGAATCAAGGAATCAAGCCAACATTGAAAGATTATCCCAACGGCTAGTCAACTCCAACGGCTAGTTGCAGCAATCACCACTATAAATACAAGAGGATGAGAAATCACAATACACGAAGTCACAACGTGAGAATTCAACAGCTAAACAAGCAAGCAAGCATAAAGCCACATTTTATTGAGAGTTCTCCAAGAGCCCAGAAATCCTCAGAACACCTTCTAGCTCTTAAATGATTTCCCATCCAACCAAAGAACCTGAATCCTATTCATATTGTATATTCTTTGATTTAGGCATAGTGGTTAAGCATTTTATAAGCTTGAACCATTAGTTGGATATATTCAAAAACCCCAAAACCCTCACCATAAGGTTAAGTGTTTGAACCCCTGTAAAAGTGCAAGTGCTTCACGTTAGGACGTGAGAGTGGACGTAGCCCTTGTAATTTTTGGTAAATTAAAGGGATTAAACATCACGTTAGGACGTGAGAGTGGACGTAGGAACATATATCCGAACCACTATAAATCTTGTGTCTCTTACATTTCTGCACTTTACTTTATTGTTTATTTATCTCATTATATAGTGCATACTGTGTTTTCAAAGCATCTTTATCTAAGGCTATAATCTTCAAACCAGCATCAGCTGAGCTTTTCATTAAGTAAACAAGTTGTTACTTTCAAAAGAAACTAAAGAACGAGTCTAAATAAGGCCTACTAAACTTCCGCATATAATCTCTTCATCAGACCACTATAGTCATCTGGACCAGCAAACTTGTAGTCCAGTTGACATAGAGATCAGAAGAGGTTCCCAACTCTCTTGAAAAAGTTTTAAAGTCTATTCACCCCTCCCCTCTAGACTTTAAATCCCATTCACTACTCGTTCAGGGACCAACAACTGGAAACAAGGACCTCCTCACTGATTTCTTAGAAAAAGAAGGCCCAAATGTCACATTTGGAGACAGTTCACAAGCTACAACAAAAGGTTATGGTACCTTGATAATTGGTAAAATCAAGGTATCCAATGTGTCTTATGTGGCTGGTCTCAAATATAACCTCTTAAGTATAAGTCAGTTCTGTGATAAAGGTTTTAGTGTTGAGTTCTCAAGTGGAAAGTGCTTAATCAAAGATAAGACTCAACAAACTCTACTGACTGGTACTAGGAAAGGAAATGTGTATTTTGCTGATTGGGACAAGTCTACTGATGCTGCATGTTTCATTGCTAAGAGCTCAAATGAACAAAGTTGGTTATGGCATAAGTGGCTACTGAAAGGGTACTTGAACTTTTACATATGAACTTATTTGGACCAATTACCCCTGCAAGCATAAATGGTAGAAAATACACATTGGTAGTAGTTAATGACTTCTCTAGGTTCACATGGGTAGTATTTCTCCTTAATAAGAAGGAAACACAAGTCAAACTCCCTGAACTTCTAAAGAGATTGTCAAATGAGAAAAGCCTTAGCATTATCAAGATAAGATCTGATAAAGGCACTGAGTACATAAACTCATACATCAATGAGTATTGCTCACTAAATGGGATAGCTCATGAAACCTCAGCAGCTAGAACTCCTCAGCAGAATGGAGTTGCAGAAAGAAGAAATAGAACTTTAAAAGAAGCTGCTAGAACCTTAATTGCTGATTTAAATTTACCTAAGAGGTTTTGGGCTGAAGCTATAAACACTGCATGCCATACGCAGAATAAATGTTTGATAACTAAGGGGCAAGGCAAAACCCCCTATGAACACTGGAAAGGAAGAATGCCTAAAGTGTCATATTTCCATATATTTGGTTGTAAGTGTTTCATTTACAACAATGGGAAAGAACAGTTGAAAGCCTTTGATAGCAAAGCTGATGAAGGAGTATTCCTTGGATACTCTCAAATCAGTAGAGCTTTCAGAGTCTACAACAGTTAAACCCTTATTGTGGAGGAAACACCCCATGTTGTGTTTGATGAATCTATTCAAGAGTTCAGGAACAAGAACTTGGATATAGAGGAAATCACACAAAGGACAACCAGATTGAGCCTAAAGGACAAAGACACTGTACTCTTAGATGTTGTCCAAGCCAATCTCCCTGAAGTCATAAGGTTGGACAACAATCCTGAAGGCAACCTTCCTGAGGCAAACCCCACTGAAGGAAATGGTGAACTAAATGAACCAATCCCAGTTCACACTCAAGTAACAACTACTAATGAAGAAGCAGTTCTTGCTGAGGTAGTTAATGGATTAAATAATCAAGGGGGAACCAATAATGTTGAAAATGCCAATGTCCCTGACATTGAGGATAACACCCCCGATTATGATCCTGAATTACATCCTGCATTAAATTTTCTTGAATTCTATGATCGAAATGACTCAACTTCAGTAGAGGACAACTCTACTGAAGAGATCAGAAAAAGAAGGACTTGGTTGTCTGACCATCCTACTGATCTGATACTTGGTGACACAAGTATAGGAGTCAAAACTAGAAGATTCCATGGTGAAAGTGCTCTATTTTGTTGTTTCTTGTCAGAACAAGAACCAAGTGACATTTAGGAAGCACTTCAAGATGCCAATTGGATCACTGCAATGCAGGAAGAGCTGAATCAATTCACCAGAAATGATGTATGGGAGCTGGTGGATAGACCTTCACATCAAGATGTTATTGGAACCAAGTGGGTGTTCAAGAACAAGAAGAATGAAAATGATGTGATTGTCATAAACAAAGCAAGACTAGTGGCAAAAGGGTACTGTCAATCTGAAGGCATTGACTATGATGAGACCTTTGCACCTGTGGCAAGGCTAGAAGCTATAAGACTATTTCTAGCTTATGCAGCCCACAAGAGGTTCAAAGTGTACCAAATGGATGTCAAGAGTGCCTTCTTGAATGGAAGAAGTCTATGTGGAGCAACCACCTAGTTTTGAGGTTGGAAACCAAGTCTACAGATTGAAGAAAGCTCTATATGGACTCAAGCAAACCCCTAGAGCTTGGTATGATACACTGTCACAATTCCTCTTGGATCATGGATTTATCAAGGGAACTGTGGACATAACTCTCTTCAGAATCTCTGAAGGAGAGGACATCTTGCTCGTCCAAATTTATGTTGATGACATAATTTTTGGATCCCCCAATGAGAAGCTTTGTGAATAGTTCTCAAAGCTCATGCAAAGCAAGTTTGAGATGTCCATGATGGAGTTGATGAACTTCTTTTTGGGACTTCAAGTCAAGCAATCAAAAGAAGGAATCTTCATCAATCAAGCTAAGTACACCAGAGAGATGATCAAGAAATTTGGGTGTACTACTAGCAAGCCAGTAAGGATCCCAATGAACACAAATTGGAAGATGGATCCTAATGAGAGTAGTATTCCAACCAACTCTACTGAGTATAGAGGAATCATTGGTTCACTCCTCTATCTCACTGCCAGCAGACCTAACATCACCTTTGCAATAGGTGTTTGTGCAAGGTTTCAAGCCAATCCTAAGAAAAGCCATGTTGAGGCTGCTAAAAGGATCTTGAGGTATCTCAAAGGCACTGAAAATCTAGGCCTTTGGTACCCTGCTGATGACAACATTGAGCTTACAGGCTACTCAGATGCTGACTATGGAGGCTGTAGAATTGATAGAAAGTCCACTTCATAGACTTGTCAATTCTTGGGAAACAAACTCATATCTTGGTTCTCTAAGAAACAGAACACAGTGGCTACTTCCACCACTGAAGCTGAGTATGTTGCAGCTGGAAGTTGTTGTGCTCAAATCCTTTGGTTGAGACAACAATTAAGGGACTACAATGTCAACTCTGTGAAGTGCCAATTTTCTGTGACAACAACAGTGCCATTGCAATATCACAGAATCCAGTATTGCACACAAGATGCAAACATGTGGACATCAAACATCACTTCATCAGAGATCATGTGGAGAAGAAGGACATCAAGTTGGTCAAAATCCACACAGACCATCAAAAAGCTGATATTTTGACAAAGCCACTTGCAGAGGCAAGATTCTTGGAACTATCAGCAGAATTGGGATTACTTGATCCAGGGAAGTTGGACAAGTAAATCAAATGGAGTTAATGAGTTGAGGGGGAACTGAAAGTGGAGATCAGCAGACTTGGTCAAGTCTACTGAAACTCAGAAGAGATGACCTCAAACATTCAGGACACTTGTCCATTGAAATTCAGGACACTTGTCCACATCTCTTCAGGACACTTGTCCATGTGGGGTCAGATAAGTTATCTTGGCTATCAAACCAATCCTTGGTTTGATAAGCACCTATTTTGGGTAATCATTACCTATTTTGATATCTGTCCCATTCCCTTTACAGATATCACCTTTATAGGATCTATTTTGTCTCTCACCCAAAAGGTCACTTTCCATGCATTAAATGCCAAGATTTAACTCTTGTTTACATTAAACATTTCAAGTCATGATCTATCTCGAAAAACTCCCCAACCATTAACTAATATTTAATACTTCCCATGTTTGAATAAAAACAGTTTTCCACTGTTGCATTGGTTATTGACCATTGGATCAAGATTGGCCAACTCCCCTGAAATCAATCCTGGCCGTCCAATCCTAATTTTCATTTTTGTTAACCGTTGAAAACTCTTAAGACTCACCTACTCATTGACATACATTTCTTTTGGAATATTCACAAGTCTTAAGAACCCCACAACCTCACTTCTCCCCCACGCATTCAAACTTTATTGAAACCCTAGCTTTCACTCTCTCAAACTCTCTCCAAATTTCTTTCTGAATCTTCAATGGCTCCTAAAGCAACACCAAAAATGGTTATTGATTTCTCAAACAAGGCTCTTGACCTTGATTTTGGCTATCTGAGCAACAAAAACAATCTCACATTTGAGCCAATAGTCTCTCTTGAGGAGATGAAGTCTCTGAACCAAGCTCAATCCTTGATGGCAACTACTATGAGTGAGCTCAAACCTCAATCTTTTGATGCTTCCAAAAAGGGGAAAGAGAACGAGCAAGGGCAAAAGGTGCCTTGATTATTGGTGGCTCAGACAAAGGCAGGGACAAGGTTGCTGAAAGCAAAGGAAAGGAACCAGCAGTGCTGAATCTGGATGAATTAGATGAAGAAGAGCAATTAGTCAAAGCATTGAAGAATTCAATGGCCTCAGCACAGGAAGAAAGAGTAAGATTGCAACAAAGACCAGAAGGAGAAGTTTCTGGTTTGGACAAAGATGCTGAAGGTGTCCAAACTAGAGGAAAGATCAAGAAGGCCAAGGGAAACAAAAGAAAGCCTGAGACATTCACTGATTTTCCCAACAGCCTTGAACTTCCTCCTGAGTTCAGAATTGAAGAAGATGAGCCTACTTCCAAGAAGACCAAGACTGCTGAAAAGGTCAAAACTGCTGAAGTGACCAAGACTGCTGAGAAAGCAAAGTCTTCTGAAACTGACAAGTCTACTAAAACTAAGTCCACTGAAGGTGCCAAAGCAGCTGAGAATGTTGAAGAGCTGTATGAAGAAGGCTTTAGACCTCAACCAAAGAAGAAGACAACAGTACTGGTCAACGATCCATCAAAGCTGTTTCAAGAAGGATATGGCAAGGATCCTGAAACACAGCAGAAGCTAGCCATGATGAGGGCTCAAGAAAAGATGGATCTGATGGAATAAGCAAATAGAGTAAGAGACAAGAGAAGGGCTGATTTTCAGAAACCAAGAAGAAGAAGAGCCACATACAGCAAGTTGAAGCCACAGCTACTGATTCCCATGGACACCAAATATCCACACTTGGATATATGGGTTCCAATTCAGCTGAATGACAAATAGGAAGAAGCAAAAAGGGAGTTTGTCTATGACTATTATGTCATTGACAGGTGGAATGGAAAGGATGCTAACTCCACTTTTACTGAGTTCATGATTGAGTTTTACGGGGAGCTATATCAGCAACTCCTTGCAGTTGCTGATCTTTCAAGAATTGAATTCATATCCCCTAAGCCAATCATTTACATGCCTCCCAAGCTGGATGGATGGATTGGCCAATCAAAGATTCTTCATGAATTCCTAGAGATCCTCAAGCTGAACAGAATGGTGCTTGGACCAAAGGGAACTAACCAAGAGGCCATGGAGTTAAAAAAGAGAGTGTGGGCACAATATGGGATGGTGCCACCAAAGGAGGATGATCTCTAAATGGCTAAGTTTTCCTGACCTTTATGTGTTGAATAGGATGAAAACTTACCTTGGTTGCTGATCTGTTGAAATTAGTCGTCTATGCTGAAATTGCTCAAGACTGCTGATATATTTTTGCTCTGATACTTAGGGATTAATGTTCTGTTAAACTATCTTGTTAAGTATTGCTCTGATCATGTACTTTATTTTGTGATTCTGATGTACTTTTTCATGCTCTGATATGTTTCCTCAACTATCAACATGCCTGTAATGATCTTTAATTGAATGATAGTTGAACTTATTCTGAATAAAGAAATATTGCTACAAAATCTCAACTTGTCTAATGTGTCAACCTATATGCAAATGAAATAAGAAAATACACTAACACATTTTATTTCAGGGAACTTGACTTCAGTCAACTTACTGAAGAGAAAAATGTAATAAGTGTAGACAAGTCACCTTTGCATAGATTGTATAGCTTTTGGCATCATCAAAAAGGGGGAAATTGTTGGGAATAAAATGAGTTTTGATTATGATACCAAAACCCCCTTAAGACATGCCAACTAGTTAAGACAGAATGCATAAACATGTTTCAGGACGGTTGGAACATGTAGTATAAGACAAGTAGAGAAGCTGAAGTGTTAGGTAGCTCTTAGAATTATAGATGCACTAGTTAAGGGGGAACACGTACTTAGAAGTTTATTTCTGTTCCAAGTCCCCTTAAGGCTCAGTTTTGGATTGACCCCAAGTCTGTTGAAAGACAAGTATGCTGATCAAGTATAACCAGAATGGAATAATTTGTCTGAAGACCAACTAAGTGGATTAGATCCTGAAGATCAAGTCTACTACATGAATGTCAAAGTTCAGAAGAGTTGTCCAATACTATTGTCTCAGCATTAATAAACCAGAACAAGCTTTGGAACTCAAGGCCAACTATGCTGAAGAGGTCAAGTCCATTTATCCAAACCATGAATGATCAATGAACTATTCTAAGAAGTCATGGAAAGAGAAAGAGCCAAGTCATCTGAAGAGAGCATATGCCAACTTTGATGATAAGCAAAATCTACTGATAGTGATAAGCAGAGTTGTCCAAGAGATAAGGAATGTTGTCCTTATCATAGGACTAATCATCAGAAGCCATGTCCATGTTTGATCAAGTGAATCTTGAAGTCAGACATTGGGAAAAGTGCTGCAGAATGAAGACAAAGTGGTTACAGCCGTTTATTTCCTAAATGAGGACATGTCACTATCAAGAATCTGTCTTCCAGCTTGAAGAGCTCAAGGAAGACATTTAAAGACATTTGGGGCTGCCTCTCCAACGGGCAAATCCTCAAATTTGTCTATAAATACAGAAGTGTGAAGACCATTTGAAGTATCCACTATCCATCCAACTATCAAGCTATTCTGAAGCTTCAAAGTCTTCAAAAGACATTCTTAGTCTTCAAACACTTCATCTAAGCTGATCCTCATTGTAAAACCATACAAAGCTTAGAGAGATATCCTATCCTTATACACTGATCTTCATTGTAAAGGATATCTCATTAGTTGGAACCTTACTTCAACCCTTATACCTTTCAAGTGAGAAAGTTAGAAGGTTGCAGTAGTAGAAGTGGAAGGAGCTGACTGTTGAGAGAAGAACAGTTCAGTTCTGAGTTCAGAAAGGGTACTAGGACTCTAGACATCCTAGGGATCAATTCACCAATGAGTGAAGTTCTTGATCAAGTGCACCTTGGCACTATAAAACAAGTTAATTCCAAGAGTGAAGGAATTATCCTGTTAAATCAGGGAAAGTGGATGTAGGAGCTTGAGTCTCTGAAACACTATAAACTCTTGTGTTGATTTACTTTCAAGTACTTTCATTCATTCAACATTGCACACAAAACTGATCTTTCAAAGGACATATACTTAAGACTGTGCAAACCTGATTTGGACAAGTTCCCTGAAAACTGGATATTTGACTAAGTGATTTTAGAACTTAAAGTAGTTTAAACTAAAGGGCCAACCACTAATTCCGCACATATAACTAACTTAGATAGTCATTCAACTAAGTACTTAATAGTACTTAGTAACTTGGTTATCTTTAAGAAGTTATACATCTCAGTAGAGTTGTCCAGGACAACCCTGCTAGAGTCATATTTGGTTAAGTTGATCAAAGTTTGAAGAAGAATTGCATACAAGTGTATTCCCCCCCCCCCCCCCATACACTTGTTATATACTCCTTTCAGGACCAACAGTTACGTTATCACTTTCTAGGCTTAGGATAATAGAACAATAAGCTTGCCTAGTGGGCACTAAAGATAACACTCACAAACGAATATGCTTAAAAGCTTTAATCTCTCGAGTGTTTTGAATACTTTTGAATGCTAAAATATTACTAGAATGTGTATGGCTTGTGTGTCCCGTCCTCTTGAAATGTTTCAAGATATGGCCTATTTATAGATAAAGTAAACTATCCGTTGGTGGAGATAGCAAACTTATCCATAAATTTGAACTTTCAAATTGTTCAAGGGACTGCATGCAAATAGTACATGCATTCACGTCCATTCTGAATTTTGCATTCCATTCTCAGAATTTGTTATGCACAGAGACAGCTGGCAATAATCTATTGGCTAATTTGGAATAATTATGTCCTTCCAGCTAACGGTCTCGTACTGGGTAAATTGCTTTGTCATCCATCGTCTTTGACCATAAGTGTGCCAAGTTCGAAGTATATGAATATCTAAATTCATCATACTTGGCTTTTGTCTTTCAGCATACTTGTTTTCATGAGTCCTTGTCACTCTTCCATAACACTTCAGCTTCTTGTCTTCAATGCTACTTGTCTTCATGCTCTTTGTGCTTTCAGGTCATTTGCCATAGATTCAAGGATAATCTTATCTAATAAAAATTAAAGCTCCCTAACATATATGAGCTTTTCTAACTTGAAAATCTAGACTTGGCAAATCATCATACTTGGGGTTTTACTTAGGGTTTTGGTATCTAATCAAAATCAAATTTTCTTTTATTAATATAAACCATATCCCAACAAAAAGTCTTGAAGATTTTTCAAACGATCAACCTAATCGGTATGTCAAGACAGTCCCATTTCACCAAATCCATCTAAAAGGATGCTAATTACTTTCTTAACTAACAAACATGTTTCTTCCTTCATTAATCTTTTTAAAAAAATTCCATGTCCATATTCGTGGTAGTCTTTTTCAATATCTTACTCTTTATGTGTTTCATGAGGTTCCTAGCTCATTGGCGTTGAATTCTCATTTTCACGCTCTTTTTTTTTTTTTAGAAATAAAATTATTTACGTTCAATAACTTCTATCTTTTCTGAAAAATGTTCCAAAATAGTTAAAATTTTAATTTACATACGTCTCATAACTTTTTCAATTGCTTAATTTACGTTCAATTGTTGTCGGAGTTATAAAAATTCACCAGAAATCCTCAAATTTAACAATCATGTGATAGAAACGACGTTGTTTTGATCACTCCGACGTAAATGTGATGTAAATTAAGCAATTAAAAAAATTTATGAGACGTAAATTAAAATTTTATAGAATATCCTATGTGAATTTGTGTATAAATATGTTCATGTTCACTTGTCGAATATATGTTTTATGGATATGTGATATTAGGCATGTTCACTTGTGTTAAGTATGTTATATGGATACATAAATGCTTATGATTATGCATGCCCATATGTGAAGAAGTATGCAACATGAATGTTTTCATACTTGCACATTTCAAACGTGAAGATATATGATATACGGTCAAGACCGTGCAAGATGTATGATATACGGATAATAACCGTACTAGCTATGATAAGATCACGGGTAACACCGTACAAGATTTGATCGAAAGATCACATTCGGGTAGCTCCCGAACAAGATGCTCGAGCGGGGTAAAGCGTGTCCCAACAAGATTGATGTGCTCCTACGTGTACTATATTATAACTATCATTATTTATTAATATAAAACATGTTGTTGAACGTGTTGCATAGTTGTCATATAATTGATGATACTTGAAGGATGTTGTTGGGAATAAAATGATTTTGATTTAGATACCAAAACCCCTGATTGATGATGTTCAGATTAGTTGAGATATGCTCAAGTCTAGTTTAGACAAGTTGTCTCAGAACACTTGAGTAAGTAGAATTGCCTAAGTCTAAAATCTCAGAAATGTTGTGAGATTTATAGTTCAGGATAGTTATCCAAAGCTGAAATGTTAGGCAGCTTGATAAGTATTAAGTCTCTAGGCCAAAGTTGCTGAGTTCTTACAAGACAAGCTCACTGAGTGGACAACATGGCTGAAAGGATCAAAGAATGATAAGGCAAGGACTGTTGCACTGATAAGAACTGCATCAGATCAATCAAAGTGCCAATGATCAAGTGCATTGAATGCTAGAGTCACAAAAGACATATTCAATGAAGCATTTATTGCCAATCAAGCCTGAACCAAGCATTGAAGACTTAGAGCATTAAAGACAGAAGCATTGAATGAATGTTGGAACATTCTAAAGTTGCAGCAGGAATGTTCAGGGAACCCATCTGACCGTTGGTTGAGTGTAGAGTTTGCCACAAATCAACCTTGGGAAATGTGCATATTTGGAAACTGACACAAGTCATCTCAGCCGCATTTCTCAGAAGTCAAGCTTCATAACCGTTTCAATGATGCTGCAAATAGACATATTTGAATTGCTATCCCTCCAACGGTTAGTTTTTCAAATTTGTCTATAAATACAGAAGTGATCAAGGGATTCTAATATCCAACTACTTGCTATCAAACTATCATCAAGCAAATCAAAGGAAACCAAGCTGTTCTTCAGAATCCCAAGTTTCCTGAATCACTTCAATTAGCTAAGCCAATCTTTGTAAACATTCAAAGTTTAGCATTGAGATATCCTAAGCCTTTACACTGTTCTTATTGTAAAGGATATCTCTACTAGTTGGAACCAAACCTCAAACCCTTATCTCATTAAGTGAAGAGAGAGTTTGTTGTAGAAGTGAGGAGTTAAGGACTGTTATTGTGAAACACAGTCTTAACTCAGAGAGATTGAGCACTAGGACTCAGATTATCCTACGGATCAAAGCACTAAGAGAGTGTTGTTGATCAGTGCACCTTGGCACTATAAAACAAGCTAATTCCATTGTGAAGGAATTATCCTGTTCAATCAGGGAAAGTGGATGTAGGAGCTTGAGTCTCTGAACCACTATAATTTGTGTACCATTTACTTACTGCCTTTATTATTCACTTACATTCAAACATATTTCAAAGAGCAAAACTCAGTAAGTTAAGAAAAACTGTTTTGGAAAAAGTCCCTAATAACTGTGTTTTTCAGAAATCAACTTGGAGTATTTCTTTGAGTTAAAGGCCAACCACATTCCGCATTTAACAACTCTTTTAGATATTTAGCCAACTGATCACTTAATAGTAATCAGTAGGACAAATATCTATCAAAGTTCACACTCAGGCTAGTTGTGAGACAACCTGCCTGATAAGACCAGTTCATCAAAAAGAAAAGAATTTGCATACACAAGTGCATTCCCCCCCCCCATACACTTGTGTTATACTCCACCAAAGACCAACAAGTGGTATCAGAGCAGGGGTTCAAATACCATTGCCTCTGAAAATCATTGATTTTCAAAATCACATTTGCTGTGGTCACTGAACTGATCCAAATTTCTGAAAAACCTATCTGTCTTATCTTATATTATTTCTATTAAAATGGCTAACAATGCAGTTCCAGGAGATGCTGTTAACACCATCAACAACATGGGTCCAAACCAAGTCAATCATATTTCTCATCACAAGTTGCCAATGTTCTCAATTGAGAATTATGATTTCTGGAAGATTAGAATGAGAGCACATCTTGCCTGCCAGCATGATGAAATGCTCAAAGTAATCACCAGAGGGCCCTTCACATTCACCAAAGCAAATCCCAAGCTCACTGATGCTCAGAAAGCAGATCCAAGGGAGTTGCTTCCAAAGGATGAGGATGACTTTACAGCTGAAGAAAGAAAAAGGCACAACCTGAACTACATTGCCATGAATACATTGTACCAGACTATTCCAGATGCAGTGATGGGAAGAGTGTACCACTGCACATCAGCAAAAGAAATTTGGGACACCTTAGCACTTATGTGTGAAGGTACCCAAAAGATAAAAGAAAACAAGCTTCAAGTGGCTATCCAAAAATATGAACAATTCTCTAGGGAAGCCAATGAAACTATTGATCATCTTGATAGCAGATTCACTGACATCATGAATGAGATAAACTCTCTTGGCAAGTTCTATGCCAAAAGAGAAGTTGCTTTGAAGATTCTGAGAAGTCTCACATCCAAGTGGGACATATACTCTGTCACGATGCAAAACACTAGCAATCTTGACAACATGCCCATGCAGCAAGTGTTCTCTGAACTCAAAGCATATGAGTTTGATCTGAACAGAAAGAAAGTGCATGATGAGCCATCCTTCTCAAGCAAAGGTGTTGCTTTCAAAGCTGCTGAAACAGAAAAGAAGAACACTCAAAGATCTTCTCAAACTGTTTCAAAATCTGAAATGAAGGAGGAGTTGGCACTCATGGCTAGGAGATTTGAGAAGCTCAACTCCAGATTTGGTAGATACAAAAAGTTCTACCAAGACAACAGAACCAGAAGGAGATTCAGTTCTCCTGACAACAAATCAGAGGACAAAGTCTCTGATGAGAAGAAAGAAGACAGATATGCTGATAGAAAGAAGTACAGCAAAGGTGAACCATCATCATCAAGGAGGAAGGAGTCCTCAAGCAAGAAAAATGATGATGAAGATGTGTGTTACAACTGCCAGAAAAAGGGTCACTTTCAGTATGATTGTCCTAACCTAAGTGCCAAAGAAAGAAAAGAAAGGCAGAACAAAAGAGACAAGAGGCTGAACAACAGGAAGGCCATGGTAGCTGGAGAATCAGCAAGTGAAGAGAGTGTCTACTCTTCTGATGATGGACTATTTTCCAACAGTGACAGTGATGATGACTGTCAAATGGCATTTGAAAATGAAGAGGTATGTTCATCTTCTAATTCTTCTAATTCTTCAAATAACACACATGAGTCCAGTGAAATCCACTTGAAACTCAACTTTGGAAAGTTACTTGAGGATTTCACCAGGCTACAAGAAGTATGCAATATGGCACTAAGAGAAAATGAGCTACTGAATTCTAAACCTCAAACTCCCAACCTTCCTGAACCAGAGTTTGACTTTAAATCAACTGAGTTGTATCAGCAGATTGTGAGAGAGCATGATGAAATGTCTCTCAAAGTCTCTGAACAACAAAAGTTGATTGATGATCAAGAACTGGCCTTGAGGAAAAAGGATTTTGATCTTAGAATTCTTCAAGCTAAATTTGACAATCTCTCAAGTGAATTTGATACTCTGAAATTGAGTTAGGGGAGCTTAAAAATGAAAATGTCTGCCTTGAACAAATCTGCTAAGGCAATAGAGGAAATTCAAGGGTTTCAAAGACCATTTGCTCAAAAGGGTGGATTAGGCTATAATCCATTTGAACCCTCACCTGGTCTTAGTATTGCCTCATCAAGCAATTCTAAGATGACTTT
Source organism: Galeopsis tetrahit (assembly GCA_963675135.1). NCBI lineage: Eukaryota > Viridiplantae > Streptophyta > Magnoliopsida > Lamiales > Lamiaceae > Galeopsis > Galeopsis tetrahit. Next base: position 39,621,181 of record OY776123.1, read on the forward strand.
TGTAAGATCAGTGGCACAACAAAATGAAATAGAAGTAAATCAACCACTGATCAAGGATAAGGGTAAAGGTATCTTTATACCAACTCAAGTAAACAATGCTTCTAAACCCATACCTAAGGAAAAGGTTAAGAACATTGGTTACAGGAGAAATGAGATTCAGAAAGGTAGAACCAATGGAAGGCCAACCTATCTGAATCCTCATCAGAGGAGTTGTCCAAAATCTGTCCAGAAAAGGCCAACTCAAATGAGGCAACCTCAACTGAATGGATTAAGGCCAATCCCCTCTGACAGGTATAAAACATTCAGGAAGCCTGGACCTTACATGCCAAAAGGAAAAGGCCATCCAAGCCCCTATCCTCAAAGGTCTTACCAAGCTGCACCTAAGTCTAGTAACTTCAGGAGAAATGTCCCAAAGAAATTCACCAACTCTCCTGAACCTTACAAGGCTAACACCTATACACAGAAACCACCCAAGGCATTTAAGGGTCAAACTGTGTATGTAGATGTAAATGGAAACCAAGTCAGTCACTTTGAGTCAATCAGAGTAATTAGGCAGATTTGGGTTCCAAAAGGTACAGCTAACCCTCTAGGACCCAACACTCAAAGGGTACCTAAATTTTGACTTTGCAGGGTTGCAAGGACCACAAGAAGAGGAGAAGCATCAACAAGAAAATAGCATGGTACTTGGACAGTGGATGTTCAAGACACATGACTGGGAACAAAGAGCTTCTCTCAGAATTCATAGAAAAAGATGGTCCTTCAGTAACCTTTGGAGACAGCTCTCAAGGGATCACAAGAGGTTATGGTACATTAAACATTGGTAGTGTCAAAATTACTGATGTCTCATATGTCCTAGGCCTAAAATACAACTTGTTGTCTATAAGTCAAATCTTTGATAAAGGATATAGTGTTGAATTTGCACCAAATGAATGTATTATAAAAAATAATTCAACACAACAGATGCTACTAACAGGGGTGAGAAAGGGAAATGTCTATTTTGCAGATTGGAGCAAAACCCCTGAAGCAGTTTGTCTTGTTGCCAAAAGCACAAGTGAGCAAAGCTGGCTGTGGCACAAAATATTAAACCATCTGAACTTCAAAACCATCAACAAGATTGCAAGAAACTCTCTAGTTAAAGGGCTGCCTAATCAAGTGTTCACCAAAGAACATATATGCCAGCCATGTCAGGAAGGAAAGCAGATCAAAGCTTCATTCAAAGGAAAGCCTGTCATCTCAACTGAGAGAGTTCTTCAACTACTGCATATGGATCTATTTGGTCCAATTATCCCAGTAAGTATAAATGGAAGAAAATATGCACTAGTTGTTGTTGATGATTTTTCCAGGTACACTTGGGTAGTATTCTTGCTGAACAAAAAGGAGACCCAAGTCAAGCTACCTGAATTGATGATGAGATTGAGCAATGAAAAGGGCCTAAGTATTGTCAAGATCTGATCTGACAAAGGCACTGAATTCATAAACTCATACATCAATGAGTACTGCAGCAAGAATGGCATCACTCATGAAACTTCAGCAACAAGAACACCTCAACAAAATGGGGTTGCTGAAAGAAGGAACAGAACCTTGAAAGAGGCAGCAAGAACATTGATTGCTGAATCCAAACTGCCTAAAAGGTTCTGGGCTGAAGCCATTAGCATTGTATGTCACACTCAAAACAGGTCCTTAATCACCAAAGGACAAGGTAAAACCCCATATCAAATATGGAAAGGTAGATTGCCCACTGTTGCTTATTTTCACATATTTGGTTGTAAGTGTTTCATTCATAATAATGGGAAAGAGCAATTGAAAGCTTTTGACAGCAAAGCTGATGAAGGAATATTTGTTGGATATTCACAAATCAGCAAGGCTTACAGAGTCTACAATTGCAAAACCCTTATTGTGGAAGAAACACCTCATGTTGTGTTTGATGAATCTATTAATGAGTTCAGGGATAGAAACCTGAATATTGATGAGATAACACAAAGAACAACCAGACTAAGGCTTCAAAGTAAGGAAACAGTGTTTGTAGATGTTGCCCAGCCTGAACTTGATGATAATCAAATACTGAACAACCTACCTGATGGCAATCCACCAGAAGTCAATCAACCTGAAGGTGAAATTGAACTGACTGGCCCCATCCCAGTTCAAAACCAGGTAACAACTACCAATGAAGAAGCAGGCAATGCTGAGGTAGTAAATGGATCTAATATTCAAGGGGGAACCAATGAAAATGTCAACTTATCTGACAATGAGGACAATACCCCTGAATATGATCCTGAACTTGATCCTGCAATTAACTTTCCTGAATTTAATGAGTCTAGTGATCCAACCTCAGATGAGGACAATCCTCCTGAAGGGATCAGGTCTAGAAGGACTTAGTTGCAAAACCACCCATCTAGCCTGATACTTGGTAATCCAAGTGAAGGGATCAAAACTAGAAGATTTCATGGAGAAAGTGCTTTGTTCTGTTGTTTTCTTTCAGAACAGGAACCAAAGGATATAGATGAAGCACTACAAGACACCAACTGGATCATAGCCATGCAAGAAGAGCTGAACCAGTTTACCAGAAATGAAGTATGGGAGCTGGTGGATAGGCCAACTCATGAAGATGTCATTGGAACCAAATGGGTGTTCAAAAATAAGAAAAATGAGAATGACATCATTGTGAGAAACAAAGCAATACGGGTGGCCAAGGGATATTGTCAATCTGAAGGGATTGATTATGATGAGACTTTTGCTCCAGTGGCCAGACTTGAGGCAATCAGACTCTTCTTAGCATATGCAGCTCACATGAGGTTCAAGGTGTATCAAATGGATGTGAAGAGTGCATTTCTCAATGGGGTGCTCAAAGAAGAAGTATATGTTGAACAGTCCCCAGGTTTTGAAGAAGGAGACAAGGTGTACAGATTGAAGAAAGCTCTCTATGGCTTAAAACAAGCTCCAAGAGCTTGGTATGACACCTTATCACAGTTTCTTCTAGATCATGGTTTTGTCAAAGGCACTGTTGACAGAACTTTGTTCAGAATCTGTGAAGGAGATGATATTCTGTTAGTCCAAATCTATGTGGATGACATTATATTTGGATCTCCAAATGAGAAGATGTGTGAGAAGTTCTCCAAACTCATGCAGAGCAAATTTGAGATGTCCATGATGGGATTGATGAATTTCTTCTTAGGACTTCAAGTCACTCAGTCTAAGAAAGGAATATTCATCAATCAGGCCAAGTATACAAGGGACATGATCAAGAAATTTGGATGTGCTACAAGCAAACCAGTCAGAATTCGTATGAATACTAACTGGAAAATGGATCCTGATGAAAGTGGAGAATCAACAAACTCCACTAACTACAGAGGAATCATAGGATCCTTGTTATATCTTACTGCAAGCAGGCCTGATATCACATTTGCAGTTGGAGTGTGTGCAAGATTTCAAGCCAATCCAAAGAAGAGCCACGTTGATGCTGCCAAGAGAATCCTAAAATATCTCAAAGGATCTGAGAATCTTGGATTATGGTATCCAGCTGATGACAACATTGAGCTCACTAGATATTCAGATGTAGACTATGGAGGATGTAGAATTGACAGAAAATCCACCTCTAGAACATGTCAATTCTTGGGCAGCAAGCTTATCTCATGGTTCTCCAAGAAGCAAAATACAGTTGCCACTTCAACAACTGAGGCAGAATATGTAGCAGCTGGAAGTTACTGGGCTCAGATACTTTGGCTCAGGCAGCAACTTAGAGATTACAAAGTCACCACAAATGAAGTTCCAATATTCTGTGACAACAATAGTGCAATTGTCATCTCACAGAATCCTGTGCTACACACTAGATGCAAGCATGTTGATATCAAGCATCATTTTATAAGGGATCATGTGGAGAAGAAAGATATCAAGCTTGTCAAAATCCACACTAATAAGCAAAAAACTGATATCTTGACTAAGCCATTAGCTGAAGCAAGGTTCTTGGAATTTTCAGCTGAATTGGGCTTACTCGATCCAGGGAAGATGGAGAAATGAGGAAAGAAAGCTCATGTGAAGGGGGAAGTTCATTAAGATGAACTTCAGCAAAGTTGACCAACCTCACTGAAGCAATCTGCCAAAAAGGGAAACTCAGCAAAGTTGTCCCTATGATGTTCAGCAATGTTGGTCAGGAGCTTTGTCCAAGTGGGACCCAGTCAGCAACATTGGGACCCACTCAGGCATGTTGGTCAGACATTTTGACCAAGAGAGAAGTCAAAACACATCTCAGGATGGTTGTCCGAGTAAATTGGATAATTATTGCTATTTTTAGCATTGATTAGACATTTAAAAGGTTTCTTGGTCTAAGAGTAGGCCATTTTAGGATGGCGTGTGCTATAAAGATTTTTGCCACCAAAATGGCAAATCAACATTTAATGCAAAATCTTAATTAAGATTTCATAAATTCTTGAGCCACCATCAAGGCCATTGATTTGCATTAAAACTTCATCAAACCGCCTAAAGCCCACTACCCCACTTTATCCAATTGGTTTTTATTATTACCCACTGTTATTATCTATTAACCAACGGTTAATAAATTCCCCACATATATAAACTCCTCAATTTTTACTTCCTTCCTTACGCACTCATAATTCCAAATTCTCAAAGTTTTTGAAAACCTCTCAAAACCTGCAACTTTTCTCCAAACCTTTCTATCTCTCAAAATTATCCATGGCTCCCAAAATAAAAAGAGAAGAACTTGTAGATTTTAATGATTCCTCCTTGGACATTGATTTCTCTTATCTCAGCAACCCAAATTCCCTTTGGTTTGAAAAGTTGGTAGCTTTTGATAGCCCAGATACAGAAGTTCATCCTGTACTCCATTGGCTTAGGGAAGCAGGCCTTGAAAGATTTCTTGGCACCAAGCCTGATTCCTGCCTGAATTCCTTCATGGCAGAGTTCTTTGCCCATCTCAGATGGAAGGGCAAAAAGGGTTATGTGTGCACAAAATTAACTTATGCTGAGGAAGATGAAGATGAAGAAAGCCAACACACAATCATCTTCACTGCAGAGGATCTTGATGCTAGCTTTGGGCTACCATCTGAAGGACAGAATCCAGAATTATACAAAGAAGGAGAGGATCAGGAGTTCTACTATACATGGATGATAGTACCCAAGAAACTTGTAAGTGCTCAAAACAAGAACACCTTAAAGCCAGTTTATAGGCACTTGTTTGATTGTGTTGTGAAGAGCTTGTTAAGCCATTCTGGAAGTGTTAAATAAATCAGTATGCCAAAACTGAGAGTGATGGCTGCTGTGATTGACTCTGCTGAAAAGAGAGTCAAGTTTGATTGGAAAAGTTTCATTCTGGACAAGATGATGAATGAAAAGTGCAAGTTTAAAGAGGTGAAGCACCACAAGGTGGTGGTTGATGGGAGACTCTAGTTTTGCACAAGAGCTAGCCTGCTCTTGGAAAAATTTGCTCACTATACCCATCTCCAAGCCAAGCCAAAACCTTTTCCAGCTCAAAAGGTGATGTTTAGGAAGCTGTCTTCCAAGACTGAGAAGAGGAAGCAAGAGCCAGCCTCCAAGAAAGTTGTTGCTGTTGTACCAGCAACCAGAGCCTCTCTAAGAAAAAGAAAAGCTCAACCAGCAAAAGCACAGCCAAAGATGAAGAGGATGAAGAAGATTTTGAGTGAATCTTCTCCAGAAAGCCAGTCACGAAGTGGAGGAGCCACTTCTGAAGAAATTGAGAAAGTTACTGAAGAAGGAGCCAATCCTTCTGAAGAAAGTGAAGAAGTCAGGGAGTTTGTCCCTCTGGAGCTTGAAGCTGTGACTGAGTATAGAGACCTTGATAAGCCAACAAGGTCAGAAAGGAGAAGGAGAATTATCAAAACTTCTGAGAAGCAAAAGTTGATGGAAGAGGAGAAGAAGAAGAAGGAATTCTTCAAGGAGATTAGACAGGCAAGTATGTCTAACTCCAAGTCCAAGTCAAAGCCCAACAGTCCTGAAGCCAACTCTCCTGATATTCAATCTGAAAGAATATCACCATCAAGGCATGAAGAAGAGGAGTGCAAGACTCCTGAAGATGCCCCAATTGTGGCAAAGAAGGTCTATTCTCCTGAAGGTGCTCCTGATAGGTTAGGAATTGATGTGCTGGCTGATTTAGTCAATCTTGAAGACAGGCCTTTCTCCCCACTGGATCCAAGACTTCTTTCCTACACCAAGCTTCTTGAAATTGTTCCTCAAGAAGGTGATCAAGTTGTTTATCCACCCATTTCAGCCATTCCAATAACCTCCTCAGGAACATTGCTCTCTAAAGCACCTGAGTCCCAAATTGTCATAAGCTCATCTGAACCCAACCCTTCTGAGCCCAACCTATCTGAGCCCCAGCCAAGCCTACCTGAATCTCAATCCAACCCTCCTGAATCCCAAACCAACTCTTCTGATGGAGATGAAAGTGGTGAAGAGTACACATATGAGGGGATGGTGAGGCAGATTGCCAAGGCCAATGTGGATGAGTTGTATCCTGGATTGAAGGCTTATCCTAGGCTGCAACAGCAGTTCTATGATCTCAGAGCACTTGTTGAGATCAAGGATAGAACTATGGTGGAAATAGCTCAGGCTATTCAGGATAAAGGAGCTAGCTGGTGGCAGGTTGAAGAGAACAGGCTTTTACATTTTGCAAATGTGAAGAAGTCCAGTGTGTTGACCACTGAGGCCTTGTTCTGCACCATTGTTCATGAGAAGGTGCTTGCTGAGAGAGAAAGAATTGCACAAGGAATCAAGCATCCTGATAGCACATCTGATGATGATGATGATGATGACAACACCAATCCCAACCCTCCTGGCCTCAATTCTGCTCAGGTACATTACTTGACATATCATTATGTTAAGGACTCTGATCATTCAGAGGAGTTGACCAAAGATGGTGACTCAGTCCAAGATGCATTGGCCAAGGATGGTTCTTCTGAACCTGAGGCACAGCTTGACAATGTTGAGACTTCCATGGGAAAAGCTGGTTTGGCTAAAGCCTCATCAATGTCAGGACAGTTGGACATTGACCAGCCTTTAGTCATTCAGGATGACTCAGTGGACTTGGGATGCCCAAGCACTGTGATCTCCCAACAACTGCCCTCTGTGGATCCTGTTGAGGATATGGAGGTGTCAGGTTTAGGAATGGAAGGAGTTGAAAAGGATGATAGAATTGAAAAATCAGAGGGAGATGATGATGATTGTGTGATTACAGGTAGCCTGAGTGCACCACAAATAGAGGGAGAAGAAGTAGAAATATTGGGTGCAGCCCAATATGAGAGTCAGGCTATTCTTCAAGTCAAATCTGAACTTGATGAATCCCTTGGTGAGAGGAGGCCTGATTCTCCAATGAATGTGAGTCCATCTATTGTGAATGAAGAAGAAAAGAAATTAGTTGAAAATGAGAGAGAAGGTGCTGATGTATCAGGCCTTATGGGAGAAAGAAAAAATGAGGGTGTTGAGGGAGATTTCACTAACACTCTTAGTTTTGCAGATTCTGATGCTGTTACCATTGAACAAATTTTTGCAGATGCTTCTCTCACAGATATTCCAGTTGATGCTGACATTGACCTAGAAGCAGTCTCAGCAAATGTGTCCACCTTGAACAAGATGTACTTTGAGCAAGCCAATGCTACTGAGGCTGGTTTACAGATTGTTACTCAAACTGCAACCATTATTGAAGAACAATCAGAGAAGTTGGACACACTGGTCAGGGAAGTTGGGAAAGCACATGCTGCAACAGTAGACACCCTTGATGACCAAAGCAAAACTCTAGCCTTTGTGGAGATGAGGCTAACTGGTTCAGAGGAAGTGATCTTGCCCACATTGGATGCAAGGATTTGTGGTGTTGAAACTGGACTGCAAACAGTTTCAACAGAGGTAACCAAGGCAAAGAATGCAATGAGAAAATTCACAAATTCAGTAAAGAAAGAGCAGCAAGGTCTCAAAGATCTGTACAAGCACAATGTGAGAGCTTTGAGAAAAACAATCAAGGATGCACTGAGGCAAAGGACAGCTGCTCAGAGAAAGAAGGCTGAAGAATTGAAAGCTGCTATGGTGAAAGAGGCTGCAGAAAAGTTCACTGTTGAACTAATGGCCAAAGTGTCTGATCAAGTTGTGGCCAACCTCACTGATCAACTGCAAGCCAAACTTGATCAATCACTGAAAGACACATTGGATGCCATTGTTGCTCAGAAAATGAAGCCTGTCCACACATTCTTGAGCATGGCTGATGACAAGATGCAAAACATTCATGATGAGAATGTTTATTTGCTGCAGGAGTTGAAGTCCCTCACTCAAGCCCACTCACATCTCTCAGTCTCTATGAGTGAGTTGAAGCCCCAATGTTTTGATAATGCCAAAAAGGGGGAAAGAGAGAGAGCTAGGGCAGAGGGAACCTTGGTGATTGGTGAATCCAGAGGAAAGGAGAAGGTCCCTGAAGTTGAGGAGGAGAAAGAAGAAGACATTGGGAAAGGCAAAGGCCCAATGAATATTGAGGATCTGACTGAGGAAGAGCAAATCCAAATTGCTGTCAAGGAATCTATGATGTCTGCAATGGAAAGTCAGGCAAGAAAGCAACAAAGGCCTGGTGGTAAGTCTGCAGGACTTGACCCCAAAGAGAAGGTTGCTGAAGTAAGGGGGAAGGTGACAAGAGCATCTGAAAGAAAGAGAAAGGAATTGCAAGTCTTCAATGAATTCCCAACTAGCCTGACTCTGCCATCAGAATTCCAGTCTGAAAAAACAACTCCAGTAAGGCAGTCTAAGAGATTGAAGAAAGCAGCCAAGCTGCCTGATATTGAAGAAGAAGAAGAGCAGGACAAAGATCCTGAAGTTGGTGTGCCCAAGCTTGCTGATGATCCTTCTAAACTGTTTGAAGAAGGATTTGGAAAGGATCCAGAGACACAGGAGAAGCTAGCTCTTCAAAGAGCTAAAGAAAGAATGGATCAGTTGGTTGAGGCCAACAAGGCAAGAGATGAGAGGAGGGGAAATTTCAAAGCTCCAAGAAGGAGGGCTTCTTATAGAAGACTCAAACCACAGATGCTGCAAAAATGGGACACTCAGTACCCTCACCATGATAAGTGGGTTCCAATCTCACTGAATGATGCATGGGAGGAGGCCAAGAGAAGCTTTGTATATGACTTCTATGTTATAGGGAAATGGCTTGAAGAGAGTGTGGATGAAGACTTTGTGCAGTTTATGTTTGAGAACCATAGGGACCTCTACCAGAAGCTGTTTGCAGCAGCTGAGATGGCAAGAGTTGAGTTCAAGGCCCCTGGTCCTATTCTGTACATGCCTCCTAAGTTCAATGGGAACTTAATTGATGAGGGAAAGATTCTGGAAGAGTTCATCAATATCATGAGGATGGAAAAGATGAAGATTAGCCCTAGAGGATCCAACAAGGAAGTCTGGGAGTTGAAGAAGAGGGTCTGGGCTCAATATGGCATTGCTCCTCAAGATGATGGAACTCTTTGATGGATAAGTTCATTCCTTCCCTATCTTTCTGTCATTTCAATTGTTTGTTGTTATCTTGTTGTTTTTCATGTGTATCAGCTTTGTAGTCCTTTGTTTTTCTGATCTGTAATGCTCTATGATATATAAAAGGACCACTGATTTTATATCAAGAGATAACAACTCATTTTCTCAACTAACCTAACATGACATGGTTTACTTGATTTATTGTGCTAACAGTTTCTTTCAGGAAAGTTGATCAGATCACTCATCCTGAAGGTAAAGTATAGTATAAGTCAAGTTCCCTTTGTAATAGGTTTTGGCATCATCAAAAAGGGGGAAATTGTTGGGAATAAAATGATTTTGATTTAGATACCAAAACCCCTGATTGATGATGTTCAGATTAGTTGAGATATGCTCAAGTCTAGTTCAGACAAGTTGTCTCAGAACACTTGAGTAAGTAGAATTGCCTAAGTCTAAAATCTCAGAAATGTTGTGAGATTTATAGTTCAGGATAGTTGTCCAAAGCTGAAATGTTAGGCAGCTTGATAAGTATTAAGTCTCTAGGCCAAAGTTGCTGAGTTCTTACAAGACAAGCTCACTGAGTGGACAACATGGCTGAAAGGATCAAAGAATGATAAGGCAAGGACTGTTGCACTGATAAGAACTGCATCAGATCAATCAAAGTGCCAATGATCAAGTGCATTGAATGCTAGAGTCACAAAAGACACATTCAATGAAGCATTTATTGCCAATCAATCCTGAACCAAGCATTGAAGACTTAGAGCATTAAAGACATAAGCATTGAATGAATGTTGGAACATTCTAAAGTTGCAGCAGGAATGTTCAGGGAACTTGTCCCATCTGACAATTAGAGTTTGCCACAAATCAACCTTGGGAAATGTGCATATTTGGAAACTGACACAAGTCATCTCAGCCGCATTTCTCAGAAGTCAACACATTCATTCTAGCAACCATTGAAGAAGCTTTTACACACTGGATAAAAGGATGCCAAGCTTCATAACCGTTTCAATGGTGCTGCAAATAGACATATTTGAATTGCTATCCCTCCAACGGTTAGTTGTTCAAATTTGTCTATAAATACAGAAGTGATCAAGGGATTCTAATATCCAACTACTTGCTATCAAACTATCATCAAGCAAATCAAAGGAAACCAAGCTGTTCTTCAGAATCCCAAGTTTCCTGAATCACTTCAATTAGCTAAGCCAATCTTTGTAAACATCCAAAGCTTAGCATTGAGATATCCTAAGCCTTTACACCGTTCTTATTGTAAAGGATATCTCTACTAGTTGGAACCAAACCTCAAACCCTTATCTCATTAAGTGAAGAGAGAGTTTGTTGTAGAAGTGAGGAGTTAAGGACTGTTATTGTGAAACAAAGTCTTAACTCAGAGAGATTGAGCACTAGGACTCAGATTATCCTAGGGATCAAAGCACTAAGAGAGTGTTGTTGATCAGTGCACCTTGGCACTATAAAACAAGCTAATTCCATTGTGAAGGAATTATCCTGTTCAATCAGGGAAAGTGGATGTAGGAGCTTGAGTCTCTGAACCACTATAATTTGTGTGCCATTTACTTACTGCCTTTATTATTCACTTACATTCAAACATATTTCAAAGAGCAAAACTCAGTAAGTTAAGAAAAACTGTTTTGGACAAAGTCCCTGATAACTGTGTTTTTCAGAAATCAACTTGGAGTATTTCTTTGAGTTAAAGGCGAACCACATTCCGCACTTAGCAACTCTTTTAGATATTTAGCCAACTGATCACTTAATAGTAATCAGTAGGACAAGTATCTATCAAAGTTCACACTCAGGCTAGTTGTGAGACAACCTGCCTGATAAGACCAGTTCATCAAAAAGAAAAGAATTTGCATACACAAGTGCATTCCCCCCCCCCCATACACTTGTGTTATACTCCACCAAGGACCAACAGATGTAATTTGAGTTGTCGCTATGTGAATCTCAAATTCATGTTTATTACATACATTGATTCCCATAGTTGACCTTTATTACGGTAGAGTGTATGATATTCGAGTGGGTGTTTGAGTGAACCTACTGAGTATTTTTCAAATCCTCACCCTTTCCACTTTCAGGTGGGAATGTTCGGGAGGATTGAAGGTGGATGTGAGCGCTCGACCTCGAAAGTGCAACCCTTTAATCCATGTCTTTTGAAACTTGAATTTCTATTTTGGCTAATTATTTGAAATTGTAGTATTTTATTGTAAGGCAAACTCTTAAGGACCTTACTGATTTCAATCTCAATCTCAACAAGTAAACAAAGTAAACAAAGAATCGTGCTAAGGCAGCCAACATTACTGATTTCTTGAATATATTGTCATATTACTTGCCTTTTCCAGAATGTCTTTGCAATGTGATCTCGATTTGAGCCTCTTGACCATATGAGGCACGAAGCTATGGCTTCTGATCTTGTGACTTATGGCTGTGTTGTTGATGCATATCTGGAGAAAAGGCTGGGACGCAATTTGAAGTTTGTGTTGAAGAAACTTGATTCGGATGATTCAGTCTCAGTGAAGACGGATCCACTAATTTTCGAGGTTATGAAAGAAGGGGACTTTCATATGAACTCGGAAGTAGTTTTGGAGAATGTGAAGAAAAATAATTGGACCTACAAAATGCTTATCTCCATCTATCTTAAGAAAAAGTTCTGGAGTAATCAAATCTTCTTGAAATCTGGGATAATGCTGATCTTTTCTTAGAATTGTCGCAATTTCTTTGAGCTACGATTATTTGTATTCCTGAAATTCTGGGTTTAAAACGCTGATTTTTTTTTGTTTCTCTACATGAGTTCTTAGTCTAGCGATTTATTTGTTTCACTGTATTCCATTTATGTTCTGATTGTAGCGTGTTTCGCTAGGTCTTCAATACGGCGATTTATTTGATTTGATGTACGATTTGGATATCAAGGAGGCGCTGAATCAGCTTTCAAGACATAAATGCAAAAATATATTTATGCAATTACAACACTTACTATTATGCAAAATGTGGATAAGTCCAATGATTCGTATATTCAAAAATTTTATTTTGCAATTTATATTTTGAATATTTTTTTAAATAAAATTAATATTTTAAAATAATTTATTTTAGATATATTATTTTATTGCATATTATGAAGTATTTTAAATTATATGCAACATATTTTTACCTATGTCACTGGACATATGCAACAATTTTTTTCATATATATTTAATTGATTCCGTGATGAAATACCCTATAATTTTGTTATTATAATACATAAGATATTATTTAAAAAAGAAAATAAAATATACTTGTATATATATATTGTTGAAAATATTATAAATTCAATTAAAAGTTTTGAATATATATATTCACGGGTGCATATACAGATATGTAATCGGCCTATTATTATTATTATTTAATTAAAAAATATTTTCTTATATATATATATATATATATAAATATAAAATAATATTTAAAATATAATTAGAATCTCACGTTAATCTTTATTCCTAAATTATCTCAAAATCCCAATTATCTCAAGTCTTCAAATTTTTTAAATATTAAAATATTATCTTTATTCCAAAAATCCCTACTACAAGAAACGGAGGGAATAGCGACGAAAATTTTGCGACAAATCTAAATTTCATCGCTAAAATCAATTTTTAGCAATGAAATAGAAATTTTCGTGGCTAAATTATTAGATTTAATATTTGCAATAAAATTTATTTATTTCATCGCTATATTAACAATAAATTGCTTCATTTTTTGTTGTTAATAATCAAAATAGCAATGAAAATTATATTTTGTCGCTAATATTTTGCAATGAAATAGAATTTTTTGTCGCTAAATTCTTAAATTTAATATTTACAATAAAATTTATATATTTCATCGCTATATTAGCAACAAACTGCTTCATTTTGTTGTTAATAATCAAAACAACAATGAAAATTATATTTCGTCGCTAATATTTTGCGATGAAATAGAAATTTTTGTGGCTAATCTCTTGAAATTAATTTTTGCAACAAAATTTATATATTTTATCGCTATATTAGCAACAATCTGCTTCATTTTGTTGTTAATAATCAGAAAGCAATGAAAATTATATTTCGTCGTCAATATTTTACGATGAAATAGAAATTTTCGTGGCTAATTTATTGAAATTATTTTTTGCGATGAAATTAAAATATTTCATCGCTATACTAGAAACGAATTGCTTCATTTTGTTGTTAATAATCAGAACAACAATGAAAATTATATTTCGTCGCTCATAATTTAGCGACAAAATTGAAATTTGTACGACTAATTTTGTGGATTTAATATTTGCGAGAAAATTAAAATATTTCATCACCTTATTAGCAAGACAATATTTTATTTTATTGTTAATAATCAGAACAATAATGAAAATTATATTTCGTCTCTAAATCAGTTTAATAATTCTCCAAAATTTTGTGTCTTATATAAATCAGTTTGAATGTTTATAAAAATATTTATAAATATGAATATAGATATAAAGATAAGAGAATGAATTTTAGATGTGATATTTATTATTTTTTTGGAATTGTTAAAGTAACATTGATTTTTTACAATTGAAATTGTTTTAAAAATTACAAATATATATATATATATATATATATAATTGTCACAAGTTAAAAACTAATCAATTAATATATGTGAAATAAATTAATTAAATGAGTAAAATTAACTAAATTAGTAACAATTGAATACATATATAATTAATATTAAAAATTGAACCAAAGAGTTGTCCGCCCATCCACCCGGGATAAATTATCACAAAGATCAAATAAATAGTCATTTAATTAAAATAGAGAAGGGTATGCGGGTTAGGTGTGGGTCGGTTGGGTGCGGGTGTGGGTACGGGTAGGGTTGGTCGAGTACGGAAATAAAATGGGGAAGGGTATACGGGTTGGGTGCGGGTGTGGGTGTGGGTATGTGTCGGGTTGGGTGCGGGTCGAGTTAGTCGAGTGCGGAAGTGGGTTTAAAAAACAATTCGTAAATCGGATATCCATAGACAAAAATATGGGTTTCTTTGCTAACATTTGCAACAAAATTAAAATATTTATCGCAAAACTTAGTCACGAAGTAAGGAACTACTATTTATCGCAAAAAATAATTTTTTTGTCACAAACACGTTAGCGACGGGTGTATAGCCACAAATCCCGCGACAAAATTATTTCATCGCTAACTCACGTTAGCAACGAAAATATTAGAATTATCTACAAATTTGTTTGCGGCTGAATTGTAGTTTTCTTGTAGTGCTCTCAACTGAAATTCTATTATAATCTCATATTTTATACAAGTTATTTTCCCCAAATCAATCCACATAAAACATCGCATCTATTCTTTTACATTTGATGTTTTGGATTTTCCACCTCTCAATTGATTCGGTAAGTAATTCTTCAATTTATTAAAATTCAATCTATTTACAATTCATAAAACAATTTTCAATCTAATCAATTGCCAAGCCTTTGTAGATTGCATATTGTGGCATGTACGTTTTTTCTCTAAAACAAGTGATCATCAAATCTAGTTATTTTTTTTTATCAATTTTGTTAATACAGTGTAAGAATATTAATATTTTGATTGCATATATAAACATTTAAATGAGTTAGCGATATACCCTCTCTCTTTCAAGTTAATATGGATTGATATTATATTTGTGTATCATTCATCTAATAATAAGGTCATGTATATTTGAATAACTTAATTGATTTCGGTGATATGAATTAAAGATATTCAATTTCATCCCTTTACATGCAAGACATTAATTTCAGATGTGGTTTGCTCATACCATAAATGAAAGAGGTCCTCGGTGAAACCAGGATTGAAGAGATATCTTTGGGGGAATCGTCGTGCACAAGAAAAGAACTCGGGACAGTGAGATTTAAAAGTGATCCTTGTATGATGAAAAAGTGCTTATGTGACTTTTTGTGAATTACATTGTTTTATGTAGCTATACATTTTATTGCCACATAAATTCGCAGATTTTTGGATAAAATTTCTAGTTCATGCCCTTTACTTTGATTTTGTTAGTCAGTTTTTGCAAAACCAACTTATATGAAAATTGGGGCGTGACACGTGATATCTGATAATCGAATTGGGATCGAGATTAGTAAATTTTCTGAATTTTCGAAATATAATAAATTTTCATCTAATTACTTAAATGTCTTTTAATCCTATTATTGTATTTAAAAAAAAAAACTATAACACTTGTATTTCATCAAATCATAAAAAGTCCACGAATTATATTGTTTCATATTGCTTAGAGGTTAGAAATTATATATATTACATACTTTCATTTAAGATGTTTTCTATATTGAAGTATAATATATATTATATTTTTTTATTAAATTAAATAGGCTGGCCTTGTGGGCTTGAAAAGCCTATAAAAAAGCTCAAGTCCGGTCTTATTTAACTAAATAGATTTTTAAAGAAACTTGAGTCCAGCTTATTTATTAAACAAGTCGAACCAAACCGAGCTTTAATAGGTCGAGTCGTAGGTTCCTGTCGGGTACCCTGGCACATTCCCACCCCACCCTTTGTGCATAAAAAAATAATCACACTTCGTTAATTTGCACACCCCGAGTGATTTTAATATATTTTTTAAAATGCTCTACATTAGAATTAGAAATTAAGTTAAATTATTTTATGAGAATTTCGTAATCTTCATTTTTATAACTTAATTCTGTATTCTGTTGAATAAACGAGTTTCGTTAAAATTTTATATTTTTTCATCGTTGTGCTACATTAGATTGCAACATTAGATCCACACATAAAAATAACATTAATTATAACAAAATTACAAATCAAATCCAAATGATGGGAATATAAATAACAAATACTCTCTGAATCAAAAAATAAAAATAACAAACACTCTCAAATGTAGTTCAATAGTTGCACGTGCCTCCCCCGCCGGTTTGAGTAAACATTACATCAATTTCATCATAATCCTTCAATCCAACCTTCATAATAATAATACATAATCAAATTAATAAACTCATTTAATTAATTAATAATGATTATACAATATGTTAAAACATTCATCAAAATTTGTGAAAAATTGTCTAGTAAAAATGCACAAGTTTTGTTCAAAATATATATAATTGGTGTTGTTCAGGATGGAACAAAGTACGTAAAATACGAAAAGTGAAACAGAATTAATTACGTCGTTGATGGTCTGATCCATTGGAAGGCGTTTCCCATCGTAGAGGAATACTGCCTCTGTAAAGTCCATATCCTGCCTTTTATTACAAAAGGCTTGTATTAAAACCTTTACTTTTGTCTCCTTATGAATTGCGAAGAAGTATCGACTTCCATCCTACGAGAAAAAAAATATTAACTTTCTACTATACTCATAATTAATTACTTTAGAACTTTAAATAAGAAGAATAATTAGTGAGTTTAAGGGTCAATGTAAATTGACGGAAAGAAGAATAATTAATTGACATTAAAATGTGCATGTTTTGTGTATATATTATTCGTTTACGGATTAGTTTAGAGTGGGAAGAATTTCATATCAAGTCTCAATTTTTAAGTTGAGTCTCAATATAAAGTACTCATTTTATAAGTGTCTCAATTCTAAACTCAATTTCTTCTTTATTTTCAATTAAAGGCTTGATTTAAATTATTTTATCTCAATTCAAGGCCCAACATTTTTTTTAATTAAAAAATAGTCATAATTGAGTTTTTCAAAATTGATTTATAAAAAAAAAACTCGTAACTGAGTTTTTCAAATCTGGTTTGCCAAAAATGTACATTTTTTGAAATAACATCTAAAAGTTTAAATCTACCTTTTTTCGAATATTTTGTTTCTTTTTTATAATTTTACCGAAATCTAGAATTTTTTTACTTGTTTTTTTTGTTTCTGAAAAATTTGGGTCCACTTTTTTTTCCAAAATATTGCATTTTATTAAAAAGAAAAAAAATCTGGAGAAATGGAGTTTTTTTTCGAAATTTCCCCGAAAAAATATACATATATATGTATATATTATTTTAGATTTACATTTTTATTTTTGAAATAATTCTCTCTTTATAAAAAAAAAATCATGTTATATGACTTTTTTTTATGTGGAACTTGATTTGAGAGAAAATGAAACCTTTAATTGAGAGGAATGTGGAAATTAAGTTTTGAATTGAAACTTATAAAATTAGTACTTAGATTGACACTCAACCTAAAAATTGGATCTTGATAAAATCGAAATTCAGCCTATTTTGTATCTAAATTTATTTTTGTTTGTTTTAAAAAAAGATTAACATTCAAAAATGAAAACGAAATTCAAATTGCAAAATTGAACCACACATATATATATTTTCTAATGCATATATTTGTAAATGCTTTTAATTACCACGTAATAAAAGAATATTCAACGATTTTATTAACTTACTCACAGATTCAGGATTAAGATTAATCACCGACACAAAAATGTTAAAATTAAATTCGAAAATTAAAAAT